>CAMZMU010000116.1:2674908-3265597 GCA_947311845.1 Poa pratensis
CGATGTAGGTGAAACTAAAGGAAGTAAATTCCTTTGATATGTCTTGAATGTCATTGAGGACCGAAAGGACCTCCGATCTATTCTTCTCCCTGGTCTTCCATAGATCGATCAGACTTTGACAGTCAGATTCAAGGACCACATGAACGGCCTTGGCATCATGGCAAAGCTGGACACCATCTCTGCAGGCAAGGGCCTCAACCACCAGCACATTAGGTAAATTATCATACCTTTTTTGCTTTAGCAGCTATAAAACAGCCATCATGGTCTCTGATCACCATCCCAGTCGCCCCTTGCAACCCTTTCTGGTCAAAGGCAGCATCCACGTTCACTTTAACAGCACCAGAGGAGGAGGAGACCAGATAGCAGGCTTCAGAAGAGCAGTGCCACCCAGATTTCTTGCCTCGGTAACAAGATCAGCTGCAGTGTCTCGAGCCCATATGCAAGCCTCCTCTAAATTCAGGGGTGTTTTGCCATGGCGGCGATCAGTGCGAGCTTTCCAGACCGCCCACATACCGAGGATAGCACAAGCATCCGGGGATGGACACAGGATCCATCCAAGAGGTCAGTGCCCAGGTCAGAGGATGTAAGTGAGGGAGCTTTATATCAAACAGCTCCCTAAAATGACTCCAGAATTGCTTCGATAACGGGCAGACAGTCAGGGCATGAAACACATTACCTCAGCAGCACCACATCAAGGCAGTTCGCATGGTCTTCCATATGCCGCTTATGAAGAATAGCTCTCACCGGAACAAAGTTATGAGTCACTCTCCACCAGAAGGCCTTGATCTTGGGGGGTATACCATCTTCCAAATTTTGCACCAAACAGGGTTTGCTTCATCAAAGGATTGGCACGCAAACTGTTGGTCATGGAGCACCGATCCTCATTTGCAGCCAGGAGTTTGTAGGCAGATCTCACAGAGTAAGTCCATTCTTTTCCCCTTCCCACGCCCACACATCGGCACGGAGAGAGCCAAGCTGAATCCTTTTAACCGCAAGGACATCAGGAAACAGCAGGTTTGTACTGAGGGCATCCTCATTCCAACTTTGGCCATCAGGAGACAGGAGATCATTAACAACCACAGCCTCGGCACCAAGAGGTTTAATAAAGGCCTGCACCCAGGGACATCCGGGATCCATCTATCTTCCCGGATTTTAGTTTCATCACCTTTATACCAATGCGCTTTATAAGACCAATTCACACTTTCCTACCCTTTAAGATTGCACACCAAGTATGCGAAGATCTCTTCTTCTGATGCACTTGGAGGAAGTCACAGTCATGAAAATATTTGCCTTGAGCACCTTAGCACACAAGGAATTAGGGTTTGTCATGAGGCGCCAACCCTGTTTCCCAGCATAGCAATGTTGAACAGACCAAGGTCTTTAAAACCCATACCACCATTGGCTTTTGGTTGGGTTAATTCCGACCATCTGCTCCAGTGGCATCTTCCTATTTTCCCCGTCTCCTCCCCACCAAAATTCGCCACAATTGACATAATCTTTTTGCAAGTAGTTTTTGAGAGGGAGAAACAGCTCATAGAATAAATTGGGATGGCCTGGGCAATCGCTTTGATCAGCATCTCCCTGCCAGCAGGATTTAAGAATTTCTCACACCAGCCTCCCAAGAGCTTTTTTATGCATGCCCAGATTTTCTCAAAGGCCGAGACAGTTTGCCTCCCTAGAGCCATGGGCATGCCGAGATATCTTTCCTCTAAAGCTTCACAATCAATGGACAGCCTCTCCAGCATAACAGGTTTAACATCTTCACTGCAGTTTTTGCTAAAAAAGATGGCTGATTTTGATCTATTCACCAGCTGGCCCGAACCCCTGTGGTACGTGTCCAGAATGTTGCAGTCTGTCTGCACCACTCAAAGAAGCTTGGGTGAACACAAGACAATCGTCAGCAAATAAAAGATGTGAGATCCAAGGGCATGGATTCCCACCCTAATGCCTTTGGACAGAACATTCAAACCAGAAAACTTGAGAAGGCAAGAAAAACCTTCACCACAGAGGAGAAATAAGTAGGGAGATATTGGGTCGCCTTGTCTGATGCCCCTAGAAGGGAGGAAGACCTCAGATAAATCCCCATTGACTTTTACAGAGAAACTGACAGTCTCCACACATCTCATATCAGATTTACCCAGCTCTCCGCAAAGCCCAGCTTATGCATAATTCCCCTAAGATAGCTCCACTCCACTCGATCATATGCCTTTGCCATATCCAGCTGATAGCGCAGGCCCCAGACTTCCCTTTCTTCTTTTTCAGGTAATGGATACATCAAAGGCAGTGAGCACGTTATCAGAAATAAGTCTCCCAGGGACAAAAGCACTTTGTTCCTTAGCAATAATCTCATCCAGGACCAAACGAAGACGATTAGCCAGGACTTTGGAGCAAATTTTGTAAATCACATTGTAGAGCGCAATCGGTCTGAACTGAGACATGTCCTATGGATGCTTCACTTTTGGAATCAGCACCAACACAGTTTCATTAATTTCAGTGGGCATAGGGCCACCTTCCAGAAATTGCAGGATAGCCTCGCACACCACATCACCCACCAAGGTCAATGTCTTTGGAAAAAAGCCTGCCGTGAAGCCATCCAGTCCCAGAGATTTGTTCGGTTTCATCATGAACAAGGCCTGAATGATTTCCTTTGGGGTAAAGGCTTTCCAAGCATCTCATTCATTTCATTTGTGACTTTGTTGGGAACAAATTGCAGAATAGCATCAGGGTTGACATTGCCTTGAGTACTAAAAAGGTCGACAAAGAAATCCGTAGCCAACTTAATAGTTCCTTGTTGATCATCACAGATTGAACCGTCAGGTTTCTTCAGATGATGGATCCTATTGCGCTACACTCTCTCCCTTCATTTGGCATGGAAGAACCAAGTATTACGATCTCCTTCAGCTAACCATTGTATCCTAGAGCGCTGGCGCATCATAGCTTCCTCTCGAGCCAAAAGTTCAAGATGCGCTTTAGCAGCTCCCGCTCAGCTCTAGTAGGTCCAGAGTAGAGACAGTGTGCTCTGATAACCTCGAGCCATTTTCTAGCTTCCTTTAGCTGCCCTTTGACAGATCAAACACCTCCTGGCTCCAAGTTTGGAGAGAGCCCTTCAGTTTAGACAGAGAAGATCTCAGACCCAAGAGACCATCTCCTCCCGGCTCCCAGTTGGCATTCACAGTTGTTAAGTAGCTAGGATCTCGGTTCCACATATTTTCATACTGAAATTGCTTTCCACTCCTCCCAACTGCCCGCAGCTAGCTTTTTGCACTTCAATAATCAGAGCACTATATCAGATTCGAAGGTCTGAATATGGGTTATTGACGTAGCCCCAAACCTGTTCATGAACTTCTCATCACCCAAAGCTCTATCAAGCCGAGCTTTGACATTGTTTTGTCCGTCCTGCCGATTGTCCCACGTAAAGGGCAGCCCAGCAAACCCCAAATCTGTGAGACCACAACCATTCACAGCATCCTGAAAACCCTCCATTTGCCAGTCTTCACGAAGGTTCCGACCAAAATGTTCCTCTTGAGCCAACTGATGACTCCCAAGTGCAGGAGATCGTTGACGTCTTCGCTGTGTAAGTATTAGTATCGATCCCACGAGGAGTAGAAGGTATAAGTATTTATCCTCTCAAATAAGAGTGTCACTTCCTTATATCTATGCACTAGACAAACTAAAATGATGCAAGTGTTTTTGGGTTTTTTGTGTAGATGCAAAGCTGAAAATAAAATATGATGAGTGAAAGCTCTCAAAGAGAGAGAAAGCCCAATCCTATGCAGCAAGAGGACAAGCTTGAGTGGTGTTTCTTATGCGTGGAAAACGTTCCCAAGGGCTACATGGATTTCATGCAAAAATATTTCTAGAACAACAAGGTAAACATTTTGTCAAGTTTTAATCTTCTTTGGACGGAGCCATAATTAGGTGTAGCTAAATAAATAAACTAAACCCCTTATGATGGATCATGTGGCCAAGTAAATGACTGCACAAGAGTTATTAAGACAAAAAGTCCCACCATAGCATTACACTCTAAGGTCCCCGATATAAATCCCCTCCTAATGCAACTTCATGACTCGGTCAAGGGTTTACGTGTCCTCCCAAGTCTCCTCAATTCATTACACTAGTGTGAAACACCTTATGCATTACTCAATGTATGGTGCACTTCATACATTGTACATCAAGACAATCATAAAAGATAAAAACTTGACCAAATACTCAATACATGTTAAGTAGAAATCATTGCCAATCCATCCTATGCCCCCAGGAACACGAGAGAACTACTCACAATGTGAAGACATGATGATTCAATGGTATAGTGATACAACACAATCTGAAATTATAATCTCCCCACAAAACAATGACAAGTAGCAATTCACAAACATGTAGAATAGTACTTAGACAATAGCTAGGGTTCGAACAATCTCAAACTATGAGGGGGATGAAGTGGATCACGAAGATGGTGATGGAGATGGTGCTGTCTTCACGGTGTGATGATGGAGACTTCCGGAGGGGGGATGGAGGAGCCTTCCGGAGGTGATTCCGGCGGCGTTTCCCCCCTCCGATCTTCTCCGCGGCAGCCTTCTGTCTCTGTTTTCTGGTTTTGTTTTCTCCCGCCGCCCTCGCGAAACCCAGGGGGCTTTTTATAGGCGTTTTTAGGTCAAGACTATGTCGGTGGAGCAAAGATCGACGGCAATGGAGCTCCGAGGGGAAAATAGGTGGGCCCACGCGGCCATGTACTGTGGCCGTGTGGGACCCTCTATTTCCAGCCTGTTGGGCTTCTGGTCTTCAATTTAAGCCCATTGCGTTCGCTCGAAAATTCTGAACCGTGCTCTTTGACCTTGCCCTTTTTGGAGTCCCAAGCTCCCGGAAAGTCTGAAACACTAAAAAAGACGTTTTCTGGAAAACAGGGTTAATTCCAAATAAATGGGAACTTGTGAATATTCCCAAAATCATTATAAATCATGATATAACCCTTATATGATGCAAATATGATGGAATATGAATAAAATAAATGCAAAGTTCATGTATGCATTTTACATGCATCAGCATCCCCAAGCTTAACCATGCTCGTCCTCGAGTATGAAGGTGATAAAACTAACATGGACTTTGCATTTCAATACTATCAATGATATCAAAGATGATTACTATTGCTACATAGAGTCAAATGATTCATTCTTAAAAGAGTAGCAATATGCAAGATAGTTTATGAAGTGATATCAAATATTCAATGTAAGGATGTTCAATGATAATTCACAAAGTGTAACATAAATGAAAAATACTATGGACTTCAAGTATGCATAATGATAAGTAAGAACATCCTATAATGGTCATAGAGTGTAGATGGAAATCTGAATATAAAAGGTGGACACTTTGGAAAATATATGAGTAGAGGTAAACATGAATAAGTTTCATCTAACTTCTGAACTTCTCTACTTAAGTTAATGATTGTAAATGGTACTCCTTGGTGTCAAGCTCTCATTGCCCCTATCATAGCATCTTGAATGATTAAGTTTAAAGTGAAAGCAAATATGAGTAATGTGCTTGACAAAGTAAGGTTGAAAGTCTCATGCCCCTTGAATACAAGTACCTACACCATGTGTACTCAACTTGGGAAACAAAGCAAGTTCAATTTATATCATCGTAAGTAAAATAGTATCATCAAGAGCGTCAACTGGGGTACCTCTTGTCCCAGGATATGGAACAAGCCCATATCAAACAACAAGACAAACAACAATGAACAATCTCAACACCTTTTATTTACCATTGTGTAGCTTTTTATTGTATGTGCATCACTGAATGTTCACTATGATGCTGTAAATTTCCACCATGAATGATGCATGGCTTAGATTAGCGGCCCAGGCGTCTCTCTAACCATTATACAAACTCATTTAAACCTACTCCATTTCCACTTTTATTTCACCATGATAAGCATCCATAAACAAAAGTGTATGACATCAACTAGATATAATGAATGCAATGTTGAAAGCGTTCCATGTGACAGCACATTTCTGCTAACTCTCAACCAAAGAGTTTGTCAAGCTCATAACATCATAATTTTAATCACAATGGGTCATGTTCATTAAGTGCAATAAAAGTAAAGTGTGCATCAAGTTCGTGAGAGCTATATAACCAACTTTTCCCATAACAATCAACAATATAAGCATTTTAATTCAGAGGTATAATATACAAAATAACATGGTAAACATACTCGGAATAGCATAAAAAGCTAATAGGTAGATATGGTGGACTCACTGGAAAAACTTTGGTTGAAGGTGTTGGAAACAAGTTTACTTGTTGGAATTTTTGGGCTAGCAAGAGGGAGAAAGTTGACCGTCTAAAAGCATGCACGAGTGTCCATAGAACTAACTAATTCATGTTAAACAAAGTAAAGTAGCATTCAACATCAAAACATGAATAAAAGATAGCTCTTGATAAATACTAACAAATTATTACTCATTAACAAGCTCATGAATCATGCAACTATATGTATCTTTTAAAATCAACTCAAACATCCCTTTTCCCAATCTTAAATGGCATCCAACATATTTCAACCCATATTTCCAGTAGCTCTCTCATGATAATGTGGTGGTCTCTCAAAAACAAAACAAACAAAAAGACGCTCCAAGTTTCTACGATAAAGTGCATTGATCGAAAAACAGAAGTTAGACGTGTGCAAACCGAGAGTGTTTTTGGTCCAGTGGGTTGTCTTCACATCCCCAAGCTTATGGTTTTCACCATCCTTAGATGACTCTTGGTGCATCTCCTCTAATCCCGTGAAAAAACTTCAAAACACCGTTTCTCCCATTTCTTTTCTGTGGGTGACATTAGTAGTGATAAACAAATAGGTTTCATGCTGCATATAATCCTTAGACAAAATTTATATGAATGTCCAGTAAGTGTATTATGTTGTATGCCTACTCATAAACTCATTTGGATCTGAAAGATTCAAGCTAAAAGTTCTAAGCATGCATTAAACAAATAGGACAGAATCTGTCCAGAAAAACAGCAGTAGCAAAACGTATTTTCTACCCACTTAACTTTGTCAAAAATTCTGAAAAAATTCATGCATACAGAGGATGAAAAGTTGCTTCTACAGTTTAAATATGAGCTCATTCGGAGTTACAGAATAGGAACTAAAAATCATACCGTGCACAGATTCGTGCTGGAATAATATCTCCGAATGCTATAAGCAACTTTTTCATACCAAAATGGGTAAAACTTGGCACTTTATTAAAAATTTCAGAAACTAAAACTAAAAACTAGTCTCTTGTTACAGCAAGAGGACACAAAGAAAATCAAAAATAAAAACAACCGGGTTGCCTCCCGTAAAGCGCTTTCTTTATAGCCATATAGCTAGGCTTACTTACTTGGTATTTAGATGGTTGGAGTGAGGTGGCTTGGCATCCCCAAGCTTGAATTCTTGTACTTATTCGAAATATGTAGGGTGAGCCTAGGGGTAACATCCCCAAGCTTGAGTGTTTTCCCGCTTGATCTTTGGGAAGTGTTTCATGCATAATACCAGGATCCCATGGTGCTCTCAAGCCAATGAAAATAATAGTCAAGTTGAACCCTGGTTGAGAGAAAAAAAAACACAAAAGTAATAACAACGAAGTCTAACTTTCTTTCTATGCATTGGCATTTTGTATATGAATGAAGTTTCCCAATGCATATTAATAATATTTACTTGCAGCCCATATTTATTAGTAGCATAAAGAGGGTTCTCACCTCCTCTCATAATAGTTGCAAGTAGTAGAAGTGTATTCAACCATATAACTAATAGAATCATTCAACTTAGATAATTTAGGCACATAAAAGGATTATTAAATTTATTATGGAATTCATTAGCATGCTTCCCTCTTTCAAAATAGTTAATAAGATCAATATCAAGTTTACTATCATGATTGCAACAAAGATTTGGAACTAAAGATAGTTGCAAATCACATAAATATTTCTCAACATAAGCAAATTTCTCCTCTATGGTGTAAGTAGGAGAGTTCAAGAACAAAGTAGGTCTCTCATGAGTAAGGGCACTATCACAAACAGCAAGTATATCATTTTTATCCTCGCATAAATTAGTAACAACTAAACATGGAGGATTATCAATAAGCATAGGACCATCATCCAAAGCATTATCATATAGCATATTTAAGCAATACTCCTCATTATTATCCATAACTTCACTAGTAGCATTACTAAAAAGTAAAGGAGTATTATTAGTTCCATCATAATAGCATGGTTATCATATAGGACCATAGCATTTTCAGTTTCACACTCATCATAACATGGATTCTCATAAATAACAAAAGATTTTTGAGTTTGAGTGTTACTATCATTTGTTGATGGTGAAGTTGGTAGATCCAACTCTTCATTCTCTAGCTGTTCATCATTTCTATCATCCTCTTGAGATTTCATGGGTATCCCCCTTAGGTTTTTATCCTCTTCTTCACAATCTTCCTCTTCCAAGCTTATGTTTTCATCATCTTCTTCCTGTAAAACATCAGTACTTTCTTGGGGAACCTTGCCCCTCTCATAATAATCAACAGCATAAATATTTTGAGAGAACTGGGCTATGCAATATTCAAGAATAGAAGTGACCTTTCCTTCAAATCTCTTAACTCCCGGGCAAGTTTTATTTTCATTAGCAAAGGTATGCAATTCACTAGATGCATAATAAGTAACAAATTCCTCTACTTGTTCCATCTCTAAATGAGTGTAATCATTAGTATTGTAAGATGCTATGACATGTTCTTCATGGAAATTACATTGAAATCCAAAGTGTATTTTTCTCTGTTTAAAGCAACAAGTTGTATTATTATGGATTAAAAGCCACTCTCCAGCAATATAATTTAAAGTTTCCATGAAATCTTTTAGTCTTTTCCGTTCACTTGACTCTCTAAATTCCTCATCAATTTTAGAAGCTTTCATATATTCATAGTAAAGATTCATTATCTCAGGAACAGTTTTTTTTGGTATTTTCCATTTTCTAATTTTTTTGTGTTTTTGATATATGGATGTATGCAAAACTAAACTAAATGCAAAAACTGAAAATAAATATCTAGTGCAAACAAGAATAAAAACTTAAGCGCTACACTCCCCGGCAACGGCGCCAGAAAACTGTCTTGATGACTCCCAAGTGCAGGAGATCGTTGAAGTCTTCGCTGTGTAAGTATTAGTATCGATCCCACGAGGAGTAGAAGGTATAAGTATTTATCCTCTCAAATAAGAGTGTCACTTCCTTATTATCTATGCACTAGACAAACTAAAATGATGCAAGTGTTTTGGGTTTTTTGGTTGTATAGATGCAAAGCTGAAAAAAAATATGATGAGTGAAAGCTCTCAAAGAGAGAGAAAGCCCAATCCTTTATGCAGCAAGAGGACAAGCTTGAGTGGTGTTTCTTATGCGTGGAAAACATTCCCAAGGGCTACATGGATTTCATAGCAAAAATATTTCTAGAACAACAAGGTAAACATTTTGTCAAGTTTTAATCTTCTTTGGACGGAGCCATAATTAGGTGTAGCTAAAAAAAAACTAAACCCCTTATGATGGATCATGTGGCCAAGTAAATGACTGTACAAGAGTTATTAAGACAAAAAGTCCCACCATAGCATTACACTCTAAGGTCCCCGATATAAATCCCCTCCTAATGCAACTTCATGACTCGGTCAAGGGTTTACGTGTCCTCCCAAGTCTCCCTCAATTCATTACACTAGTGTGAAACACCTTAATGCATTACTCAATGTATGGTGCACTTCATACATTGCACATCAAGACAATCATAAGAGATAAAAACTTGACCAAATACTCAATACATGTTAAGTAGAAATCATTGCCAATCCATCCTATGCCCCAGGAACACGAGAGAGAACTACTCACAACGTGAAGACATGATATGATTCAATGGTATGAGTGATACAACACAATTTGAAATTATAATCTCCCCACAAAACAATGACAAGTAGCAATTCACAAACATATAGAATAGTACTTAGACAATAGCTAGGGTTCGAACAATCTCAAACTATGAGGGGGATGAAGTGGATCACGAAGATGGTGATGGAGATGGTGTTGTCTTCACGGTGATGATGATGGAGACTTCCGGAGGGGGGATGGAGGAGCCTTCCGGAGGTGATTCCGGCGGCGTTTCCCCCCTCCGATCTTCTCCGGCGGCAGCCTTCTGTCTCTCTGTTTTTTGGTTTTGTGTTTCTCTCCGCCGCTCTCTCGCGAAACTCCTCGGGGGCTATTTTATAGGCGTTTTAGGTCAAGACTATGTCGGTGGAGCAAAGATCGACGGCAACGGAGCTCCGAGGGGCAAAATAGGTGGGCCCGCGCGGCCAGGTACTGTGGCCGCGTGGGACCCTCTATATTCCAGCCTGTTGGGCTTCTGGTCTTCAATTTAAGTCCATTGCATTCATCTCGAAAATTCTGAACCGTGCTCTTTGACCTTGCCCTTTTTGGAGTCCCGAAGCTCCCGGAAAGTCTGAAAACACTAAAAAAGACGTTTTCTGAAAAACAGGGTTAATTCCAAATAAATGGGGGAACTTGTGAATTATTCCCAAAGTCATATAAATCAATGATATAACCCTTATATGATGCAAATATGATGGGAATATGAATAAAATAATGCAAAGTTCATGTATGCATTTTACATGCATCACCAACACCTCATTAAAGTCCCCAGCATAGAGCCACGGAAGATTAGTGACACTACGCAGAAATCTCATCAGGTACCAAGACTCCTTGCGATGTTCACGCCGCGGCTCACCATAAAACCCAGTAAACCGCCACTCACCACCAGACAGTTCATCATTGCTGACCAGGACATCAATGTGCGACTTGTTTTTTGATTTCAATCGCACAATGTTGCCTGTTCTCCACATGAGCACCAGTCCCCCACTGAGACCAGTGCAGTCCACACCAATTAGCATTCTCAAAACCCAATTTCCATCGCATCAATTCCGACTTTTCTGCCAACATCTTTGTTTCAGACAGAAAAATCAGCTCCAGCCTGTATCGCTCCACGAGATCGTGGAGCTCTTGAACTGCCTCAGATGCACAGCACCCTCGGCAGTTCAGCACTAAGATTTTCATTGGGAAGGACGGGCCTGCGCTGCAGGTCCCGCCGGAATAGAGGATTCCTCATCCTTTTTTGCTTCTTTACTCCCGCATTATCCACCACTGAGGTTGAGGACATTAGCTGAGTCACACCAGGAGAACCAAGTGTCTGGCGCAATTCAGTTTCTAACACCTCTCCTCCTTCAAGCAGAAGAACTTTATCAGCTGCAAAGCTGCCCTGCTTCACAGATGTTTTTGTAACCTTCCTCTTCCTTTTTTCTTTTCCCACATCACCTTTGCCCACAGAAAAGAGTTGCCTGCTGGTACTTGAGATGTTGTTTGGGTCTCTTTGCCAGGCTTGTCACATCATCATCATCACCAGCCGCAAAAGTATCCGGAGCCAAAGCATTATGCTTCGGGGTACAGTTACCTCCCCTAGAGTCCGAGTGAGAGCCACTCTTGTTGCTACGAGTGCTGCTCCAATCCGAGCTAGCTGCAGCACACCAAAACTCTGGATTCCTTTCCTCTTGATCTCAGGGGCTCTCAAGCTGTTATCATAGTCACGTTTACCATCCACGTTCCTGTCAGTTGGATTGGGACATTCCAATTCCGAGTGGCCCATGATGCCACAGGAAAAGCAGAAAAAAGGAAGTCTTTCATATTGAACAAAAAAATGCTCATAGATTTTCCTCCTTTCAATCGTGATAAAGTGCTTCAGAGGCTTTTCAATAAGGATAGAGACCCGGGCACGCAGATAGCAGCCAGCAGCATCACCTCCATCATCCACATCAACTCTATCCACTTCACCCACCAGCCTAGCAATCTTCGTACCTTTCACTTCATTCATCCCCGCGAAAGGAATATCCAAGATCCGAACCCAGATTAGCATCTTGTCAAACACAATCTCAGAAGGTTTCAGATTGAGATCCAAGTCCTGTAACAGCACTACATGCTTGTTAACCACCCATGGGGTCCCTTCAAAAGCTCTGTTCTTGTCTTCCAGAGTAGCAAATTCCGCAATGAACAGATTGTCTCCTGCAGGCCTAGCCTTCAAATCCCGTGGATTACCCCAAGCAGGACGCATCGCTCCCATAATGGTATTCACATGCAGGATGGAAGGGACAGAACTTTACCAACAAGAGACCACTTCGTTGGCGCCGCTTCTTCCTCATCATCACTCCAGACGATCTTCTCATCTTCGCCAGCAGCAAGATTCAGCCGGTCCATCAGTGCCGTCATGCGCTCTTTCTCCGTTAGCTTGTCACCACTTCCTCCTGGGCGTGAACCCTTGGAAGTGGAGGCGCTCCAGGTCAACTTCCCTTTGGCCGCCATCGCTAGAGATGAGCCCGCAGCAGAAGAGGTAAGGTTACAGAGTGTGCCGAGGTAGCAAACTCGCAACAAGATGGTCCAACTCAGGGATGCAGCACTGCCGGAATCACATGAGGGAAAAAGGCCTCACCGAGATCAACGGGAGGAGAGGGGCAGAGATATGAGGCGTAGGAAGCTCAAAATGAGAGACCCACGGAGGCTAGGTGGTAGGGATGGGAAGCATGCCCAGGGGGGCCGGGGCAGTCGGGGATTAGAGATCCACGGCGGAGCGGGTGGCGGCGGCGTCGGCAACAGGGCGACGAAAACAGGTCGCGGGAGCAAGACCATGGTCAACGGATATTCTCCATACTTCTGCTAGATAGGTTCAGGCAAGTGTCTACTCTAGGTATTCCAATATACAACATAAAGGTAGCATGGCAGCACAAGCAAAACATGGCATAAGCAAACAATGGGGTATCACCGGTGTAGAGTCCAAGCCGAGTATAATCGAGTGTACCAGTTGGTACCAAGTAACACAACAACTCATATCAACACAGCTAGGCCCACTGGCCTCTAGCCTCACAAGGCTAATTACATCTCTCAGCACTGCTAGGCCCTCGACCTTATCTCATTGGTTATCTCAAGTAACATTCCCTGCATCATCTTATTGTTTATTAAGTGGAGTCAGGTCGTTCTTTAATTATTTCAAACAAATCTTAAGTTTGACCTCCGGACATGACAAGGCACACAGTGTGACCGACACTGAACTATTGTTCCATATCCCAGGAACTTGTGTATTAAAGGTAGCCCCTATGAAAGGAATAAAACGATTTGGACTTGGCAAGAAACTGAGCCCAAGGTATATTGGTCCTTTTCCAGTAACCAAACCAATTGGAGAAGTGGCGTATCAGCTAGAGCTGCCAGATTCTCTGCAGGCGTGCATATGTTTTCATGTTTCCTTACTCCGTAAATGTTTGAAACCGCCTCATCAAAGTGTGGAGCTGGATCTACCCGATTTGCAAAAAGATTTAACATATGAGGAGTATCCTATGCGCATATTGGATTTTAAAGACCCGCGTGACCCGACGACAGTGGAGTAATCTCACCGAAGATGAAGCCACCTGGGAAAGAGAAGATGATTTAAGGAAAATTTACCCTTACCTCTTCGAAAATAATGGTACGTAAAATTTTGAGGTCAAAATTTTTCTAAGGAGGGAAGGAGTAATATTCAAAAATAAAAATAAATATATATATAATAAATAAAATAATAATAATAATAATAATAATGATTGGACCTTGACACTCAATATTTGTGCACTTTTGTTTTAATTTATATAGCAAAATGTGCAGTTTACACATAAATCTAGCTTCAAAGAAAAAGGAAGAGTAGCACCCACGTAACCTGGAAATATCTAGGAGTATAAACCTGTGGATAAACTCAGGTGTAAGCAGACTGGTGGTAACACGACCGTCGTTCTCATCCACCTCATTACTTCTCTGCCTTGAGCTGCACAGATGTCACTCTCCCAGCTATGCTCCTGACCTATAAATAGCTCCTGCCGGCCGCCCATCCCGTCCCACAGCACACAGTGCAAATCTTCCAAATCTTCTTTGCTAGTTCAATAAGGTATGGCCAGGCAGAAGCCCTAGTCTAGCTCCTCTCTTTCTCTTTCATAGATCTGCTAGTTCTTGCATCAGCTAGAGTGGATTCAACCTCTGTGCAAGTTATGCACTGGAGAAAGATGTCCTAAAATTGTTAGATCCAGAGTTTAACGCAATACTGCTCTACTTAGTAAATGAATCAAAACTGTTTCGAAATCTGTACCATTACCTTAGCTAAATACAAGCTACTATTCGTGTGCGCATGCATGATCCATGATGCAAATATTCTTATATAGTTACTAAGGGTGTGTTTGGTTCAGGGGTAGAGTTTAGGGGATGAGGCATCCCCAACCACCTGGTTAGGAATAGCCAAATTTCCGTTTGGTTCGGTAGAATGCAAAGTGGTTAGGGATAGCCATTTTTTGTTTGGTTCAAAGGTGTAGAATGGATGGTTTGTTGTGGTAAGCCGAAGTGGGTGATTAGCCTATGACACGAAATTACCCTCTAATCAGAATCTTGATGCATGGACAAACAAGTACATAGTAGAACAAAGAAAAATGAATAATGGTAGTAATATATTGTGCAGTACAGTTTTGGTGCTACTCCAGTACTCCACGTAAAAAAGAAGATCCTAATCGCTACTCCAGAACTCCACCTTCTCTGTAGATCTGAGCTTTGCTTCGTACAAAAAGAATTAGAGATAGATGGCAAAGAGCAGCGGGTAGTACGGGAGGGGAGAGGCACTGCAGTTCAGCCACCGTCGGCAAGCAGGCCACCGAGCGCCCATGGCTGCTGCCTCTCCTGGTTTGAGGAGAGAGAGAGAGAAAAAACAGAGGACGCGAGAGAGAGCAAACACAAGATCAACGGGAAAAGGATTTCTTGTTCCCACCGCCTCCGTTGACCTATGGCTGCCGCATCTCCACCTTCTCTGTAGATCCGGCCACCGGTAACTCCGATATGGCCACGGTCGGGAGAGAGCAAAACGAGAGAAGGGATAGAGGAAGGAAACGAGCGAGTCGAAGAAAACGGTTCGCGGTGAGGCTGGACGCCAACCAGAAGGGGGAATTTTATTTTTTGCCCCTTTACTTGGTACCTCTCTTATTTGCCCTCTTTTACTTTGACATCTCTTTCTTGCCACACTTTTCTTTGGAACTTTATTATTTGCCCTTTTGAATTATTTTCGTTAGTTTCAGGATTTAGCAAAGAAATTGAAGACACAAATGCCCCTGGGTGCAAACCGACTGAAATCAAATCAGCTTAACCCTTTTTCTCCCCTGTCTGGGACCACCGGCGCTTCACCATGGCCACCCACCTGGAGGTCGTGCAGGAACAGAACTGGAGTAAATGAGAAAGTGAATATTCAAATGGATCGTTCTCTCAAACTACTCAACCAAATGGAATGAAACTTTCCCAGATTGCTTGCATACACGTACTTGAATTACTGGAATTTTTTCAATTTTTTCTGGTAACTTTAAATTTCGGCCAAAATTTGAAACTGAACATTCAAATTGACCGTTCTCTCAAACTACTCACCTAAATGTAATGAAACTTTCCCAGATTGCTTGTATACACGTACTTGAATTACTGAATTTTTTTCAAATTTTTCTGGAAACTTTGAATTTCGGCCAAAATTTGAAACTGAACATTCAAATTGATCGTTCTCTCAACTACTCACCTAAATGAAATGAAACTTTCCCAATTGCTTGCATAAACGTACTTGAATTACTGGATTTTTTTCAATTTTTCTGGAAACTTTGAATTTTCGAGGAAACGTTAATTTTGACAGCATTTGGCCATTTTGGACAGCAGTTGGACATCATTTTGAAATTATAACAATGAAAAGTAGTTAATAACAGGGATGAAAACTTTTCACACACTGAATCATCTCAGCCTAAAGCTGGCATATTACGATCATAGTGCACAAAAGCTAAGTTTTCAAGGTTCACATTCCCATTAGCATATTACAACCAAAAGACACTTCTAAAAGCCAAAAGTCTGGCATCTTACAACACAAAGCATGGGGAAAACATGACTAAGCCATTTTCCTTCTCTTTGGAGTCAATTTTCTGGCTTTCGAGCTCGAAGGCATCTCCTCCACGGCCGGCGCAGCAAGCTGGGACGGCTCCTCGTTTGCCAAGGCAAGTGCCAACCTCCTCCTTGTGATGGGACTGGGGCTGCCTTGAAGACTTGCAGGAATAGTCATCGTCGTCATGTTCTGGATGTTAGATGCAGCTAGGTGGGACGCCTCCTCTTCGGCCAAGGCAAGAGCCAATCTACTTCTTGTTATAGGCTTGGGCTGCCTTGAAGACTTGTGGGAATGGTGATCATTTGACTTTTAGGAGTGCTTTGAACATTTGGAGAATTGGGAGTATCTTCATCATCATTTGGATAACGTCTCGCTCTCTTCTTCCTTTTCCTGTCCATGAAGCAAGGAAAGGCAGAATTAGTACACAAAAAAATAACAAACAAAGGAAAACCTTAATGAATTACCTTGGTTTGGGACCATTCAAAGGACATGTGGATTGCCTGTGGCCTAATTCTGAGCATCTTTGCACCTGTTTTGGCTTCCCAAGCGTTTAGGCTCTTCCTTCTTCTTAGGCCCACCATCTCCACCTTCGAGAAATCCCTTAAATCTGTTCTTTCTAGGCCTGCCACAACCTCTTGGCTTGTCAATTGGAGCTTGCATGTCAAATTCCATCTCAACATGTGGCCACTGAGACCTATCTGTCATAGGCTCAATCTCTCCGGCATAAGCTGCCCTAAACATTTCCAACGAGAAGTACTCGTCAACATAGTCTTCCCAAATGGGGTTCCTTCTCTCTAGCAAGAATGCGAGTGCATGGTCACAAGGCTTTCCAGTGTGCTGCCACTCCAAGCATGTACACTCCTTTTTGTCTATCTTCACAACATGCCTCAGATTATATTTACTTACGTCCTTCACCTCACAACTCCCATTCCCAGATTTCCCAACTTTCAAATGATGAAGACCTCTAGTCCTATTGAAGATCTGTTGAATGACAGCCGGAATTATCCGTCCACACAATTTCACCCAATTCTTCTCCTTTTGTGAAAAAGTTTCATCATCATCTCTCGTGATGTGTCCGCAAGCTCATCAACCGCAAGTCTTTGTAATCCTTAATCCATGCATTGAAAGACTCGGCAAGGTTGTTGTTGATGTAATCACATTTAATAGAAGGGTCAAACATGCATCTCATCCATTTCAAGTTGTGGTACATTTTCAAATATGCATCAACTTCAGGGATTCGGCTATCACTTTGTTCATGTGATAATTAAAAACCTGCGGCCTGTAGGCCCTTGCAGCTGGCCACATTCTGCTAAAAACATCACCCTTGAATTTCTTAGCAAAGTTCCCCATCAAATGCCTAAAACACTCTCTTTGCTCAGCAGCAGGGAAAACATTTTTGACAGCGTTTTCCAAGCCTTTACATGCATCTGTACATATAGCTAGAGGAGAAACTGGGCCTAATGCTTTGTTGAGTTGTGACATGAACCAAGTCCAATTATCTTCAGTTTCAGAATCAATAAATGCAATTGCTACAGGAACATCCAATTATGACCATCTAATGTTGTGCAAGAAGCAAGGTGACCTCTCCATCTACCATTGAGTGCAGTTGAGTCTATGCTAAGATAAGGTCTACAACCAGCTAGGAAGCCGTCAATGCAAGGCTTAAGAGCCATAAAGAATCGGTTAAAATGAATTTTACCGTTAACTTTCTTCACATCCACCTCAACAATGCTGCCTGGAGATCTCAGCTCAACTTCCGCTTTAAAGTTAAACAAACGCTGAAAACTTTGCTTCATACTACCATAAATCTCCTTCTCTGCTCTATCTTTGCCCTTCCACACATTTTGATATTCAAGTGTCAAGCCATATTTTTCTCTAGCTTATCTTGCAAATCTTTGCATCCAATGGTAGGGTCCTTCTGAAGTATGCTAATTGACTTGCTTGCTATCCATCCTTGAGTTGCCATGATGCTTGTGACCCTACTGGTAGATGAGCACTTGTGTTTCAAGATATCTTGGTAACATGTATAAACAAAATAAGCCCATCAAAAAAGGATATCTTGGTAACATGTATACACAAGATATAAATAACATAACCGAAAGAAGTCTACAAATAAGATTTCATAGATAAAATGTCATCAAAACATTTCACCCTTATTGTCTTCCCATCAGCCCGAGACGAGCCGTTATCCTCCATGGACAACCTTCAGCCAGGCATTGCCCAAGATATCTCGTTTTGTCACTTTTAGAACCCCAAATTTCAATTTCTCTTTTAATAGCATATTGTTTGATAGCCATCCTGAAATCTTCCATTGAAGGAAACAATGCCCCAAGGTACATAGAGGGGTTATCTTTGTCATATAAAATCTCCTCCTCGATGGGTACACTATCATCAACAGGTATGGCAGCCTCCACCAAGAGTTGTTGGTCCTCTTCATCTGTCATGTACACGCCTTCACCGGGAGGAGAAGGAGGTGGTTCAGGAGCCTCAGTATCATCCTCGATACCAAGCACATTGCACAAATTTTCTTCAGATATGGGAATATCAACATCATCTGGTTCAGGAGGAGCTATCTCAATGAGGCTCCAATCAATAGGTGATTCTGCACCAAGCACCATAGATGACACACACATATCATTGTTGTCATTCATTTGACAACCAGTTTCAGACTGCACAGTGGACTGCATCTCATCTTCAAAGATAGAGAATTCTGCATCATCAACACGGTATTGACTACCCATTGTTCGTCCCATCTCATAAGCAGACAATGGGACATTGTCCACGACAACCGATGAGGTAGCACCGCAATCTAGAGAATTTGGAGATGTTTCGTTAGTACTTTCCTTGTGGGCTGGTGGCTTTTTGGGGCTGCTGTTTTTTTGGGAGCGGGTGGCTTTTTGGGGGCTCGAGGCTTTTTTGGAGCAGGTGGCTTTTTGGAGCAGGTGGCCTCTTGGGAGCTCTCTTCTTGCTAGATTTTTTTGCATTAGGTGTCTCCAAGGTAACTACATCACCCAACATAAATGAAACTTTGTTCTCAAAGTCTCTCTGAGCCCCAATAAAATGCACGGCGGAGCGGGTGGCGGCGGCGTCGGCAACAGGGCGACGAAAATCAGGTCGCGGGAGCAAGACCATGGTCAACGGATATTCTCCATACTTCTGCTAGATAGGTTCAGGCAAGTGTCTACTCTAGGTATTCCAATATACAACATAAAGGTAGCATGGCAGCACAAGCAAAACATGGCATAAGCAAACAATGGGGTATCACCGGTGTAGAGTCCAAGCCGAGTATAATCGAGTGTACCAGTTGGTACCAAGTAACACAACAACTCATATCACACAGCTAGGCCCACTGGCCTCTAGCCTCACAAGGCTAATTACATCTCTCAGCACTGCTAGGCCCTCGACCTTATCTCATTGGTTATCTCAAGTAACATTCCCTGCATCATCTTATTGTTTATTAAGTGGAGTCAGGTCGTTCTTTAATTATTTCAAACAAATCTTAAGTTTGACCTCCGGACATGACAAGGCACACAGTGTGACCGACACTGAACTATTGTTCCATATCCCAGGAACTTGTGTATTTAAAGGTAGCCCCTATGAAAGGAATAAAACGATTTGGACTTGGCAAGAAACTGAGCCCAAGGTATATTGGTCCTTTTCCAGTAACCAAACCAATTGGAAAGTGGCGTATCAGCTAGAGCTGCCAGATTCTCTGGCAGGCGTGCATAATGTGTTTCATGTTTCCTTACTCCGTAAATGTTTGAAACCGCCTCATCAAAGTGTGGAGCTGGATCTACCCGATTTGCAAAAAGATTTAACATATGAGGAGTATCCTATGCGCATATTGGATTTTAAAGACCGCGTGACCCGACGACAGTGGAGTAATCTCACCGAAGATGAAGCCACCTGGGAAAGAGAAGATGATTTAAGGAAAATTTACCCTTACCTCTTCGAAAATAATGGTACGTAAATTTTGAGGTCAAAATTTTTCTAAGGAGGGAAGGATGTAATATTCAAAATAAAAATAAATATATATATAATAAATAAAATAATAATAATAATAAAATAATGATTGGACCTTGACACTCAATATTTGTGCACTTTTGTTTTAATTTATATAGCAAAATGTGCAGTTTACACATAAATCTAGCTTCAAAGAAAAAGGAAGAGTAGCACCCACGTAACCTGGAAATATCTAGGAGTATAAACCTGTGGATAAACTCAGGTGTAAGCAGACTGGTGGTAACACGACCGTCGTTCTCATCCACCTCATTACTTCTCTGCCTTGAGCTGCACAGATGTCACTCTCCCAGCTATGCTCCTGACCTATAAATAGCTCCTGCCGGCCGCCCATCCCGTCCCACAGCACACAGTGCAAATCTTCCAAATCTTCTTTGCTAGTTCAATAAGGTATGGCCAGCCGCAGAAGCCCTAGTCTAGCTCCTCTCTTTCTCTTTTCATAGATCTGCTAGTTCTTGCATCAGCTAGAGTGGATTCAACCTCTGTGCAAGTTATGCACTGGAGAAAGATGTCCTAAAATTGTTAGATCCAGAGTTTAACGCAATACTGCTCTACTTAGTAAATGAATCAAAACTGTTTCGAAATCTGTACCATTACCTTAGCTAAATACAAGCTACTATTCGTGTGCGCATGCATGATCCATGATGCAAATATTCTTATATAGTTACTAAGGGTGTGTTTGGTTCAGGGTAGAGTTTAGGGGATGAGGGCATCCCCAACCACCTGGTTAGGAATAGCCAAATTTTCCGTTTGGTTCGGTAGAATGCAAAGTGGTTAGGGATAGCCATTTTTTTGTTTGGTTCAAAGGTGTAGAATGGATGGTTTGTTGTGGTAAGCCGAAGTGGTGAGATTAGCCTATGACACGAAATTACCCTCTAATCAGAATCTTGATGCATGGACAAACAAGTACATAGTAGAACAAAGAAAAATGAATAATGGTAGTAATATATTGTGCAGTACTAGTTTTGGTGCTACTCCAGTACTCCACGTAAAAAAGAAGATCCTAATCGCTACTCCAAACTCCACCTTCTCTGTAGATCTGAGCTTTGCTTCGTACAAAAAGAATTAGAGATAGATGGCAAAGAGCAGCGGGTAGTACGGGAGGGGAGAGGCACTGCAGTTCAGCCACCGTCGGCAAGCAGGCCACCGAGCGCCCATGGCTGCTGCCTCTCCTGGTTTGAGGAGAGAGAGAGAGAAAAAAACAGAGGACCGAGAGAGAGCAAACACAAGATCAGACGGGAAAAGGATTTCTTGTTCCCACCGCCTCCGTTGACCTATGGCTGCCGCATCTCCACCTTCTCTGTAGATCCGGCCACCGGTAACTCCGATATGGCCACGGTCGGGGAGAGAGCAAAACGAGAGAAGGGATAGAGGAAGGAGAACGAGCGAGTCGAAGAAAACGGTTCGGCGGTGAGGCTGGACGCCAACCAGAAGGGGGAATTTTATTTTTTGCCCCTCTTTACTTGGTACCTCTCTTATTTGCCCTCTTTTACTTTGACATCTCTTTCTTGCCACACTTTTCTTTGGAACTTTATTATTTGCCCTTTTGAATTATTTTCGTTAGTTTTCAGGATTTAGCAAAGAAATTGAAGACACAAATGCCCCTGGGTGCAAACCGACTGAAATCAAATCAGCTTAACCCTTTTTCTCCCCTGTCTGGGACCACCGGCGCTTCACCATGGCCACCCACCTGGAGGTCGTGCAGGAACAGAACTGGAGTAAATGAGAAAGTGAATATTCAAATGGATCGTTCTCTCAAACTACTCAACCAAATGGAATGAAACTTTCCCAGATTGCTTGCATACACGTACTTGAATTACTGGAATTTTTTCAATTTTTTCTGGTAACTTTAAATTTCGGCCAAAATTTGAAACTGAACATTCAAATTGACCGTTCTCTCAAACTACTCACCTAAATGTAATGAAACTTTCCCAGATTGCTTGTATACACGTACTTGAATTACTGAATTTTTTTCAAATTTTTCTGGAAACTTTGAATTTCGGCCAAAATTTGAAACTGAACATTCAAATTGATCGTTCTCTCAAACTACTCACCTAAATGAAATGAAACTTTCCCAGATTGCTTGCATAAACGTACTTGAATTACTGGATTTTTTTCAAATTTTTCTGGAAACTTTGAATTTTCGAGGAAACGTTAATTTTGACAGCATTTTGGCCATTTTGGACAGCAGTTGGACATCATTTTGAAATTATAACAATGAAAAGTAGTTAATAACAGGGATGAAAACTTTTCACACACTGAATCATCTCAGCCTAAAGCTGGCATATTACGATCATAGTGCACAAAAGCTAAGTTTTCAAGGTTCACATTCCCATTAGCATATTACAACCAAAAGACACTTCTAAAAGCCAAAAGTCTGGCATCTTACAACACAAAAGCATGGGGAAACATGACTAAGCCATTTTCCTTCTCTTTGGAGTCAATTTTCTGGCTTTCGAGCTCGAAGGCATCTCCTCCACGGCCGGCGCAGCAAGCTGGGACGGCTCCTCGTTTGCCAAGGCAAGTGCCAACCTCCTCCTTGTGATGGGACTGGGGCTGCCTTGAAGACTTGCAGGAATAGTCATCGTCGTCATGTTCTGGATGTTAGATGCAGCTAGGTGGGACGCCTCCTCTTCGGCCAAGGCAAGAGCCAATCTACTTCTTGTTATAGGGCTTGGGCTGCCTTGAAGACTTGTGGGAATGGTGATCATTTGACTTTTAGGAGTGCTTTGAACATTTGGAGAATTGGGAGTATCTTCATCATCATTTGGATAACGTCTCGCTCTCTTCTTCCTTTTCCTGTCCATGAAGCAAGGAAAGGCAGAATTAGTACACAAAAAAATAACAAACAAAGGAAAAGACCTTAATGAATTACCTTGGTTTGGGACCATTCAAAGGACATGTGGATTGCCTGTGGCCTAATTCTGAGCATCTTTTGCACCTGTTTTGGCTTCCCAAGCGTTTAGGCTCTTCCTTCTTCTTAGGCCCACCATCTCCACCTTCGAGAAATCCCTTAAATCTGTTCTTTCTAGGCCTGCCACAACCTCTTGGCTTGTCAATTGGAGCTTGCATGTCAAATTCCATCTCAACATGTGGCCACTGAGACCTATCTGTCATAGGCTCAATCTCTCCGGCATAAGCTGCCCTAAACATTTCCAACGAGAAGTACTCGTCAACATAGTCTTCCCAAATGGGGTTCCTTCTCTCTAGCAAGAATGCGAGTGCATGGTCACAAGGCTTTCCAGTGTGCTGCCACTCCAAGCATGTACACTCCTTTTTGTCTATCTTCACAACATGCCTCAGATTATATTTACTTACGTCCTTCACCTCACAACTCCCATTCCCAGATTTCCCAACTTTCAAATGATGAAGACCTCTAGTCCTATTGAAGATCTGTTGAATGACAGCCGGAATTATCCGTCCACACAATTTCACCCCAATTCTTCTCCTTTTGTGAAAAAGTTTCATCATCATCTCTCGTGATGTGTCCGCAAGCTCATCAACCGGCAAGTCTTTGTAATCCTTAATCCATGCATTGAAAGACTCGGCAAGGTTGTTGTTGATGTAATCACATTTAATAGAAGGGTCAAACATGCATCTCATCCATTTCAAGTTGTGGTACATTTTCAAATATGCATCAACTTCAGGGGATTCGGCTATCACTTTGTTCATGTGATAATTAAAAACCTGCGGCCTGTAGGCCCTTGCAGCTGGCCACATTCTGCTAAAAACATCACCCTTGAATTTCTTAGCAAAGTTCCCCATCAAATGCCTAAAACACTCTCTTTGCTCAGCAGCAGGGAAAACATTTTTGACAGCGTTTTCCAAGCCTTTACATGCATCTGTACATATAGCTAGAGGAGAAACTGGGCCTAATGCTTTGTTGAGTTGTGACATGAACCAAGTCCAATTATCTTCAGTTTCAGAATCAATAAATGCAATTGCTACAGGGAACATCCAATTATGACCATCTAATGTTGTGCAAGAAGCAAGGTGACCTCTCCATCTACCATTGAGTGCAGTTGAGTCTATGCTAAGATAAGGTCTACAACCAGCTAGGAAGCCGTCAATGCAAGGCTTAAGAGCCATAAAGAATCGGTTAAAATGAATTTTACCGTTAACTTTCTTCACATCCACCTCAACAATGCTGCCTGGAGATCTCAGCTCAACTTCCGCTTTAAAGTTAAACAAACGCTGAAAACTTTGCTTCATACTACCATAAATCTCCTTCTCTGCTCTATCTTTGCCCTTCCACACATTTTGATATTCAAGTGTCAAGCCATATTTTTCTTCTAGCTTATCTTGCAAATCTTTGCATCCAATGGTAGGGTCCTTCTGAAGTATGCTAATTGACTTGCTTGCTATCCATCCTTGAGTTGCCATGATGCTTGTGACCCTACTGGTAGATGAGCACTTGTGTTTCAAGGATATCTTGGTAACATGTATAAACAAAATAAGCCCATCAAAAAAGGATATCTTGGTAACATGTATACACAAGATATAAATAACATAACCGAAAGAAGTCTACAAATAAGATTTCATAGATAAAATGTCATCAAAACATTTCACCCTTATTGTCTTCCCATCAGCCCGGAGACGAGCCGTTATCCTCCATGGACAACCTTCAGCCAGGCATTGCCCAAGATATCTCGTTTTGTCACTTTTAGAACCCCAAATTTCAATTTCTCTTTTAATAGCATATTGTTTGATAGCCATCCTGAAATCTTCCATTGAAGGAAACAATGCCCCAAGGTACATAGAGGGGTTATCTTTGTCATATAAAATCTCCTCCTCGATGGGTACACTATCATCAACAGGTATGGCAGCCTCCACCAAGAGTTGTTGGTCCTCTTCATCTGTCATGTACACGCCTTCACCGGGAGGAGAAGGAGGTGGTTCAGGAGCCTCAGTATCATCCTCGATACCAAGCACATTGCACAAATTTTCTTCAGATATGGGAATATCAACATCATCTGGTTCAGGAGGAGCTATCTCAATGAGGCTCCAATCAATAGGTGATTCTGCACCAAGCACCATAGATGACACACACATATCATTGTTGTCATTCATTTGACAACCAGTTTCAGACTGCACAGTGGACTGCATCTCATCTTCAAAGATAGAGAATTCTGCATCATCAACACGGTATTGACTACCCATTGTTCGTCCCATCTCATAAGCAGACAATGGGACATTGTCCACGACAACCGATGAGGTAGCACCGCAATCTAGAGAATTTGGAGATGTTTCGTTAGTACTTTCCTTGTGGGCTGGTGGCTTTTTGGGGGCTGCTGTTTTTTTGGGAGCGGGTGGCTTTTTGGGGGCTCGAGGCTTTTTTGGAGCAGGTGGCTTTTTGGGAGCAGGTGGCCTCTTGGGAGCTCTCTTCTTGCTAGATTTTTTTGCATTAGGTGTCTCCAAGGTAACTACATCACCCAACATAAATGAAACTTTGTTCTCAAAGTCTCTCTGAGCCCCAATAAAATGCATTATGAGCTCTTCACCACAGTTAAGTGGTTCAAGAGTCATAGAATTCTTGTCAAGTGCAGATAGCTGCACCACCTGGCCTGGCCCCATTTTGATATGTTCCGCCAAAATTTGGTGGAACTTAACAAATGTCAGCCCGCCTGCAATGTCAATTTGGAACACAACATCGTGTTTTTCCACCGCTTCCTGCCTACCATCTTCGAATATTGCCACATAAGCTGCTACTCTAACAGTTACTGTATACACACACGGATCCCTACTGACAGTGAGCAAAGTTTGGAAAATTTGGGTTAGTTTTAACAATTAAAGCTTGTACACTACAATGGTCAAAGAAATTTCTTCACCTTCGCGGCACTGCAGAGACAGGCTCGACGGGACCGACGTCGTTGCCTCCGTCTACTTCAGCCATTAGAACAATTAGCCGCAGAAATTCATCCAAAATCCATCATGTGCATCCAATCCTGTGCATTCAAAACGAAAACGGCGGACAATAAGGAGGAGCAAGGACGAGCAACAAATCGAATCAAAACAGGGGAGCTGCAGCCAGCTCGTCCCCGACGGACGGCAGAGCCCGAAATATCTAGGGGCCCCAAATATCTAACCCTAGCTCAGCTCTCAGCCGTGAGAGTTGCCGCCGCCGCCCTAGGGTAGGAGTAGTACCTTGCGCCGTCGAGGTTTCCGCCGCTGCGGGAGTTCCGCCGCTTCCCTCTCTAGCTCCGGCCGCCGTGGAGTTGCCGCCGCCGCCGCCTGGTTCTCTGCTTGGGACGGACAGGACCGGTCGCTGTCCTGGAACGAACGAACAATTCACTTCTCCAATTGATCGATCCATGTAAAGGATAAGGGGTATTTCGGTAATTAAGTGTGGACCCAATCTGTCAGAGGGGCAAATAATAAAGTTCCAAAGAAAAGTGTGGCAAGAAAGAGATGTCAAAATAAAAGAGGGCAAATAAGAGAGGTACCAAGTAAAGAGGGGCAAAAAATAAAATTCCCCAACCAGAAGTGGTTGCCCTCGTCCGGCGGATTTGGGCGGACGAGCACAACCAGTTTTTCAACGAATATTCCCAGAATCTGGTTGCCTCTGCCATCTCCCAACCTCTAAACCAAACACAGGGTAACCACTGAAAAAGTGACTATCCCTTACCAACCAGTGGATAGCCAATGAACCAAGCACACCCTAAGTACTAGCACTAGTAGGTGTTGCATCCTCATCGTGTGAGATTTCTAGCTTGCATGCATGTATAGTCAATCAATGAATTGATTCTTGCCAGGGCTAGTGACACAGCTAGCTATTCATGTCATATCATGTTTCATTCTATTGCTACTAGTACACGGCATGAAATAATGGTTGTGTGGACTAGTATAAATTATAGCTAATATAATTGTACAAATTGTTTAGGTGGGAGCTAAGGATAGCAGAGAAGAATCGGATCAGGCAAGGCTGCGCATACCGGTTTCTTCTACAAATAATCCCTAAGATATATAGGCCCCCTTCTTTTCAGCTTATTTTCCAGATTCTCCCAGAAGCTACCCTCCATCAGCTTCTCCCAGAATCTCGTTTTTTAAATTTGTTTAAACTTCTAAATTTGTCTTCCCAATACTTATTTAGAAGTTTAAACAAATATAAAAAACGAGATTCTGGGAGAAGCTGATGGAGGGTAGCTTCTGGGAGAATCTGGAAAATAAGCTGAAAAGAAGGGGGCCATAATCTTGATTGAACAACATAAAATGTCCATATATGTTACATGTGATATAAACACACTGGTTTGTGAATATTTGTGATGTAATGCATACTTTGTGATGTTGAATGCTATGCATAATTTGTTTGTGAATGGACACCGTCGTGATCATGGTTTGTATGGCGTGCCAAGCCCGAGGCGGTCGATACCTGAAATAACGGTATGCGGTTAAAAACCGGTACTAGTGTGGGATGGATTTGCCTCACACAAGTAGGGGACTCGGCGTCGTGATTCTCGAAGATGGGTACTACCATTGGTGGAGATTACGACGGTCATTTGCTTGACTTGTGATGCATATTTTCATTTGTAATGCTGCGCTGTTGATTAATCATTAGCATGAATATTTATGTGCATCAATTTTTACCTAACATGTCTCTTAGAAATTGTTAACTACCATTTAATTAATTTTCTTGTATCCTTGCTGAGTATGTCTCACATACTCACAGCCAATTTCTTTTCTCCGGTATGTGCAGTGTTTAAGGAACATGAGTCTGAGGGGAAAGCAATTGAAGTCATAGAAAATAATTAAATACCTAGTCCATGGTGTTGGGCTACGGTTTTACTTTATGCATGAATAAATGGAGAATGCCTTTGTTGCATGCCTAGTACGATGGAACAGTGTACTTTCTAGCCCAGCTATTTTCCTTTGGAAGATATGTTGTACTCATGAATAAATGGAACCTGGTGTTTTCTTGTGCTCTTAATTTTTAGAGAAATACTACTTATGCCTTGTATGCTTATGAGGTATTTTTATTTCATAAGTATACGGCGGACTGTTGCGATTATTTCTCCGCTAGCGGGGGCGTGACAGCGGCGCCTGCTGACCGCCCAGCTTTTCCCGGCTTCCCAAGCATCGGCGTGGGCGAATCGTGTTGCTGCCATTAACTTCGACGCGACACGTGCTTCCCACCTCCGTTTCCCGCCTCTACCTTGGACGACTATAAAGAGGCCCCCGCCGTGCAGCCATTTCACCACACCACCACCGTCGCTCGCCGTGTAGTCAGTTCACCACACCACCGCTCAGAGCAACCATGCCTCGTCGCCTCATCACCTCATGGGCCACCCTCACCCAGGCAGCACGCCAGGCTCACGCGGCGTCGCAGGAGGACGGCGCCGGTGAGCAGCCGTTCGACTGGGCGGACGTGGACGACATCGACGTGGACGAGCAGGAGCCGATGCAGGATCCGCACCCCGGCCAGGAGCCGCCGCCGCAGCAGGAGCCGGTGCCGGAGCAGGCACTCCCGCCGCCGATCTGGCCAGACAAGGTTGTTGTCGTCAACTCTTTCGAGAGCCGGCGCTGCGAGCAGGAGAGCCGCCAGGTCAGGCTCGGCTACGAGGACGCCGTGGAGGCCGCCATCATGGAGGCCTCCATTCGGACTGCGGAGCGGGATGACCGTGCCCGCGCCTTCATGGCCGTGGAGCGAGCGGCGTACAAGCAGCTCAACCACCGAGCGGCGGCGGCGGAGGAGCAGCTGCTGATCGCGCAGGCGGAGGGGCTAGCGCATGACGCCTCCCAGGTGCTCGCCGAGCGGGCGGCCCACGACGAGATGAACCAGGCGCGCTTGGCGAGGCTGACAGACGCAAGGAAAGCGGCAGCGGTGGCGAGGGCAGCGGCGCAGGCAGATCGGGATGGCATGCGCCGGGCGGCGAGCGTCCTCCGGCACGAGAGGCATGTGCGCTCGCGCTAGGCCTAGAGCCAGAGGGCCGCGCACGACGACGAGGCTGGCCCGAGCGGCGGGGTTTAGATTAAGATTTATCGTTTTAGTTTTAAATTTGAATCATTTAGTTTAAATTTATATCGTTTAGCTTAAGTTTGAATTTAAAAAAATGTCGTTTAGTTTAAACTTGTTTGTATTTGATGAGGGAAATTTCATTTCCATTTGGCGGTGTAGGCCGGCCACAAGGTGTTTGAAATTTGGTCGGCACCTCGGACCGTTTGGGGGCAGGCCTTTGGGGTGTACCGCTGTGAGCAGTCTACAAAACTCGGGCGGACACATGTCTATCGAAAACAGAGTTAGCCGAACCGGCGGAGATTGCTCTAAGCTAGGACCGACATGCATGCAGCGGCTGGATTCCGCCGTGGACTGTCTGGAGCAATCGATTATATTTCGGCAAGTCGCCTGCAGGCGCGGCTGGGTTCCCAACGACGAGCTTCGGCCACTGTTCTAGCGACTGCTGCTGCTCTCTCGGGTGCCGGCCGGGCTTGGACGAGAGCAGAGAGGACATTGATTGATCTACTACTCGACACCAAATATAAAATATTTGTGTGCTATTGCTGGGGGACGGAGATAGGCTTCAAGCCAAAGAAAGCACGCTGGCTTGGCACCAGCATGCACGGGCGAGAGCAGAGAGGACATTGTAGCAGATTTTCTGCACCGGACACACGAGAGGATAAAGAAGATAACACGAGAGGGAACCGTGCCGTTTAAGCTGCCCGACATGTTGTCGCTCTATCGTACACGACGTGGAGCACCACACCACGGTCGGACTCTAGCTTTCTTAACGTGGGTTGCTTCCATATTCGCACTTGCACCAGCTTCCTTGGGTATATCCATCTCGACATAGACAACACGTCGTACGTGGATGTGTGCCCACGTTTGTCACTGCTCACGAGTTCCTGGTGACACCCCTCCCTGGCACATATCACCAGAGAGGCGGTCGTCCCGTGCGTCAGCCCAAGATATCTGGCCACACGTCACGACAGTGTAACATAATGGAAATTATTACAAAATCAGGCACAAGAAGTGCTATAAATGGTTTACAAGCCTGGGCATGACAAAAATATCAAGCCAAGCATGGCTCAGTACAGAGTTTAACTGGCAGCGGAAAACGGCTAAGGCAACGGCTTGGAGCGGCTCCACTCCACAGACATCTGGCTGGGCTACTGATCCTACCACACGCATGCTCTATCTCCTTGCTAAGGTAGAACATGATTCCTCGCCAACATCTGGCCAAAACACAAGGCCCGTGAGTACATTTGTATGCACTCAGCAAGAATCGCCACTCACTACAAGCAATCCAACAATCATGCAACAAGATATACATTGGAAATAAAATCCAACAACATGGCAAGTGTCTACTCTTTTTTTTGCGAGCTAAAGTAGATATATTAAACAGCAACCATAGAGTTATCGTGCTGAATACATGAGGTAATACAAGTCGGAGCCTGGTGTACCTAGGTACTCTCCGGTCTAGCAACATAAGTTTGCTTAGCCAAACGGTGAGCCACCATGTTAGCAGCTCACTCGATGTAGGTGAAACTAAAGGAAGTAAATTCCTTTGATATGTCTTGAATGTCATTGAGGACCGAAAGGACCTCCGATCTATTCTTCTCCCTGGTCTTCCATAGATCGATCAGACTTTGACAGTCAGATTCAAGGACCACATGAACGGCCTTGGCATCATGGCAAAGCTGGACACCATCTCTGCAGGCAAGGGCCTCAACCACCAGCACATTAGGTAAATTATCATACCTTTTTTGCTTTAGCAGCTATAAAACAGCCATCATGGTCTCTGATCACCATCCCAGTCGCCCCTTGCAACCCTTTCTGGTCAAAGGCAGCATCCACGTTCACTTTAACAGCACCAAGAGGAGGAGGAGACCAGATAGCAGGCTTCAGAAGAGCAGTGCCACCCAGATTTCTTGCCTCGGTAACAAGATCAGCTGCAGTGTCTCGAGCCCATATGCAAGCCGCCTCTAAATTCAGGGGTGTTTTGCCATGGCGGCGATCAGTGCGAGCTTTCCAGACCGCCCACATACCGCAGAGGATAGCACAAGCATCCGGGGATGGACACAGGGATCCATCCAAGAGGTCAGTTGCCCAGGTCAGAGGATGTAAGTGAGGGAGCTTTATATCAAACAGCTCCCTAAAATGACTCCAGAATTGCTTCGATAACGGGCAGACAGTCAGGGCATGAAACACATTATCCTCAGCAGCACCACAGTCAAGGCAGTTCGCATGGTCTTCCATATGCCGCTTATGAAGAATAGCTCTCACCGGAACAAAGTTATGAGTCACTCTCCACCAGAAGGCCTTGATCTTGGGGGGTATACCATCTTCCAAATTTTGCACCAAACAGGGTTTGCTTCATCAAAGGATTGGCACGCAAACTGTTGGTCATGGAGCACCGAGATCCTCTCATTTGCAGCCAGGAGTTTGTAGGCAGATCTCACAGAGTAGAGTCCATTCTTTTCCCCTTCCCACGCCCACACATCGGCACGGAGAGAGCCAAGCTGAATCCTTTTAACCGCAAGGACATCAGGAAACAGCAGGTTTGTACTGAGGGCATCCTCATTCCAACTTTGGCCATCAGGAGACAGGAGATCATTAACAACCACAGCCTCGGCACCAAGAGGTTTAAATAAAGGCCTGCACCCAGGGACATCCGGGATCCATCTATCTTCCCGGATTTTAGTTTCATCACCTTTACCAATGCGCTTTATAAGACCCAATTCAAGCACTTTCCTACCCTTTAAGATTGCACACCAAGTATGCGAAGATCTCTTCTTCTGATGCACTTGGAGGAAGTCACAGTCATGAAAATATTTGCCTTTGAGCACCTTAGCACACAAGGAATTAGGGTTTGTCATGAGGCGCCAACCCTGTTTCCCCAGCATAGCAATGTTGAACAGACCAAGGTCTTTAAAACCCATACCACCATTGGCTTTTGGTTGGGTTAATTCCGACCATCTGCTCCAGTGCATCTTCCTATTTTCCCCGTCTCCTCCCCACCAAAAGTTCGCCACAATTGACATAATCTTTTTGCAAGTAGTTTTTGAGAGGGAGAAACAGCTCATAGAATAAATTGGGATGGCCTGGGCAATCGCTTTGATCAGCATCTCCCTGCCAGCAGGATTTAAGAATTTCTCACACCAGCCTCCCAAGAGCTTTTTTATGCATGCCCAGATTTTCTCAAAGGCCGAGACAGTTTGCCTCCCTAGAGCCATGGGCATGCCGAGATATCTTTCCTCTAAAGCTTCACAATCAATGGACAGCCTCTCCAGCATAACAGGTTTAACATCTTCACTGCAGTTTTTGCTAAAAAAGATGGCTGATTTTGATCTATTCACCAGCTGGCCCGAACCCCTGTGGTACGTGTCCAGAATATGTTGCAGTCTGTCTGCACCACTCAAAGAAGCTTGGGTGAACACAAGACAATCGTCAGCAAATAAAAGATGTGAGATCCAAGGGGCATGGATTCCCACCCTAATGCCTTTGGACAGAACATTCAAACCAGAAAACTTGAGAAGGCAAGAAAAACCTTCACCACAGAGGAGAAATAAGTAGGGAGATATTGGGTCGCCTTGTCTGATGCCCCTAGAAGGGAGGAAGACCTCAGATAAATCCCCATTGACTTTTACAGAGAAACTGACAGTCTCCACACATCTCATAATCAGATTTACCCAGCTCTCCGCAAAGCCCAGCTTATGCATAATTCCCCTAAGATAGCTCCACTCCACTCGATCATATGCCTTTGCCATATCCAGCTTGATAGCGCAGGCCCCAGACTTCCCTTTCTTCTTTTTCAGGTAATGGATACATTCAAAGGCAGTGAGCACGTTATCAGAAATAAGTCTCCCAGGGACAAAAGCACTTTGTTCCTTAGCAATAATCTCATCCAGGACCAAACGAAGACGATTAGCCAGGACTTTGGAGCAAATTTTGTAAATCACATTGTAGAGCGCAATCGGTCTGAACTGAGACATGTCCTATGGATGCTTCACTTTTGGAATCAGCACCAACACAGTTTCATTAATTTCAGTGGGCATAGGGCCACCTTCCAGAAATTGCAGGATAGCCTCGCACACCACATCACCCACCAAGGATCAATGTCTTTGGAAAAAGCCTGCCGTGAAGCCATCCAGTCCCAGAGATTTGTTCGGTTTCATCATGAACAAGGCCTGAATGATTTCCTTTGGGGTAAAGGGCTTTCCAAGCATCTCATTCATTTCATTTGTGACTTTGTTGGGAACAAATTGCAGAATAGCATCAGGGTTGACATTGCCTTGAGTACTAAAAAGGTCGACAAAGAAATCCGTAGCCAACTTAATAGTTCCTTGTTGATCATCACAGATTGAACCGTCAGGTTTCTTCAGATGATGGATCCTATTGCGCTACACTCTCTCCCTTCATTTGGCATGGAAGAACCAAGTATTACGATCTCCTTCAGCTAACCATTGTATCCTAGAGCGCTGGCGCATCATAGCTTCCTCTCGAGCCAAAAGTTCAGAGATGCGCTTTAGCAGCTCCCGCTCAGCTCTAGTAGGTCCAGAGTAGAGACAGTGTGCTCTGATAACCTCGAGCCATTTTCTAGCTTCCTTTAGCTGCCCTTTGACAGATCCAAACACCTCCTGGCTCCAAGTTTGGAGAGAGCCCTTCAGTTTAGACAGAGAAGATCTCAGACCCAAGAGACCATCTCCTCCCGGCTCCCAGTTGGCATTCACAGTTGTTAAGTAGCTAGGATCTCGGTTCCACATATTTTCATACTGAAATTGCTTTCCACTCCTCCCAACTGCCCGCAGCCTAGCTTTTTGCACTTCAATAATCAGAGCACTATGATCAGATTCGAAGGTCTGAATATGGGTTATTGACGTAGCCCCAAACCTGTTCATGAACTTCTCATCACCCAAAGCTCTATCAAGCCGAGCTTTGACATTGTTTTGTCCGTCCTGCCGATTGTCCCACGTAAAGGGCAGCCCAGCAAACCCCAAATCTGTGAGACCACAACCATTCACAGCATCCTGAAAACCCTCCATTTGCCAGTCTTCACGAAGGTTCCGACCAAAATGTTCCTCTTGAGCCAACTGATGACTCCCAAGTGCAGGAGATCGTTGACGTCTTCGCTGTGTAAGTATTAGTATCGATCCCACGAGGAGTAGAAGGTATAAGTATTTATCCTCTCAAATAAGAGTGTCACTTCCCTTATATCTATGCACTAGACAAACTAAAATGATGCAAGTGTTTTTGGGTTTTTTAGTTGTATAGATGCAAAGCTGAAAATAAAATATGATGAGTGAAAGCTCTCAAAGAGAGAGAAAGCCCAATCCTTTATGCAGCAAGAGGACAAGCTTGAGTGGTGTTTCTTATGCGTGGAAAACGTTCCTAAGGGCTACATGGATTTCATAGCAAAAATATTTCTAGAACAACAAGGTAAACATTTTGTCAAGTTTTAATCTTCTTTGAACGGAGCCATAATTAGGTGTAGCTAAATAAATAAACTAAACCCCTTATGATGGATCATGTGGCCAAGTAAATGACTGCACAAGAGTTATTAAGACAAAAAGTCCCACCATAGCATTACACTCTAAGGTCCCCGATATAAATCCCCTCCTAATGCAACTTCATGACTCGGTCAAGGGTTTACGTGTCCTCCCAAGTCTCCCTCAATTCATTACACTAGTGTGAAACACCTTAATGCATTACTCAATGTATGGTGCACTTCATACATTGCACATCAAGACAATCATAAAAGATAAAAACTTGACCAAATACTCAATACATGTTAAGTAGAAATTATTGCCAATCCATCCTATGCCCCCAGGAACACGAGAGAACTACTCACAATGTGAAGACATGATATGATTCAATGGTATGAGTGATACAACACAATCTGAAATTATAATCTCCCCACAAAACAATGACAAGTAGCAATTCACAAACATGTAGAATAGTACTTAGACAATAGCTAGGGTTCGAACAATCTCAAACTATGAGGGGGATGAAGTGGATCATGAAGATGGTGATGGAGATGGTGCTGTCTTCACGGTGATGATGATGGAGACTTCCGGAGGGGGGATGGAGGAGCCTTCCGGAGGTGATTCCGGCGGCGTTTCCCCCCTCCGATCTTCTCCAGCGGCAGCCTTCTGCCTCTCTGTTTTCTGGTTTTGTGTTTCTCCGCCGCCCTCTCGTGAAACTCCTTGGGGGCTATTTTTATAGGCGTTTTTAGGTCAAGACTATGTCGGTGGAGCAAAGATCGACGGCAATGGAGCTCCGAGGGGCAAAATAGGTGGGCCCACGCGGCCAGGTACTGTGGCCGTGTGGGACCCTCTATATTCCATCCTGTTGGGCTTCTGGTTTTCAATTTAAGTCCATTGCGTTCGCCTCGAAAATTCTGAACCGTGCTCTTTGACCTTGCCCTTTTTGGAGTCCCAAAGCTCCCGGAAAGTCTAAAACACTAAAAAAGACGTTTTCTGGAAAACAGGGTTAATTCCAAATAAATGGGGAACTTGTGAATTATTCCCAAAATCATTATAAATCAATGATATAACCCTTATATGATGCAAATATGATGGGAATATGAATAAAATAATGCAAAGTTCATGTATGCATTTTACATGCATCAGCATCCCCAAGCTTAACCCATGCTCGTCCTCGAGTATGAAGGTGATAAAACTAACATGGACTTTGCATTTCAATACTATCAATGGATATCAAAGATGATTACTATTGCTACATAGAGTCAAATGATTCATTCTTAATAAGATGTAACAATATGCAAGATAGTTTATGAAGCGATATCAAATATTCAATGTAAGGATGTTCAATGATAATTCACAAAGTGTAACATAAATGAAAAAGTACTATGGACTTCAAGTATGCATAATGATAAGTAAGAACATCCTATAATGGTCATAGAGTGTAGATGGAAATCTGAATATAAAAGGTGGACACTTTGAAAAGATATATGAGTAGAGGTAAACATGAATAAGTTTCATCTAACTTCTGAACTTCTCTACTTAAGTTAATCATTGTAATATGGTACTCCTTGGTGTCAAGCTCTCATTGCCCCTATCATAGCATCTTGAATGATTAAGTTTAAAGTGAAAGCAAATATGAGTAATGTGCTTGACAAAGTATGGTTGAAAATCTCATGCCCCTTGAATACAAGTACCTACACCATGTGCTACTCAACTTGGGAAACAAAGCAAGTTCAATTTATATCATCGTAAGTAAAATAGTATCATCAAGAGCGTCAACTGGGGTACCTCTTGTCCCAGGATATGGAACAAGCCCATATCCAAACAACAAGACAAACAGACAATGAACAATCTCAGCACTCTTTTATTTACCACTTGTGTAGCTTTTTATTGTGATGTGCATCACTGAATGTTCACTATGGTACGCTGTAAATTTCCACCATGAATGATGCATGGCTTAGATTAGCGGCCCAGGCGTCTCTCTAACTATTATACAAACTCATTTAAACCTACTCCATTTCCACTTTTATTTCACCATGATAAGCATCCATAAACAAAAGTGTATGACATCAACTAGATATAATGAAGTGCAATGTTGAAAGCGTTCCATGTGACAGCACATTTCTGCTAACTCTCAACCAAAGATGTTTGTCAAGCTCATCACATCATAATTTTAATCACAATGGGTCATGTTCATTAAGTGCAATAAAAGTGAAGTGTGCATCAAGTTCGTGAGAGCTATATAACCAACTTTTTCCCATAACAATCAACAATATAAGCATTTTAATTCAGAGGTATAAATGATACAAAATAACATGGTAAACATACTCGGAATAGCATAAAGCTAATAGGTAGATATGGTGGACTCACTGGAAAAACTTTGGTTGAAGGTGTTGGAAACAAAAAAATTTACTTGTTGGAATTTTTGGGCTAGCAAGAGGGAGAAAGTTGACCGTCTAAAAGCATACACGAGTGTCCATAGAACTAATTAATTCATGTTAAACAAAGTAAAGTAGCATTCAACATCAAAACATGAATAAAAGATAGCTCTTGATAAAATACTAACAAATTATTACTCATTAACAAGCTGATGAATCATGCAACTATATGTATCTTTTAAAATCAACTCAAACATCCCTTTTCCCAATCTTATAATGGCATCCAACATATTTCAACCCATATTTCTAGTAGCTCTCTCATGATAATGTGGTGGTCTCTCAAAAACAAAAACAAACAAAAAGACGCTCCAAGTTTCTACGATAAAGTGCATTGATCGAAAAACAGAAGTTAGACGTGTGCAAACTGAGAGTGTTTTTGGTCCAGTGGGTTGTCTTCACATCCCCAAGCTTATGGTTTTCACCATCCTTAGATGACTCTTGGTGCATCTCCTCTAATCCCGTGAAAAAACTTCAAAACACCGTTTCTCCCATTTCTTTTCTGTGGGGTGACATTAGTAGTGATAAACAAATAGGTTTCATGCTGCATATAATCCTTAGACAAAATTTTATATGAATGTCCAGTAAGTGTATTATGTTGTATGCCTACTCATAAACTCATTTGGATCTGAAAGATTCAAGCTAAAAGTTCTAAGCATGCATTAAACAAAATAGGACAGAATCTGTCCAGAAAAACAGCAGTAGCAAAACGTATTTTCTACCCCACTTAACTTTGTCAAAAAATTCTGAAAAAATTCATGCATACAGAGGATGAAAAGTTGCTTCTACAGTTTAAATATGAGCTCATTCGGAGTTACAGAATAGGAACTAAAAATCATACCGTGCACAGATTCGTGCTGGAATAATATCTCCGAATGCTATAAGCAACTTTTTCATACCAAAATGGGTAAAACTTGGCACTTTATTAAAAATTTCAGAAACTAAACTAAAAACTTAGTCTCTTGTTACAGCAAGAGGACACAAAGAAAATCAAAAATAAAAACAACCGGGTTGCCTCCCGTAAAGCGCTTTCTTTATAGCCATATAGCTAGGCTTACTTACTTGGTATTTAGATGGTTGGAGTGAGGTGGCTTGGCATCCCCAAGCTTGAATTCTTGTACTTATTCGAAATATGTAGGGTGAGCCTAGGGGTAACATCCCCAAGCTTGAGTGTTTTCCCGCTTGATCTTTGGGAAGTGTTTCATGCATAATACCAGGATCCCATGGTGCTCTCAAGCCAATGAAAATAATAGTCAAGTTGAACCCTGGTTGAGAGAAAAAAAAACACAAAAGTAATAACAACGAAGTCTAACTTTCTTTCTATGCATTGGCATTTTGTATATGAATGAAGTTTCCCAATGCATATTAATAATATTTACTTGCAGCCCATATTTATTAGTAGCATAAAGAGGGTTCTCACCTCCTCTCATAATAGTTGCAAGTAGTAGAAGTGTATTCAACCATATAACTAATAGAATCATTCAACTTAGATAATTTAGGCACATAAAAGGATTATTAAATTTATTATGGAATTCATTAGCATGCTTCCCTCTTTCAAAATAGTTAATAAGATCAATATCAAGTTTACTATCATGATTGCAACAAAGATTTGGAACTAAAGATAGTTGCAAATCACATAAATATTTCTCAACATAAGCAAATTTCTCCTCTATGGTGTAAGTAGGAGAGTTCAAGAACAAAGTAGGTCTCTCATGAGTAAGGGCACTATCACAAACAGCAAGTATATCATTTTTATCCTCGCATAAATTAGTAACAACTAAACATGGAGGATTATCAATAAGCATAGGACCATCATCCAAAGCATTATCATATAGCATATTTAAGCAATACTCCTCATTATTATCCATAACTTCACTAGTAGCATTACTAAAAAGTAAAGGAGTATTATTAGTTCCATCATAATAGCATGGGTTATCATATAGGACCATAGCATTTTCAGTTTCACACTCATCATAACATGGATTCTCATAAATAACAAAAGATTTTTGAGTTTGAGTGTTACTATCATTTGTTGATGGTGAAGTTGGTAGATCCAACTCTTCATTCTCTAGCTGTTCATCATTTCTATCATCCTCTTGAGATTTCATGGGTATCCCCAAGCTTAGGTTTTTATCCTCTTCTTCACAATCTTCCTCTTCCAAGCTTATGTTTTCATCATCTTCTTCCTGTAAAACATCAGTACTTTCTTGGGGAACCTTGCCCCTCTCATAATAATCAACAGCATAAATATTTTGAGAGAACTGGGCTATGCAATATTCAAGAATAGAAGTGACCTTTCCTTCAAATCTCTTAACTCCCGGGCAAGTTTTATTTTCATTAGCAAAGGTATGCAATTCACTAGATGCATAATAAGTAACAAATTCCTCTACTTGTTCCATCTCTAAATGAGTGTAATCATTAGTATTGTAAGATGCTATGACATGTTCTTCATGGAAATTACATTGAAATCCAAAGTGTATTTTTCTCTGTTTAAAGCAACAAGTTGTATTATTATGGATTAAAAGCCACTCTCCAGCAATATAATTTAAAGTTTCCATGAAATCTTTTAGTCTTTTCCGTTCACTTGACTCTCTAAATTCCTCATCAATTTTAGAAGCTTTCATATATTCATAGTAAAGATTCATTATCTCAGGAACAGTTTTTTTTGGTATTTTCCATTTTCTAATTTTTTTGTGTTTTTGATATATGGATGTATGCAAAACTAAACTAAATGCAAAAACTGAAAATAAATATCTAGTGCAAACAAGAATAAAAACTTAAGCGCTACACTCCCCGGCAACGGCGCCAGAAAACTGTCTTGATGACTCCCAAGTGCAGGAGATCGTTGAAGTCTTCGCTGTGTAAGTATTAGTATCGATCCCACGAGGAGTAGAAGGTATAAGTATTTATCCTCTCAAATAAGAGTGTCACTTCCCTTATTATCTATGCACTAGACAAACTAAAATGATGCAAGTGTTTTGGGTTTTTTGGTTGTATAGATGCAAAGCTGAAAAAAAATATGATGAGTGAAAGCTCTCAAAGAGAGAGAAAGCCCAATCCTTTATGCAGCAAGAGGACAAGCTTGAGTGGTGTTTCTTATGCGTGGAAAACATTCCCAAGGGCTACATGGATTTCATAGCAAAAATATTTCTAGAACAACAAGGTAAACATTTTGTCAAGTTTTAATCTTCTTTGGACGGAGCCATAATTAGGTGTAGCTAAATAAATAAACTAAACCCCTTATGATGGATCATGTGGCCAAGTAAATGACTGTACAAGAGTTATTAAGACAAAAAGTCCCACCATAGCATTACACTCTAAGGTCCCCGATATAAATCCCCTCCTAATGCAACTTCATGACTCGGTCAAGGGTTTACGTGTCCTCCCAAGTCTCCCTCAATTCATTACACTAGTGTGAAACACCTTAATGCATTACTCAATGTATGGTGCACTTCATACATTGCACATCAAGACAATCATAAGAGATAAAAACTTGACCAAATACTCAATACATGTTAAGTAGAAATCATTGCCAATCCATCCTATGCCCCCAGGAACACGAGAGAACTACTCACAACGTGAAGACATGATATGATTCAATGGTATGAGTGATACAACACAATTTGAAATTATAATCTCCCCACAAAACAATGACAAGTAGCAATTCACAAACATATAGAATAGTACTTAGACAATAGCTAGGGTTCGAACAATCTCAAACTATGAGGGGGATGAAGTGGATCACGAAGATGGTGATGGAGATGGTGTTGTCTTCACGGTGATGATGATGGAGACTTCCGGAGGGGGGATGGAGGAGCCTTCCGGAGGTGATTCCGGCGGCGTTTCCCCCCTCCGATCTTCTCCGGCGGCAGCCTTCTGTCTCTCTGTTTTTTGGTTTTGTGTTTCTCCGCCGCTCTCTCGCGAAACTCCTCGGGGGGCTATTTTATAGGCGTTTTTAGGTCAAGACTATGTCGGTGGAGCAAAGATCGACGGCAACGGAGCTCCGAGGGGCAAAATAGGTGGGCCCGCGCGGCCAGGTACTGTGGCCACGTGGGACCCTCTATATTCCAGCCTGTTGGGCTTCTGGTCTTCAATTTAAGTCCATTGCATTCATCTCGAAAATTCTGAACCGTGCTCTTTGACCTTGCCCTTTTTGGAGTCCCGAAGCTCCCGGAAAGTCTGAAAACACTAAAAAAGACGTTTTCTGAAAAACAGGGTTAATTCCAAATAAATGGGGGAACTTGTGAATTATTCCCAAAGTCATTATAAATCAATGATATAACCCTTATATGATGCAAATATGATGGGAATATGAATAAAATAATGCAAAGTTCATGTATGCATTTTACATGCATCACCAACACCTCATTAAAGTCCCCAGCATAGAGCCACGGAAGATTAGTGACACTACGCAGAAATCTCATCAGGTACCAAGACTCCTTGCGATGTTCACGCCGCGGCTCACCATAAAACCCAGTAAACCGCCACTCACCACCAGACAGTTCATCATTGCTGACCAGGACATCAATGTGCGACTTGTTTTTTGATTTCAATCGCACAATGTTGCCTGTTCTCCACATGAGCACCAGTCCCCCACTGAGACCAGTGCAGTCCACACCAATTAGCATTCTCAAAACCCAATTTCCATCGCATCAATTCCGACTTTTCTGCCAACATCTTTGTTTCAGACAGAAAAATCAGCTCCAGCCTGTATCGCTCCACGAGATCGTGGAGCTCTTGAACTGCCTCAGATGCACAGCACCCTCGGCAGTTCAGCACTAAGATTTTCATTGGGAAGGACGGGCCTGCGCTGCAGGTCCCGCCGGAATAGAGGATTCCTCATCCTTTTTGTGCTTCTTTACTCCCGCATTATCCACCACTGAGGTTGAGGACATTAGCTGAGTCACACCAGGAGAACCAAGTGTCTGGCGCAATTCAGTTTCTAACACCTCTCCTCCTTCAAGCAGAAGAACTTTATCAGCTGCAAAGCTGCCCTGCTTCACAGATGTTTTTGTAACCTTCCTCTTCCTTTTTTCTTTTCCCACATCACCTTTGCCCACAGAAAAGAGTTGCCTGCTGGTACTTGAGATGTTGTTTGGGTCTCTTTGCCAGGCTTGTCACATCATCATCATCACCAGCCGCAAAAGTATCCGGAGCCAAAGCATTATGCTTCGGGGTACAGTTACCTCCCCTAGAGTCCGAGTGAGAGCCACTCTTGTTGCTACGAGTGCTGCTCCAATCCGAGCTAGCTGCAGCAGCACCAAAACTCTGGATTCCTTTCCTCTTGATCTCAGGGGCTCTCAAGCTGTTATCATAGTCACGTTTACCATCCACGTTCCTGTCAGTTGGATTGGGACATTCCAATTCCGAGTGGCCCATGATGCCACAGGAAAAGCAGAAAAAAGGAAGTCTTTCATATTGAACAAAAAAATGCTCATAGATTTTCCTCCTTTCAATCGTGATAAAGTGCTTCAGAGGCTTTTCAATAAGGATAGAGACCCGGGCACGCAGATAGCAGCCAGCAGCATCACCTCCATCATCCACATCAACTCTATCCACTTCACCCACCAGCCTAGCAATCTTCGTACCTTTCACTTCATTCATCCCCGCGAAAGGAATATCCAAGATCCGAACCCAGATTAGCATCTTGTCAAACACAATCTCAGAAGGTTTCAGATTGAGATCCAAGTCCTGTAACAGCACTACATGCTTGTTAACCACCCATGGGGTCCCTTCAAAAGCTCTGTTCTTGTCTTCCAGAGTAGCAAATTCCGCAATGAACAGATTGTCTCCTGCAGGCCTAGCCTTCAAATCCCGTGGATTACCCCAAGCAGGACGCATCGCTCCCATAATGGTATTCACATGCAGGATGGAAGGGGACAGAACTTTACCAACAAGAGACCACTTCGTTGGCGCCGCTTCTTCCTCATCATCACTCCAGACGATCTTCTCATCTTCGCCAGCAGCAAGATTCAGCCGGTCCATCAGTGCCGTCATGCGCTCTTTCTCCGTTAGCTTGTCACCACTTCCTCCTGGGCGTGAACCCTTGGAAGTGGAGGCGCTCCAGGTCAACTTCCCTTTGGCCGCCATCGCTAGAGATGAGCCCGCAGCAGAAGAGGTAAGGTTACAGAGTGTGCCGAGGTAGCAAACTCGCAACAAGATGGTCCAACTCAGGGATGCAGCACTGCCGGAATCACATGAGGGAAAAAGGCCTCACCGAGATCAACGGGAGGAGAGGGGCAGAGATATGAGGCGTAGGAAGCTCAAAATGAGAGACCCACGGAGGCTAGGTGGTAGGGGATGGGAAGCATGCCCAGGGGGGACCGGGGCAGTCGGGGGATTAGAGATCCACGGCGGAGCGGGTGGCGGCGGCGTCGGCAACAGGGCGACGAAAATCAGGTCGCGGGAGCAAGACCATGGTCAACGGATATTCTCCATACTTCTGCTAGATAGGTTCAGGCAAGTGTCTACTCTAGGTATTCCAATATACAACATAAAGGTAGCATGGCAGCACAAGCAAAACATGGCATAAGCAAACAATGGGGTATCACCGGTGTAGAGTCCAAGCCGAGTATAATCGAGTGTACCAGTTGGTACCAAGTAACACAACAACTCATATCAACACAGCTAGGCCCACTGGCCTCTAGCCTCACAAGGCTAATTACATCTCTCAGCACTGCTAGGCCCTCGACCTTATCTCATTGGTTATCTCAAGTAACATTCCCTGCATCATCTTATTGTTTATTAAGTGGAGTCAGGTCGTTCTTTAATTATTTCAAACAAATCTTAAGTTTGACCTCCGGACATGACAAGGCACACAGTGTGACCGACACTGAACTATTGTTCCATATCCCAGGAACGGGGCTAGTCTGCTAGGTTGATGCTCTCGAGAATTTGCTTTACCACCTATCAGAATGCATCCTACTCAGCCGACACTTCAGGTTTCCAAAGTCATACTAAGCAAAATACACTCTCGTGACGGTCCACTTGCTGGGGCACTCTCCGGCCCCACCCCATACACGTGGTACAACGGGCAAGTTAAGTCCGGCACATATCCCTCGGCGCGACCGAGTATGCCTAGCTCCGGACTCCTTATCGCGAGTCACTTGACTGCGCCCAATGGATGGTGCAAAAGAGGCTCAACAACCAACTAGGTCACGGTTTCCATGGGACAACGGTGGTATCGCATGCAAGGGTTCAGATTAGTGGCACTATGAATAGACCTTATCGTTGTTTGGAGGGATGTTTCATTTAATCAAGTTCCATCATTCACAAGTCCAAACAAGAGGATTAGTCCAACACAACAACCACAATAACAGAACAATATAACATCAACAACAAAACATTAGCAACACAATATTTCAAGAACAGCAGTGAACAAACTTAGCAAAATAAAAACGTCAACCGAAAGACTGTGGCAGCGATTCCGCTGGCAAGCGCCTTCTTGTTCGACAAGGAAAAAGAAACGTCAACCGGAAGACTGTGGCAGCGATTCCGCTGGCAAGCGCCTTCTCGTTCGACAAAGAAAAGAAACGTCAATCGGAAGACTGTGGCAGCGATTCCGCTGGCAAGCGCCTTCTCGTTCGACAAGAAAAGAAACGTCAACCGGAAGACTGTGGCAGCGATTCCGCTGGCAAGCGCCTTCTCGTTCGATAAAAAGAAAGGGGTGTTGCGATGATCCACAGATATATATAAGTGCGGTAATATTTAAAATGCAACATGACATGCAACATGGCAGGAGCAATATTACAAGTTTCATATTAAACATGAACAACACTCAGACAAGCATGAATATAATGGTACAGATAAAAAAATACTAACACACAGCATGGCAAGAAGTAAATCAGGAAACAAACACTGCTGAATGGATTTTAGCAAGGGTTAGCTTGCCTCCGGAGATGATTTTCAAACGGTTCAGAAAGTCTCGGACTCGCCGGGGGTCGGAATCCCGAAGAACGCCTAAACCACGAAACGGCAAACGGTGTATTAAATAAAGGCTGTGGAACTAAACATCTCCAAAGTTAACAAAACTAGTACCACTGGCTAGATCTCGATGAGATACAAATTTAGAATTTTGAATCGGCTAAAACGGAGCTACGGTTCGAAAATTGTGGGCATCCGAAGTTGCTCACCAGGAGAAAAGGAAAACCTACGCGAGGAAAAAAAATAGGACGGGCCGCTTCTGTCGCGCGGCTGGGCCGTGAACGGCCTGCCGCGCTGCGGCACTGGGCTGGACTGGTGGCGGGTTCCAGAAAGACGTCTTCAGCACTGGGAAACGTAACGCGCCTGTTACGCCTCCGCCTACACTGACATGTGGGGCCCACATGTCAGGGATTCAAACATTATCTCCTTCTTTCTTTCTTTCTTTTTCCCTCCACTGCTTCTTCCCGGGAGGAGGACGTGCGGCGAGGCTCCACGATGGTCGCCGGTGCTCGGTGCTGCGCACATGGAAACGCCGGGAGACGGCGGAGTCCGGCCCAACGGACCGCATCGCACCCAGGGAAGGGGTCCAGGGTACAGGGAAGGGCTGGGGGCACGCTGCCCGCGAGCTCCAGAAGTTTGGTGGCTCGGCAATGGCGGCCGCGGATGGATACGTCGATCCCGAGCCGATTTCTATGATCTGGGTTGCTGGGGAGGTAGAGGAGGAGGATAGGAGTCCCTATGCCCGTTTAATTGAGGAACGGCACTGGCTCGAGCTCGCCACGGTCAGGTTTCGACGGCGGCGGCTTCGGCCGGAAATCGGAGCCGGGCTCCGCCGTTTTCCAATTAAGCGAGTAGAGAGGTCTAGGAGGGGGAGAGGAGGATGGGGTGCATCCAGGGGAGGGATCTGGGGTTCTTCTTATAGCCCGGAGAGGGCAGAGGTGGGTGCGTGGCCGCTGCGGCCATTAATGGCACCGTGAGGTCACGGCTTGCGTTTCTCCGGCTACAGGGGCGGTGCTGTGCTAAGTGCTTACGCACGATGGCCACAGGCGGCGCAGAGGCCACAGAGATGTAGGGGAGAGCAGGGAGGGGAGGGCACCGGGGAGAAGCTCCCGCAAAGGATCCACCACGGCACTGCTCTGCCGGTGGAGGGGATAAGAGGGAGGAGAGGAGGGGGAGGCCGGGCTCCAGGGGGGGTGAATCCACTGCTGGGCACGGAACGGAACGGGGAGGAGCTGAACGGTGTTGTCCACAGAGTGGCGGCGCTGTTGGCTGGGTCATGCCCGGTGGTGACCACGCCAAAGGGCATGCCGACATCGGCATCGAGATTATTCTCTCACCCCAGGTCTCTAGAGGAAAAACCAATCATGTCTCCTCGTGCCAAATTGAATTTCTAACAACTTTGCCGACTAAAGTTTTTGCAAATTCTCAAGTTGGTGCGACTAAAAGTTTTGAAAAACAGTACTGGACCAATTTGAAACTGGTTGTTTGGACAGGCAAACGATTTTTGGTTTGAACAAGACCTTGCCCAGAGGGGTAGGCACTACCAGGGCTTGCATCTAGGCACTCTCCTCCCACTACAAAAATCATTTGACTTGATTTTGAAAACATTTGAGTTTTAGGGCAGAAACTTGCATAGAGAAAAGTCAAATATTTTCTTAACAAGGTATCCAATATTTTTACATCAATGGGTTACATACTTCCTAGGGATCATCCCCTAATTTTTGTAGAATTTTTGAGACATAAAGAGTAGGGGTTCCTTTGGAAATTGCAAATAAGCATGAAAAGAGCATTACAAAGGAAGTATCTCAAATATTGCTCAAATGAGGTTGCGACAATGGAGTGAAATGTTCAGGAGGTGGAATCATGCACCTTCCCAAAATTGCATAATTTCTAGATGAGTGGAAGGTGTCTAGATAATTTCTGGATCAAAATGGCATTTTGGAAAATAATGCCCAACTTGGAAATATTGCATTGAAGTATGCAATATTTTTGCATGGAACGTCTTTATATGGATATGGGAGTCCTCTGCTATTTTTAGTGGAATTTATCCTGCGACAAAAATAGGCTTCCTTTTGGTAGGTGGAGAAAAGGGTTTAAAAGGTTTAATAATTAGGGCTAGGGTTTTCGAGAGAAAACCTAAGCATAAAAATTATCATGGGTGTTGGAGTGGTTCGTGGATCACTGGGAAATTTTGAGAGAGCAATTCCCAAGTCAAATCATCCTCCAAAGATTTGAAGAAACATTTAGTAAAAGAGAAAAAGTTTTTTAGGTGTCAGGGAACACCACTAAAATTAGGTTCGAATTTTCGGGGTGTTACAGACCTTCCCCCCTTAAAAGAATCTCGTCCTCGAGATTGAGGAGGTTATACAAGATAATTCTTGAACGATCCATTTATACCCCAAATAAAAACTTTTTCTACAAAATACTAGAATTTTGACGCCCAAAGTGATCGGCACTCAACCAGGTTATTAATAAAATCATATATTTTAGAAGTATGATATTTCTACCATACTCCACGCATTTAGAAGGATGGCATGCAGGGGCTCACTCAATTCAATCAGCATAGGATCTAATAGCATGTTTATTAAATTAAATCTAAGGTTTTTGCTCAACCAGATACAAACATGGCAAGGTCAAACAAGATTTACAACCAAACTACCAACCAACCACCAAAGATTTATTTTAGGCAAACTATTTCCACAAGTTGGGAAAACCAAAGTTTACTGTTTTATTTTAGAAAAGTTGTATATTACTTTTCATGCACATACAGGTTTTGAAAAATACACAGGGTTTCTTTTAAAAGAAAACATCTGTGCCACCAATAATTGGTTTACAGACATAATAGAATTTCCCCAAAAATTAATTTGCAAGGGTTTTTCCCTAAAAGATACTGGAAGGGCGAGATATTCGGTCTTGGATAAAGATAGGAGCACACGGAGACTATCTGTTTACTCACTGACATGTGGGACCGGGGTCCACCTGGCAGTCTCCTTCCTTTCTCCCTTCTTCTTCTTCCTCGCTCTCTCTCGCTCCGTCCCCGGCTGGTTCTCAGTGCGCGGAGCACTCCACTGCGGCTCTGCTGCGCGTGCGGTCCATCGATGCAGCGGCCATCACGGCTTTGGGGAACAAATTCTCGACGGTTTCGCGCCATCGGGCGAGCACTGCTCGCGATTCCTTCCCTTTTCCCGCGCGATGCGGTGCCGAGGCGCGGCATCCAAGCTCCGGCTATAAATCGGAAATCTCCGAAATTCTTTTCATCCTCATCCCAACCATGAGCTTCCTTAGTGATTTCTTTAGAGCCTACGTCGAGATGATGGAGGATGCGGGCTTCATCGAGCGTATTATCATCTTCGTGCTCTTCGTGATCTTGGTTCCGGTGGTGGGCGGACTGCTGTTTGCGGTGGTGGTCTTCCTGATCCATGGCCTGCTCAATTGGTGGTCTGGCACTGGTGGTGGTGCTGCGGCGGCGGAGCAGGCTGCGGCAGAGGGGCACGCTGTGCCAGAGGGGCAAGCTGCGGCGGGGGAGCACGCTGCGGTGGAGGAGCAGGCTGCGGCGGAGGGGCAAGCTGCGACAAAGGAGCACGGGCATGCTGCGGCAGAGGAGCACGCTGCGCCGCTGGTGGCTGTTCTTCCGGCGAGAGGGGAGCAGGCCGCTCGAGCCGTCCGTCGCCGTCGCGCGGTCCGCGACACGGCATCGGGTGAGCCTGGCTCGTCCTCTGGTGACGCTGTGGAGCGTGAGAGGGAGTAGAATTTCTGGGGTGCCTTTGCATGTGCACTGAGGTAGTTGTGGTGTTCTACGCTGTCGTAGAGCTTGTATCCTTTGTTTCAGATATTTCCTTGCTGTCCTGAACTTAGTGAATGTAACAAATTTGTCTTCTCTGACGAACTGGAACAAGATTTGCATTACTGAACTTCTGCTCAGCTGCCACAAATCTGGTCTTGCAGCCTGCCACAAATCTGGTCTTGCAGCACAGATAGAATTGCAGAGGCACTAGCATACATATAGGAGAACTGGCTACACTAAGAAAATATCTTTATAGAAAATAACCCTCCATTACGAGCAAACACAAACAAACAAACAACCTCACTGATTCTCACCCATCACATACCAGCGCCACTCAGGCTAGCTAAACCTGGGTTCTACTCCGCTTGATGGTCCCTGGTAGTTGGTGGAGCGCGGCCGAGACGAAGAGTGGTGTCCACATCTCCATCTCCCGCGGGGTGGGGAATCGCAGGCACGCCTTCGGTACCGCACCCCGTGCTTCGATGAACTGGTGAACTGTAGTTATTGCTCCTGCCGGGACGGCATGGAGACTGGTGTCGGGGAATAGTTAACCCGCGACTTATTTTGAATTCATAACAGCGACTTGAGGCCGCGAATTATTGTTGGGCCACAAGAAAGATGGGCCAATCTCGCATCGCGACCCAAGGAAGGAAAGCTCCAGAAGGTTGGTGCAAACTTGCCTTGGAAGGCAAGAATACAATCAGGCTTCGTGTAGAACTCTTGTAACCTGACGAGCCTCTGTGTATATAAAGAGGACTCGCAGGACTTAGAACAGGTCGAGATCAATATCCACGATCTAGAGCCCTTAAACCTTAGCATATACAGCGAGTTCCACATTGGATCGCCTCCATTGTAACACCTCTGTTATCATATCAATACCAATCTAGGGTAGGCAGGAAGTAGGTCTTTTACCTCACATTGAGGGGGCCGAACCTGGGTAAATCTGTGTCGATCTTTTGTTCCTGCGATCCCAAGCTCGGAGATGCTTGACTCGCGTAATCCCACACCTTCGAAGTCATCTATGACACCTGACGTGACAATCCCACGACAGTTGGCGCCCACCGTGGGGCCTGCGGTCAAAGGCGTCACGTTCCGCGCAGGATCCATGAAGGGAGCTGAAGATCTCGTCGTTGGCCGCATCATCACGGTCAATGGCACACCTCTCATTGATGATTCAAGCTGGGGGCCGGAAGCAGATTATTTGGAAACCGGTCACGTCATCCCGTTTGGATCTATCAACGTTTTCGTTGGCTTCATTGACGGCGACTCGGTCAAAGAAGGCGACTCAGTAGAAGAAGTCGCGGATGATGGAGATGAATCCATGGAGAGCATGGACTCGCAAGAGTTCGGGTCCATTATGTCCGCCTTTGAAGAAAGTCTCTGGGGTTGCCCACAGGAGGCTACGTTATCACCAGATCAGGAGGCGGCACAAGTCGCAGTCTACACAACTACAGGAGCGGGCGCATCAGGAACCGCTGGAGAAGCCGAAGCACCAGCACCCCCAAGCAACCCGCAACTTGTCCCTGTATCAGAGAGAAACGCTGCCGTCCGCGCAACAGAAATCGAAGCCGCAAGGGCCGAGCTCTTGTATGAAGATCAAAGGATGCAAGAGGAGCGCCGTAGGCTCGATCAGATACGTCAAGGAATCCAACAGGAGCGGCAAAGCCTTGCCGCGCTAGCCGCGGCTCAAAGGCAGGTTAACTCGCAGGCACAATTACGCGTGACTCAACCGACGGTGGAACTTCCACCTACTCCCGCCACGGAAGGAGGAGTCCAGACAATTGCGGAAGGATTGGCACCTGCAAATCAAGAAGCCCAGCAACAACCAAGGAGGTTTCATACCCCACAGGGCCACTATCAAAACCCTGTCGATAACATGTATGCTGCGGCTAATATCTTGACTCAGATGGTACCAACAGGCGATGACCCGGTCAATACTGAAGCACGGCGTGCGATTCAGATGTTAAGCACCGCCGTTTTGCAATAGGCCAACCGGGCAGAAGCCGCAAGACAACTACCACTTGTGCCGACCAATCACAGAATTGCCGCAGAAGGAAGCATCCAAAGCAAGCCGCCAGAGAATGTATCAGGAGTCACACAGAGGCAGCAGGAGCAAGTCGCAGAAGCACATGCAAATACGACAGCAGTGCAGACGCGACCTGTGGAAGTTAACAACCCCACAGGCACGTCCACAGCCCTGTCCTCGCGGCTCAAGGGCCCATCATGCTTTACTGAGAAGATCAGATCGGAACCTTTCCCTGAAGATTTCAAAGGGCCACGCAAGGTGGCAAACTACAATGCCAGCATGGATCCCACCACCTGGTTGAACAATTATGAGTGGGAATGAGCATATTGAATGCCTCAGAAGAGATATGTGCAAGGTACCTCAATATGATGCTGGAAGGCGCAGCACACATATGGCTGCAAAATTTGCCTCCCAACTCCATAAATACTTGGGAGGAATTGAAGGATGCTTTCATTAAGAATTTTCAAGGAACTTGCAAGCGACTCTGCAATATAGAAGATCTCGAGCGTTGTGTTCAGAAGGAAGGCGAGTCAAGTCGCCATTGGATGAAAAGGGTGGCAGAATAATACACTCTTCAGATAACATACTCCAAGTTCAGCCGTCCTGGTAATGGAGAAAAACTGCAAGTTCGAGCCGCTGATTCATAAGTTAGGTCGCATGAAGGATAAAGTCAAGAGCCTCAGCGAGGTAATGGCTGCGGCTAACAAGTATGCCGCCTCGGACAAGACCAGAGATGCGTCAGATGGGGAAGAAGAGGAGGCTGCTGCAAAAGGAAAGAAAAACATTAGTAAGCCGCAGCAGCAGCCGCAGACGAGCCACAACAACATAAATCAAAACAAAGCAAGATTGAAGACGGTCGCTCAGGGCTCGTCGCCAATACGCGTGGAGGATTCAGAGGTCAGCGAGGAAGGGGTCGAGGATACGGCTCCCGTCCGATCAACATGCAAGAAATCTTTAATCGGCCATGCGACCTTCATGCAACAGGTGATGGGCGTCCAGCAGACCACACCAAGGCACAATGCAACTACTATAGACAGTGGAGAGAAGAAAGTCAAAAAACAGAGGAAACTCCCATGAAGGAGGCGCTGGTGCGGCTCATAATGCAAATGTTGGGCAGCACGGCGCGAGTAACTCCAGGCAAACAGGGCAATATCACACAATAGTCATTGACACCTCCAAAAGAGAAGAGAAGTTGAGCCGCAGAGGTCAACAAGTGAACGCCGTGATGCCAGCAACTCCCAACTGGCTAAGGTGGTCAGAGCATACCGTAACTTGGAGTCGCGACGATCACCCGCCACAAGTACGAGAACCTGGGAAGTTGGCACTGGTTGTAGCACCATATGTAGCAGGTTATAAGCTGACCAAAGTGCTTATGGACGGAGGAAGCAGCATAAACATCTTATACTACGACACTTTCCAGCGTCTAGGGCTCAAGGATTCAGCCTACAGCCCACATCAACCGTGTTCCATGGCATTGTCCCAGGAAGATCAGCCCAACCAGTGGGAAAAATAACCCTAGGGGTAACTTTTGGGACAGAGGAGAACTTCAGGAGCGAGTTCTTATGCTTCGAAGTGGTAAAATTCCAAAGCCCATATCATGCCTTGTTTGGAAGGACAGCTTTGCTAAGTTTATGGCTAGGCCATGCTACGTGTACCTACAGTTGAAGATACCAGGACCAAAAGGGGTCATTACAGTTTATGGAGATAGAGAAAAGGCAATGGAATGCGAAGAAGGAGATGCAGCCTTCGCAGAATCAGCCTGTGCTGCGGAAGAACTAAAGGTTAAAGTCGCAGGTGGATCCAAATGACATGAGCGTAGTAACCACGCCATCTGCTGAGCCACCAATGAAATTCAAAGCGGCCCAGGACACTAAGCAGATAAATCTTGTTCCTGGCGACTCATCCAAGCAAACCAGCATTGGAGCACATATGGAAGAAGAACAGGAGAAATTCTTGTTGCTTTCCTTCAGGAAAATGAAGACATCTTTGCATGGAAACCATCAGATATGCCAGGGGTACCAAGAGAGTTAGCAGAACACAGCCTTAAGGAACCCTGCGGCTAAACCAGTTAAGCAGCCGCTGCGGCGTTTCATGATGATAGAAGGAAAGCAATAGGGGAAGAGATAGCTCGCTACTCGCTGCAGGATTCATCACGGAGGTACCACCCGGAGTGGGTGGCAAATCCAGTCTTGGTTATGAAAAAGAACGGTACGTGGCGATGTGTGTTGATTACACCAGTCTTAACAAAGCCTGCCCAAAGGATCCATTTGCTTTGCCACGGATTGACCAAGTGATTGATTCAACTGCTGGGTGCGAGCTATTATGCTTTTTGGATGCCTATTCAGGCTACCATCAAATCAAGATGAAGAAGGAGGACCAAGAAAAGACGTCCTTCATCACACCCTTTGGAGCTTTTTGTTATGTCAGCATGCCTTTTGGGTTGAAGAACGCAGGAGCGACTTACCAAAGGTGCATTCAGAATTGTTTGCATGAACAGATAGGCCGCAATGTTCACGCTTATGTGGACGACATTGTGGTTAAGTCGCAAGTTGGCCAGGATCTCATCAGCGACCTGGCGGAGACATTTACAAATCTCAGAAAGTACAACATGAAGCTCAACCCTACAAAGTGCGTCTTTGGAGTGCCGGCAGGAAAGTTATTGGGGTTTATAGTATCAGAAAGAGGCATTGAGGCCAACCCTGACAAGATAAAGGCCGTGATGGACCTACAGAAACCAGAAAAAATCAGGGATGCAGCGACTTACAGGATGCGTCGCGGCGTTAGTCGCTTTATATCAAGACTGGGAGAAAAAGCATTGCCTTTGTACAGATTGCTGAAGAAGTCAGATACCTTTGTTTGGGATAAAGAGGCTGATGAGGCCCTCACAGCTTGAAGAAACAGTTGACAAATGCTCCAGTCTTGGCGGCTCCAAAGGATAAAGAGCCGATGTTGTTGTATATAGCAGCAAATTCTCGAGCAGTCAGTGCTGTCATGGTCGTAGAGAGACAAGAGCCAGGAAAGGAGTACCCGTCCAAAGGCCAGTATATTATGTAAGTGAAGTACTCACGGCCTCAAAACAGCGTTACCCCCAATGGCAAAAGCTAGTATTTGGCGTATTCATGGCGAGTCGCAAGCTGAAGCACTACTTCCAGGAACACCCAATAACTGTGGTCAGTTCAGCACCTCTGGCGGAATCATACGCAACCGAGAAGCTACTGGAAGAGTTGCAAAGTGGGCTATCGAGTTGGGTCCATATCATATCAGTTATGAGCCGCGTACTTCCATTAAGTCGCAGGCTCTGCAGATTTTATCAACGATTGGACAGAAATCCAAGTCGCTCCCAGCATGGCTGAAGCAAAGTATTGGACCATGCACTTTGATGGGTCAAGGCAGTTACAAGGCTCGGGGGCTGGAGTTGTTCTAACATCCCCAAGGAGATAAGCTACGGTATGTGTTACAGATACACTTCAATTGTACAAATAACGTGGCAGAATATGAGGCACTGCTTCACGGTCTCCGTATAGCAAAGGAGATGAACATCAGTCGCATACGCTGTTTTGGCGATTCAGACTTGGTGGCACAGCAGGTCTCTGGAACATGGGATAGCAAAGATGCAAATATGGCTGCATACAGAAGGGAGTGGACAGAATTGCAGGACATTTCACTGGATATCAAGTTGAACACATTGATCGGAGACAAAATGAAGCGGCAGATGCCTTGTCTCGGCTTGGATCCAATAGACAGTCCGTACCACCCAATGTGTTCCTAGATGAGTTGCACAATCCATCAGTTAAGCCTCCAGCAGAGATTGACATTGCAGAGCCAGAGGATGATTCAACTCTAGTCGCAGCCCTGCATGAACAGCCAGGATGGACAGAGCCATACATGGCATACTTAAGTCGCGGAGTACTACCAGACGATGAGTTTGAGGCGCGCAAAATCATACGGCGATCTAAGGCCTATACCATCATCAACAATGATTATACAAGCGCAGCGTCTCAGGAGTATTCCAAAGATGTGTTTCACCAGAAGAGGGACGAAAAATCTTGCACGAAATTCATTCAGGCGATTGTGGCCATCATGCTTCGTCAAGATCTTTGGTGGCAAAGGCGTTCCGACACGGATTCTTCTGGTTAACAGCATTAGCAGATGCAGAGCAAATTGTCAGAGTGTGCGATGGATGCCAAAGATATGCTAGGCAAGATCATATGCCAGCTCAAGCACTTCGCACAATACCCATCACATGGCCTTTTGCTGTATGGGGTTTTGACATGGTAGGACCCTTCAACGGTCTTCAAACGGAAAAACTCACCTCCTAGTCATGGTGGACAAGTTCACAAAGTGGATAGAAGCAGAACCTGTAGGAGATTGTGAAGCTGAAACAGCAGTCAAGTTCTTGAAGAAGGTCATATTCCGCTTTGGATATCCCCACAGCATCATCACAGACAATGGGAGTAATACCTCTGAAGGAGCAACACAAATATTGTGCCAACAATGGCATAAGGCTGGACCTCACGTCAGTAGCACACCCACAGAGCAATGGACAAGCTGAGCGAGCTAATCAGGAAATCCTACATGGAATTAAGCCGCGCCTTATAGAAAAGGTGAAGCATCTCCAGGATGTTGGGTGGAGGAATTGCCAGCAGTACTGTGGAGTTTGAGGACAACCCCTAACAGATCCACAGGGTTTACACCATACTTTATGGTCTATGGAGCAGAAGCAGTCATGCCCAGCGATATCATACATGATTCACCAAGAGTTGCGGCTTATGTCGAGGCAGATAATGAGACAGCTCGGCAAGACTCGGTGGATACATTAGAAGAAGTCAGAGACTTGGCAGCCTCAAGGTCAGCGGTGTATCAACAAGATTGCGACGCTATCATGCCAGACGCATCAGAACCCGCACCTTTCAAGAAGGCGACCTAGTACTGCGACTCAAGCAAGACCATAAGGGCATGCATAAGCTGTCATCTCCATGGGAAGGACCTTACATCATCAGCAAGAAGCTAAACAATGGCTCATATTATTTGCTGGACGCAAGGGAAGAAAGAAGCGATCGCCACGATTTTGAAGATCGATTGGAAGCGCCTCGCCCTTGGAACGTCGCACATCTGCGACCTTACTATACATAAGAAAGGCTAATCAGAGCCAAGCATCACCTTTCCAGCTTTTAGCTGAGTATCATCACAGCCACTCAGGGCTAGAGCTTCAACTCAGGTCGCCACCTAGGCGCGACCTATGCAACACCTGATCGCCACCTAGGCGCGATCAGTCTTTGTATCAGAAATCGGCCGCCACCCAGGCGCGGCCGTAGCTTTGTATCACCTCTGGTCGCCACCCAGGCGCGACCGACCATATATAACATTTCTGGTTGCCACCTAGGCGCAACCGACCCAAGTATCATCTCAGGTCGCCACCGAGGCGCGACCGACCCCATGTCTCACCATGGATTGCCCCCTATGTGCGATCCAACCCTATGATTAACACGGTTGCCAACGAGGCGCGACCTTATGTGTTATCATAGCCCAAGCTTATCATAGCTTAGCCTATCATGGCTCTAGCCTATCATGGCGCCTATCATGGCAACCTTAAGTTGGATTGCTACTCGCATTATGTGTCCAAAGTACTGGGGTGCGGTGTCAATCAAAGTGCGATAGCTATCATGGCTGCCAAGTGACCCTGAACACGCATGTTTACCTGGGAAATACTGAGTCACGCGTGCCCACTTACAGGAATCAGATGACCTAACAGAGGTCGATGTACTGTCTCAGTACGGCAACACCAATTGCAATTATTTGTATCTTAACAATTGTTTTATTCATGATATCAAGATACAGGTGACGACCTTCAAAGCTTTCTGAGAAGAATTAAGGTGACTATCAAGTTACGTCCTCTCAATCCTTGGGGGCTACATCATATTGCCATCAAAAATTTGAAGATGGGTCGTCATCAGAGTTTTGAAGCTATCAAGTGTTCAAGCAAAGAAGCTCACGAAGCCAGATGATCTTCCAGGTGCGAATCAAGGCCAACTCAGCATAATCTAAGTCGCAAAGAAGAAAAGTGCGGTCTAAACGTTCAAGATCAAGATATCCCATGAAGTTCAGGCCACACTTGGGGGCTAATGTCGGGGAATATTTAACCCGCGACTTATTTGAATTCATAACAGCGACTTAAGGCCGCGTATTATTGTTGGGCCACAAGAAAGATGGGCCAATCTCGCATCGCGACCCAAGGAAGGAAAGCTCCAGAAGGTCGGTGCAAACTTGCCTTGGAAGACAAGAATACAATCAGGCTTCGTGTAGAACTCTTGTAACCTGACGAGCCTCTGTGTATATAAAGAGGACTCGCAGGACTTAGAACAGGTCGAGTCATTCGATCTAGAGCCCTTAAACCCTAGCATATACGGCGAGTTCCACATTGGATCGCCTCCATTGTAACACCTCTGTTATCATATCAATACCAATCTAGGGTAGGCAGGAATTAGGTCTTTTACCTCACATTGAGAGGGCCGAACCTGGGTAAATCTGTGTCGATCTTTTGTTCCTGCGATCCCAAGCTCGGAGATGCTTGACTCGCGTAATCCCATACCTTCGAAGTCATCTATGACACCTGACGTGACAATCCCACGACAACTGGGTCCTGGCGCATCGCCCGGGACTGGGAGCTCCTGACTCCGATCTTGTAGGTGGGAGGAAAGGTTCCTCGATTCCTTAAGCTGCAGGCTAACGTGGATAAGGTTGGGCCTAGTGGCCACGAGTTCTCCAACAGGGAATCGCAGAGCATCGACATTGCTACTCCGTAGGCGACGGTGCTGATAATGGCAGGGTCGGCTTCTTCGTTGGTGGAGGTTTGGATTAGCTCTGCACCAGGCAGGGGCCTAGCTGCGAAAAAGCGGAATGCTCGACTTTGCGCTATCGCCGGCTCTGAGTGCCGGAGACGAGCGAGGCCTTCCCAGGCTGCTTTCTGGATGGTTTGACTCAGAGTAGGCATGTTCCTACCACGGATCACGTAGGGCTGCTTCGGGCCGGAAGGGTATGGACTGATGTGTACGTCTGCTCGAAATTCACCCCCAGGAAATGGGACTGAACTTTTGAACACAACATAACGAGGGCGGGCATGGCAACCGAGGAGATCACAGACTTTTCTAAGGACCAGTGGAAAGCCGAGGTGTTCATCGGCGGTGGTTTCTAGGAGGAAGGAGGGCATCACCGGCGGTTCACTCGGGGCTTTGGGACTGGGGCAAGACATGAGGGCAAGGTTTCGCGGCGGGGTTCTAATTCGATGGCGAGGGTGGGGATAAATGACAGCTAGGACTGGGGTCTCATATAAGCTGGGTTGTGTCGGCTCCTTCTCTTGGAAGAAACCGGCGAGCCTCTCTCAGGGAATGGGACAAGTCCTACTGCACCTTACTGTGGACCGACACCAGCCATGCCGGTTAGACGGGGATGGGTTAAATCCATCGGGCTCACTGTCGGGCAAAATTAAGGCTGGGTTTTCCAAGCTAGGGTAGTCTACAGCCAGCTTGGTGCTCTGATACCACGTCTGTGACACCCCTCCCTGGCACATATCACCAGAGAGGCGGTCGTCCCGTGCGCCAGCCCAAGATATCTGGTCACACGTCACGACCGTGTAATATAATGTAAATCATTACACAATCAAGCACAAGAAGTGCTACAAATGGTTTACAAGCCCATCAAGGCATGACAAAAATATCAAGCCAAGCATGGCTCAGTACAGAGTTTAACTGGCAGCGGAAAACAGCTAAGGCAACGGCTTGGAGTGGCTCCACTCCACAGGCATCTGGCTGGGCTACTGATCCTAGCACACTCTTGCTCCATCTCCTTGCTAAGGTAGAAGATGATTCCTCGCCAACATCTGGCTAAAACACAAGGCCCGTGAGTACATTTGTAGGCACTCAGCAAGAATCGCCACTCACTACAAGCAATCCAACAATCATGCAACACGATATACATTGGAAATAAATCTTACAACATGGCAAGTGTCTACTCTAGGTAGTCCAATATACAACATAAAGGTAGCATGGCATCACAAGCAAAACATGGCATAAGCAAACAATGGGGTATCACCAGTGTAGAGTCCAAGCCAGGTGGGGTTGGATCGTACACTGGCAATCATACAAAGAAATTACCTGTGATGAGTATAATCGAGTGTACCAGTTGGTATAAAGTAACACAACAACTCAGATCAACACAGCTAGGCCCACTGGCCTCTAGCCTCACAAGGCTAATTACATCTGTCAGCACTGCTAGGCCACGGCCTTATCTCATTGGTTATCTCATGTAACATTCCCTGCATCATCTTATTGTTTATTAAGTGGAGTCAGGTCGTTCTTTAATTATTTCAAACAAATCTTAAGTTTGACCTCCGGACACGACAAGGCACACAGTGTGACCGACACTGAACTGTTGTTCCATATCCCAGGAACGGGGCTAGCTTGCTAGGTTGATGCTCTCGAGAGTTTGCTTTACCACCTATCAGAATGCATCCCACTCAGCCGACACTTCAGGTTTATCACGCCCAAAGTCGTACTAAGCAAAATACACTCTCGTGACGGTCCACTTGCTGGGACACTCTCCGGCCCCACCCTATACACGTGGTATGACGGGCAAGTAAGTCCGGCACATATCCCTCGGCGCGACCGAGTATGCCTAGCTCCGGACTCCTTATCGCGAGTCACTCGACTGCGCCCAATGGATGGTGCAAAAGAGGCTCAACAACCTACTAGGTCACGGTTTCCATGGGACAATGGTGGTATCGCATGCAAGGGTTCAGATTAGTGGCACTATGAATAGACTTTATCGTTGTTTGGAGGGATGTTTCATTTAATCAAGTTCCATCATTCACAAGTCCAAACAAGAGGATTAGTCCAACACAACAACCACAATAACAGAACAATATAACATCAACAACAAAACGTTAGCAACACAATATTTCAAGAACAACAGTGTCCAAACTTAGCAAAATAAAAACGTCAACCGGAAGACTGTGGCAGCGATTTTGCTGGCAAGCGCCTTCTCGTTCGACAAGAAAAAAGAAACGTCAACCGAAAGTCTGTGGCAGCGATTTCGCTGGCAAGCGCCTTCTCGTTCGACAAAGAAAAGAAATGTCAACCGGAAGACTGTGGCAGCGATTCCGCTGGCAAGCGCTTTTTCGTTCGACAAGAAAAGAAACGTCAACCGGAAGACTGTAAGCGATTCCGCTAGCAAGCGCCTTCTCGTTCGACAAAAAGAAAGGGGTGTTGCGATGAGCCACAGATATATATAAGTGCGGTAATATTTAAAATGCAACATGACATGCAACATGGCAGGAGCAATATTACAAGTTTCATATTAAACATGAACAACACTCAGACAAGCATGAATATAACGGTGCAGATAAAAAAAATACTAACACACGGCATGGCAAGAAGTAAATCAGGAAACAAACACTGCTGAATGGATTTTAGCAAGGGTTAGCTTGCCTCCGGAGACGATTTTCAAACGGTTCGGAAAGTCTCGGACTCGCCGGGGGTCGGAATCCCGAAGAACGCCTAAACCACGAAACGGCAAACGGTGCATTAAATAAAGGCCGTGAAACTAAACAGCTCCAAAGTTAACAAAACTAGTACCACTGGCTAGATCTCGACGAGATACAAATTTAGAATTTTGAATCGGCTAAAACGGAGCTACGGTTCGAAAACTGTGGGCATCCGAAGTTGCTCACCAGGAGAAAAGGAAAACCTGCGCGAGGAAAAAAAATAGGATGGGCCGCTTATGTCGCGCGGCTGGGCCGTGAACGGCCTGCCGCGCTGCGGCTCTGGGCTGGACGGTGGCGGGTTCCAGAAAGACGTCTTCAGCACTGGGAAACGTAACGCGCCTGTTACGCCTCCGCGTACGCTGACATGTGGGGCCCACATGTCAGGGATTCAAACATTATCTCCTTCTTTCTTTCTTTCTTTTTCCCTCCACTGCTTCTTCCTGGGAGGAGGACGTGCGGCGAGGCTCCACGATGGTCGCCGGCGCTGGGTGCTGCGCACATGGAAACGCCGGGAGACGGCGGAGTCCGGCCCAACGAACCGCACCGCACCCAGGGAAGGGGTCCAGGGTACGGGGAAGGGCTGGGGGCACGCCGCCCGTGAGCTCCAGAAGCTTGGCAGCTCGGCAATGGTGGTCGCGGATGGATACGTCGATGCCGAGCCGATTTCTATCATCTGGGTTGCTGGGGAGGTAGAGGAGGAGGATAGGAGTCCCTATGCCCGTTTAATCGAGGAACGGCACTGGCTTGAGCTCGCCATGGTCGGGTTTCTATGGTGGCGGCTTCGGCCAGAAATCGAAGCAGGGATCCGCCGTTTTCCAATTAAGCGAGTAGAGAGGTCCAGGAGGGGAGAGGAGGATGGGGTGCGTCCAGGGGAGGGGTCTGGGGTTCTTCTTATAGCCCGGAGAGGGGAGAGGTGGGTGCGTGGCCGCTGCGGCCATTAATGGTGCCGTGAGGTCACGGCTTGCGTTTCTCTGGCTACAGGGGCGGTGCTGCGCTAAGTGCTTACGCACGACGGCCACAGACGGCGCAGAGGCCACAGAGATGCAGGGGAGAGCAGGGCAGGGAGGGGAGGGCACCGGGGAGAAGCTCCCGCAAAGGATCCACCACGGCACTGCTCTGCCGGTGGAGGGGATAAGAGGGAGGAGAGGAGGGGGAGGCTAGGCTCCAGGGGGGTGAATCCACTGCTGGGCATGGAACGGAACGGGGAGGAGCTGAACGGCGTTGTCCACAGAGTGGCGGCGCTGTTGGCTGGGTCATGCCCGGTGGTGACCACGCCAAAGGGCATGCCGACATCAGCATCGTGATGATTCTCTCGCCCCAGGTCTCTAGAGAAAAAACCAATCATGTCACCTTGTGCCAAATTGAATTTCTAACAACTTTGCCGACTAAAGTTTTTGCAAATTCTCAAGTTGGTGCGACTAAAAGTTTTGAAAAACAGTACTGGACCAATTTGAAACTGGTTGTTTGGAGAGGCAAACGATTTTTGGTTTGAACAAGACCTTGCCCAGAGGGGTAGGCACTACCAGGGCTTGCATCTAGGCACTCTCCTCCACTACGAAAATCATTTGACTTGATTTTGAAAACATTTGAGTTTTTGGGCAGAAACTTTTATAATGAAAAAGTCAAAAAATTTCTTAACAAGGTATCCAATATTTTTACATAAATGGGTTACATACTTCCTAGGGATCATCCCCTAATTTTTGTAGAATTTTTGAGACATAAAGAGTAGGGGTTCCTTTGGAAATTGCAAATAAGCATGAAAAGAGCATTACAAAGGAAGTATCTCAAATATTGCTCAAATGAGGTTGGGACAATGGAGTGAAATGTTCAGGAGGTGGAATCATGCACCTTCCCAAAATTGCATAATTTCTGGATGAGTGGAAGGTGTCTAGATAATTTCTGGATCGAAATGGCATTTCGGAAAATAACGCCCAACTTGGAAATATTGCATTGAAGTATGCAATATTTTTGCATGGAACGTCTTTATATGGATATGGGAGTCCTCTGCTATTTTTAGTGGAATTTATCCAGTGACGAAAATAGGCTTCCTTTTGGTAGGCGGAGAAAAGGGTTTAAAAGGTTCAATAATTAGGGCTATGGTTTTTGAGAGAAAACCTAAGCATAAGAATTATCACGGGTGTTGGTGTGGTTCGTGGATCACCGAGAAATTTTGAGAGAGCAATTCCCAAGTCAAATCATCCTCCAAAGATTTGAAGAAACATTTAGTAAAAGAGAAAAAGTTTTTCAGGTGTCAGGAAACACCACTAAAATTAGGTTCGAATTTTCGGGTGTTACATTCCTGGTTCATTCTCGCTCAACCCTCCTCTCCCTAACCCTAAGAGCATCTCCACCAGCGCGTCCAATACAGCGTCCGGCAAAGTTGCCGAACAGGCACAGTAGGGCGCGCCGGTAGCAGTTGCCGCCTATTGGGCGCCGGTAGCAGTTGCCGCCTATTGCCGCACGCTCCCAATAGCCCGACCCGACAAATTCAAATTTAAAACACCCCACAAGTTCAAATAGCGTTGGTTCGCACACCCAAAAGCATCGCCAGGTTCGGCGATCACACCCGAAAGTGTCGCCAGGTTCGGCGATCACACCCAAAAGCATCGCCAGGTCTGGCGAAAATATTACAGAACATCGATCAAGAGTCACTAGTACAGAACGACACATCTGATACCCCTCTATGGAAACGGCAGGAGTTAGGCGACGGAGAATCACGTGGAATGCATACAAACCTGACCTGGGCCGCGGCTGGCCCATCAACATAGGTAACGGAGAAAGTATTATCTCCGTTACCCATATTGTTGGCAACGGTTCCCAATGTGCCTCCGTTTCCGATATGTGGTTCTATGGCAACGGTCATTCGATGTGTCCGTTTCCAATGTGGTCGCGTTCAAGCTTCTTGGAATTCGAAGCGAGGCGAGTAATGCCATGGCGTAGTGGCACCGCCCACTACTCCTTAAAAACCCCAATCCTTGCTAGCTCAAGACACCACAGAATCTCTCTCTCTCTCTCGCTCGCTCGCTCCCTCCTACTGATTAGCGAAGATGCCTCGCAGCAACGACACACAGGAGCACACTGAGTCACCGTGGGACAGTCCCCCCGTCAGCGGCGAGTCCGTTGAAGGACCGACGCCGGAGACGAGCGACGATGAATACGTCAACTTCCATGATCCCACCTTGATGCTGGGCCCGCCGAAGGTTGATTCTGATGAGGAGTCAACCGAAGATGAGAAGGAGGAGGAGGAGGACGACAAGGAGGATGAGGCGGAGGCGCCGGTCCCGAAAAAGAGAGCCCCGGCGACGGAGAAGAAAGCCGCCGCCACCGCCTCCGATATGCTGCCGCCGCCGCCACCACCTCCAATGGCCCCCAACAAGCGAGGTCGTGAGAAGGACGAGGATTGCGCGGAAGCAGGGCGCAAGAAAAACAAGAAGTAGCTAGTAGTAGTTCTATAAGTTCTCCATCTGTAATTTACTTTATTATTATTAATATGTACTGCGTATGTAATGTAGTAATCACTAATATTAATATAAGTATCCTATAAGTGGTTTTCTCCATATAGTAGAGATTAGGAAAATATTATTCCAGAGAGTAGAAGAAATTCCACAGAGTGGACGCGTAGGTCCCACACCTCAGTGGAAGAAACACAAAGGATACGGTCCTTCTAAAGAACCGTTTCCTATATTTTACCTATATATATGGGCCTACAGAGCAAAACCTAACTCACTCATTTCCTCACTCTGTCCCAGTATGCTAGATCTGTTCGTGGTGGCGGCTCCTAGAGTTGCGGCCATCGCCGGCGCCGTGGCGGCGCCATCTCCGCCCAGACGACGGCTATCACGGCGAGGTCTTCGCCATCTCCCCCGACACGGCGAGGTCTTCGCCATCTCGCCCGACATGGCGAGGTCGTCGCTCTGTGCGCTTCCTCTGCCTCCACCACTTCCAGATCTGCTAGATCGATCCAACGGCGACGTGAAGAAGGTATCAGATCCACTCTTTGATGTAGCTAACTTGCCTATTGTGCACATGATCTAGAGCAACTAGTTGTAGTTTAGCTAACTTGTTGATAGTAGTTCAGTTCACTTCCGGTAGTTCTATCTAGATCATTTCTTGATTTAGTTAACTTGCCTATTGTGCACTTGCAACTAGTTGTAGTTTAGCTAACTAGTCCATGTAAAAACAAGAGTCTATTTTGGTGACACTACATAAAAAAGTCGGAGACACATAAAAAACAACGAACATTACTCAAGACAGTAGTGTTTGTTGACTTTCCCATAATGACCTCCAATTATATACACAGGTCAGTACACACTATATATTACTGTATACTTCATATTATTGTGTTAAATTGTTCGTTCTATCTAGTAGTGTCAGAACTAACATAAATCCTTATTTACATTTAGGGATATCAAGCTGTTTCCTTTCAAACTCCACCATACATATCCACCGTCGCTATTGTGACATTTTGGTACACTGCATATAATACTTTTTAAAGTAAAAGTGTTTTATACAGTGTCGCCGAAATGTCACATCGGTGACGTATTAGATTAGATTTCAGTGACACTGCATAAAAAATCCAGAGCCGGTGGTGGCCTCCATGGAAAGGATGATCGTTGTCAAGCATCCTATGAAGCTACTGACATCGCAATATCTGGTTGACAAGCCGTGTGTTGGCTGCTCCGGTTCATCAATAAGAGCCACCTCAAGACATAGGCAAGATATCGTTTCAGTTTGCTTAAATTCATAGTGTATTTGTTTTAGCATATGTATTTAACAATTGTAACTCTATTTACTAATGTATAGGGTCCAAAGCTTCAACATCCTTCTCTCAAGAAGTTGAGATAAGAAGAGATTGCTAGAGTGACACCTGCGAGGATTGTGGAAAAGGATGTAGGGAAGAAATCATATATTCTTTCCGTCCTTTGACATGATAGGCTTAGTATAGATGAAATCTGTTATCGTTTTACCTCTTATGTTTGTCACATCTTGTGATGCAATTGTAAAGGTGAAATTGTGATGGAAATGTAAAGTTACATTGTGATATGAATGAAATCTGTTACCGTTTTAGTATTTGAGCTTGTGCTGTGAGATTTTAAGTATCTATATTCATTTGTAAACGTGGCATCCTGTAACCGAAATATGAGAAATGCTCAGTGCAAACGAGTGGATGGCAAACTCCGTATCTGATGAAGTAAAACTAAGGAAACGGAGGTCTGCGCACAACCGTTGCCAAATGGAGACCTCATCGGAAACGGTTTTTGGCCTCCGTTATCGATGAAGGCCTTCATATCAGTGACAGAGTCGGGGACACAGACCCTTTCTTCGTTTTCGAAGGGGTTTTTGGCCCGTTTCCGATGTGTCATTCTGTACTAGTGAGTATCAGTCGATCGTCAACACCGGCTCGAGCGACTCCTCCTGTGTCTCGGCGTCTTCCCAGCCAGGGCATGGCGGTGGCGCTGCGTCTGTGCCGCAGGAAGTCCTGATCGTCGTAGGCTCCCCCCGTGGCGTCCATCGGCGCGGTGGTCGTCGTAGGCTCCCCCATGGCGTCCATCAGCGCGGTGGTCGTCGTAGGCTCCTCTGTCATGTCCATCCGCATCGGCTCCGGTGGAAGGACCCCCATCTCACACAAGATGCGCTGCTGGCTGAGCTGAAACCAAGCCCTCACCTCTGGCATGTAGGCGGAGAGGTCGGTGGTCAAGATCTTGGAGTCCTCCTTCATCTTTCGAGTGACAGATTGCGACGCCTCGGTCATGGCCTGAATCCTTGTCGTGTCGGCTTGCATGACCGCCGCTTGGGCCTTCTCCCTCTCGACCTCGAGCTGCTCCTTCTCGAGCTTGATCTTCTCCTTCTCGAGGGCGATCTTATCGTCATGCTTGCTCATCAAGGATGACCAATGGTCGGCGAAGGTGCTTGCGTTTTGCTTCGATATGTTGGTAACGTCGGTGAGGCACTTGTCGATGGACGCTTGCACGGATGCCGCGCTCGCCTTATCTCTCTTGGCCTTCTTCTGCCCAACAGGGCGCTCCTCCGACACAGGGATCTCCGGGTCGTTCGGCCCTACCGCGCCGTGGCCGCCGTTGAGGTCGATCCGCGTCCTATCCTACTTTTTGTTGAGTTGGAGCTTCACAAAACAATGCATGAACTTGAAGTCCTTGTGATCATTGTTCTCACGAAACAACATGGTAGCATCGGTGAGCATGTCCTTCACTGTCTTGCCGCTCGCTTTCCTCCTTTTGAATTTGCTCAAGGTCGCCGTTGAACTTGTTGCATTCGGCTTGGATGGTCCGCCATCTATGCGACATTGCATTCCAATTGCGATCCATAGGCACCTTCGCATAGTCACCATACCACATCGTCTCATGGAATTGTTCCTCAACCCTCTTCCAATACCGACCGTAGGTTTGGTTGGAGCCGACGATGGAGTCGTTGGTGACGAGCTTCCATGCATCGCAAAGGCACTCGTCCTCCTTGGTCTTCCACCGCTTCCCTTTTGTGCCCTTCTTCCTCGTCTTCCGGACCGTCGGGGCCTCCGCGTCCTCGTCGCCGGCTTCCTCATCCTCATCGACACCCTCCATGTCCTCTTCCTCCTCACCGTCGCCGTCTTCCTCGTCACTGTGGCCCTTTTCCTCCTCACCGGCGCCGTACCATCCGGCCTCCAAATCTGGCTCAACGGCACCGGTCCCCGTGCCATGTCGGATCATGTCACCCAACACTTCCGAACCATCGCTCTATTGCAATAAACAACGCGCATGTCAGTTACATGTGTATTGAACACAATGATCATGGGGTAAAAGACGTAGATTTCGTACCATGTCGTGGTCGCCGTCGTTTGGCATTCCTTCGAACATGTGGGCGTCGTCGCCGTCCGCGCCATTGCAGTCCGCGCAAATGAGGCATTGCCGGCCGCTAACATCGCCTGCGGAAACACGTCGACATTAACGCGGGCGGAACGGCCTCCTGCACGGCGCCATTAGAGCACATATTCGCGCCGTACGTGTCTCTATGACGGGTGGGCCGCACCTGTCGTAGGGCATGTCCGGCACCCCCGAGAGGGCCGACCCTTTGGAAGGTGCCGCTGGTGACGGTTTTTGGCGTCCGGACCCTCAATGGGCATTTGGGGTGTCGTTTGAAGGGTGTCGGTGGAGATGCTCTAAATATTATAGAACAAGCCTTCGAGTATATAGCCATCCGAAATAATTTGTGTCCCACGAAAATATAGGGCAAAATGGTTGTAAAATACTACGTTGAAGAAGGGTATATATAAACCGTTGGGAAATGTATTTTCTAAATATTTTTTTAAAAAAAATAAGTTCACAGGTACATCTGCACGTTCCATGTGTTCGTAGAAAGTTTCGTGGAGTAACAATTTTTACTTGGCCTTTGTAAAAAGGATAAAAACATGTCACATATATGCTGGTACATAGCACTGGAAATTTTCTCTTTTTTAGGGTGACAAAGTAAATAGTAATTTCATCATTAGACCCGTGTGTAGGGTAGGGCACATGTTTTGCATCACATATGCATGCATATTTTGTTTCAAATTTTTTGGACATGTTTTGCATCACCTATTCACGTTCAAAATAAGAGGGTTCATACGTACCCGTGTTCTGCCTATTCACACTCATTACAGAAATTCTACATTCCGGCTACTTGCAATATGATTTATGAAAAAAAAAATCAAGGGAATTTTGAGAACTCAAGAACGAGCGAGGTTTAGATTGGCGCGGGTTGGAAAAGATTGGTGCCGAAATCTCGAATTCTTGGCCGGCCTATGTGACTAAAAATCTGGAGAGCGGTGGAGCATACCGCGTGCGGATGGCTAATCGATCGTACGCTCAATCTCTCACTGTAATTTGTACACGTAGCGTAGGGTTCCATCACCGTCGTTGGAACTTGAAGCTGTGTAAATGACCAGCCACGGGTTTGGAGAAGAACAACCGCAAAAAAGAGGGTTTGGAGAAGAACAGCCGTGTGCTGTGCTCTGCTGCACTTATGTCAGTACTACTAGTCCTCAAGTTCACACCGTTGTGCGTCTCCCCATTTCAAAGTTCAAACCCTCACTCCACGCATTCTCCTCCGGCCGGCGGCGGCACAGAGACACGAGCCTCTCTTCAACCCGTCGCCGCCCATTGCCCTTCCTACACAGGTGCCCTTCTCTCTGACCAAACTTCTTCCGACCGGCGGCTGCATGCGTTTCCTTCTTCTGATGATTTTGCTGTTCGCTCGCTTTAATGGCGCCCCGTAGGTTGGTAGCTAGGGTTCTGCGGAAGGAAGGACATCCGGCGAGTGCTTGATTTGGCCGGCGGCCGTCGAGTTGGAGGTAACGGATTTCCCCTCTTCCTCCTCTTTTTTCTGCTGGCTCAATCTAGGGCCTAGGGCCGTCGGCGACTTGGCCGGAGGCGCTGCGCCAGTCGGCCGTCGGCGACTTGGCCACCAGCCGGTGCGCTCACGCCACCTCGTCCCACGCTCTGTTGATCCTCTGTTGAACACGCCAAAGGGGGTAATTAGCTGAATTGGGGGCATACGAAGAAGGGGGGCTCATCATCAAATCCCCCTGAAATCGGGAGATTTGATGCCAACTTAGTACACACAAGAGGACTGAGCTTCAAGTACTCTATTATGGATGTACATACTGAAAACTTACAACAAGCGACTTGCTGTTTGCAGGTACTGTCAAGCTGGTCGTCCCCGGCGCAATGGCAGCGGCAGCGGCGGAGGAGCCCTTTGCCACACTCCCAGAGGAGATTCTCGAAAAAATCCTGCTGCAGATCCCGTCGCCGGCTTCCCTCGTGCGCGCCGCGTTCGTGTCCAAGCATTGGGGCCGCATCATCTCCAGCGCCGGCTTCCTCGGCCGATACCGCAAGCTCCACCCGTTGTCGGCGCTCCTCGGATTCTACTCCTCCGACCGCGAGTTCGGCCTCCCGGCCTTCCGCATCAATGCCTTGGTAAGCGACGACCACGACCTCAAGGCCGTCGAACGCGTGGCCGACTTAAACCTTGTCGACCTCGAGCGAGATCCCGGGTGGCGCATCCGGGACAGCCGCAACGGCCACCTCCTCCTGTGTCGACAAACCAGCAGCGAATCTGGCGGCAACTCCTTCTCCATCTACAACCCCGTCTCCCGCCGCTGGTCACCATCCCCGCCGACCGTCCACACCACCATGTGGACTACTTTGCGGACTGCTTGCTGCTCGGCGACCACGACGACGACTCCTCCCGCGTCGTCTCCGTGCAGCAGCACGGTGGAAAGATACGTGCCGTCGAGTACGACCCGGGCACACGCCAATGGCGCTCCCCGGACCACCCGCCGGAGTCCCCATGGCCGTTGGGTGGACGCAAATATCTGAACCGTCTCGAGGCAATGTACGCCGGGGACGGCCTAATCTTTTGGAGGTACACGGCTGCTTTAGCCCTTGTGCTTGATTGCAGCACCATGCGGTTCTCCATGTGCCCTCTCCCGGTAACAATATCATTCTATGCCATTGGAGAGATCGAGGACGGCGTGGGTTGCTTCGCCTGCATTCACGATCCGGGCAACTCTGAAACCCACGGTGTCCTCAAAGTGTGGCTACTTAAGAAGACGAACACCGGGGATATAACGTGGGAGATCAGTGGGAAGCAGATTACGGTGAGGGAGTTGCTCGGGCCAGATGCTCGAGTGCGCTGGTCGATCAGGTGACCAACGGCCTAGCTCTGCTCTCATTCAGCGATAAATATGATCAGTTTGTCGTTGATCTCAACAAGCTGAGCCTACATGCTGAGTTCGACTTCCATGGGCGACCTTACGCTTATCAGATGACATGGCCGCCTATTGGGCTTGCTGCATTACAAGAAATTTGCAAAGGTATCAACTTCTCCGTTCCCTTTTCCTTCACATATACAATTTCTACAGGCAATATGTTCCATCTAAGCAATCTCAGTAATAGTTTTGACCCTTTATTATTTGTCCCAAACAAATTTCAGCGCATAAATGCCATCTTAGACTCTTTTCAGGAAACTATACACAGCTGGTTCAAATTCCATTTTTCAGTTAGAATTTCCTATAAAGAGCATCTAAGTAAGATATATGTGTTATGAGTAACAGGACATGCTTTGTTCAAATTCCTCCTGAGGTGCCTGTTTTGTGTGAGCTCTTCCACCCTAGATAGGAACATGACAGGCAATATTGTTTTCACTTCCACTGAAACATATAAAGCACAATCAATCTTTATATGTGACTTTTTTGGCGAAGCTACAACTCACATTAACCTGAATTTATATACATCATAGTCAGCAATGAGTAACTGGACATGCTTTGTCTTATGGAAGTTTGGGCTGTGTGGTTGGGATGTAGGATAGAAAAGGAGATAGGGTTTGGGAAAATGTGGAAAACAAATAGTTATGCAAGAGTTTTTTTGTGTTTCATAACAGCATAATGTCTCATTTTATGCTTCAAGAGGAGTCCTTACATAATGAATCAATTATGTTATCACTCTCTTACTCCTTAAATGAATACTACTTGCATCGTCTTACTTTTGTTTTACAACACCTACATTGTCTTACTAAGAATCTACATTTCCAATTTTTCCCTCACAGAAGAGGAGATATGATTTTGGACAATGTGGAAAACAAATATTATGCAATTTTTTTAGTTTAATAACAGTATAATGTCTCATTTTATGGTTCAAGAGGAGTCGTGACATACTGAATCAATAATAATAACTCTGTTACTCTGTTTCCATTTTGTCCATCACAGAAGAGGCCCAACAACCGCATCAGGATGTTGAAGTTGCTGCACAGATTGATGATGTGGCATACACGGAGGTACCGATCAAGTTTTCCATTCTCCTTTGGAAATTAGCACAGTTTCCACTTATCTGTAATTGGCACTAGATATGTACGCAGGGGCCGTTGGCCGTGTTTTTGAGGCGACATGATCTATGCGGCAAAGAACATGTCATGGATGCTGAAGCCAATAACTCGGTCAGACCTGTCGAAGATGGCGTGCGTGTGATGGAGACCAAGGCCACTGAGACTGCTGCACCTTCAGCCGACTTGGTTGATTGGATGACACATTCAAGTGAGGCAACCTCTAGAAAACAAAGATGTGAGGGTAAGTGCTCCAGTTGAGGCTGTGGCCCGGTACCAGATAAATAGTTGCTCATTTCCGACATTACTAATGGTATAAGTACTATTAATTGGTCTCTTTTACTTGAGTAGTGTAACGATCCATATGAATCAGAATTTACCTGTTGGTAATTGAAGTTGCTTTGGTAATAAATACATTTCAGCCTAACTTACATAGTCTGACTTGAAAAAGACCTGACTTGCAAATCGGATTGGTTTTGTTATAAGGTTGACATGTAAGACGACTAAAAAGGAGAAAGTGGAAAACAACATTTGTTCTATTTTTTTAGTTTAAATAACAGGATAAAACCTCATTTTATGGTTCAAGAAGAGTCTTTACATAATGAATCCATTGTAATTACTCTCTTACTCCTTAAAATATTATTCTTTCATGCTAGAAAATTGAGGTTTCCAGTTTGTCCATCATAGAAGAGGACCAACACCTTGCAGAAAAAGACAGATTTATATAATTCTATATGAATCTGATTATAATGAATTAGATTTTTTTCATATGCCAGGTTTATAGTTGGATTCGTTTGATATTCAAGTTTTCTACTGTTTAGTGCAGAATTGTCTTTAATCCAGTAGCTGTGTAAGGGATTTATGAGGGTATACAGAATGCGAAGAATTCAAACACAATTCTGAAGCAATTTTTTCGTATCTTCATTCCAAATACTGATTCATACTGCCATACTATTTGTGGATTAATACCATGTTAGGCATGATTACTATTTGCAAAACTGCGTGCATGTTACTACTTGTGTATTGCTTCACTCTCTGCATCTCGTGGTGCAGGAGTCGTACCTGCTCCATGTTTTCCACCAATGTCTCCGTCATCAAACAATCACTCTCCCTCGCAATTCTTTGATGAAGCTGCATACACCGAAAAAGTGAAGACTGAAGCCATGTACACCCAGAAACTGAATAATTCAGAGGTAAGAACAGGACACTAGCTTTCAGAACATACAAGGTGCCCACAGGGATGCACATCTATTCTATCACTTTATTTATTCATCTTCGACACTTTACTATGCTTCTCCATCTTGTATCTGCAGGATGCTGCGCGCATACAAGGGCAGAGATCGGCAAGTTACGAATTTACAGATCAAGTTAAGTCGAGGGGGCAAAGAACCAGGGGCGCACCTCCAGAGAAGCCATATCCAGGAAATTCAGCTGAAAAACCCATGAACGCAGAAGAATCCAAGTTAAAAGCAGCTGGGGACAAGTCAGCAAAGGCTGAATTAGAAATGGAGGATGTCCTGTCGAACGCAGTGAGCTCCAATGGTGATGTTAGGAAGGATGCTGATGCTCAGCAGGAGGTGCGGTCAGAGAATGATGACGGTGTCATGGAAGAGAATAAGGTATTGACTTTAGAATCGGAAGTGTTGGAGCAAGGTATGGACACAGATGGTCACGTTAATACCGCTTCAACTAATGTTTCTTCTGGCGAAACTTTCCAGATGGTTGTTGATGAACCAGCGAATGAGAGATATTTGACTGACATCCCGTCAGCCAACAGAGAAGATCAAATCTACCAAGAAAACACTAGCTCTAGCAGATCTTGCAACGAAATAATGGAACCTATGCTTCTTCAAGAAATAAAAACATCAGTTGTGATTGAGAACATGGGTGAAGATAGGAAGGATGCACAATTCCTTCTTTTCCAGGAATCCAAAGAAGAAACGGATGTACCACCTGTGACACCTTTTCTACTGCAGGAACCTGCTAATGCAATATCTGGATCAACTACCCCGAGAAGCCCAAGATCTACAAATGGTGACCATGCTAATCCGTCATGCTGCCAGCTGTCTAATCTTTATCCGATTGAGTCTGCTCATTGTGTTTCAGATGCACACTTCACAGACCAGCACAATCTGGTTAGTATGTCTTGCTGCCAGACATCTAATCCTTATGTGTCTCAGTCTTCTCATTCTGTTCCAGTCACAGGCTCGACAGCTCAGCTTGCAGACATGGGACTGGCAGCTCAGTCCTCTAAGGCTCAGTCACCCGCTCACTCTATTTCTGCAAACCAGTCTTTTGAAAAGGGACCCAAAGGGCCAGCAGAGACTGGAGTGTGTCCAGAGGCCACAACACCTGCAGCAGCAAAGGGGCAGCGGAAGAACAACAGATTTTTTGGTAGGCGTCTGGCTCAGCAAAATCATATTCATTGGGGAACACTCGTATGCACGATGTGGGTAAAGTTATCTATAAAAGCTGTGATGCAATTGGTCTCAAGAATCTACTGGAGATAGTATGTGACTGGGATTCCGAGAAGATCTGGCAGTTTTTTGAGACAGTAGTCATCAGTGAAGATAGGTCCTCTATGACTTGGAAGACTGATAGTAAAGAGTGTGCCATCAGCAAGGAGGATTGGCAGAAGCTTCTTGTGTGCCCGATAGGGTGACAAGTCCGAAGATACATGAGTTAGGCCATCTGTCTTACGAGGATAGGAAAGAGCACTATGATAAATCAAACCCCATAGAACGCGATATGCGTCTGACGGCTGGACTTAAACCTCTGTCTGATTCAGTTGAGCGCATCGTGAGAAAAACCATTTTACCTAGGAAAAATAGGGAGGGCATATGTAATGAAGGCTTTCATGTTGTACATCACATTGTGCATGAGAGGCATTTTGATGTCGTAGACTTGATGCTTCAAGACATAAAGAAAGCTGCAAATGACGACAAGAGGAGTCTACCGTTTGCCCCCTACATAATGTTGGCGATTAACAAGCAAATGGGGTATCCTGATAACAGTGCCGGCTCTGTGCACAAAAAGCTCGGCATTCACGAGCTCAAGAGGAATCCACCACCGCCTCTAGCTCCGGTGAGTGATCGTGTAGCTACAGAGCCTGCTCAGCCAGTTGGCTGTCAGGCTCAGCCATCTCATTCTCCAGAGGAGGCGGCGTTGAAGATTCTAGCTGATACACTCAAAGATGCGCTCAAGGGTCTGGCGTTGAAGGTTATGGCTGATGATACACTCAAAGAGGCGCTCAAGGGTCAGTCTCATGACCCTATTGACTATCTAGCGAGATTGTTTCGAACGTTTCTGAAAGGGAAAACCAGGAGTGATCAACACTTAACTCTAGCCCCTCTAGCTACTGAATTTCTTTGGTCAATCTCTAATAGGACCGCTCCACATTCAGTTTCTGTTCCTCCAGTGGTCCCTGCAGTACTCGAGTCGCTGGCGCCAACCCTTTCTCCTTTTACAGCTCATCCAACTCCGGCTCAGCCTTTTGTTCCGGATCTTCCAGCCGAGTCAGCTACTACAGAAGCTAGGAAAGAGAGAATGAGAAAGAGGAAGGAGATGAAGAAAGACAACTTGTTGCCGAGAAAGCGAAAGCGATGACGGTTACACTCGCAGCAGCAGCAGCAGCAGCAGCAGCAGTTGTCTTTAGGGCCATCTAGTTGTGTAATTTCTTAGACATGTTGTTTACCGAACCGTGAATTCTTGTGTACTGAAAGTATATCTGGCCATCTTCGGCCCGGCCCGGCCCGAAAATACAGGGCCTGGGCCCGACGGGCCTGACCACTGGGCCGGGCCTGGGCCTGGAAATTAGGCCCGAGCAGTAAGTTGGGACGGGCCTGGGCTTCAGTTTTAGGGGAATAAAAGCCCGGCCCGGCCCGACATTACTGACTTCATCCACTGATTCCACTCCTCAGCCCACCATCCACTACTCAGCCCAACAAGGAAACCTCCCCAACTATATAACCCCAACCCCAACCCTAATCATCCACTCGACCACTCCTCACTCCTCAGCCGCACCCGCACCCGTGCGAAATGGCGGCGGCGACCAGAGCCAAACCCTAGCCCCGCCGTCTCTCCTCACCGCCCGGCGCACGCCCACCGCCACCGGCCACCGCCGCATCTTCTCCTCGCCGTGGCACCTCCTTCCTCGCGGCGTGGCGGGCGTCGGCCACACCTTCTCTTCTCCCCACCGCGGCAGCGACGAGACGAGGAGCACGAGCTCAGCCGCCGGCCGCCTCTCCTTCCCGCGACCACAACTCCTTCCTCGCCGGGCCCGCCGCGTCTATTTCCTCGCGGGAGCCGCACCGCCGCACCTCTCCTCCAAGGTACTTTCTTGATGTTCTTGGTGGATGTGATTGTAGGTGGATTATGTAGAGTTTTTTGCTGCTGTAGTTGGATTATTTGCTGTTGTTTATGTATTAATTTGCTGTTGGTGGATGGTGGATTAATTTGTAGAGTTTTTTTTGTTGTTGTACAGATTTAGCATGGTGGATCCGCATTATATTGTTGTGTTTGTAGATAATAAGAGGAAGGCAGAAGTTGTTGACCTAGATGATGGAGATTCTACTTCGGATGAAGAATGTAATATCCCTAATCCATAGCCTTTGTTCATGTCAACTTGTCAAGTTCAACATGTCGGGCTTTCGGGCTTTTGTGTTGGGCGGGCCTGGGCCTGGAAATCGTGTAAATGTGTCGGGCCGGGCCGGGCCCGGGCCTGGCCTTCAGACGTCGGGCTTTTTTAGGCCCGGCCCGAAGCCCGGCCCGGCCCGGCCCATGGCCAGATATGACTGAAAGTGATGGCAACAGGTTCCAGGGGGAGGCTGCAGCCCAGGTTAGAGATGATTGGAAGCTCAAGAGCTGTTGGAGGGGGACGCATCTGCGGCAAATGTGTCTGTAGCCCTTGTACAGTGTATGTTTTCATTGTTTATGTTCACTGGAGCTTGAAAAATTCTATGTATTAAAATCCATGTGATGTTCTTTTGTAGGTACTCTGACATCAATTCAAATATCTTCCTTTACCTGTTTTATTTCCTATCATTCAAATGCTTGCTGAAACTGTTGCGTGCATGCTGAAGAGGAAGAACTGAAAACAGTGATGAACTAGATCCCACTCACACTCCAGTAGATGAGGATCAGAGCTTGAATCAGGGCCATCAAAATTTGACTGCTGTAAGTAACACGATGCATCGATGCAAATCATTTCCTGAATCCTACATACTGCACTAAACATGCTGACGGTGTTCCTATGATGTCCTCCTGCAAAATTGTTTACAGGGTTCAAACTTTAGAGAATATCGTATTGTCGTGCTCATTTGCTTTCCTCATTTGCAACTTTTAATGGATGTAGTACTCAAAATATTGCAGCTTTCAACTTCTTTGAAACACAACTTATATCTCCATTGAAAGTAGTACAACTTATTTTTTACTTTCAACTGTTACTCTGTATGTCCAAATAATCTAAGCCCTTATGTCTAGCAAAACCTAGCTGTTTCTTGTCTTCTACTTTAATATAACTGAAATATTTTCATACCGCCAGAACTTCGTGCTCAACGCACACCCTTCCGAGCAGAAGCTCATCGAGTTGTACCTCAGGCCGCATGTCGTCTCCGGCGACAAGTTGCAGCTTCATCCACGACGGTGACGTCTACTCCGCCCACCCCGCCGACCTCACGCGGGAGTATGCCGCGACTGTCTCTAGCAATGGCCACCAAGTATGGTACTTCTTCACGACCATGCGTGCCAGAGGTGGCTGCCGCAAGGCGCGCAAGGTGGACTCGGGGGAGGGGTCCTGGCACTCTGAGGGCAAGCCCAAATCCGTGGAATCCCTAGGGTATCGCCGGTACCTCACGTTCACGACCAAGGATGGTAGCGAGCGCGTCCGGTCGAAGTGGGTCATGGTGGAGCTCAGCCTTCATGATGACGGGGAGGACGAGGTGACCCTCTGCAAGGTGTACTTTAGCCTGTACCCCGCCAGGAATCACAAGGGGAAGGCGGCTGCTGACACGAACCACCCCGGCGATGCTTCTGCTGATGCCACGGAACCCGTGAAATGGCTTGTTTGGTAAATTTAAAATCACAACATGCGCGAGGAAGTTTGACGATAGTTTGGGCAATGACTTGCTTGCTTCTGCACCCTTTCAGGCCTAGTAGCTAGTAGACATACATAATGCTCCCCAGAGACATAATGCACCCGATCTGTCAATTGCTTTTATGGTAAATAGTGGCAAGTCCATCAAACATCATGCGCTTGGCCCTCCTGCAGGTGAGAAATGTTAAATCAAGCATCCTGAATCTGGAGTGCTTCCTTTGCATTCAAGCTTTCCCTGGAATGTTGGATTCTACATTTTTTTTCCATCCGCCCCTTGATAACAGGGTCTTATTCCACTATCAACGATAACGGAACAACGTACATTAGTTCCAAGTCACTATCTACATAAAGCGAAAACCATAACTTAACCCGGTTCACCGCATCATCTGGTTAGCTACAGAAACCACAAGGACAACCACAAATGATCGCACTCGGGTTCAAGTCGCTTATTTTTTATAAGAGATATTAAAATTGATTTGATATGTTGTATATGTATGTTTTCTTGTCTATATCTCGCTACTAAAACTTGCAAGGTGCACAAGATTTCGAAGATTGATCAAGCTATAGCTTCGAGCAGAGGGTAACAGCATGTTATGCATTAAACCTGGTGAGAGAAAGTGGAGTATACTAGTTTAAGTAATTATTTGCCGAGCAACGATGACTCGTCACATCTCCTAATGCTATGATATGTCTATGATGATAACCGAGGTAACGTCATGGTGAACATAGGGCTGAGTTTGGGCAATCGTATTCATAGTGCATCTTGGCATGGAAAACAAGAGACCGAGAAAGATTTTACAATTTTGCTAATAAAAAAATCTGTTATATTAGTGTTGAAAGGGGAGCCTTTTATGAACCACTAACGAAAATATGGACCAACATGCCACACTATAATTTCTAGACAGTGTAGAGCTTGTAAGATGGGCAACTATCAAGCGCGATGAATTTTCTTCATTTGTATATATTGTTTTTGAAATTGCGGCCATTTGTTTTTTCAAAATAACTTAAATATTGCATCATGCCCCGCCGAGAATTAGGCCAGTCCTTCATATTTGTTGCTGGGCCGGCCCTTTAAGACTCCAGTTGTAAAGGAAAAGCTTATTTTTCTGCACCCTGGCCAGCCCAGGAATTATTCTCTACATAAGCTTCGGAGATATTCCTGTACCCGTTCTTACTCCAAGCACATGTGAAACCTGACCCCTTAGTTTTGTTTAGTGCAGCTGATTTTTTTTTTTTTTTTTTTGAACACAACCAACAGGATCCGATTACATATAACGGAGGCTCAGTACAACTTACAAACAGGTCCCTAAGGAAACCAGAAAAAACATCGAGACCCAGCAACTTGCACTAAACACCCTAAGCCACTTGGAAGAAATACAATCGGACCCATCCCGTCACCCAGCGCCTCAGCCTCCGCCGGAGCCGCCGTACCGCCAAGCCCGGAGAAGAGAGCACCTCCACTGATTTTTTCAAAAATGAAGATTCAATAATATGTACTATTCTCCTCGTTTTTGCATTTCTTGGCCCGGTTTCCTTGTAAACACATCAATGTATGGATTTTGGCACCGGTCTTTAATGTAAACTTGACCAAGTCTCTTTTTCTATACGAATTGCAGGAATACCCTGATCTCCTCGAGAGGTGAATCGAGAAAAATTCCTTGTGATTTCTTATCCGCGAAGCACATTTTTAAGCAAAGTAAATGCCAATGGCTAAGGAAATTTTCTATTCCCTTCAAAATACGACCAAGCGGAGAGAGATTTTTTCTGCGTTGGCCCTTCAATTATTTTTAATCTGTAGAGAAGTTTCCTTCGTTGCCTCTTCAATCAATCTTTCTCTCTTAATATAAGAGAGCGGTTTCCTCTCTCCCTCCCACACGCATCTTCTTGCACTCACGGGACCCAAGGATAGAAGGAATCTCCGCTGGCCAAGGTGAATAATTCTGTGTGACTCATCTTTGTCGGTGTGCTTATGTCCATCCTGTTCATAACTTCCTCCTATCTTGAAGAAACAGATAATTGTTTTGGTTATTTGGATGCCTTTGGTACCACTTGCATGCAGCAACCTTTGTTCTCAGCCCTGGCGTTAAGATATTGCGATTTAGCCACAACTTTCAAATCACAGGCTTGTTTTGCATAGTCTTGTCATGTAACTCTTCTCTTTACTAGAAAAAATGGATACACTAACCTATATCCGTTTAATTTGTGATTCGACGACATACCCAGATTTGTTGGATCTCCGTTAACAGTTCGTGAGTTGTTATTGTTCTTGTTTGTTTTTTTTTTGAATGGTCACCGGGGAGGGAGAAAACCCTCCACCTGAATTTGTATTCAATTTTGCCTATAAGACTTTGCAGCCTTTTACAAGATGGGGTTCAAGTGAACCAGAATTTTACAGGGAGGAACCAGAGAGAAGACAAAACAAAAACAACGCACACCATCACCAGAAAGACGGGCAGGACAGTGCGTTGAGGAGTGCGTCCGACCGACGCCATCGAAGGGCATCACAATCCCGAGACATTGCAGGCAGCACCACCACCTGCTTGCATGGCGACTACCCACGAGCTGGCGAACCAGGAGCATACGGGGACCAACGAGTGAAGCTGACGTAGCCGAAGGGCCTCACTCCACCGAGAGAGCGATGCAGACACGAAGCTCGCGCGGCTGAAAGTGCCAGAACTGCGAGGAGTTTCTGCCAACGCCATCGAAGGGCATTGCAAGACCGAGATTCCACCGGCGTCACGAACCTTGACCCCGAGCTCAGCCAAAGGGGCAGCCCCAAGCACTCCGCGAGGTGGGGAGGCGACCTCGCCGCCGAAGGGGGCTGATCAACCGAGACCGCACCAACAACACGAAGCTCGCGACAAAGCCACTACCGTCCCCATCGGATTTTGCCAAGCTTGCACATCCAACAAGAGCAGAAGTCGAAGGGCGCCAAGACAGCCCGATTGCCGCCACCGGACAAGCAGCACGCGGTTCAATTACGACGCCTTGAACAAGGAAACGGCACCCTAAGGCACCAACGTCGCGGAGCTTTCGCTCAGAACCACTGCAAGAAGCTCACATGTGGTGCATCTCCCAAACCACGCCCCCAACGAGGCATAGCGACGCCATCTGCGTCGTCGTGGCCGTCCTGGTACAAACCAGAGCACGGATTTCTCCGAGGATACGCACCTTGAACATGACAGCGCCCGCCGCGCGCCCGGGAGGGGCAGCAAGCTCCACCACACTTTGTCGAGACGGGAAACTGTAGCTCACCAGAGAGAGGAGCAGCAGGGCCGCCGGCACAGCAGGGTGGACGACGAACGTCGCCGCGGCCCGCCAAGCCCATCTGGGCCTAGAAGGGCCAGGGCAGCAAGGGCGCCACCACAGCCGCGCCGGCGAGCAGCACGGCCGCGCCCAGCTCGCCGAGGGGCCGCCGAGGGCAGGCGCAGGAGCCCGAGGGGCGGGGGGAGGTGTGGCGGCAGCGCACCCGCTAGCAGCAGCCTCCTCAAGCTGCGGGAGTGCTCCGCGAGCGGCAGGTTCCCGCCGCCCCCTTCACCGGCGTCGCGCGGGCTCCCAAAGGTGTTCGACAGTGTGCATGCCACAATCTGACGGCGTGCGAATGCCACAAAGAACACAATAATTTACATTTTGTTTACAAGGTTTCACCTACAAAAACTAGGTTTCACCTACCGGAACGTGCCACGGCACGTCCAGAGCACGTCTAGCGCACGTCCAAAGCATGCCTCCAAGGTGTTCGACGTAGTGCTTACATTGCCATTTCGCAAAAGAACTACCACCACACGCTCCCAGCGCTGGGCAAACACTGCCTGAAATGGTTTCAGGCACCTAACAAAATTCACTACACTAGTTATCTACAGAATGCAGCACGATCTTCCCCCGCCATGGCTCTGCAGCACAATCTTCCCTCCGCCATGGCTCTGCAGCACAATCTTCTAGCTCGATTCATCTCGCAGAGGGTTTCGGAGCAGAACAATCTGTCCGCCGCCATCCCGGCAACTAGGCTGAAAGCCTCTAGACTCAACGCGGCATCAAAGTCCATTGCTGAACTGCTGCTCGTTGAGCTCCCGCCCGAGCTGCTCTCATCGCCCGCAGCACCGCCCGAGCTGCTCTCGTCGCTCGCAGCAATTTTGCGTAACGACACAAACCTCTGCCTCGTCATTGGCGGCGAATCACCGCCAAGCGGAAAACCCTTGCGGCTGTAATAGCCGTGAAGCTTCCACGCCTGCTTCAGTACCTGGTGGAGTGAAATCCAGTAGGTACGAGACACAAATCGGGCCTCCGGACGCCTCTGCGACCGTGTACCCGCACCACCCCATCCTCCATCCTCCCTCGCCGCTGGAATCGCCGCCAGCTTGCTCGACTCCATTGCCGGCGCTCCAGTCGCCCGCCCCCTCGCCGCAGCTCGACTCGCCCGCCCCTCGCCGCAGCTCGACTCGCCCGCTCCATTGCCGCCGCTCGACTCGCTGTCGCCAGGATAATTTCACCCAGCTCGGAGAATCCGAGATGACGGGACAGAGTGAGGAGTGAGCTCCGCGGGACAGAGGCCGGTTTCGCTGACGCGTGGGTCCCTCTCGAGAAAAACAACTCCACGTACCGATCAAACCTGGGTTACAGCGTGGGGAACATGACTTGACGGCCATGTCGCTGCAGAGCAATTACTGCTCGAAAAGATGCCGCATGTGAGCTATTATTCAGAAAGATGTCGCTGAAGAGCCAATTCCTTGAAAAAACGTAGTACCTGAGCTATTCGCCCCCAACAATTATAGCCGCACATGAAACCGGACCAAAACAGCTGGATTTGAAGGGTTTGTGATGAAGAGTAATTATTGTTATTCTTACAGACATCACATGGACAACACATAAAACCATCCCGCTTATTTGTCTCAGCCACACGGATAAAAAATGTATGCCTTTAGTAAAATCTGAGAGCGTCGGTCAGCGTACATCCATTGCCGACTGATCTGCATTATATAACTATATCAAAAATAGAGAAGTGACCAAATTAATACAAGAACATCACGTTAACAACATAGTTCTCATACCACATACAACTATCTAAACAATTTAATTCCAACAAGTTAATTATTGAATCTACATCATAATGGTACCAAGACTCTTTATTAATGCCATATTTTCTAATCTTTCTAATCTTCAAGCGCATTGCATCCATCTTGATCTTGTAATCATCGACGACATCGGCAAGATCGAACTCCAATTTCATCTTCTCTTCTTCACTTCTTTTCAATTTTGCTTTCAAATCATTGTTCTCTTTTTAAAATAAATTTAACATCTCGACAAGAGTGTCGGTTGGAATTTCCGGTTCAACTACCTGCTAGTTAAAAATATCTATGTCAAGTTGGTCGGCATAATTGTCATAAACACGAAATGAAACAAATAGTTATAAAAGATAATATACCACATCTGAATCATAAACCGAACGAGGGCCGACGGGCACGAATATCAAAACCATGTCACTATATATAAAAAACAATCATACAAGGAAGAAAATTATACAAGTAATAACTATGCATCTAAATCATACAAGTAAGATTTTTTAAAGAAAAAATAAGAACAAGAGGCTCGTCAAGGTGGTGGTGGCGACATGATGGCGCCGGTAATCGATAGTGGTGAGGACGTGGACGGGGACAGGACCACACTAATACGCAGAAATCATACTTTAATTTTAGCTCAAATTGCATATAAAACAAATAAACTTTCTAGCTCAGCCATTTCATCAGACACCTAGCTAGTACTAGAAACATGAAATGAGTTAATCTAGCAATGCTGAATGAAAGAAGAAGTTGCTAACCTTGGATAGGTGGGGCGTCGCCAATCTAGACAAATCGTGAAAAAAAAGGAGTTGAACTCGAGCTCGGGAGTGAAAACGGAGGAAAAATGGAGATGTTCTCGAGCAAGGAAAAATGGAGATGGCTCAGTGTGGGAGATGATATATGGGAACTATTTTGTCCCGGTTCGTATCACGAACTAAAGTCTCACGCGCTGGGCCCCACCATGCGGCTGCCTGCCGTAAACCCTTTAGTACCGGTTGGTATTACCAACCAGGACTAAAGGTCCCATTCGAACCGGGACTGAAGCCATGCGGCATCCTAGCCGTTATAACCGGCACTAATGCTCACATTAGTCTCGGTTCCAATCATTGCCGGGACTAATTTGTAGAAATCAATGGGTCAAGCGTATCCCTTTGTCTCGGGCCGCATCTATTTATATAGGAGGCACAATGCCTTAACGTACAAGTTTGGTATTACAGATTATATCCTACACGATGGTAGTACCTGTCCTTTATAGAATAGGACTCGGTGATTACAACTTGTACGATACGTTTAATCTAACATCCCCCCTCAATCACAACTTCTCTAAGTTGAGATTGTGTCTAAATATTTCAAACTGTCGACCGGCTAAGGCTTTGGTGAATCCGTCAGCTAGTTGATCTCCTGTTGGTATATACCGAATCTCTAACATCTTCTGAGCAACTCTTTCACGAACAAAATGATAGTCCACTTCTATGTGTTTTGTTCGAGCATGAAACACAGGATTCGCCGACATATACGTGGCTCCAATATTATCACACCAAAGACAAGGCACTTGTCTTTGAGGAATACTCAACTCGGTCAATAGAGATTGTACCCATATTAATTCAGCTGTAGCATTAGCGACTGCTTTATATTCCGCCTCTGTGCTAGATCGAGACACTGTCGCCTGTTTCTTTGCACACCATGAGACAAGATTGGAACCTAGGAACACAGCAAATCCTCCTGTCGATCGTCTATCATCCGGGCAACCCGCCCAATCTGAATCAGAAAAGGCGCTCAACAACATTGACGACGACTTCTGAATTTTCAGCCCAATGTTCCATGTGCCCTTCAAATACCTCAGAACTCTCTTAACAGCCGTCCAATGCGTTGTCGTGGGAGCATGAAGGAATTGACAAATTTTGTTGACTGTGAAAGAGATATCTGGACGTGTTAGTGTAACATACTGTAATGCACCAACTATACTGCGATACCTCGTAGAGTCTTCATCACTTAGTGGATCACCATCAACAATGGATAATTTTTCCGAAGTAGACATAGGTGTAGGATAAGGTTTGCAATTCTCCATATTAACCTTTTTCAGAATTTCAGCAACATACTTGCCTTGTGACAAAAGAATACCACCATCCTCCTCGTGTTTTGTCACTTCAATGCCCAGGAAATAATGAAGCTTCCCAAGATCTTTAAGTGCAAACTCTTCCTGTAGATCAACCAATAATGCAGCTACTGCCTTTTCTGAAGAGCTTGCCACAATAATGTCATCAACATATATTAACAAGAATATAATCATACCATTCTTATTGAAGAAGAATAACGATGTATCAGCCTTGCTTGGAGAAAACCCAAGTTGTTGTAATTTACCACTCAAACGTGAGTACCATGCTCGGGGAGCCTGTTTCAGGCCATAAAGCGCTTTATCCAATTTACATACATAATTAGGCTTACTCTTATCCTCATAGCCTGGGGGTTGCTTCATGAACACTTCTTCCTCAAGAACACCATGGAGAAACGCGTTCTTCACATCTAGTTGGCGTAGCGACCAACCGCGAGAGACTGCTATAGACAAAATTAGTCTAATGGTAGCAGCTTTGACAACGGGGCTAAATGTGTCCTCGTAGTCAATTCCATATCTTTGTTTGAATCCTTTTGCAACAAGTCTCGCCTTATAGCGATCAACACTGCCACCAGCCTTCCTTTTTACTTTATACACCCACTTACAGTCGATAACATTATTTGCTTTGTTAGCTGGAACAAGATGCCACGTCTCATTCTTCTGAAGTGCTAGATGTTCTTCGTCCATAGCCTGTCTCCACTTCGGGTCACTGAATGCTTCAGTAACAGTATCAGGTTCGCCTGAAGCTGCAAAACCTCCCCATCGAATGGTTCCATCCGTTCGGGTTTTTGGCTGAACAATACCTCGAGAAAATCTGGTAACAGCCCGGCTTGGTGGTGGAGGCGCAGCATGCGCCACAGGGGACCCAGTCACAGAAGAAGAAGATCCGGGACTGGGCGTAGGTGAACCAGGCTCGTGGACCTGCAAGCTGCCACTTGCAGCGCTGGGAGTGGACACACTAGCCGATGTGGGTGAATGAATGGATGCACCGGTGCCACTTGATGCTGTAGGAGGTGATGGGGATTCAGTCGGGTCAGCCGACATAGGCTGTGAAGGAGAAGGAATCAGCTCCTCATGATCAGAGGCTGAACCAGCACCGTGATCAGAACCAACCTCGTGTTCTGCACCATCATGCAGATCATTGTTTGACTCCATATTTTCACTGTTTTGCAAGTTTTCTTCACCTGTTTCCTGCACAACACCTTCAGGAGCAAGATTAGTAATACGAGAATTATTCATATGGTTAGCTATGTCATCCCCTTGATCAGAATTGGAACCCGGATTGATGAGCGTGGATGGAAGAAGAAGAATTTCTGCTTTGAGCAGGGCGCCGGCATTTGGATGTAGACTAGCAAAAGGAAAAATTTGTTCATCAAAGATAACATCGCGTGAGATATACACACGACCGGAGGAGATATCCAAGCATTTGTACCCTTTATGACGACCACTGTATCCAAGAAAAGCACACCTTTTTGAACGAAATTCTAATTTGCGAGGATTATACGGACGTAGGTTCGGCCAACACGCACATCCAAAAGTACGTAGAAAGGTGTAATCTGGTTTTTGACCAAATAGCCGCTCTAAAGGGGACACAAAATTCAGAATTTTATTGGGTAACCGATTGATGATATATGTGGCAGACAAGAAAGCTTCATCCCAAAATTTTAGTGGTATTGAAGCATGAGATAACAAGGATAATCCTACTTCCACAATATGTCTATGTTTTCTTTCTGCTGCACCATTTTGTTGATGCGCATGAGGACAGGATACATGATGAGAGATTCCTATCTTTTGGAAAAATTGATTGAGTTTTTCATATTCTCCTCCCCAATCGGATTGGACACTAATAATTTTGCGCCCAAGAAGTCGTTCAACATGAGCTTGAAAATCATGAAATATTTGGAAGACATCGGATCGTTTTTTAAACACATATATCCAAACAAATTTACTATAGTCATCAATGAAACTTACATAATACTGATTACGCCTCACAGAATTGGGAGCAGGACCCCAAACATCAGAATAAATAAGTTCCAAAGGATGAATAGAAACACTCGATGACCTATGATAGGGAAGTTGATGACTCTTTGCTTGTTGACAAGCATTACAAACCGAAATTTTATTGGACTCATGAGACCATAGGAGGTCATTATTTCTAAGAACTTGTTGAACGATAAGAGGTGAAGGATGCCCTAGACGGTTATGCCATCCGGACACGGAGATCTTGGTAGCCCTACATGCTTGCTTTAGTTGAGAGAAGGATCCTGGAGGCAACGGATAGAGACCACCCTCACATCTGCCTCGGAGAAGAGTAGTCTTCGTGTCCTGATCCTTTATCAAAAAATGAGTTGGATGATATTCCAGATAAGCATTATTATCAGATGCTAAGCGATGAGTAGAAATAAGATTTTTCGTGGCATTGGGAATATAGAGAACATTATTAAGATCAAGATTTTTATTAGGGGTATGAACAGTAGCTTTACCAATACGACTAATTCTCATACCTTGTCCGTTTGCGGTGTGAACCTGCTCGTTTCCGTTGTACTTCTCATGGGTGGTGAGCTTCTCGAGCTCGCCTGTGATATGGTCTGTCGCGCCGGTGTCGCTATACCAGTTGGTATCCACGCCGTAGGAGTTCACTGCGGCACCAGCTATCTTGCCATTGGCGTGTTGATGTCCTGCTGGGAGTTCGCCATGGTAATCTGAATTGTAGCGGTACCAACAATCCGCTGCTGAGTGTCCGATGATGCCGCAGACTTGACACTGGATGCGAGGAGCGTTGTTGTTGTTGAACCGACCACGGCCTCTGCCGTCGCTACGCCCATCGCCGCGGCCGCCGCCACGCGCAGGTCCACGTCCACGTCCACCGCGCATGTTGCCGCGGAAGTTAGAGTAGCCACGACCCCGGCTTGCTGAGTTTGCCGAGGACTGAAAATTTGAGGTGCCACCGTTCTGCATGTCTAGGCGCGCCTCGGTCGCCAGCAGCTGAGCGTAGAGATCGCTCAGAGAGATTGGGGTTTCGCGTGCCGTGAGTCCTCCCACGAAACCATTATAGGTCTCATCCAGGCCGGCCACAATGTAGCTGGCAACTTCTTCGTCGTTCATGACGTGACCAGCGGCTGCCATAGCATCTGACAGAACTTTGATCTTGGCAAAAAACGTTGCCATCTTGGAGTCCTCTTTGCGAGTCTGTGCGAGTTGTGTACGGATGTTCATCATCCGTGCCCTAGATTGAGAAGCAAACATCTTCTCCAGGGCCTTCCAGACTGCGGCTGCAGTAGTCAGGTTTGATACCTGAATCAGCACCTCCTTTGACATATTCGACAGGAGGTAGCCAAGGACCTGCTGGTCCTGCATGACCCAGCGAGCATGAGCCGGGTTCGGGATCATCTTGAGGCCGTCCTTGTCCTTCTCTGAGGACGATGAGTTGTCGATGATGGTGCTTGCCGGCTCGACGATGGAGCCATCAACATAGCCTGCGAGCAGATTGCCGCGCAGGTTTGGGATGATCTGCGCCTTCCATAGAAGGAAGTTTTCGCGGGTAAGCTTCTCGCTAACCGACGCAAACGATGGAGCGCCGGGGGAGGAACTGCTTGAGCTAGCCATGACTAGATGCGATCTATCTATTGAGGAAGACGCTCTGATACCATGTAGAAATCAATGGGTCAAGCGTATCCCTTTGTCTCGGGCCGCATCTATTTATATAGGAGGCACAATGCCTTAACGTACAAGTTTGGTATTACAGATTATATCCTACACGATGGTAGTACCTGTCCTTTATAGAATAGGACTCGGTGATTACAACTTGTACGATACGTTTAATCTAACATAATTGTCCGAACCAAATACTTGTTTTCTACTAGTGTTCGGAGATATTCCTGTACCCGTTCTAACTCAAAGCACATGTTAAAGCTGATACCTTAGTTTTGTTTGGTGCAGCTGATTTTTTTAAATGAAAATTTAATAATATGTAATTTTCTTCTTGTTTTTTGCATTTCTTGGCCCGGTTTTCTTGTAAACAAAGCAATGTATAGTTTTTGGCGCCAGGCTTTGCTATAAACTTGACCAAGACTCTTTTTCTACACGAATTGCAGAAACACACCCTGATCTCCTCCAGAGGTGAATCGAGAAAAAATCTTTACTATTTCTTGTCCACCAAGCACATTTTTTAAACAAAGTAAATGGCAATGGCTAATGAAATTTTCTATTCCCTTCAAAATACGACCAAGTGGATAGAGACTTTTTCTGCGTTGGGTCTTCAATTATTTCTAATCTGTAGAGAAGTTTCCTTCGTTGCCTCTTCAATCAATCTTTCTCTCTCAATATAAGAGAGCGGTTTGCCCTCTCCCTCCCACACGCATCTTCTTGCACTAACGGGACCCAGGGACAGAAGGATCTCCGCTGGCCAAGGTGAATAATTCTGTGTCACTCATCTTTGTCGCTGTGCTTATGTCCATCCTGTTCATAACTTCCTCCTATCTTGAAGAAACAGATAATTTTTTTGGTTATTTGTATGCCTTTGGTACCACTTGCATGCAGCAACCTGTGTTATCAGCCCTGGCGTTAAGATATTGCGATTTAGCCACAACTTTCAAATCACAGGCTTGTTTTGCATAGTCTTGTCATGTAACTCTTCTCTTTACTAGAAAAACGGATACACTAACTTTTTTTTTTGAGAAACACTGTATAAACACAGACGCTCACATATACGCGCATACACTTATCCCTATGAACGCACGCACACCCTACCCCTATGAGCATCTCCAAAATATTGAGCCGGCGGGTCGAGTCTTGCGATTGACGATGTCACCACGGACGCCTCGTTGTCGACGGGAACGTCGCTTCCCACTGAAAGAATATTCCGCCTAAATGCAACACACGTATGTCAATCCTGGGATTTGAACTCTAATGGGCTGAGGGTACAACCACCCTTCTAACCATCCAACCACAGGTTGGTTTGCACGGATACACATCCGTTTAATTTCTGATTGGAGGACATACCCAGATTTGTTGGATCTCTTTTAACAGTTCGTGAGTTGTTGTTGTTCTTGTTTGTTGTTGGATGTTTCTTTTTTTCTTTCGAAAACATGCCATGTTCTAAAAGCTGTTACTCTAAAGCAGGCATACATGACTATTACATCTGGAGATCCGCCGGCAACGGTGAAACACAAACTGCATCCGGAGCACGAGCTCAGCCTGGTGAATATACCAAGTTTGTGGTTCAGTTGCGACGTGTGCAAGCAATACGGAAAAGGGACGGCGCACTACCGGTGCGAGCCATGCAACTTCGACGCCCACGCAGACTGCGCCACTGCTCCGGCCACCTTCAAGCATGTCAACTACGCCGGCGACTTCGTGTTGTGTAGCGGGTCGAGCACGGGCGACCCTCAAAGGTACTGCGGCCTGTGTGAAGGCGAGGTTCTCGGCTACATGTACTATAACCGTGAAGAGGAGGACAGCCTCCACCCGTCCTGCGCCTTCCTGCCAAGGCGCGTCGTCCAGGACGGCCGCGCCTTCCAGCTCGGCCATTACCCGTCTGCTATGTGCAGCATTTGCAGGAAGACATCGTCGTTGTGGTTGTCCGAGCGCTCCAACTACGACGGCGGCGAGGAGGTGTACCTGCATGTGCCGTGCCTCGTCGACATCAACAACACGCTTTCCGGTTTTCAAGACTGGGTGGCGACCGTGCCAATCAGGCCCGGCGTGCTAGGGAGCCTTATTACCATGAAGGAGGAGGGAGGATCCGAGATCTCCGTCACTCACGAATTGCACCCGGAGCACAAGCTCAGCCTGGTGAACGCACAACATTTCCAGTGCGACGTGTGCAAGCAGTATGGGAAAGGGGCAGCGCACTACCGATGCGAGCCATGCGACTTTGACGCCCACGCAGACTGCGCCACCGCTCCGGCCACTTTCAAGCACGGCAACTACGCCGGCGACTTCGTGTTGTATACCGGGTCTGGCCCCGCGACCCTCAAAGGTTTTGTGGCCTGTGTGGACTCGAGCTTCTCGGCTATAGGTACTATAACCGCGAAGAGGAGTGCCGCCTCCACCCCTCTTGCGCCTTCCTGCCAAGGCGCGTCATCCATGATGACCGCGCCTTTGATCTTGACTACGACCCGTCTGCTACGTGCGGCATGTGCAGAAAGAAATCGCTGACGTGGTTGTCCTACCGCTCCAACTACGACGACGGCGAGGAGGTGTACCTGCATGTGCAGTGCCTCGTGGACACCCACAATAGGATAAGTGGTTATCAAGACTGGGTGGCGACCGCGCCCATCAGGCCGGGCGTGCTCGGGAGCTTTACTAGGAAGAAGGAGGAAGACCATCTCCTTACATCTGGGGTGCACCCGGAGCACAAGCTCAGCCTGGTGAACACACATCAGTTCAACTGTGACGCCTGCAAGCGGTACGGGAAAGGCATAGCGCACTATCGGTGCGAGCCATGCAACTTCGACGCCCACCATGAGTGCGCCACCGCTCCGGCCACCTTCAAGCACGCCAACTACGCCGGTGACTTCGTGTTGTATGCCAAGGCCGGCCCCGGCGACCCTCGAAGGTATTGCGACCTGTGTGGACGCGAGGTTCTCGGATACAGGTACTACAACCGCGACCGCGACTGCCGTCTCCACCCATGCTGCGCCACCCTGCCGAGGCGCGTCGTCCAGGACGGCCGGGCCTTCGATCTCGGCTACTACCCGTCCGGTATGTGCGGCATGTGCAAGAAGAAGTCGACGGCGTCCTTGTCCTACCGCTCCACCTACGACGACGGCAAGGAGGTGTACCTGCATGTGCGGTGCCTCGTCGACACCCACGACAGGCTCACCGGTTACCAAGACTGGGTGGCAAGGGCGCCGATATGGCCGGGCGTGCTGCGGAGCTTTACTAGGAAGAAGGAGCGAGGCGATCTCATGAAGGCTGCCAGCGTGTCCTTTAACATCGCCCGTGCCGTACTCGAGGTGGCGAGTCTGGATTTGGGGGGCGTCGCAGAAGCCGCACAAACCGTGGCTGAGGTATTCAACAGTGAGTGATCGAATGAGGAAGAGGAAACTTGAAAGTTGAATGCATGTGTGGACTCGTTTACAACAAAATTGTGTGGACAATCTTGTACACTAATAAGGGTGTGTGCGCACCAACCATGAAATGTGTGTCGGGATATATCTATGGACGTGCCTAACGATCGGCTGACCAAGAGTTAACATAATTCTCGATCGATCGGTTCGGTAGAGTTTCAGGCTTTCAGCTAGCATCCGCTCCGTAACGTTACGTACCATCGATTCATCTCGCTCGTCCACCACTTCACCTATGGCCAATGAATTGCTTCCGGCCTAGTTATTCCGGCCCAGTTATAATCCAACTCTGCTAGCAACTCACGCATACGTATTGATCCACACTCCAAAAAAAAACAGTATACGTATCGCCACCAGATTTTGAAGGTCTACAGTTCAGATTACATACTGCCTTGCCCCTGGTCGGATTACCTCAAACATAAAAGCTATACATCATCAAACAGAAAATATATGCAAGGATCAGTTACTACTTACTGAGAAAACTACCAACAAGTCAATGTCAAGCAAAATGTTCAGAATAGATATTTGCCTTGCCCTACCCAGTCGATTGTCAGATTACTTAAACCGAAAGTTACAAGTTCCTCTCTGGTTAATGCCAGCGTCTCCAAGGCACTGGTCTTGACACTACCTAAGGGTGAAAAGTCTTAAACGTAAAACATGCAAGCACGGTTCTTAATTAACATAGATTAGCAGCGCTCGATGCAGATCTGCCCATCTGGGATGATGATCGGTAGCAATGCTTGAACCAATGCACCGACTCTTGGATCATATTTCCGACAACAGATTTTGATCCTCTCGATAGAAGGATACCTTCCGGTGCCACACGATGGGCCCCGTGATGACAGCAAAGTAGATTCAAAGTCCATGCATACGCTACATTCCTCCTGCAATGTGTCAAAATTAAGGTAGCGTTAGTTAGTTCTTCTAGTCCAGGCAAACAAATATATTTCTTTTACATAACAGGAGAGAGCCTCTATACAGACAAGACAATACAAGTCATAGGTATATCTAGGAAAAGTAAGTATTACCATCTCCAGCTTAATACTTAGCTCCTTCAGCTTGGGCGAGCGATGGAGAATGCGGAACAGTGGGTATAAGTCAGCAGCCGTGCACCAATCACCCAGCACCAGGCTTGTGAGGTTGCTGAACATCGGGCATGTTTGCAAACCTCTCTCGAATGTGAGCTTCATATTCAAAAGAGCATGTTGGATCGTTGTGGTGTTTTTTCATGCTAGCTTCTTATAATAATACGAACAAGGCAAGGTAATATATTCACCGAAACTTATACTGACACGGGAAAAAGATGAACCCAGCCGTACCTCAGGTAATGGTGCATGCAACTCCAAAGTTGTGGCATGTGAAAGGCCATCAAGTAGACGATGACCCTCCATTGTAGTGTCAATATCATAATGGATCTCATAGAAATCGGACGCCGATGGATGGCTTCACATCGGACCAGGGCCTGGCCGTACGATTGGAAGCATAATGAGCGTCCGATTTTAAACGAGCCCGTGTGACTCTCTCCGCAAAACCAGTGCCAGATTGTCTGCTTCCATAATAACCGTTAGTAATTAATGGGATACGCTATTAAATGGTGCCCAATCTACGCTTTCCAGATTTGTAGGAAACAGAAACATGTCTTGAAGGAAACTAATAAATTCAGCAAAATTTCAGGCGTGCAGTGCTTCGGTGGGTGGCGAAAAAAATCTTTCGAACATTATTGAGTTTTGCTTCCGTTGAGATTGAATTTTGCTTCCACTATAATTTTGCTTCAGTCTAAAAATATCTATTTTAACGCTGCGGAAAGCAGAATATTGCTTCCATGGTGAATGCAATATCTATTTTTTGGAAGCACACATAGTTCATTAGCTTCCCAGAAGCTTCATTGATACTAGTGGAATTCGGCGCGGCGGCACGCCGCGCCCTTTATGAGTTTTGTTTTTAAGTACATGTGCACTGTAGCATCTCCAATAGTTGCAGACAAACCTTTTAAAATCTAACTGTGGATGAAATAACTATTAGGCAATCCAAATTTAATCTTGTTTGTAGAATAAAGCCATAGTATTAGCTGGAGACATCCCCCTCATTTGGACAGGATGGCAAGAGAAAGCAAAATGGAACACAAACAAATGCATTTTATCCTCTTTACAACTGTGCATGTATGCTGAGAATAAACAGTACCTTCTCTGATTCAGTCCAGTAATATTTGGTGATAAACATCATCTTTGACATTGAAAAACGTAAGCTAATGTTTATGAAACTAGCATGGTGGCCCTCGCAAATGCGAGGGCAGCTCTTTATAGTAGTATTGAACTGATAGATAAAATTATAGCTTTATGAGATGTGTTAAAATACTGTACCCACTGAAATGTTATGATAAATAAAATATCACATTTATAGAATGTTTTTTTAGATTTGTGGACGAATTATTAGTAACAAAAATTATTGATTTTTGTTGTTTTTTTAGCATGATGTTCAATCAATTCACATTTATAGAGCTGGTTGTTACTTTTGTTGTGATCATGAATCATTATGCATGCATGGTAATATGTTTTTGTCCATTTATTAATCTTAATTGATCTTGAGAAGTGGAAAGATGATGATAAGAATAGGAAAAAAATAATGAATAAATTAAATCGTGACAATTAGACCAAATAAAAATCAAGAAGTGTATTTAGTTGGTGTAGATTATCGATTATCATTGCCTTCTAATCGCAACCATATTTATTAGTTTTCATAATTTATGATATTCTCTTTGTCCATGCATAGTTTTTCTTGAAAGGAATGCGGTAGGGGAAGCCCCTACAACGTTTTTTGTTTTTGAAATAATACGAACCTAAATCTCCGTCCATGAGGACTTGAACCTGGGTGGCTGGGTTGTACATCCACTTCCCCCAGCTCACTTCTTTTGTCCATTCATAGTCCTTAGTATAACAATCATGCGGTCTTCATATTCATGCACATCGCGGCTCTCTCTGTCTTTCTTCTGCCCTCCCCACTGTATGTATGTCATACACGTAGGTATAAGTTGCCATGTAACATCGACCTAACAATCCGAGTACAAACTCAAATCCTTCTGACACTATAATTAAGAATATAAAGAGAAATTTTCATTAGTCCCTCTGACGCGACTTCAAGTGTTACCTCTGTGCAACATGTATATGTTTTTGTGTCTATGTAATAATTAGGATCGACCATACAACAATTTGATGAAGATTGTACTATCTGGTACACTTATATAATCTATTAGTTGTGGTCTGTTGAGTTTTCAATTTGGTGAATTCATGTACGTCTTACTCTTATATACAATTATAAAGATCTATCGGTTGTGACATTTGTAGGTACAATTCAAAGATATAGCTGGTGTGATTTTCGAAGTATAAATATGAAGTTCTACTTGATGTGTTATGTTGGATACGATATGATTATTTGTATTTGCTTTATGTTTTGAAAAAATGAAGATATATCGATTGTGTTCTTTACAAATAAAGAGAGTTTTGCTATATTGACGGCCACATATTTACTTTTGTATTATGATATCAGACATCTAGATCTTTGTTTTTTTGCAGCATTGAGCCTACGAATATATTTTGATGGAGCTATTTTGTCTAGACATTTTGAGCGGTAAATAAATAATACTTATCTATTCAATATGTGAAAACATGTTTATTTGAAGCCACAAATCGGAGTAGAGACATCGTTTTTTACCGAGTTCACATAGACTCTTAGTAATAAAGGCTTAAATCTTACGATAGATAAACCAAAAATGTGTTCATTGAATCTTGAAAGTAAATAGGTCTAAGATGGGCCGCATGAGATAGCTTGCGTGTTATATAATATATGTGTCGCGTCATGTTGGGTTATTATTTCATTGCCAGTGGCAAAACAATGTTAACCTAGCTAAATTCTTCGCTTCTCTAGTCGCCGTCAATGTTGTGTGAGTAAGTGGGTATAGTGCATGTCTATTTATGTATTACTTGATATTTTCCAAACAAAATAAAATGTATAATATGTTGTAAAACATATCTTGATATTTCTCTCCAAAGTTCTACAATGTTCGATTTTATAATTTTACTTTGCTTGTATTTCATTAAATTTTGTCGATGTTTTTGTGCCTGCAAGAATCGGTCGTCGCCCATTGAGTGTCGTTCCAAAAATAATAGGGAAATCTTATTTTCTCTTCATGTCTTGCTCAAACAGATCTTGAACAATATCGTTTATAATCATTTGGTTGCCAATCTGGTATGCATAAATTGCCATGTAGAAAGGTTTTTAGTTATGATGAAATTTCTCTTATTACAAAAACATGCATAATCAATAACATTGATATATGTTTGTATTTTGATTTTTTTCTTACTTTTCGTGTATGTAAATCTGCATGTCTATTTTTCACGCTGAATACATATTATTTGTTCCTAAAATTGAAGAGTGGCATCTTTTTTTATTCATCGTGGTGGCTGGAATTATATACGTGGTGGATAAGGGACACTGTATAGTACACGCACATTGCAATTAGCTGCGGCCGCCGGGCGTAAAGATTAACGAAGTAATAAATTAAATAGAAAATAAAACATACCTACTCTGGCTATCAACTTTTATCTTTGGGTTCAATTAAGTGATAAAGTATATTTTCTCGTAGTATTGAACACGGACACCTTTCTTTAACTTAGTCGAATTGATTTTTGTAGAAACTATCCGCTAGAAACTATTGGTCGTGTTATTCTTCAAGACATGTATAGCTTATACTTCAATCTTAAAAAAGTATGATACCAATCTATGCATGACCGTTGTTCCTAGGGGCACATGGAGCACATGATATTTGCAAGATCGATTAGCTAGCTATACATCCGGCCGGATTATACTGATGGCGTACGTGGTTTTATATAGTATAATAAAATAATTATCCTGCCGGATTGCATGCAAGGAGAACTAACTCAGCTGGTCATCTCTGGCCAGTGTACGTGATACGTAACGTACGTAACCTGTTGGTGTTGTGTGAACGTGGTTTGTTTTCCTTTTTTTTTTAAAGCGAACGGTAGATAATTTTGCTTACCGGATGTTTTTTTTTGTGAAACGGTATGTGACAACTTATTTGTACCTGCTAAAGTTGTACGTAATTTTTCTATCTTTTAATCTCAACCGTCACAACCAAAATCAACAGATTATATATTTCTAACCTAAGTGGCTTAACGTGGTGGCTTTATTAGACAACCTCATTTTGCTTTTAGTATATAATAGATTGCTGCACTATTGACAGAGAAAAAAATGATTATGAGTAACTGCAGAAATGGATCATAAACATCCATTACCTGCCTCCAAGTAATGGACGCAGGGTCAATATCGAGTGTTGCAAAACTCCTAACTTATTCCGGTGTAAGCTCATCAGGGTCTGTCTTTGAGATGCCAAGCTTTATGAGGCGTCTGAGCATTACATCAGCAAAGCGCTTCTTCCCTTCGTTGTTTGGTGGACACAACACAATCTATTGAACAGAACTTTGTCTGATTGAGAATTTTCATGAAACATCATTATGTCAATAGCAGCAGCAAAAAGATTGTTTGCAACTGTAACTGCATGGATATCTCCAGTCATATGGAGGTTGAACTCATACATGGGTATAACTTGACTGTAGCCACCTGCAGCAGCACCTCCCTTGATTCCAAAGGTAGGCCGTCGTGATGGTTGACGGACACAAGTGACAACCTATAAAACCAACAGAAGCAAATCAATAACATAATACAGTATAGACGGGTCTATAAGCCTAATGTAGTAACAATATGTAGAGGTAAGAAAATGTAGAGAAAAAGAGCAGCAAACTGATCACAACTTCTGATCGCTCAGTTCATATAATATAATTCATACCCTCTGATGAGAAAATATATGTGATGAAATTCTTTGTGTCCATCTCTTCCTTCACTTTCAGATAATTGCAATTGAATGCAAGTATGGTACAGAAATAACAGGAAAGTCTGCGTGATAGAAATAGCAACATGATAACGGAAATATCACCAAAAAACATCTTATGTAGACCATCTGAATTTTGATATTCTTAGTTGTATTATTTAATTTCTTTCGAATAAATAAGCCATTTAATTTGTGTTGAAGAAACTCTATGCAAAAAAAGACATAAGAGCCATGTATACAGGAATTGAACCTTCTAATATGTTAGGAAAATAATTATGGAATGAAATAAAGGTATGGGATACATGCCATCGGTTGAATCCGAGCAAGATGAAGAAGTTGACATTGTCCATGGACTTAAGCAAATAGGCAAATTAACAAAAAAATTATGTTAGGCACTGCATCGGATGAAGCACATGGATACAGATTCCCGCAGTTGAATACAGAGAGCTCTTCCTATAGTAGTTTGCCTGCTTATGGTAAAAGTGGTAAAATTCTAAAGCCAAAAGGATGCATAAGTCTAAAGCTTCAGAAGGGATGCATAAGTAATCTCGTGGTACTCGTTTACTTACCTCTCTTCTCAAGATCTACATTGCCATAGTTGGCAACTCTCATCTATGTGATGAGTAATCCATCACACATAAAGCTGAATATGTCGCCTTAGATTTGTGATATCCAATTAATACAGAAACACATTATATGCGGTGGCATTTCAGGAGGCTGACAGACATGTAATACTGTGTATGTACATATTGAGGGATGGCCACTCTATTGGCTGAAAGTGACTTGAGATTCATTATGCTACGGAAACGGATGAATGGAGACACGAAGAGAGGTGTGAGAACCGTAGTACCTGGTCTCGGTGAGCACGAAGCCGGAAGAGGCCGACCTGCACGACGATGTTCCAGAGGATGACGTCGCAGTCCTTGCAGCCGGAGGCGAGGACGACGCCGGAGGGAGCGAAGCGAAGCGCAGGGCGGAGGCGGCTGCGCGGTGGCCGTGGAGAGTCGCGTCGCAGGCGCCTGTCTCAGCATCCCACAACCTGATGCTCCCATCGGCATGGCCGCTCCCAATCTGCAGAGAAACCTGGCCGAGTTAGAGCGTGGGGAGCAGCGAAAGGGGAGGAATAGGAAGGAACGGAAAAGCCGTCGTCCACGGGCGAGCAGCAGGTCGGGCAAGCAGCAGGTGGGGGTCGGGAGTGGCGGCTCCGGCTGCCCCACCTCCGGCGCGGCCCTGGTCCCCGCCCCTAAAATCCGCGCTGGTCGCCGGCCGAGGGAGGAGAGGCGGCTCCCTACCGCTGGAGGAGCGGCCGGCTCGGGCTGAGGTGATAGGAGAGCTCGGAGCAGCAGCGGCGTCGGCGTGGAGGCGCGAGGCAGCAGAGTCGGGGAGGAGGTCCGGTGGGGTGGCGGCCAGGAGCGCGGAGAGAAGGCTGTCCCGCTCCTGGGCCTCGCGCTCGAGACGGTCGGCGTGGGCCCTCTGCGCCGCGGGCTGCTGCTCGGCGTCGGCGAGGCGCGGCCGGAGGTCGGCGGCCGCGTCGGCCCAGGAGGCGTGGTGGCCCGCGAAGATCTCGGCGGCGCGGGCGTTGGCGATGGCGGCGCCGCTGTGTCGGGGCTGGAGGGAGAGAAGATGAGGTAAGTGAGAGGATAGGGTTACGGGTTAGTCTTTTATGCAGAAGGACTGAGTCGTAAATGTCGTAAAATGTAGGGGCTTTTCTGCAAAAGAACCACGCGGACGTCGGTTGAAGGATCGACGACGCGGAGGCGGCCGGGCACTGTAGCTTTCGCGACGCTACAGTGCTCCGAGCGCGGAGAGAGCTTCCCAGAAGCTTCATTGATATGTCTAGCTAGTAGCATAGTGCACTCTTGTTAGAAGCATGATTGGCGTGTCAACGAAACTTTGTTCACTTGCGTAGGAAGCATACGTGTATTATTTTTGTGTGACTACGGAAGCTTCATTATTGTACACGGAGAAAAATTTTAGTGCTTCATGCATTCACTTAGCATATTTCAGGCAACATACACATGTGCTTCCTTCAAGTCGTCAAAAAATACAGCTTTGTACTTTTATATGAAATGTTTCCTATAGGTTACAAATTTGCTTCATTCTACATGATGATTTGTTTCATGCATACATCGTATGTTTTTTTTTTTTTTTTTTTTTTTGAGGAACGGCGCATGACATAGCACAGATCAAAGAACAAGATTACAAGTCACGCACGCACACACGCGAAGGCACCAGAAGCGACCTGCCCCGGAAAAAAACCAGCCACACCACAGATCTCCGCCGTCGCCGGAACGAGCCGCCGAAGAAATATCCGAAGCTTGGAGGAACGCCGATGAAGATTTGAAGAGCCTCATGGGATGCCACCACAACGATGGCGCAAAGATCGCTGAACGAACATAGGCCGGGGAGAAACCCCACACTCCTCCAAGCCCAGCTCCGTCGCCAGAGCTGCACGCCGAGCTCCCACAGCACCAGAACCAGGCCAAGCCACATCCAGACGCCAACCCGAGCATCCTCCTGTACAAGCGGCGATGACGGCCAGCGCAGCGCACCAGCAGCCCATCGCACCACCCCCAGAATCCCCGGAATATGGCCAGGAGAAGCCATACCTCGACGAAGACGGGAACGGGGTACAAAAGCTCACGCCGACGACCTCCACCTTCGCCATGAAGACCGCCGCTGGAGCACTAACAAACAAGTAATGTGTTACAAGAAAACTCAATACATTTCCTTCAGGTTCGAAGCATGTGACATATGATAGGAAACATGTATCAGGTACTAAACGGAAGGAAGAACATACGTAGACACTAGTAAACATGCATGTACAGTACCCTTAAACATTGCATCTACAAGGACATCTCAATCTCAAGCCCATCACGTGGCGAAACTAGTGGCATACTCTCTCCGTTCCAAATTAGTTGTCTTCCATTTGCCAAAAAGTGGATGTATCTATACTACGGAGGAAGTAGATGGCAGGAAACTAGGAAAGCAACAGAGATGACGCCGACTGGAGAAGGTGCACTGTGTAGACGAACATATGAGAGGAAGGATCACTGGCGTTGAGTCCACTAGGAGCAACCGTGACGCCGTGACGGAGAGGCGGACACAATGGCGCTGGAAAGGAGGGATCTACACGTCCACGCGTTCGCCGAGGTCGAGCCACACGACCTCGCAGAGCAGACACGAGAACCATGAACCACACCGACCACGTGCAGTGCTTCCTCCCCACAGGCCGAGCTGCTCCGCCTGCGTACGCCCATGCCGCTGTTGGTACTCTGCTCTCTCTGTCGTTGGCCCTCCAGGCCCCTGCTCGAGGACTGGGACCGCGTGCAGTGCTTCCTCGCCACACGCCTTGCTGCTCCGCCGCCGTGCGCCGATGCCGTTGTTTGTGCTCCGCTCTCTCCCTCATCGGCCTGGAGGCTACCTGCTCGACGTCAGGGTCATGGACAATGCAGGCATCGACGAGCTCCGCCGGAAGCTCGAACGGCGTCGTCGTCGGGGAGAGCCGCACAGGCGGCAACGGCGAGCGGAGACCAGGGAGGCAGGGACGATGGGCAATAGTGGCGGCAGCGATATTAGCGCTCGAGCTCTTTTACGGTACAACTTACTTGTCCTGTGGTGCAGTAGTATTATTTGGGCTTGTTTAGTAAACTTATTATTGTAAGGGGGTAATTGAAATTGTTCAATCCATCCACAGGAAACAGAGCAAACCAAGCCGGACAGTAAAGAAAAGAAGAAACAGAGCATGGAGACAGATCGACCACGCACGCCTCCGCCGTCGTTGTTCCTTGGCGACGTCGTCGACTTGAGACAGATCGAGAATGAAGGAATGCACAAAAGCCTTGTGTATCTTCGCATGGGTAAAAAAAAGGTTTAAAGGATCGATTCACTCAGCACGAAAAGCATCAGAACCAGAATATATAATTGATGCCTGTTACAGACGACGGCACGCAATATTGGATAATCAGTGTTGACTGTCCAGATTGTAACAGTTTCATGTACAGAATCAAGAATGAATAAGATTACATTGCTTTCTTTTGCTTCTAGTCCTTTTTTCTATTCCTCTCTATGCGAACAAGTACGAATGACGTGTAAGCAAGTACTGCCGCGCAGAGAACCAATGAGAACAATGGACCTCGTATCCCGGATGAGAAGAAATCCAACATGAGATAGCTGTTGATTGTGATCAGTAGTGCTGCCACTGTCCAGGTTACAGCCTGAAGAGAAATGCAACAACTGGGTAAGAACATTGTCATCTATAAGAATATGAAATTAAAACAATGGTTCTTACAACAACACTGCATTTGATCAAATTACCAGGTCAAGAAAATGTTGGTTTCTTAATTTTTATAAAATGCAACTTCTAAATAATCTGGATAAGCACCGGGAGAAAAATTTGCCCCACAAAACACCACTCACTTTATCAACAGAAGCGCAAGCATGAGTAGATGCAGTCTACAAACTCTGCGTACCTGAATGCTAGACAGAGGATTTCATGTAGGTACATATAGTCAAATAGAGTCAAACATAGAAGATCTAAAAAACACACTGAAATAGGCATAACTTATGCCATATGACTTCTCAAAGCTTACATTTTAAAGCTCTTACGACACATTGCTTATTAAGAAAAGCAGTAGTAGTGTCATGGCTGCCAAGGCATACGTTACTAGCTAAGGGCTATATCAGTAGGACAATATCCAACCCAATTTCACTTTAATGTTCATGCAGCAATGTTAAGAAAAACAAGGATGATACAGCAACATGCAGGAAGCAGTGCAGCATCCTGTACAGTACAACTATAGTAGTAAATCCTACCACAGGCTCTGCAGGAACTAGCAAATTAGAAAATGATACGACTTCATCAACCACTCATGAAAAATACAATTATCTTGAGACTACAAAGTATAAACTTGTAACACTGTTTTTTGGTCAATCAGTGCTCTTCATCACACTCACGGTTCAGTCAGTCTTTATTGTTGCAAATTTCAAGTTCAGGAGCAACTCATGTCCACTGCCTTATTCCTATGTATATGCTGATAATGTACACACATCTGATTCACCTGTTATTTTATTTCCTTGCAAAAACACTACCAACACAACATTTTCTTTGATTCTCTAAAAATAAGACCGATTTTTTATGCTAGCTTAGTCATGTAGTTTCCAGTGTTCTGGATCAGCAAAGTTGTAGCTGAACGTGACCCTATCAACTTATATCAATGCATAGTATACATGGCTGCTTCTAATTTCTTATTAGAAGTACAAATTAACAATTGATCATTGTTTGTACCTTCTCACGGTCTCAACATGTGCATACTGCAAATTAAAATTAATTGTTATGCAGTAAGCCATAGCCGTTATGAATAAGTTTCCTAAGACTGAACTTGCTGCTACTAGAAATGCACCACCGTGGCTCATTCAGTATGGTTATGTATCCATAATAGTTTCAATTTGAACTAGTGATAATTCTGATATGACCAGAGGTTCATCGACGTTTTCTGTTTTTAGCTAGTCATATGTATAGTAAGGTAAGCAAGCTGATCATAATTTGTATTGATGAGAGAAAGAGCTTGTCCTCATTGACTAATTTAATCAAACTTTAGCTGCCCTGCTCCTCTAATGCTCTCTCGCCTCGACGATTTGGTCACTTCACTCGCCTCACACAGGACATCCAGCAATTTCGTCATGAACTCATCAGTTCAGAATCAACTCAAGCATACACTCAATGCTCTCAACCAAACAACATGAACAAGCTAGACGAAGAAGAAAGAAAATCACCTCAGTGCGGCTGGAAGGCTTGTCTGTACCCATCCCCTTCCTTTTGTGGGCAAGGCCGCTTCTCGCCGGCAAGCCGGAGCCACCAGAAGACGATGGGCTGGTACCGGCGACACCATCGCGCGTGCTCGTCCCGCGCGTCCCTTCTGACGGCAGCGCGGCGCTCCCTGCCTCCCGCCGGCACCTTCAGGAATTGGCTTCTGCCATAGAACGCGAGCCCGCATCCTCTCTGCGCGCCGTCCCTGTCGGCGCAGGGGAGGTTTGCGTTCTCTGCCGGCTCAGGCCTCGGGTGCGGCTGCGCCACCACGGCGACGTTGTGGCAAAGCAGCTCCACGAGGTCGCCATCTGCGTGGCCACTAGCGAGTGGACCGCTGGATGCGCCGCCGAGCGAGTGTGCCTGTGGATCGGCCCTAACCCTAATCCCAGGATGCACAACTTGCGAAAACCCCCTCATGGGTGTGGAAATTGTTTTGCGGGACATGTTTTTTCGTTTACCCATTTTACCCTTCGGTGGAAAAATACTGCTGCATGTGTTGACTAGTATCACTAGTAGAAAAACCACCTTTGGTCCAGAGTCCTGTTTGCCCATTAGCCCCGGTTCAGGCAAAAACCGGGACCAGTGCCTGGCACTGGTCCCGGTTCGAGCTGCCAGGGCCCCGTGGGGCATTGGTCCCGGTTCGGTTGGGGTATTGGTCCCGGTTCTTGGCAAGAACCGGGACCAAAGCTCCAGAGCCGGCCACGTGGCGTGCGCGGAGCTTTGGTCCCGGTTCGTGCCAAGAACCGGGACCAATACCTCCCCTGCCTATATATAACCCCCACCCCCCCTCTCTTCTCTCCTCTGTTTTTTTTTCTGGTTGGATTGGTGGGAAGTGGGTGCTAGTTTTTTTTTCTTTGCCACGCACAAGATGTGTTCGATGAAATGCCCGAGCCACACTTAAGTTCACACAAGATGATATCCTCGGCCGAGGTTAGCAACTTATCCTTTTCATCTGTAATTGATACAGAAATATTGCACGTGTCGATGTACGGTGGTCATTTCACTATTCAAGATGTTATTGTAATGGTATTTGATAAACTTAATTATATATATGATGCAGATGGATGCACGGATGCGATGGATGTACGGCGAACGACGCAGTTCCGAGTTTATTGCAGGCCTGCATAAATTTCTCGATGTGGCTGAGGCAAACAAAGTGAATAATTTTATGCCTTGTCCATGTGAGAAGTGTCGGAACGTCAGGGAGTACTCTGACCCGAGAACCATTCAAGACCACGTGATTCGGAAGGTTTCATGCCCAGCTATAATTGTTGGACCAAGCACGGAGAAAGAGGGGTTAGGATGGAAGACAATGAAGAAGAGGAGGATGATGACAACTATCCTATGTTCCCTGAGGAATGCGGTGATACTGTAATGGAAGACGTTGAAGAAGAAAGAGGTGAACATCGGGCATCAGATGAGCCCGCTGATGGTCTTGGTGGGGTCATTTCTGATGCAAAGCGAGAATGCGATACAGAAAAGGAGAAGCTAAAGTTGGAGGCCATGCTTGAGGATCACAAAAAGTTGCTGTACCCAAACTGCGAAGATGGCAGCACAAAGCTCGGTACCACACTGGAACTGCTGAAATGGAAGGCAGAGACTGGTTGTTCTGACAAGGGATTTGAGAAGTTACTGAAAATAATGAAGCCGAAGCTTCCAAAGGATAACGAATTGCCCGAGACTACATACGAAGCAAAGAAGGCTATCTGCCCTCTAGGATTAGATGTGCAGAAGATACATGCATGCATTAATGACTGCATCCTGTACCGCGGTGAGTACGAGAATATGGATAAATGCCCGGTATGCAATGCACTGCGGTACAAGATCAGACAAGATGACCCTGGTGATGTTGAGGGCGATGACGAGCCCCCCGGAAGAGGGTTCCTGCTAAGGTGATGTGGTATGCTCCTATAATACCACGGTTGAAACGTCTGTTCAGAAACAAAGAGCATGCCAGGTTGTTGCGATGGCACAAAGAAGAGCGTAAGAAAGACGGGAAGTTGAGACACCCCGCCGATGGGTCCCAGTGGAGAAAAATCGACAGAGAGTTCCCGACATTTTCAGATGACGCAAGGAACTTAAGATTTGGTCTAAGTACAGATGGCTTTAATCCTTTTGGGGAGCAGAGCTCCAGTCATAGCACTTGGCCCGTGACTCTATGTATCTACAACCTTCCTCCTTGGTTGTGCATGAAGCGGAAGTTCATTATGATGCCAGTGCTCATCCAAGGCCCGAAGCAACCCGGCAACGACATTGATGTGTACCTAAGGCCATTAGTTGATGAACTTTTGCAGTTGTGGTCCGAACCAGGTGTACGTGTGTGGGATGAGCACAAACAACAGGAATTTGACCTACGAGCGTTGCTGTTCGTAACCATCAATGATTGGCCTGCTCTTAGTAACATTTCAGGACAGTCAAACAAGGGATACAATGCATGCACGCACTGTTTAGATAAGACTGAAAGTATACATTTGGGAAACAAGAATGTGTACCTGGGGCATCGTCGATTTCTTCCGAACAGTCATGCCGTAAGAAAGCCCGGCAAGCATTTCAACGGTGAGGCAGATCGCCGGAAGAAGCCTAACCTCCCTGATGGTGATGTTATATATGACATGGTCAAGGATTTAGAAGTAATCTTTGGAAAGGGTCCTGGCAGTCTATCTGTTCCGAATGACGCTGACAACCACGTACCCATATGGAAGAAGTGCTCTATATTCTGGGAGCTACCCTATTGGAAAGTCCTAGAGGTCCGGTCTTCAATCGACGTGATGCACGTGACGAAGAATCTTTGCGTGAACCTGCTAGGCTTCCTGGGCGTGTATGGGAAGACAAAAGATACACCGAAGCACGGGCAGACCAGCAACGTATGAAAGACCCATACAACAAGCAGACGGATAAAGGGCGTCAATACTTAAGCAGCTACGCTCTTACCAAAGCAGAGAAGGAAATCTTTTTTGAATGCCTGAGCAGTATCAAGGTCCCGGCTGGCTTCTCGTCAAATATAAAGGGAATAATAAATATGGCAAGAAAAAATTCCAGAACCTGAAGTCTCATGATTGCCACGTGATTATGACGCAGTTGCTTCCGGTTGCATTGAGGGGGCTTCTACCGGAAAATGTTCGAGTACCCATTGTGAAGCTATGTGCATTCCTCAATGCAATATCTCAGAAGGTCATCGATCCAGTAACTCTACCAAGTTTACAGAAGGCTGTGGTCCAATGTCTTGTCAGCTTCGAGTTGGTGTTCCCCCCATCATTCTTCAATATTATGACGCATCTCCTGGTTCACCTAGTCGACGAGATTGCCATTCTCGGTCCTGTATTTCTACACAATATGTTCCCCTTCGAGAGGTTCATGGGAGTCTTGAAGAAATATGTTCATAACCGTGCTAGGCCAGAAGGAAGCATCTCAAGGGCTATGGAACAGAAGAGGTCATTGAGTTCTGTGTTGACTTTATTCCTGACCTTAAGCCGATTGGTGTTCCTGAATCGCGGCATGAGGGGAGACTGAGTGGAAAAGGCACGCTAGGAAAGAAAGCACTGATATGTAGGGACGGGCATTCTTTAACTCAAGCACACTACACAGTTCTACAAAGTTCCACCTTCGTGGCTCCGTATATCGAGGAACACAAGAATTATGTACGCTCCAAGAACCCGGGGAAGGATGACTCCTGGATTAAAGAAAAACACATGGAGACCTTCGGCAGTTGGTTGCGATTACAGCTCATGAATGACACCACTGTCGGAGATCAGCTCTACTTGTTGGCCGCGTCACCATCTTCGACTGTATTGAATTTCCAAGGGTACGAGATAAATGGGAATACATTTTACACGATCGCCCAAGATAAAAAGAGCACCAACCAGAACAGTGGTGTCCGCTTTGATGCAACAAACGACGATGGGCAAAAGGACACATACTATGGTCGCATAGAGGAGATATGGGAACTTGACTATGGACCTACTTTTAAGGTCCCTTTGTTTCGGTGCAGTTGGGTCAACATGAATGGAGAAGGGATAAAGGTAGACCAGCTGTACGGGATGACAACAGTGGATCTCAAGAATCTTGGTTGTTACAAGAACGAACCATTCGTCCTAGCCAATGATGTGGCTCAGGTTTTCTATGTGAAGGACATGTCCTCCAGACCGAAAAAAAGAAAAAAAAAAGCAAACGAATACATCAGACGATGAGCCAAAGCGTCACGTAGTTCTTTCAGGGAAAAGAAACATCGTGGGAGTCGAGGACAAGACAGACATGTCAGCAGATTATGATAAGTTTGATGAAATTCCGCCCTTCACAGTGAGAACTGACCCAAGCATCCCGTTAAATAATGAAGATGCTCCATGGTTACGGCCGAAGCGATCATACGCGAAGAAGGGTTCATGACTTTTATGTAAATCAATGTAATGTATTAACCTTTATGTGATGTGTAGTAATGTATTAAACCTACGGTGCCGAATGCTTTGTATACTGCAAATCATCGCGTGGTCGTGAGCATGGCTACCACTTCCACCACCACCACTCCCACCTCCTCGGCAATTCATCATTGTGTCACCCTAATCCAGTGGTTGGATTCAACCTACCTGAGGGCTTGTGTTTCCAACAGCGTCGTTGTGTTGTCCTTATTCACCGTCCTACAGGAGGTGGCTCCAATGGCTGGCCGGTGAACAAGGACGAACACAATAATGCCAGGGAACATGCCAGCAGGTAGGCTAAATCCAACCATTGGATTCGGTGGCAAAGGTAGACGCTAGTTGTAGGTCACTGATGATCTACAAGACGTCTCTGATGTTCTACAACCGTCCGGCAAGACGTCACTGATGATCTGCAACCGTTTGGAACGGTCGCAGGTCATCAGAGACGTCTTGCCGCTGGTTGCCCAAAGATGCCTCTCCGAGTGACGCTGGAATGTTTTGTGTGAGTGAGTAACCTGTCTGAGGAGGTGGGCTATATATAGGGTCGCATGGCTTACGAAGTGGTCGTGATAGTGCTGATCCGACGGCTCAGAAGCGCTCGAAAGAAACACACCGCTGATCCAACGGCTCACAAGCGCTGGAAGGAAGCACACGATCCGTGTGATTCTTTAGTCCCGGCTGGTGTTACCAACCGGGATTAGTTCTAAAAATCCAACGGCTCACAAGCACTCAAAAGAAACACACCCCTGATCCAACGGCTCAAAAGCACTCAAAAGAAACACACGATCCGTGTGCTTCTTCCTTATTGGTGGGAATCCCTTTAGTCCCGGGTGGTATCACGGCCCGGGAATCCCTTTAGTCCCGGGTGGTATCACGGCTCGCAGAGTGATCCAACAGCTCACAAGCGCTCAAAAGAAACACACCCCTGATCCAACGGCTCACAAGCGCTCGAAAGAAACACACGATCCGTGTGCTTCTTCCTTATTGGTGGGATTCTCACTATATATATGTAGTCATGGCCTCCATTGGCATCGCACATCTAAACTCATATCAGCAACCTCATCACTCTCCCATGGCTTCCACCGTACCCACTCTAACCTACTCGGAGGCGGAGGCGCTTTGCGCCTCGAACTACCCCTGCCCACCCGGCTACGACGTCCCCACCGGCTGGAGGCTGAGCACCGGAGGCGTGCCAGTCCCTCCTGTCCCTCAAGGTTTGGCGCGTCGGGCGGCCATCACGAACCACTACTACCTCGAACTCACTCCGGAGCAGCGGATGGATTCCCGCTGGCATCCAGACTATCGCCCAACTTGGGACGCCTTCTTCATCGAAAGGCGTGAGAAGGCGCTCGCCAGGTACGAGGAGGACCGCCCGCGTCCTTCGAACTTCAACGAGGCCGGCCGTCGGCTGTGGTGGGCCGGCCGGACTCTCAAGAGGGTCATGGACTACATCACAGCCGGTGATAACCCCCGCCTGCGCTACCCTCAATCACAGTCCAGGAGACAACCCCCGTCAACGACTACATCACGGCCATCCGACGACAGCGACGACGACGACGGCGACTACGACGACTACACCCACGAGTATTATAGGCCTAGGCAAGAGTATGACTAACCTGAGCCACAACACTGGTTAGGACAAAATGGTTTGTTGTCATTCGTCTATGTACCCAAGTTTGTTGTTATTCGTCTATGTACCCAAGTTTGTTGTTATTCGTCTATGTACCCAAGTTTTTATCGATTTATACATATTATTAGTCGAGTTTCGACTTACGGATCGATTTAAAGATATGAATTTATCCATATTAAATTGAAAATGACAATAATGGTTAATAGTTTGTATAGTTAGAACAATTATTTTAGAAAACAGAAAATGGTTTTGGATTATTTATTCAAATTTAAAAACTTTTCATGTTGAAAGTTTTGTCAATTCAAAATATGCAATAAAGTTAATGCATTTTTAGTTGAAAATGGCAAAATGGTTAATAGTTTGTATAGTTAGAATAATTATTTTAGAAAACAGAGAATGGTTTTGGATTGTTTATTCAAATTTAAAAAGTTTTCATGTTGAAAGTCTTTTCAGATTCAAAACCATTTGAAATTCATATCCAAACACCTAAATAAGAAAAAAAAGGCGGGAACAAAATTTCAGAACTGAAAAGTTCGAAATAATTTTGAAAAAGGACTCTTTGGTCCCGGTTTATACGAAGAACCGGGACCAAAGAGTCCCTGGACCCCGCGCTTGATCTGGCATTAACTGCCCACTCTTTGGTCCCGGTTGCTGGCAAGAACCGGGACCAAAGGGTCATTGGTCCCGGTTCTTGCCAGCAACCGGGACCAATGACCCCCTGCTACTTAACTGTTGCCCCTTCTCCTTCCCCGATCCATTCGCAGAAACGCTAAGGACCGGAGAAGAAGAAGGAGGAGCCCGTGCCGCCGCGCCCGCACGCCGTCAGGCTGCCCACCTCCCTCGACGCCGGTGCCCTCGACGCCCGCGCCGCCGCGCCCGCACGCCGCGCCTCCTCCTCCACGCTCACCTCCACGCGCACCTCCCGAGCCTCGCGCACCTCCACGCGTGGCCGGCCCGAGCCGCCACGCCGCGCCGCCTCCCGAGCCTCCTCCTCCACGCGCCACCTCCACGCGCCGCCCCACGCCGCGCCCCGCCGCGCCCCGCCCACGCCGGCCGTCGATCGACGTCCTTTTCCCCCACGGTGAGCTCCTCCCTCTCCCCTAGTACCATGGCGCCGCCGGTGCATCTCCCCTGCCTCCCTTCCCCTGACCTCCCCTACCTCTGCCCCTGTCCGACAGGAAGAAGAAGAAGGCCGACCCTCCACGCCGGCCACGCCCATCCACGCCCCCGCTCGCGCCGCCCGGCCCCTCTCGGTGAGGGTTTAGAACAATTTGAAATTAGAAATTAGAAATTAAATGTATGAATTTGTGTTATGAAATTAAATGTATGAATTAGAAATTAAATGTATGAATTTGTGTTATGAAATTAAATGTATGAATTAGAAATTAAATGTATGAATTTGTGTTATGAAATTAAATGTATGAATTAGAATTAGCATTGTGTATGAATTTGTGTATGAAATTAAATGTATGATTTTTTGTATAGGAAAATTTTGTTAGTGTTAGGATTTTTTGTTAGTGTATAGGAAAATTTTGTTAGTGTTAGGATTTTTTGTTAGTGTATAGGAAAATACGAGTTAACGAGTTTACGGGTTAACGAGTTTACGGGTTTTGTTAGTGTTAGGATACGAGTTAACGAGTTTACGGGTTTACGATACGAGTTTACGAGTTTACGGGTTTACGATACGAGTTAACGAGTTTACGGGTTTACGATACGAGTTTACGAGTTTACGGGTTTACGATACGAGTTTACGAGTTTACGGGTTTACGGGTTTACGATACGAGTTTACGAGTTTACGGGTTTACGAGTTTACGGGTTTACGATACGAGTTTACGAGTTTACGGGTTTACGATACGAGTTTACGAGTTTACGGATTTACGATACGAGTTTACGGGTTTACGGGTTTACGATACGAGTTTACGAGTTTACGGGTTTACGAGTTTACGGGTTTACGATACGAGTTTACGAGTTTACGGGTTTACGATACGAGTTTACGAGTTTACGGGTTTACGGGTTTACGATATGAGTTTACGAGTTTACGGGTTTACGATACGAGTTTACGAGGAACAAAGTTACCCAACTAAAATTTTGTGCATTGTTCTTAATTTGCAGAAACTATGGAACGAGACGAAATAAAGGAAAACATACTCCAGGATATAATCCGCGGGCCGGAAGATATAATCCACGGGCCGGAAGATATAATCCACGGGCGGGAAGATATCGTCGATGTCACCACGGAGTTTTTGAACAACTCCGGTGAGGGAGATGAGTCTCTCAACCGAAGAGACGGCTCCGGTGAGGTAGAACCCGACGGCCGGGGTGAGGGAGAAGTCGGCGAGGGAGAAGCCGACGAGGGAGAAGCCGAAGGCTCCGGTGGAACATTAAATGTTGCAAACTCCGGCGAGGTGCATATACATATATTAATGAAGCCGAAGATTGTATTAATTAAGCCTCTGCTGTCTATATACATATATTAACGCTCTTTCTTCTTTTAGCCCTCCGGATCGAGCAAATCTTCTGTAAGGACAAAACGAGGCCCAGCCAAAAAGTTGGGCGACCAAGAAAGGTACAGGATCGAAAGAGTCGCTGAAGACGGCACACCGACTGCTCCCCCTGGTGTTGCACAAAAAATGGTAAAGCAATGCGGAGTTCTTGTTAGGGACTTCATCCCGATCACCGTTCGAGAATGGCATCAGCCAAAGGAGAAAGGACTGCTATATGTCAGCGAGAAGGGCAAAGAAAGACTTTGGAGAAAGCTCATGGTTAATTTCACCCTGCCGGCGCCAGAGGTGGATTCAGATGAGGAGGATCCAGAAGAGGCAGAAAAGATTGCCCGGAAAATCATGGAGCAAAAAGTCAAGGACTGGGCACTTAAGAAGATGGGCAGCTATTCAAGAACTGGAAGAAAAGATTGAACAACCTGTTTGTCAAGAAAAATAAGACTCCAGACTTCGATAAAGGGTATGAGAAGATAAAGGACGACTGGGAAGAATTTGTGGCGTACAAGAAATCGGAGGAAGCTCTGCAAATCTGCACAAAATGCGGCAAATGCTGCTCTAAAGATGTACCACCATACTATGGGGCCTGGTGGCTACGCCCATAACATCCCTAAGTGGGAGAAACTTGAGGCGGAGTATCTGGCTAAAGGGATCACTCCAGAGCCACATACATGGACCGAACGGGCAAGAAATTGGTTTTACGGGCATGGGGGCACGTTGGACGCAGAAGGGAAGTGCATATATAACAGACGACACAAAGATAATCCCCTACTACCCATCGAAATTAGAAATGCATTCAAGGATGTTGAAGAGGGACGGTTCATTCCCGATAGAGAGGATGACGAGCTCACACGCGCCCTTGGGAATAAGGAACACGACGGACGACGAGGCGTGATAGGCTCCAAGCCCAAGACAATTGCGATTCCCGAGCACAGGAAGAAATTTCCTGATAGAAGCCATCAGAGGAGAAAGGAAAGGGAGGCAATGGAAGCACGCGCTGCTGCAGACCGGCTGCGTAATATAGAAGAAGAATTAAAGCTGCACAAGGAACAAATTACCGCACTTAGCCAGCAAGGTACTAGCGGCCAATCTCAGCGGCACATGGTAGAAGCTGCATGCGATGGTACCGGTGCCCATCGAATCGGAAAAGCAGCGTGGCTTCCACGGAGCTCCAGGATGGTAATGATGATGCAGTGGCTCCTCTTCGTCGCTACCCAGTGGATGATATCACAGAGAGCACGCCTTGTGAGCTACATCTGAAAGTTTATAACTTATCCATGAAGGTGGCGGTCGGCTATGCCCTACCAATTGGACCTAATCCAACTTACCATTTTGCTCCGGTTCCAAATGGCTACGCTGTTGTCGGGGTGGATGCAGTGATGAAAGATTTTGAGGAGCTGAAGCTGCACCACCCTGCAGGTGAAGATGGGGAGGTGCTTGAACTTGGAGAAGCCAAGAAAGCGCCAATTCTATGGCCAAAGGAATTCATCGTGCTTCCGAACTGGCAGCCAAGGCCATCGACTCCTCAGCATTCTCCAGCGCAACAGTCCTCTTCACCGCCTCAGCATTCTCCAGCGCAGCCGTCCTCTTCACCGCCTCACAAGTCTCCAGCGCAGCCGTCTCCGCCGCCGCGTGACCAGTCTCCAGCGCAGCCGTCTCAGCAGAAGAAACGGACCAACGCCGCTCCCCCGCTCCGCACTCAGAAGAGAGGTCGCACTCAGAAGATAGTCGACATCCCGTCGGTTCCTCCCAAGAGACCTTATGACAGGACTGAAGCGGAAAACGCCGAGGTAGTGGCTGCCTACAATAAGGCTTTTTTTGCACCAAAAAAGCCCGAGCCAAAGATGGTATATGATGAAAAAACCAAAAAGTGGGCTAAGTCCTTCCTTGAGGCCATCCCAGATATCGATGAATCTGCCATCTGACTATGGTCGTGAACTTAAGAGGCTAGCACGTGCCCAGTCTGAGCAGAACAAGGGAAGAAGTGCAAAAAGCGGGAAACAAATTCCCCAGCTCGGACAGCAGAAAAATCAATCGGTCGCCCCGCTCATAGTGTGTTCCGATGTCGACAAGGACTTCAAGCCGCTATGGATCAGGACCTGGAATTATTGGATCCAGAGCCTGGCTGCTGCTAAAGAACTTGGTATCACTGTATCACAGGCCAAGGAAAATGCTACCGCCATGGGTATGAGCCTTGGTCAACTTTTAGGCTATGAAAGTGCGCCAATGTTAGAGATGGCACGGAAATATGTCCAAGGGGAGCCTATGGTCAGTAATGTGGAGCTCGCGGGTCTATCAACACATATGCGAAATCTGCATACCTGGTACCTGGTGCACACATCAAAGAAGGGCGCGAAAGAGTGGTTTCCGGTGGACGTTAGAGTGGACCATTTCTTCAAACGTTACATTATACAGGTTCAACTGACTGAACTGTTCCAGTTATTCCAAAAGCGCGACCTCGACAAATCTATCCTCTCTTGCTATTGTCTGTAAGTGATTTATTTTCGTAATTAAGTCTCTAGCTCAGCTCGTTCATTGCCTGTATTATATTATCCTGACTATATATATATATATCCTTTTGTACGCTATTATGCAGAATGAAGATGCTGGAATGCAAAAGAACTCGAGTTTTTGAGGTTGGGTTCGTTGACCCATATATCGTGAATTCATATACTTTAGTCAATTCCCCAAAGACGTGGAGAATGACCTGACCACCTTTTTAACCATGCAACATTTCTGTACGGAAATACTATTTCCTTACAACTTCAGGTGAGTGTTTCTGTCTTGTACATATTTTTATTTGGCTTTCTCGATGTTAAGTGTAATTGATGAGCTATGCATGTCTGCTTTATGTAAACGTCCGCAGGCCACTGGATTCTGCTAAGCATTCAACCTGACAAGTCCATAGTTGAAGTCCAAGACTCATTAAGTTGGGACCAAGCGTTGTGGTCCGACATGAAAGAAATGCTCAACAAGTAATTTCAATCATTATCGCATTATATCGCCCTCTTTCGTTCGTTCCCTGATGTCAAGTAATTAATAACTCCTTTGTTCATGTTCTTTGCCAAAGCAGGTGTTGGACAATTTTCAAACAGAAGGTAGAAGGTCCATTCAAAGATGAGCTAACTTTTAAATCGGTGAAATGTCCGCAGCAGCCACCGGGGAGTAATTTATGTGGATTCTACGTTTGCGAGTTCATTCGCGAGTTGACCACTGAGCGGAAAACAACTCATTTGAGCGACATGCGGGAGACGCTCGACCCAAAACTGCGCGTAGGAGCAATTCAAGAGGAATTGGCGGGATTTCTGCTTAGGGAGGTCATCGATGAAAAGGGAGAACATTATGCTTCGGACGATGAACTACATATCCCTTGATGGCTTGATCTATCTCCATGTAATTAAATAGTTGTATTCTCGCAAGAGATCGAATATTAATTATGTATGCATCAACGTGTACTGTGTATATAGTAGAGCGTATAATATGCGTACGGAAACGATGGAGAGCACGTCGGCGATGCGAAGAAGGGGGAGACGACGGAGGCACCGGCGAGAGGGAGAGGGGGCACCGGCGAGAGGGGCACCGGCGAGAGGGAGAGGGGGCACCGGCGAGAGGGAGAGGGGGCACCGGCGAGAGGGGTCACCGGCGAGAGGGAGAGGGGGCACCGGCGAGAGGGAGAGGGGCACCGGCGAGAGGGAGAGGGGGCACCCTAAACCCTAAATACCAAAAAAAAAAAGTCACACATTGGTCCCGGTTCGTATTAAGAACCGGGACCAATGAGCCTCCCCCAGGCCCAGCCTGACCTGGCCACGTGGCCACCCATTGGTCCCGGTTCTTGGGCCAACCGGGACCAGCATTGGTCCCGATTGGCCAGTCCCGGTTGGGCAACCGGGACTGATGGCCCAACCGAACCGGGACCATAGGTGGTTTTTCCACTAGTGTATTGAGCTACCTCACCCATTAGATCTGGTGGCTTGGACGGTTCCTGTTAACCCGTCCGTACCGTAAAAAAGCCCTAGCGCTCAATGGGAACGAGGTGTTGTGCAGGTCCTTATATAACCTAGGCATGCGTCCTTGGATGCATCGCTCCCAATGGACGGCTAGATGCTAGTCCGGCCTCAAGTTTTAGATCGGACCACGATACATAGTATTTACCCTTAGAATAACTGAAGCTGTTACTAGCGAAGATAAATCCCTAGTGACTATAGCACCATCACATTCTGGTTCAAGGATACAGAGATGAGTAAGGTTCCTAGAACAAATCAGGAGACCCTCGATCTTATAGCACCGAATCATATGAAGAACCTTGAGTGATCTCGATGAGATCTCCTTCACGCCAAACTGCAATTCTCCAGATATAAATGTTCAAGCACAGGGCATTCATGGTTCAGCGGCATAAAGAACCCGTGACTCAAAGACATAGATTCGAGCCTCATTATTTTGAGGTGCTGAGAAGGAAAAAATTCTGTGCAGTGATAGTAGTCAAATCCATAAACATAGAGGAGATGAACTTTCTGCTTGATGGCATGACGAATCCAAGCATAACTTGTCGTACTACCGCCACCAGCGACGAAGATTTGGGCCTCATCCAAGCAAATAGCGCCATCACGCAAGAGCAGCAAGTGGTCCCCAAACTTCTCCGTCTTGTGGACACCCACACGCCAATCGGTATTTTCTTTCTGGAAGTCCTTGAACTGGATATAAATGAATGGTGTAGAGGCCCAGAGATTGCGCCACCTCGGTGAGAGAAGACTTGTGCGCACAACCTCTGGCATCGGCAAGAAGGACATCATGTGGTGTAACAGCTCATCGCAGAGGCTGCTGAGCCTGTCAACACCATGGTTGTTTCTTCGCGCACTTTTGGAAGCACTGGGAACGGACGCTGATGACGACATTTCATCAAACTTGCAGGCTGCATGAATCCAGTAAGACAAATCATAAACAATCAGAACGTGAGATGTACATATATGCGGCTGAAGTCGTAGAAACACAAAAATGAGATGAGGTGGGTTGATACAGGAGACAAATAAAATCGTGAAGCAACTATGCTGAGGATACAACAGTGCAACCTTGTGTAAAAGTGTAATGTAGTTTAGAAAAAAAAAATGCATATGCAGCCTTGAGGTAAAAGTGAGCATCCTTCTAGAGAAGGTGTGTCTACGATATTGGTTCAGAGCTAACTCCCTCAAAAAAAACATTTGGAACCAGGTTATTCCTACTACTTGAACAGAAGTATCAAATTTATAGGTAGTACACAATTAATAACCAACAATAATTGAACAGAAGTATCCACAGTTGTGAATGTGGATCGAACCAGTTGGGCAAATCCCTGGTTAATACAACACCAGGACAGCGGAGATCAAGAATATAGAGATGGGTAAGAGTATCTCCACCCGGCACCCCAAAGCACCTCTCAAACGACCATTGGATGGCCGGACACAGAAATCTGCTACACCGGCACCCCAAGTGTCCGGCTCGACCTAAATTATGCCCGGCACCCCAAACAGGATTCCAAATTTGGAGGCCCTCTCGGTGGTGCTGGACAGTGGCCAGACAAGCCATCCGACGAGCGGGACCGCCTTGTTATTGACATGGGCCGGTCGCCAAATTCTTCTCATCCCTTTACATTGGCGCGTCGGCCGCTAAAATCTCTCAAATTTCTTTACTCTATTTCCACAAACTCCTCAAATTCTCCTTCCTTGGTGCCGCAGTCGCACACCTCTTTTTTGCCACCGCCGCGATTGGGGCCTAGACTCGCGCTGCCAAAAAAGAAGGCGTTGGATGTGCAGCCGAAACTGATGAAAACAGAGCAAGTGGAACTTGCCGGGGGAAGGGGTCATGACGGTGGACCTCATACGCTTGGCTGAAATGACAAGGATGTTGCCTAGAAGGGGGAGGGGGTGAATATGCGATTTAAAAAACTTTTCTGGTTTATACTTGATAATTGTGTAATAAAACTAGATGTTTAAATTAACAATCCAACAATCTAAATATACTAGGCTCACCTATGTGCACCAACAACTTATGCTAAGCAAGAGAAACAACAAATTGAAAGAAATATATAAGACTTCAAGCACGAAGGTTATCACAATGTAAAGTGCATAAGTAAAGAGCTCAGGTATAGAAATAACCGAGGCACGCGAAGACGATGATGTATTTCCGAGTTACTCGTTTTTAGGGGAGTACGTCTCGTTGGAGGGGTGTGAGTTTCAAACTTAAGACGCCATAAATGGCCTCACCCTATTCTACGATGAACCTTTCCCAAAAGCTCGGTTCACCTTCCATTATCGGAATCCTTTAAGTCGGAATCCGGAGCCTTTACAACAATCTTGAGGCAGAACGCACAAAAGGATTGGGAGCTCCCAAGTGACCACAAAAGGTTTCAACCACCACAAAAGGCGTCTAGGGTCCAAAGACCCAAGAGTAAAAAGGTCACAAACTTTCACATCCACGAACCCTCGTGGAGAGCACAAACCGACGCACAAATGCAATGGCAATAGTACAAGTGCTCAAACCATTCACTCTCAAATCTCACCAAAAGAAACTAATGCTTATGGGGGGAGAAGAGAGGAAGAACAAAGAAGAACTCAACAAATGGAACTCCAGATCTAGATCCAAAGGGTTTCCCTCACTTAGAGGAGAGAAGGATTGGTGGAAATATAGATCTAGATCTCCTCTCTCTTTTCGCTCAAAGATATGCAAGAATCATGGGAAGAATTGGGAGAGGGACAAGCTTTCCAAGGCCAACAATGGAGGTGAGAGAGGGGGAAATTTCGTGCTTGGAAGAGCTGGTTGCTTTGGGGAAGAAGGGGGCCTTTTATAGGTCCCACGAAAAAAGAGCTGTTGCAGGAAAAATAACCCCGGAGACTCCGGTCTGGGGAGGCCGGAGTCTCCGGCCTGGGCAGAGTCTCCGGCCCCTGAGGGCGGAGACTCCGGCCAGACCAGAGACACTGAAATCTCCGGGGCACTTCTGGCCCACATCCGGCCTCTATATAGAGAGTGCCGTCGTTAGGGCACGAGTGCCAAAACCGGTAGGCCGGAGACTCCGGTCCCCCTGAGTCTGGAGACTCCGGTGTGGGCACACCAGATACTCCGGTCTAGGGGCACCGGATACTCCGTCCTGGATTTTCTGTAGCCACTCAGCAAACCTGAAATGCAATAACTTTCTCGTTCGAACACCAAATCAGGTAAAACCAATTTTGTTGGAAATATTAAGAACCATAAATAGAGTTAAGTTGACACACATGGGAAGGTGTGGAACTTTCCTCACGAATGAACCGATAATATTTCCAACATGAAAACGCAACAAGTTTTCCAAACAAAATCCGTTTTCGAAGAACTTGGGCTTCTGATGAAGATCACGACAAGCACAAAAACCCAACTAGGAGAAAAACCAAATAAGAACCAAGAAAAATGATGATGCCAAGTATGCAAAGATTTGAGCTCTCCACAAAGATGAGATCAAGTTACTCACTTGAGAGTCTCTCTTGATATTACACCGTCTATCCTATAACCCGGTCTCCCACAATACCACGAGACCGGTAAAATAGAAACCCTATCAAGATTATAACATTGCCTTGCACATTTCACTTGAGCTAGATGATGACAATCTTGATCTCTTCAAGTGGACCACCATTGTTGATTGCGCTTTAGCTTGGTGAATACTCACATATCGCTCCCCCATCCACCAATATGAGATAGCCTCTCTTAGGCACATCTTCACTTGACCATAATCTTAAAATGGATGACAAGCTTCAAGCATAGGATTTCTTTCGAGATTCTTCTCTTGAACTTGCACATCATCTCCTTCTCTTGAATATTGCTTTGGTCATCACTTTATCTTCTTCTTTCAATCTTGATACCAACACATGGTGTTCAAGCATTGCCAATGGACAAGCCCTACAAGGATATCTCAATGCAACCATTAGTCCATAGAGATTGTCATTAATTACCAAAACCACACATGAGGGCTCATGCACTTTCATTGGCTTCACGCGCCAAGGAAAGGTTGGAGCAATAGATGGAGCAAGGCGTTCTCTCTGCCACCCAAATACTAGGCGGCATGAGCCCATGGAGCTCGATAGCGCTCCTCCTGCCAACGGGAGTTCCTCGCCATCTTCTCCGAACTACTTCAACGAGCTACCCATGCCGCCGTTGTAGCAAACGTGTTTCCTTCAGCTCGTCCGTGGATGACGAGAGTTACGTCGAGGAGGCCAACCCACGCGACCCCCACAAAGAAGGCATACCGACCTAGACGGCAGCTCTGGCATCCGATCGACGCATGCGACCGCGGCGCGTGGCAGGGTAGCTCTCGTGTGAGATTCAATTGTATCAGTCTCAGAGCACGGCTAATAGTATAGCCAGTTGCTAGCTCTATGGAGATGACATGTCATTTATAGCCACCATCTAAAAACACTCGGATAGTAAGGTGGACTATAAGGATGACTATAAGACTAGTATTTTGTGCAGCCTTCTCTATTTGTCTCCTTATATTTATTAGTTTTGTCTACAAAAATGTGTAGAGGAAGGCTCACTAGTAGGGAAAAGCTTATACGTGAGATGCTATCAGTGGCGCACCAGCCACTTGTGCGCCACTGATAGTCTCTCACCAGGTTTCCTGGATTTTGAAAAAAAATACCAGTGGCGCACCAGATTGCAGTGCGCCACTGGTAAATTTTTAGCAGTGGAAGGTAAGTTCCAGATAAACTTGAAAAATTTCGAGGTGGAGGAGAGAGAGTACCAGTGGCGCACCAGCCACTTGTGCGCCACTGGTAAATTTTTTATCTGTGGCGCACCACTGCCTGGTGCGCCACATGTAAGTTTTTTTTTTAAACTTTAATTTTGATAACTTGAATTTTGATCAAATGCAGAATAGTATGTGGCTTTTTTCCCTTTGTGTTAGTGTTCATATATTTGTCATATTTGTGAATACTTGGGGAAGAAACTTTAATTTTGGAAATGTGCATGTTCAATAAATGTTTTTGTTTGTTTGTATTTTTTTCATAAATTTGTAGAATGACTCCATAGTTAGAGAATATGTATTTTGTTGTAGTTCGAAATGCCGGAATCCGTTGAAATTTGATACGTAGAGTATCTCCAAATACGCAGCGATTTAAATTGTTTGAATATTTTTGTATTTTGCCATAAATTTTCATTTTAACTCCGTAGTTAGAGAATGCATCGTATGAGCATTTATTAAATTCAACTTCATGTAATTTGAGGAAGTGCATTTATCAGCGACATTAAGACGATCGCCCTTGGTATTATAGCCACGTAGACTGTCCCACTTCCGCGCAATCTCGAAGCCGAGGCGAGCGTCAAGAGCGGCATACTCGACTTGCTCGTAGCTCAATGGAACGTTGCCCCATGGTGAATTTCGACATGAGTTTTGCACTTCGATGAACCATACACCACAAGAAGAAGCAGAACAACATTACCTCCTAAAAAAATCAATCCCTTCATAAGACAAAGTACTACTACCACAGAGAAGAGAAAGAAGACCGTGAAACAGTGATGATTTAGTGTATTATTATGTAATATTGTATTTCATCAATGAACATCGATAATATTGATGTATCAGCAGTTAACTTTTTGAACATGGTGGATTCATATTTAATCACCTATTTTACATTTTAGAACTACTTTTTTTCCTATTAATAATTTAAAAAAAACCCCAAAAAAAAACTGGTCGAACGAGGTGGAACGGGCGACTCCGCGCACCGCTCGACCCCACCTTATCCCCTCGCGCGGCTCTGCTGCCCTCTCGCTCACCTCTCCCTCACCGCACCCCATCCCCGTCGCCACACTCCATCGGCGCCGCCCGCGCCGCCACACTCCATCCGTGCCGCCACTCCCGCGCCTCCGCACCTCTCCCGCGCCTCCGCACCACATCCACGACTCACGGGAGCGGGTGACCACGGAGAGGCGGCGGCGGCGAGCGAGGACGAGCAAGGGAAGGCGGCGGCGAGCAAGGACGGGCGGCGGCGACCACGGGCAAGCACGGGCGGCGGCGCGACAGCAGGAGCATGCACGGGCGTCGGCGCGACAGCAAGCAGGGCATCAAGGTATAAATCATTCTAACCCTAGATTAAATCTGGTACTGCAATGTTGCAATAAATCAAAAATTAAGATAAAATCCATGAAATTTCGTAGCATTCTTGCTTATGTATGGTGTTCTTTCAACATTTTTATCTGTTTGGTTGGTGAAAGCATTGCCAGATTGCATGTCTCTTATTTATTAGCCATATATAAATTGTTTTAGTGTATGTATTGTAGATGTCCAAGAGCATGGATAAAAGGAAAAGGATGCTTAGGGGAGCTGCTATTTTTGTTGTCAAAATTTTAATTTTATATGAGACTACAAAGAAACATTCATGTTGGTAACCTCACCATTCCTATCAAATGGGTGATTGGAATCTAATTCTAGCAATTCCATTCTTGCAACTGAACACAAGGATGGAACAAGGTGGAACCATTCCATTACATTTTGTTTGCCAAACCGAACGCAGAGATGGAATGGTACCATTCTGGTGGAATGGAATGGTTCCATTCCATTCCACCCCATCCAAATACTGAACACACCCTAAAAAGCCGCCTTCTTCAAGGATCACCGGCAGGCAGAGAGGCTGCTCAGGGCGCGCCACCAGCGCGAGGAGGCTGACCCCTTTGTCAAGGATCTCCTCCTTGATCCCGAGGTGATGGCGGTCCAGTACCAGGTCCTCAGCGAGAGTCGGCAGCAGCGCGGGCAGGGCGAGCCCGGCCCCTCCGGCACGCAGCAGCAGGAGGACTCTAGCAGCACGTCCTCTTGGTGGGACCGCGACGACGACGTCACTGACACCGGCGCGAGTGGAGTTTAGGATGTCTATCAGATGTCCTGTCGTGTCGTACTAGACTTATTATGCTACATGTCGTACTGCTAGACTTATGATGCATGTATGCTACCTATGTATTATTGTGCTACTTGTCTATATGTGTTATGTTTAGCTAATATGTTTACGTCGTTTTATGATTTATTCTGTTTTATGTTTTATTAAGCTTGCATGATCCTCTCTATATATATCTATAATGGCATTCGTTTCATCAGTTCATTACATTGTTTACTCATAATTCTACTGATTCGATATCATGTATAATATGCAGAAAATGAATCCGTGTGAGGATTGTGGCTACGTTGGGTGCAAGAACAAGATGTTTGTGGTAGTTCTGCCAGCGGATGTTGAGATTGCAATGGTATGTTCGTCATGTCTCTAGCCTACTTTTGTTGTGATAGTTGTAACATATCAATAATTCCATGTGCCAATGTTTACTTGTTGTTTTTTCTCAGAACATCCCATGCAGAGCTAGATCTTTCTTCTTGGAGCATCAGGGAGTTGCCATTACCGAGCAGAAGACATTTGAGGTCACCTTGGCCCAGTTGACCGTGCCTACTAGGGAGTTCAAGGTTCAGTGCACCAACATGGCGAACGAGACATACTTCGAAGGCGCGGTTTGGACAGCACTTGTTCATCGCTACCAGATGCAACCTGCCGAGAGGTGCAACTTCTACCTCGACGAGGGTATGGCTCCTCTTTCGCCTGGTGGGATTCCTCGCCACTGTCCCCGATGCCTCCTCCCGTGGTGCATCAACCGCTAGTCTGCCGCGCAGAGGTCTAGAGCTGCGACGGCATGGGGAGCGGAAGAGGAGATGAACCGGAGCTAGGATCAGAAAGATGGTGCAGAGAAGAGAGAATCATATTGCTGATCTCGTGTAATTCAAAATTTTCCCAAGGACCTTGATGCAAATGGCACAAAGGAAATTGGACGGCTGTTAATCCTATCTTCGAGAGATTGGATGGCTGCTGTTTTGATGATAACGTGGATAGACTAAATTGTCAACAAACTCACGCACTTTAGATATTTATAAAGATTAGGATATCAAAAGAGCCTTGAAGACCAATACTAATACTTATATTTATACAATGAATGGATGGCAATAATAAAACAGTGGTGTATTGGGAGCATGGTTTTTATGGTGTCGCCTAGGCGTCCAGGCGTTTTCCCAAGCCAAGCGTCTCGCCCGCCACGCCTTCCCCATGTATGGTGCCGCCTAGCGCTGTATGGCGTCGCCTCGCGCGTGGGAAAAAAAGGCGCGGCCCGATGTGCGCGCGGGGGAAGGGAGAGGCGCGGGAAGGGAGAGGGAGATGCGCACGCGCCTGTACCCCCCGTGCAGGCACACCCCATCCCTGCAGCACGCCAATTGAGAGAGTAGGAAAGAGAGGAGAGAGGAGGAAGGGAAGAGGGCGGCGGCGGCACCTGGAATCCGGACGCGCCGAGGGGGAAGAGGAGGGCAGCGGCGGCACCTGGAGGGGGAATTCCCCTGCTGCTTCTGCTCCGCCGAGGGGGAAGTCCCCTGCTGCTTCCGCTCCGTCGAGGGGCAAGTCCTCCTCTGCTCTGCTGTCTACTCCTCTGCGACGCCCTCGGGTATATGTGCTCTGCCTCCTCTGCTTTGCTCTTCCTTCACCTCCTTTGTGCTATATGGCCATAAGCCATGTGCTCAGTAGTTTAGTTTATTGATCTGCTCCTTTGTGCTCTGTGCATATGTTTTGATTATTGATTTTGCCATGTTGCTCAGTATAAAAATGCCTAATTGACTATTACATGTACTGGCTGTCTACTAATAATTGTTTGCTACTTGCTAGTGCCTAGTGACCTGTGTAGTTAGTACTTAGTAGTTACTTTACTTGCTAGCTGATCTAGGTATGACTGTATGAGTGTATGTTGTCTACTTGATAGTTGATACTGTTGATCTCCTCATCTTTTAATTACCCTCAGTTATTTGCATGTAGTACCAACCAACAGGAAAGAATGGCTAGTCCGCCTTCTGTCAACAATGGCAACTATGACCCAAAGACTGATAAAGCAAGGAAGGCCAAGTCAAATGATCTAGGCTGGAAGTATGGTTATTGGGCAAACCTTCAAAAACGAGATCAGGTGACATGTACCCTTTGTGACGTTGAGGTTTGTGGAGGGATAAAAAGGTTGAAGCAACATCTGGCAGGTGGCTATGGAGATGTCAAAATGTGTCTGAAGACGACTAGTGCTATTACAAAGGAGATGAGAGATTATTTGGAATCCAACAGGAGGAGAAGGCCATTGTTCTTAGAAGAGGGTGATGAACAACAAGAGGAACCAGATTTGGTGGTGCTGGAAGCAGGCCCAGCTAAATGGACTGAAGTTGGAGAGAGTGCACCTGAAGGATCCCAAACCTCCAGGGTGCAGCCAAGTTCAGGGACTGCAGCCAAACAAAGGCATGCAGCCTATTTGTTCAAGGCTCCTGCAGCAAAGAAGACCAAGGAAGTGCCAAAGGGTAATAAGTCAATTATTCAAATGCTTCGCCCAACACCTGAAGAAATGGTTGATCAAAGGCGTCAAGGCTGTTCTCAACCCACAATTCCAGCTAAGACTAAGCCCAAAGAGGAGAAGCATTACGTGGATATGCAGTGGGCATTGTGGTTTTATGAATGTGGCATACCTTTTAATTCAGCGGCAGCACGACAGTTTCAGATTGCAGTTGAGGCAACACCATAGTTTGGTTCTGGGTATGTGCCACCTTTTCCCCACCTGCTTGGAGAACCATTGCTTAATGATGCTGTGAAATTGACTAGCAATGTGAGGGAGGAAAATGAGCAGGCATGGAAGCAATATGGCTGCACTCTTATGTCTGATGGATGGACGGATAGGAGGGGCCGACATCTGATCAATTTTCTTGTGAACAGCCCTGAATGTACATACTTCATAGAGTGTTGATGCATCAGCTGAAGTACATGATGCTTTTATGCTTGCTGATCTGTTAGGGAAGAAGATTGATGAGATTGGGAAGGAGAAGGTGGTCTAAGTCATCACTGACAATGGGGCTAACTACAAGGCTGTGGGTAGGATTCTAATGGAGATGATTCCTACACTGTTTTGGACCCCATGTGCTGCACACTGTTTGGACCTGATGCTGGAAGACATAGGGAAATTGCAGGCATTCAAGAAGACCATTGCACGAGCAAGACGTATCACAACTTTCATCTATAGGCATGGGAGGATTCTTAGTTTAATGAGAGAGAAGACATGTGGCCGGGGCTGATCTTGTGAGACCTGCAGCAACTCGATTTGCCACTTCTTTTCTCACTTTGAAAAGTTTGCACAAGCACAAGGATGCTCTGAAGGCTTTATTTCATAGTGAAGAATGGTCTGAAAACAAATTGTCAATTACTAATGCTGGTGATAATGTGCATTCCATTGTCTTCTCTATTGAGTTTTGGAATTCAGTTGAAGATTGCCTTAGAGCTTCAGCCCCACTCCTTATTGTTCTTAGTGTGGTTGATGGTGATGAGAAGCCTGCAATGCCGGAGGTCGCAGCACTAATGAATCATGCAAAAGAGAAGATAAAGCCAAGCTTTGCTGTTGATGGCAAGAAGCTCCTACTAAAGAAAATCTTGGAAATCATTGAGAAACGTTGGGTGAAACAAATGGACCATCCTTTGTATGGGGCTGCACTGTACTTGAATCCAGGAAAATTACATCCTCTCATACGGGATAATGAAGATGCAGTTGTTGGGCAGCTAAGAGGTTATTTTCATGATGTGCTTGCAAGAATGGTGGAGGATGAAGAACTTAGAGACAAGATTGATGCTCAGTCCATGGACTATGAAGCCCTTAGGGGAAATGCATTCTCAAACAAAATGGCCAAGCAAAACCTTGAGAAACTAAGCCCTTGTGAGTGTTGTACTGTACTGCTGTTTACATTTTCCCAATTTAATTCCAGCAAGTCTATTTTATTCCTAATTTCTAATATATGTTTGTATTTGGCAATCTAGTGGATTGGTGGCGCTCGTATGGTGGCCGTGCTATTGAGCTTCAAAGGTTTGCTAGACGCATTGTGAGTCTTTGCGCTTCAACATCAGGCTGCGAAAGAAACTGGAGCACATTAGAGTTTGTGAGTATTGCCATATGCCATCTCGACTTATTTACTTATTTTCTTTGCTGTTCACTATTTCAGCCAAATAATTTACTCTTTGTTTGCTGTTTTCCCATTCTTTTTTTGTAGATCCATACAAAGAAAAGGAACAGGTTGCTGCATAAGAGGTTGAATGCCATTGTCTTTGTTTCCTACATCCGGAAGATAAAGACTAGGTTTCAAATAAGGCGTGAGAAAAAAGGAAAAAGTTTTGACCCTTTGGTCATTGATCAATTTGATTGGGACAATGAGTGGGCTGACGGCTGCTATGTTCATCCTCAAGGTGCGCGTGGATGTGAGGTTGCTGAGAATGAGAATGGTCTTACATGGAACTTGTTGATGAAGCTCTTGGTGCATCAAGCTCACTGCGAGGGCGCAATCTTCAAAGGAAAGCCAGCAACAACAAGCATGCAAGAAATGGACCTTCAGGGCTGGTTGAAGAAGACTCAGGTTCAGCCAATGAAGAAGAGGAAGATGACCATGATTCACATGATGATGCTGATGTGAGCGATTGTGAGGATGCTCCAAGTGGCACCAATGGTGATGGAGAGAACGTGGATGCTACAAATGTCCATGATGAGTTTGATGATGGGTATTAGGAGTTGATTGCTTAGTTGGAATGTTTGTGTTAAGATTCTAGTTTATGTTTGTGGCTGTTATTCTGTTAAGACTCTAGTTTATGTTTGTGGAATGTTTGTAAAATGTATTTTGATTGTGGAGTGTGGACTGCTATTATTTTGGGCTTGTGTCCTAGTGTTGCTGAATTTCTTATTGCATTTGTAGCTTGCTGCTTGGGAAAAGAAAAGAGAGTTCAGATCATCAAAAGGTATTTCACTTGAATGTTTGATCCTCATTTCATTTCATTGATGATTACAAAGTATTTCTGTTACATTATTACATTCATCACATGTTGAAACCTGCAAGGGAATGCATGCTACTTGGAACAAGCCAACAAGGGCAACTGGAAAGAGGAGGATCAATGGTACATGTGCTCCAGAATTGGCAGCAAAAGGTATGTATCAGTGTATGTTTGTGCTACCCTATTGTAGGTTAGGCTATGTGTACACTAGTAGAAAACAGGCCTTTCATCCGGGCCATTAGTCCCGGCCGTGGCCTGGGCCGTGACTAATGGTCCGGACACATCGCCCCGAAAACAACGAAGCGTACGGCACCCTTTAGTCGCGGCTCGTTAGGGCCCAATGGTCCCGGTTTGAGATACAAACTGGGACTAAAGGGGGGCCCTTTAGTCCCGGTTTGTATCTCAAACCGGGACCATTGGGATGGCCCTATATATATGTCAGCCCCTCTCCCCTCTCTCTTGTTTTTTTCCTGGTGGGAGGTGGTGTAGGTTTGTGCTAGTTTTTTTTTCTTCATATGCACTAGAGGTGTTCGGTGAAATGCCTGTTAGAGCGATGTCACTTGATTTCACACAAGACAAACATGATATGAGGTGCCCGAGCCACACTTAAGCTTCCTCCTCTTTGTTTCCAAGTGTCCTAAAAGGTTAGCAACTATTTTCTCGTTTAGACCGCGCGGTACTAATTTTAGCATCGTGATTGCGTTTGATATATAGTTCTATGATGCAGATGAGCCATCCATGGATGTACGGTGACCGACGCTCTGCCGCTTACAGAGAAGGCGTGCGTTCTTTTCGCCTTGCGGCCGAGGCGAACAAGCATGGGGTGGCTTTATGTTTTGTCCATGTGTTGAATGTCGGAATGAGAAGGATCACACTTCCTCAAGAGTCATTCAGAGCCACCTGCTTCGGTCCGGTTTCATGTCCGGCTATAATGTTTGGACCAAGCACGGAGAAAGAGGGGTTATGATGGAAGACGGCGATGAAGAAGAGAACGATGATGACAACTACCGATCTATGTTCCCTGAATACGCTGATACCGAAATGGAAGACAATGAAGAAGAAGAGGGTGAAGAACGGGCACCAGATGAGCCCGCTGATGATCTTGGTCGGGTCATTTCTGATGCAAGGCGAGGCTGCGACACAGAAAAGGAGAGGTTGCAGTTCGAGCAGATGTTACAGGACCACAACAAATTGTTGTACCCAACTTGTGAAGATGGCCAGAAGAAGCTGGGTAGCACACTGGAATTGCTGAAGTGGAAGGCAGAGACCGGTGTGACTGACTCGGCATTTGAAAAGTTGCTGGTACTAATGAAGAAGATGCTTCCAAGAAAGAACGAATTGCCCGCCAGCACGTACGAAGCAAAGAAGCTTGTCTGCCCTCTAGGATTAGACGTGCAGAAGATACATGCATGCCCTAATGACTGCATCCTCTACCGCGGTGAGAAGTACGAGAATATGGATAAATGCCCGGTATGCACTGCATCGGTATAAGATCAGAAAAGATGACCCTGGTGATATTGAGGGCGAGCCACCCAGGAAGAGGGTTCCTGCCAAGGTGATGTGGTATGCTCCTATAATACCACGGTTGAAACGTTTGTTCAGAAACAAAGAGCATGCCAAGTTGTTGCGATGGCACATGGAAGACCGTAAGAAAGACGGGATGTTGAGGCACCCCGCTGATGGTCGGCAGTGGAGAAAAATCGAGAGAGAGTTCCCGGACTTTGCAGGTGACGCAAGGAACTTATGGTTTGGTCTAAGTACAGATGGCATGAATCCTTTTGGGGAGCAGAGCTGCAGTCACAGCACCTGGCCCGTGACTCTATGTATCTACAACCTTCCTCCTTGGTTGTGCATGAAGCGGAAGTTCATTATGATGCCAGTGCTCATCCAAGGCCCGAAGCAACCCGGCAACGACATTGATGTGTACCTAAGGCCATTAGTTGATGAACTTTTGCAGTTGTGGGCCGAACCAGGTGTACGTATTTGGGATGAGCACAAACAGGAGGAATTTGACCTACAAGCGTTGTTGTTCGTAACCATCAATGATTGGCCTGCTCTTAGTAACATTTCAGGACAGACGAACAAAGGATACAATGCATGCACGCACTGTTTGATGAGAGTGAAAGTATATATCTGGATAAATGTAGGAAGAATGTGTACCCGTACAATCGTCGTTTTCTTCCACCCAGGCATCACTTAAGGAAAAAGGCAAGCATTTCAATGGCAAGGCAGAAACCCGGACGAAGCCTGTCCCCCGTACTGGTGCTGATGTATTTGGTATGGTCAAGGATTTAAATGTAATCTTTGGAAAGGGTCCTGGCAGACAACCTGTTCCGAATGACGCTGACGGACACGCACCCATGTGGAAGAAGAAATCTATATTTTGGGAGCTACCCTATTGGGAAGTCCATGAGGTCCGCTCTGCAATCGACGTGATGCACCTGACGAAAAATCTTTGCGTGAATATTCTAGGCTTCCTGGGCTTGTATGGGAAGTCAAAAGATACACCGGAAGCACGGGAGGACCAGCAACGTCATAAAGGACGAGACGGCATGCATCCAGGGCAGTTTCAAGGGCCTGCCAGCTACGCTCTTACCAAGAAGAGAAGGAAATCTTTTTTGAAGTCCTTTTCAGTATCAAGGTCCCGTCTGGCTTCTCGTCGAATATAAAGGGAATAGTAAATATGAAAGAGAAAAAATTCCAAAACCTAAAGTCTCATGACTGCCACGTGCTTATGACGCAATTGCTTCCGGTTGCATTGAGGGGAATTCTACCGGAAAATGTTCGACTAGCCATTGTGAAGGTATGTGCATTCCTCAACCGAAAATCCAGAAAGTCTATCAGGGTTACAGATTGATGTGGTCCAATGTCTGGTCAGCTTCGAGTTGTTGTTCCCGCCATCCTTCTTCAATATTATGACGCACCTCCTAGTTCACCTAGTCGAAGAGATTAGAATTCTCGGTCCTGTGTTTCTACACAATATGTTCCCCTTCGAGAGGTTCATGGGAGTCTTAAAGAAATATGTTCATAACCGTGCTAGGCCAGAAGGAAGCATCTCCAAGGGCTATGGAACAGAGGAGGTCATTGAGTTTTGTGTTGACTTTCTTCCTGACCTTAAGCCGATTGGTGTTCCTGAATCTCGGTATGAGGGGAGGCTGACTGGAAAAGGCACACTAGGAAGGAAAGCAACGGTATGTAGGGACAGGGATTCTTTCACTCAAGCACACTGCAGTTCTACAATTCCACCGTGGTGGCTCCGTATATCGAGAACACAAGAATATTCTACGCTCCGAAAACCGGGGAAGGATGACTCCTGGATTAAAGGGAAACAGAGGCGACTTTCGGCAGTTGGTTGCAGACACATCTCATGAATAACACCACTGTTGGAGATCAGCTGTACTTGTTGGCCAGGTCACCATCTTCGACTATATGTACTTTCCAAGGGTACGAGATAAATGGAATACATTTTACACGATCGCCCAAGATAAAAAGAGCACCAACCAAAACAGTGGTGTCCGCTTTGATGCAACAGACGACAATGGGCAGAAGGACACATATTATGGGTACATAGAGGAGATATGGGAACTTGACTATGGACCTACTTTTAAGGTCCCTTTGTTTCGGTGCAAATGGGTCAAGCCGAAAGACGGGGTAAAGGTAGACCCGCGGTACAGAATGACAACAGTGGATCTAAAAATCTTGCGTACATGGACGAACCATTCGTCCTAGCCAACGATGTGGCTCAGGTTTTCTATGTGAAGGACATGTCTACCAAACCGAGAAAAAGAAATCAGCAAAAGAATACATCATCCGATGAGCCAAAGCGCCACATAGTTCTTTCAGGGAAAAGAAACATCGTGGGAGTGGATGACAAGACAGACATGTCAGAAGATTATAATAAGTTTCATGAAATTCCGCCCTTCACAGTGAAAACTGACCCATGCATCCTGTTAAATGATGAAGATTCTCCATGGCTACGGCGCAGAAGAAAACCACAACACTAGATAGGGATGTTGGTGATGTGTAATAATGGTTATATGTGAATACAAACCGTATGTTTTGACTATGTGCGAATGATTTGGATTCGGTGGATGAACCGAAGGACGTAGCTACTTAGGAAACCCGAATGATTTGTATTCGGTCGATGAACAGAAAGATTTTGTAGATAGAACAAATTGATCACCTATGTTAAACTTGTTGCATCTACCTGGCAAATTGATCACAAATCTATAGTAAAATATTACTGAGAAATAGCTAGATGCATGGCTACCACTTCCACCACCACCACCACTTGCACAAAGTCCTTTTCCGTAAAAATTGACGTGGTATATTTCTCCGATTTCATTTCCTGCAAAAACAACCAGAAACGAGACTTTGCTAAAAACAACGTCAGATTCAGCAGTTTTATTCAGATATGGGAAGACTCCGGAGCCTGGCTCCGGCGAAACCAGAAGCTTGCGCATCCGTCTCGCGTCGTCGTGAGCAGCAAATCGACCTTCGATCCACAGCGGCAAGACGTCTCTGATGATCTACGACCGTCCCAAAAAGTGTTGGGAATGTCGTAGATCATCAGAGCGTCTTGCCGTTGCTTGGATCCGACCGAGGGGCATGGCTACCACTTCCACCACCACCACCACTCCCACCTCCTCGGCAATTCATCATTGCGTCACCCTAATCCAGTGGCTGGATTCAACCTACCTGAGGGCTTGTGTTTCCAACAGCGTCATTGTGTTGTCCTTATTCACCGACCTACAGGAGGTGGCTCCAATGGCTAGCCGGCGAACAAGGACAAACACAATAATGCCAGGGAACATGCCAGTAGGTAGGCTAAATCCAGCCATTGGATTCAATGGTGAAGGTAGACGCTCGTTGTGTGCCGTTCGCAGCAGGGAAGCCGCTATTTATAGGCGATTAGAAAGTGTACCTGTGGAGGAGGTGGGAGTGGTGGTGGTGGTGGTGGTGGGACTGCTGATGGTGGTGGTGGGACTGCTAGTGCTGATCCAACATCTCACAAGCCCTCAAAAGAAACACACCCCTGATCCAACGGCTCACAAGCGCTCGAAAGAAACACACGATCCGTGTGCTTCTTCCTTATTGGTGGGATTCCCTTTAGTCCCGGTTGGTAAAATTGCGCGGGAACAAATAAGCCCCTTTAGTCCCGGTTGGTGGCTCACAAAGTGGTTGCGCTAGTGCATATCCAACAGCTCACAAGCCCTCAAAAGAAACACACCCCTGATCCAACGGCTCACAAGCACTAGAAAGAAACACACGATCCGTGTGCTTCTTCCTTATTGGTGGGATTCCCTTTAGTCCCGGTTGGTAACATTGCGCGGGAACAAATAAGCCCCTTTAGTCCCGGTTGGTGGCTCGAACAGGGACTAAAGGTCTGTTTCTTCCTGCCTTATTTCTTCCCGCGCTTTCCACCGCTTCCCGCCTCCGTCTTCCCGCCATTTCTCACTATATATGTAGTCATGGCCTCCATTGGCATAGCACATCTAAACTCATATCTGCAACCTCGTCACTCTCGCATGGCTTCCACCGTACCCACTCTAACCTACTCGAGGCGGAGGCGCTTTGCGCCTCGAACTACCCCTGCCCGCCCGGCTACGATGTCCCCGCTGGCTGGAGGCTGAGCACCGGAGGCGTGCCGGTCCCTCCTGTCCCTCAAGATTTGGCGCGCCGGGCGGCCATCACGAACCACTACTACCTCGAGCTCACTCCGGAGCAACGGATGGATCACCGCTGGGATCCCGACTATCGCCCGACTTGGGACGCCTTCTTCATCAATCGGCGTGAGAGGGCGCTCGCCAGGTACGAGGAGGATGAACCGCCTCCTTCGAACTTCAACGAGGCCGGCCGCGGCTGTGGTGGGCCGGCCGGACTCTCCAGAGAGTCATGGACTACATCATGGCCGGCGATAACCCACGCCTGCGCTACCCTCACTTCCAGTCCAGGCATGCTCCCCCGTCGAGGTTCGAGCCCCGAGCGCCATCTGACGACAGCGACGACGACGGCGGTGGCGACTACTTGCACGAGTATTATAGGCCTAGGCATGAGTATGACTAACCTGAGCCACATCATTGGTTAGGACAAATGGTTCGTCTATGTACCCAAGATTGTTGTCATTCCCTACTGCTGGTCTAGCTACGACGACGATCGTGTAAAATGTACTCTTTATCTCTGCATTTCCAACTAATGATCTTTAGCATATGAATAAATAATTGTTTTGGATTAGTTATTCATATTCAAAACACTTTTCATGTTCAAAGTTTAGTGAGATTTGGAATGGCAAAATTGTTAGAATAATCCATATTTTAATTGAAAATGATAAAATTGTTAATAGTTTGATAAGTTAGAATAATTATTTTATAAAACAGAAAATGGATTTGGAATACTTATTCAAATTCAAGCACTTTTCATGTTTAAAGTTTTCTCAAATTCATAAGTATGAAAAAAATAAATTATTTAATTGTTTAAATGTTTTAAACACCTCCCTGATTTGAAAATAAGCTCCCAGACAAAAAAAATTGGCCCAGCCGTGTGCCCGCGCAAAATTTGGCCCATTTGTCGCGGCCCGCTCCCCCAGCCGGACAAAAGGCCCAATTTTGCGCGCGCGCTCCCCATCCCCTTGTGTCCCGGTGCGTAGCTCCAACCGTGACTAAAGACCCCCTTTAGTCGCGGTTGGAGCCACGCACCGGGACAAAGCGGGGGGGGGGGGGGGGGGGGTATTTAATCACGGCGAGTTGCTCGAGCCGCGACACCGGAGGCTAAATTCACAAATCACGCCGCCAGGCTGCCCAACTCCAGCGCGCTCGATCTAGATCCTCGCCGTACGTCGCCGCCGCCGCCGCCGCGTCCGGTCTCCGTCGTCGCCGCGGCCACCACGCGCCTCCCCCGCCGTCGACCACCACGCGCCTCCCCCCGCCGTGTCGACCACCAAGCCATCGCCGCCGCGGCCACCACGCCGTCGCCGCCGCCCCGCCCCGTGCGGCCACAGTCAGAGGTAGCCACAGTAGATCTGGCCCGCACTACTAGGAAAACCCTTATAGGTAGGTTGCTATCTGTGGCGCACCATTAATTGGTGCGCCACAGAAATATATTTCTGTGGCGCACCAGGCCATGTGCGCCACAGAAATGTGACTTTCTGTGGCGCACCTGGCCAGGTGCGCCACAGAAATGTGACTTTCTACTTCGTTCTTGTAGGCACTCTTTTTGCTGACTAATGGCTTAGACATATGAGGCTTCAGTTGTGAAATTTGCCCACTGATGAAGGGTGTTATTAGATTTGAACACTAAATTTTGTTTTTTGAAATAATATTGTGTGCATTTTTGACGTATGGGGCTGCAATATTGTGTGCATTTGAAATAATATTGTGTGCATCTCGCATTTTGCAGAAACTATGGATCGCGATCAACTCCGCAGAGACATAGCACAAGAAGAAGCTCTCAAGGATATTATCGCCGAGGCTGATCCACCGGAATCTACATCGATTTATTATCTGAACACATCCGGTAAGAGAGAGGAGGTTGACCGAAGAGAGGGAGAAGCCGCCGGCTCCGGTGATGGAGAAGCCGACAGCTCCGATGATGGAGAATCCGACAACTCCGATGATGGAGAAGCCGGTGGACCCTTAACGAAGTCCGGCGAGGTATATATATGATGTCCGGTGATCACTAGATATATGTGGAAATATTGGAGGAGCTGTATATGTTGAGTTGTATACATATAAATTGACGAATGTTTCTTCTCTTAGGCCTCCACATCGAGCAAAGCTACCAAACGAGGCCCGACCAAAAAGTTGCCCGCATCTACGCATTACACATTAGAGGTCATATCCCCTACGGGCGAACACAAGGAACCCAAGAGGGCTGCCGATGTATTTAAAAAACAATGCGGAGTTCTGGTTAGGGATCACGTCCCGATCAGCGTTCGAGACTGGCATAAGCGCAAAGGGGCGAACGATAATGAGTATGTCGCCAAAAGGTACAAAGAGGGTCTTTGGAATGAACTCATGGCACATTTCAGCCTGCCAGAATGTGAGGATCCAGCCGCCGCTGAAAAATTGAGGGCGAAAGTCAAGCAGTATACGCTTAAGAAGATGGCCGAACTGTTCCGGGTGTGGAAGAAAACATTATGGGCAAACTATCTGAAGAAAAAGGAAATGCCAGTATTCGAAGGCCATCTAGCGAAGCAGGCGAATCACTGGGAGGCATTTAAGGAGTACAAGGAGTCAGAAGATGCCAAGGACTTGTCAGAAAAGAACAAGAAAAATGCGGAGAAGAAGAAATATCACCACAAATTGGGGCCAGGGGGCTACGAGTCTGCCATGCCAAAGTGGGATAAAAAGAGCAAGAGCTGCTTGCTAAAGGGATCGAACCAAAATGGATGCGCGAAGATTGGGAATTGAGAGCAAGAAATTGGTTCCTTGCGCATGGTGGTTCATACGGCAAACAAACAGGGGACCTTCTTTGCAGTGACGGTCTTAGGATACCCAGGGAAAATTGGAAAAAAATAGTGAAAGAAATTAAAGAGGGGAAGAGAAAGTTCACTCCCGATAGAGAGAAAGACTTGCTGACACTGGTCCTCGGGAATGACGAACTCGGAGGACGAACACGAGGCCTTGGCCCTTCGTTCGCGTGGTGGCTTGGGTTTGCAAAGACCAAGAGACTTACAGAAGCCGAGGAGAGCAAAGAAGCGACAGCAGGAGGAGGACAATGACAAGTTCAACCAGTTGGTTGCCAGACTTAACGAGCATCAGCAGCAGATTGACGAACTTAGAGGAGTAGCGCGCCTGCAAGATCCTGCACTCGATATTACCGCAGGCCCGTCTCACCTAAAAAGCAGCGTGGGTGACTTGGAGGTCCCGGCTGACGATGCACAACGGATGATAGATGGCGGTCCCGGCTACCCCGTGGATGGAATCAAGGAATCAACATCTTGTGAGCTCCATCAGAAAATCAAGAACATATCCATGAAGGCGGCGGTCGGATATGTTGTACCTTGTGCACCTGACGCACGCTGGAATTGCCGTGAGATTCCAGCTGGCTATGCTAAAGTCGGGGTGGATGAAATCGTAACGGGGTTTTATGATATGTTGCTTGACATCCCTGGACCTCAAGATGAGAAGACACTCAGAGAAGTAGTGGGTCTTGTCATTCTATGGGACAAGAACTCCATCAAGCTTCCAGGCTCGGCGCCAAGGACAACACCGCCTCCGAGTCATCGCAGCTCACCTACACCTCCATCACCTCCAAGAAGCCCACCCCATGACTACGACCACCACAGCGCGAGTCCATCTCGATCTCCGCCGCAGGACTTGGGTCGGCCGTCTTCGCCGCCGCCTTTGCCCGCTAAGGACAATAAGCGGAAGCGTGCTCTGTCGATGAGTACTAACCGACGCAGCAGCCCAAAACGACAAATGTCGCCCCTCCCAACAGTACCTCATAAGAATCTTCCCATCAGACCTTACGATCGTACTGAGAGGAAACCGCAGCGATCGCAAAGGCCGAACTTGAGGCGCATTTTGCAAAGAAGAAACCCGAGCCCGCCCCGGTATACACCGAGAAGCAAAAACGTATGCACGTGGTTTTCTGAACCAAAATCGCAATATGACTTGCAACATAAGCCAGATGACTATCTACGCGCACTTCACAAGGAAGTGAAGAAGAGCAAATCAAGTAGAAGTGCAAGCGGGAGCAAATCAAGTAAAAGTGCAAGCGGGAGCAAATCAAGTAAAAGTGCAAGCGAGAAAAGAAGGGACGTTCCCCAGCTCGGAGAACAGGCCAAACAATCGATCCCACCCCTCAGGTGTTATCCGAAGACGTTCCCCAGGTGCAGCAGCACGATATGGAAGCAGCTGCGAAGTTGGCGGCCGAAATGGGTGTGACTATTGCTGAATTGCTAGGTTCCGAAGACGACAGTTACCCAAGGCTGCTGTAGTCCCTCAATATGTCCCGGGTGTGGAATTGGTCAGCGAAGAGAAGTTGAAATAACTGCCAACACAAATGCGGAAATTGCATGATTGGTACATGGAAGTGGTAAAGAATGGCAGAACAATGATCGTGGCGCAAGTCCCACATGAGTACTACTTCCGAGCCGACGAGATCCATGTTGACTTTTCAGAACTCTTCCAGTTATACAATTTCGACGCCCTCGACAAATCTCTCATGAGTTGCTATTGTCTGTAAGTTGTTGAATTCATTGTCTATGTATGAGTTGTTCAGTTTTTCAATTGTTCAGTTCATTGCATGTAATTATCTTCATTATATCCTTTTGTACTCTATTATGCAGAATGAAGATCAAGGAATGTAAAACAAGGATCTATACTGTTGGGTTCATTGACCCAGATAAAGTACATATACATTCGCTAACGCATTTTCTCGACGAGACGGGGAAACCTTCTAAGGTTTCTAGCGGAGCAAGATTACTGTGACTACATACTGTTTCCTTACAATTCCAGTGAGGGTCTTACTCTGTTGTACACATTCAATTTTGCTTACTCGATGTTAAGTGTAATTGATGAGTTACTGACGTATATATAAACATGTGCAGGTTCCACTGGTTCTGCTAGTCATTTGAATTGATAAGGGAATAGTTGAAGTCATGGACCCATTAAAGAGACCCCTGGAAGGTTCCGCAGCATGCAGGACATGCTCCAGAGGTAATTTTCGTGCTATATCGGTCTCTTTCGTTGATTTCATGAGATATCAGGTAATGGATAACTCATTCATTAATTCATTTTTTTGCCGGGCAGGGTTTGGAAACGGTTCAAGGAGTTGGCGACGGGTAACTTTCATGAGAAACTGACGTTTACTCCGGTCTCGGTAAGTAGTTCGAGATATGTCCGCGCATCTCTTTACTTCTAGTTTCAATACAATTATGATGCTAGATTATTATTTTGATTGAATTCTATTCTCGTAAAGTGCGCGAGGCAGCCACCGGGGACGAATCTATGTGGATACTACATTTGCGAGTTCATTCGCACGTTTACCACTGAGCACAAAGATTATAGATACGACGTAAGCAATACATTCACAACATTATTTTATTACCGTCACTTTTTGTTATCATGATTGATGTTCATATTGATCTCCTTTTCTTATATAGTTCGAGAGAATGCGGGATCAGCTCCTACCAGAGCAACGCGTAATAGGAATTGGAGAGGAACTGGTGGGATTTTTGTTGAACGAGATGGTAAACGACGCCGGAGAATTTAGTGTGAATAGGAAATACTGATGATCCCCGACCGTGTAATCGAATATACGGGCTCTAGTCCCGGTAATTGTGATCTCCATGTAAAACCTTCAAAATTATATATATTTGTATGTTCGATCGTAAGACAAGTTATGTTATATATGCACGAACATGTACGGTATGTGCTAGCGTAGAAATACGAAAACTATTTTGAAGAAAGAAATAAATAAAAGAAAACAAATAAACCCAAAACCCTAAAGAAATAAATAAAAGAAAACAAATAAACCCTAAACCCTAAAGATCATTAGTCGCGGCCCGTGATACGAGCCGGGACTAAAGGGGTTGCCCCCAACGCGCTCCGCGGCGGCCACGTGGAGGGACTTTGGTCCCGGCTGGTAACAAGGCCGGGACTAAAGGCCGAGCTTGCCTGTCCCGGTTGGCCAACCGGGACCAAAGCCCCTCATGGGCCGGGACAGGAGGCCTTGTCTCCACTAGTGGTATGGCGTCGCCTCACCGCGCGCCTTATTCGCCTAGGCGTATCGAAGGGGGTGGGTCACCGCGCGTCGCCTTACCGCCGTAAGAACCATGATTGGGAGCATATCACACTTACTTGAGTCTAGAAAATTGGCTAGTTGGGGGCAGAGATGATAAATCTACTTTAGGAGTATCTTAGTTAAATTATCTTAAGCTTAACAGAACTAATAGAAAATAATATCAAAATATATAACACTAATTCAATATTATTAAATTTATCATAAAAATATAATGTACTTATTTATATCATATGCGATGACACTTCTTTATAAACTTAGCCAAAGATAATTTTAGAAGTAGCTATATTATGAAAGGAGGAGCATGGGATTAGAGAAAGGGCGGTCAGTGGTGTGGATCCTAAAGCTCGGAGTCGGGGAAGATAGAGTGCGGGCAGGGACAGCCGGACAGGATGCGAAGAGAGCTTGGGTTAATTGGTGCTGCTTGTCAACCTTAGAAACGGTGACGTCGACGGGCATAATATCTTATATTACGTTATAAAGCTTTAAACCAGTGAACTAATAATGGAACTTGACTCGCAAAGACAACAAGCGATATACAAGAATCCATGCCGTCGACTTGGTCTCGGTAGCTAACGTCACAAAAATCAGTTGTTTAAGTGCCTCCGTGATGTGATCCAATTGCGTTTAGGACATACGCAAGGCCAATTCCGAACACTAAAGTAGTAGATGCTTCCTCTTAAACGCAATTAGTTTATGTCCCCGTCATCACTGGAAACTTCATGCCCGCCATGGGCCGTCGTGTCTGTAGTCTCGGCTATAGGTAGCCAAATGGGCCGGGCCAAATGGACAGGCACAAGGCAAGGTAAAAAAGCACGGCATGAGCCCGGGTCCGGCATGAAGCTATCGAGCCTCGGACTGGCCTGGCACGGGCTTCGGGCTGTGCTCGAGCCCGAAAGCCAGCACGGTGGGCGGCACGAGCCCAACCCGAAGACTCTCGGCCCGTCATGCCCCCATTGGGCCCGTGCTGGCCTGGCACGTATTGGCGGCCCGAAGCCCACTCCCCTCTGCCCACCGCCTCCATGCCCTACTACACTGCCCTCTCGCACCTCTCTCTCTCCACTCTCCCTCACCCCTCTCATATTTGAGTCTCTCCAGTTCTAACCGCCTCTCCTCCTATAAGCCGGTGGTCATCGGCTGGTCGGCCCCCACGCCGGGGCAGCGCGGCAGGGCCTGGACTGTGGCGAGCGGGTGTGCGAGGAGAGAGGCAATTGGCGGGGTGGCCTGGGGTGTGGCGGCGGGAGCGCGCCCGGTGTATCCGGCAGTAGAAGCGCGCCCGTTGTGCTATAAGGCTTCTGGGCCGTCGTGCCCGTCGTGTCGGCACGACACGGTCAGACTAGGCACGATCCCATCGTGTCGGACCGGGCGGAACATTTGGACATTTATAGTCTCGGCCATAATCCGGCATTGTTTGGCTCTTGGGGAGTTCACAAATTCACATACATAACCGTACACTATATTTGATCTTTCATATTGTGACAACGGATTTAGGCTGTGCGTCGGGCTTGCGGGCTGTCGTGCCGGCAGGACACGGTTAGACTGGAGTCGTGCCCGGATCGTGTCGTGCCTAGGCACGATCCCATCGTGCCGCGTCGGACCGGGCGGAACGTTTGGACATTTATAGTATCGGCCATAATCCGGCATTGCTTGGCTCTTGGGGAGTTCACAATTTCACATGCAGATTAGGCACACACACTACTACAGAGCTCATTAGTAGAGTCGGCTGGGAAGCCTCTGCAGAGCTAGTCGCCTCTACCAAAAGGTCTCTAAAAATCAGGGGCAGTGCCCAGCCGCCTCTACAAATCAATCGTTCTCTAGAATTTAAAAATCGCGTAAAAAATAGCTAAATTATTTAAAAATAGCAAAAATATTTTTAAATCCTAGGGAGGCCCACATGTCAACCAAAACTCGCCGCAAGTCACATGCATATGCGGTGACGGGATTCGAACCTAAGACCTATGCCCTCATGTAAGTCTTCACTAACAACTCCACCCCAAAGTCACTCGTGATCAAATAAGAGATACTTTCCTTTTGTATCCATCTTTCTAAATAGTATAATGAATATTTGAGATACAAATGAATTCAAATGAAAAAAGTTAGAACTGCAAAGTTTTAGATCTGGTGGAGTTCTACAACTTTGGTTTTGGTCGTTTCTCCATCCGAGGTCGTTTGAAAAATTCAAATTTTATAATATAAGAACCTGAAATAGAATTTTGATACACTAAATGAATTCAGATAAAAAAAGTTTGAACTACAAAGTTGTATATCTCAAAGAGATCTATAACTTTGGTTTTGGTCGTTTCTCCATCCGAGGTAGTTTGAAAAATTCAAAAAATTCAAATTTCAAAATGTGAGAACTTCAAGCAGAATTTTTGGGTTGTAAATGATTTCAAATGAAAAATTTGTCAAGTACAAAGTTGTAGATGTTTTCGAGAGCTACAACTTTCATATAAAGTTTATCTTCATCCAAATTGATTTGAAAAGGTTATGAATTTTACTGTGCTGCATCTATTTCTATAGGCGGGTCGAATTCCCAGTCTTCTGGAAATGGGTTTCTAGAGGCGGCAGCTGCCTCTGGAAATCAGAGGTTACCAGCCACCTTTAGAAACCCATTTTCAGAGGCAGCTGGGTTCGAAACTATTTCTAGAGTAGGCTGTAACTAAAAAATGCCCCCGTTTTGAATATCAGTTCTGTAGTGAGAGTTGCGCTTTGAAAGAAAACTATGTTCTAAAGTTTGCCAGAGTACTGCAGCACGTGGCTTGTGCTGTGTTGCCCCCTCTGACCGCAATAGGTCGCAGCAATTCCCTCACGTCAGAGCACGAATCACAAAGCATTCGAACGTCTCCTTAGGATTGAACGTCGCGTGTAAAGCACTCACCTGATTTGGGCCTGTCAGCTGGCCCATGTGAGGAGGCCCACTGTGCCGGAAAAACTCAGCACATACTGAGCCAGTGAATTAACATACTGAGAGTTCAAAGGCCTGGCACTCGAGTCAACAGTTAGAAATAGTTTCCTTCGACCCTGAAACCCGGGGAAGAAACCTTAGGCCGGAGTTAGTTTGGGCCGGTTGACTACTGCACAATTACGGCCCGAGGTAGCCACAGCTCGGCACTGTTGGAACAGTAGGATTGCTCTAGAAAATCTTAGGATCTTGTTCGACTTTGAATTAAATCCGGGAGCTACTCGTGCTTTCAACATCCGCATGACCAAAACCATCTTACAAATATGCAAATGTGTGCAGGTCGTCGCTGACGAGGACGCCGGAGGAACAGCGGCGGCGTTGGCTGGACGTGTGCGCCAGGGCCTTCCGATCGTGGGACTGGGTGCCGCTTCCTTGGCCGTGACTGGGCTCGCCGCCGGTGAGGCGACTACGGCGACGGGCTTTGGTCTATTCCTGCTGCTGCTGGGCAGCCTCTTCGTCGCTACCATCCCTATGCTCCGCGTGCGCGAGTTTTTTTTTTAATAATATGATTTTAAAAGCGAAATTTGGATCGTAGCGCGCTGGGTTACGAAATTTAGCTTTTAGCGCGGCGTCGGCACCGAGCGTGCCGAAACACGCGTTTCGGCGTGGCATATGCCGACAGATGCATGCATCTGCGCGCGCAGACGCAGGCCAGCCACTTCGGCACGACAGACACCGAAAGCTGGCTTTCGGCACGGCAGACGCCGAAACCTCGCCACTTTCGGCATGGCAGACGCCGAAACCACGTAGATAAGACCGTAGCCCGTGCCTCGCCGAGATCTCTGCCTCGCCCCCGACTCTCTCTTCTCTTTTCTCCTTCGCCCGACTCGCCTTCTCTTCTTCCTCCTCTGGTTCGGTTCCTGTTCTTGCTGTTCTTCCTCTTCCCCATGAAAAAATTACAGATTGCTGCCCAAAAAAATAGGTACAACTAGTTAGATTGATTAAAAAGAAGAGAGGATGGTAGGGCATCCAGATTCTGTTGGTGGAGTAGGCATTTGTGGAGGCGTTTTGAGGTGTGGAGGTGAAGGATTTGAAGCAATGATGGGCAAGAATGGGGATAGTGGTGGTGTGGGTTGGAGAAGGTGGTGCTGTGGTGGAGCGGTGGTGGCGGTAGATTGAAGCCGGAGAGCGGGAGCGACGGGATTCACACGCATCAAGGGTAAACCCTAAGTAATCACTAGATGATTTTTGTTTAGTGCCAAAATATTTGGCGGTGAATGCATTAGTCTTAGTGTAGGTAAATTGTGTCGGTGGATTCGTTAGTCGTAGTGTAGAAAAATTTGGTCGGTCGATGCGTTAGTATTAGTGTAGAATTATTTTTGTCAGTGGATGCGTTAGGATTGTTGTAGAAATATTTTGTCGGTGAATGCGTTAGGATTATTTTACAAATATTGTGTCGGTGGATGCGGAAGAATAAATCAAGATATAATTTTACGGTGGATACGGTGGGCGTAATATTTTCTGGACGAAGCCGACACAGGACGAGGAGGAGGATGAGGAGGTGCCTTTGCAAGGCCGCGGGATGCGAGAACACCGCGCTCCGAAACGCTTGTCACCCACCACGCTCCGAATCGCTTGTCTCGCTACTAAGAATTTCCCCAAGTGGAACTACCCTATTGTCTACCTGCAACTTGGAGGAAATCCGCGCAAGATACTCGGCCACGTTCATGTGAAACCCGGACACACTTTCGCAAGGACCAAGACAAACCATGTTCGACTGCTTGCACTCCACTCATTACCCACCTCTGTTTGGAGGGGGTTATATAGGACGTGAAAAGAAGAAGTGGTGGGAAACGTTGGCGGTGAAATAAGGTGGGAGAAAACGGCGGGAAAAAATATGGCGCGAAGCGATGGCGGGGAAAAAGGGCGGGAGAAAATGGCGGGGGAACTTGGTGGCGGAAAAAATATGGCGCGAAGCGGTGGCGGGGAAAAATGGCGGGGGAACTCGGTGGCGGAAAAAAATGGCGCGAAGTGGTGGCGGGGAAAAAGTGTGGGAGAAAAATGGCGGGGGAACTGCGGAAAAAGGGAAAAACTAGTATCGGCACGGCCCGTGCCGAAACTGGCCAGTCGGCAACCTTTCGGCACGGGCCAGGCGAAACCGCACTTTCGGCACGGCCCATGCCGAAAGCGGGCTGTCGGCATGGCCGGTGCCGAAAGCTGGAGCTTTCGGCCCAGCCCGTGCCGACGGCCCGCTATTTGTGAAATTTTCATTTTCTCCGTGCTATGATTCAAATTTCCATTTTAATATTGTATTATTTAAAAAAAAATCTCCCGCGCGCGCTACATGTATCTTACAAACATGCATTCCCATATTATAAAAACATCATGTATCTGAGAACACCATTTGATTGAGGCTAGCAAATTAGCTTTGTCAACTAGGAGCAATATAAACATTAATTCGAACCATTTGAGCCGCTAACACCATGTATCAAGGAGGTGATAAGCGTGATCACCAGCATGACCTTCAGCAGGATGGCCAGGAACCGGGCATGGGGAGTGAGAGCCACAGTTCTCACTGTTGTGACCATCATCAAATAGAGCCCGAGAGCTACCGTATAGAAGAACAGGAACCCAAGTGCGCTGGCTGGGCCTACCATTGAGTTCCCGAAGAACGCTGTGATGATGCCGCCACAGTTGACAATGTCTCCTGACAACTCAAATATACGATCAAAATGTTGATCATCTTCATCGTTATTGGTGTCTTGATCTTGATTAGCTCTCTCAACATCGGCATTTTGAACAGCTTCATTGCCGGGCCTTCTTTGTTGCATAACCCCAAGCTTCAATTTAAGTTGAAGGAGGGCAACAACAATCGGGAGCGGCACGGGAGAATGGCATAGCCATAATACTTGTTGAAAGAGACAAGCAGGAGGTATGACACTAACACTAGAAGGAACCATGAGAGGTAGACCAAGGCATTGCCCCACTTTGGCGGCATCAGTATTGAGAGTGCCGCATCTGCAATGAAGGCAGCTCCAATGGCGATTTTGAAAGCTACTTTTCCAGTGGAGAATGACGTTGATGCAGAACCAAGGTAAGTGGCCAATATGCTGATTGCGAACACAAGGTTCTTGAGAGAGTATTTGTGCCAGCGTTTCCGCTTCTGCTCCAGTTGATCGGCCAGGGCCCCGATGCCATGGACATTAACCTGTATATTCTGAAGAATGGAGTGTTTAGCCATGTTGAAGGGGGGACACACACGAGAAGTATGAAACGCCAGGCCGGAAGCATCGGTCAACCGACGCATAGAAATCCCAGAAAATTGTCATCTCTAATCATCCTACATACACCTGTGTCGTGCACGTACTGGTGCCTAAATGATAGCCCGTGCCATGAGACATGAGACCGTGAGTGTGAGTCAATGGATCCTCACCTCGCTCGGTTGCTCCTCTGTCTCGCCGGTCACCCCCTCCTGCTCGTCGATGGCCTCATCAGCGGCCACAACAGCCCAGCTGGCGCCGGAGGACAATTGATCATGGCCATGGTCGCGGGCCCCCGGCTGTTCTGTCTGCACCAGTCCGTATTCATCCTTGGGTTACAAGAGGCAAGAAAACCAATTCGTTAGGCAATGTTTACTTTTGAAGTTCTAATTCTTTAAAGTGAAGCCCCTCAATTTGTAAGGTAGAATTTCATCAATTATATATATGACCGTGGACCGTGGTCATTGTTGATCCTGATTAGGGTTAGGGAATGGGGGTTTTTCATTTTGGCCTTCTATCCAACTACACTACACACTAAGCAATATCATTAATTCATTATTGATTTCATTCATTTTTCGCTTGATTTCCTACAACGTCATAGTACTGTAGATTATATGAATAGTCTTAGAGAGCTAATCGCCAAAGGTTCTCCAGCCGAGTTAGTTAGGGGCTCTTGTTCTTCACGTCCTGAGTTCGACCCCCGTGGGAGCGAATTTCAGACTGAGATTTAAAAAATCCCCTCGTCTATCTCCGGTCGATCAAGCAGGCTACGGTGCACCTGTGTAAGCACATGTGTAAGGGTCGGACAGGGGTTTGGGGGTTTTCTCGACTTGCATGAGAAGGACTTCATTTTAACAAAATGCCAGGGGTTCGGAGGTTCTTGCGTGATAAGGACTTCATCTTAACAAAATGCCTGGGGGTCTAGTTTTTTTTTTCTTAGAGAGCTAATCAAGTTCCTACAAAACAAAAGTTACAAACTAGGGCCGAGTGCGCGTTGTGCTCTTCTTTTCTTTTAACCGGCGCGTGTTGTGCTGTCTCGGTGCATGCCACGCAGCGTGGCTATGCCCGTGCTGGCCTGGCGGCCTGCGCAGTGGATTCTTGCCAAAGGGTCCCAAGAACGCCAGGAACCTTCTCTCTTGTGGTAGTGATGCCGCAGGACAACAAACCAACCGGAATGAACGATTTGCCTCAAGATCGTCAGCCCTCACGCACTGAATTATCACTTGCAGGCTTAGCAAGCTGATTTTTCTTCCGAGAAACATATGGTATAGCAAGCCGATCATTACGAGCGCTTAATCTATTTATTAATATAAAAGGAGATGACTCTCCCACCACGGTGGTCTAGAAAAAAAAAAGAGAAATAGCCTAGAAATTCTCACAAAAAAGCAAAACATCCGGCCCTTGGTTTGATAGACTCTAATCCTTTAGCCATTAGATCCAAAACACTTCAAAATTACCCACCTCTTCCATTACGTAAAAACTTACCTAAATTATCCTTAAAACTTGCCTCAAAATTACCCACCTTGCCATTACAGATAAGTGTACCCAAAAGCCCAGCGCGTGCGCCTCTCGGGCCACGGTCCAGGTGGCCGACCAGTGCTCCTGTCGTTCTGGGAGAAATCTCCTCCTCCGCCACCTTTTTCTTACATTATTTCATTCAGACCCTTACAGTCTATTATATATACAAACGAACTTTCAAGTTATTGGGTAATTAAAATTTAAATGTTAATAGCTATCAAATTTTAAATTTGATTTTCAATCCATTATATCATACTGCTCCTTGCGATTTTATCTACAAAATAAGATCTCATCTGACTATGTTCAGAAGAAACAAATGACATGTAGAGTCTATATATTATATTAATAGTTTGGTGCACAATATCGCAAACCAAACATATTCTTTAAAAAAAAAATTGTATGGCTATATACATAAGTAAAGCTACAAGCTTACAATCATCTATACTGTTCATAACATGAGTTATCAATTTTGAACCAATATCGACATATGTTGCTTGGATCGCTCCGTTTTTATTGTTTTGTCAATCTTGGTATTGTGATATGTATTATTGTTCTACACAATGATTTAAAACATATATGAAAATAAAAATAATCTATCATACTTTTATATCACTTTCATTTATTTATATCTCATACGTGCCAAAACCTATCAACCTAACCCTTTCTTAGACAAAAATTTAACTTTGGTGAGAAACCAGACACATCACAAATATATTAAATTAATTATAGATTTAGTTTATATCTTATTAGATAATATCATAAAATAAAACATACTATATTATGACTAATCCGCGCAACTGCGTCTGCGGGGACCTCTAGGCTAGTTGATTTTGAAAAATTAACGATTGCTACTTCGTAAGAATATATACTACATTAAGAAACAAGGATGATGATAATTGTTACCTCAGGAGAACTGCCGGCACCAAGTGGGACTAGGGCCAAATGGAGAGTTGATCCATCGTGGATGTTGTAATCTTGCAGGGTGCGGTCATCGTCGAGCGGCAATCCATCCAAGACAAGGTGCTGTTGCGTCCGGTGAATACCCTCCTTCTCATTAATCATATCCCTTATTTGGGAGATGCTATACGTGCAACTCACTCCGAGCTTGAAAATCTCGCCGGTGAGCTTCTGAACAAAGATATTCATCCCACCGCCGCGGAGGCGCACGACCAGAATAAGACTTGACCCGTAGTGGATGTTGTAATCGGCCAGGGTGCGGTCATCGTCGTCGAGCCTCTTTCCAGCAAACACCAAGCGTTGCTGATCCGGGGGAATGCCCTCCTTGTCACTAATCATATACTTGACACCCGCGATTGTCTTGGAGAGATCCAATTCGAGTGTGAGTTTAGACCCGTCAGCGTTTTAACAACTATCCCAAGTCGACCAGGGCCAAATGGAGAACTGAATTCTCCTTGATGCCATAATCGGCCAAGGTGTTGCTGTCGTGGAGGGGCCTTCCATGGAAAACGAGGTGCTGCTGTGCCTGGCGAATGCCCGCCTTCTCCGCGATCATGCCCCTGACATAGGCGACGGTGGTTTTCCCGAGCTCCACTTTGAGCATGATAATGTCACCGGTGAGCTTCATGACACAGATACTGTTCTTCCCTTTACCGTCACCCAAGTGATTTTTTAGCAGGTGGATCGTTGAACCTTTCTGGATCTTGTAATAGGCCAGGGTGCGGTCGTTGTAGAGCAGCCGTCTTCCGAACATCAGGCGCTGCAGTGTTGGATGGATGCACTCCTTCTCATAAATCATGGCCTTGACATCAGCTACGGTCTCCAAGCCGTCCCATTCGAGCGTTATAACCTCACCGGCGATCCTCCGGACAAAGATGTCGTTGCTCCCTCCAACGACACGGCGGCGGCGGAGCCCCTCATCGTTTCCGGCGCCGGCGAAAGCGGCAGGGCGCTGGACCAGGGGCATGCTTTCCCTGCGGTGTGCCTCGGTGCTCTCCATCTGAATGAAGGATAGGGAAGGGAACACATGTGGATCAGTAGTGAACAAATCCTAATAAAAGATGGCCTAGGCGTTACCATGACTCCATGAGAGCAGTGCAGATCAGTACATACCGTGAATGGAAGGAGATACCGAGATATGATCCGATTCGAGTTTGAAGGTGATTTCCGCTTCCTTAGTTGCCTACTCCTACATAAATAATCCGGCTTGGTAGGAGATTTCCTTATGCAAAGCGCGTCCCTTTATCGGAAAAAATGCAAAGCGCGTCCTGTGGCCGGCACTCGTCAACAGAAACGCCCACCGTGTGTGAAGGGCAGAACCGGCCAAATGAAGGGCGTTGATAACAAGGCCTGGTGGAGAATTCGGAGGGTCTTTTTTATTCTTGGCCGGATCGAGCACACGCATAAATGTTACCGCTGGGCGATGACCCGCTAGGGTCTCGGGTCCATGTTAATATAGGGTGGAAAAGCCCCACCGTGGCGATACATAGATCGTACGTATCAGGGTCGGTGTACTACACGTACCATGTATGTACTGTATTACAAAGTATAACATCAGTTACTCACTAGCAATTAAAAAAGGAAAAATGAAAGGTATGAATTCCGTTCTTAACGCTACCGTGCTCAGCCCTGGTAGCCCTCGCGCTCCATGCCGCCGTGCTCAGCCCGACGCAGCCACGGCTCCTCGAGGAAGGTGTGCTGAAGGTGAGGGACGCGGGCGGACGGAGCGAGGCGAAGCTCCGGTGGACGGCAACGGGAGGAGGTGAGCTGGCGGTCGGGTTCGCACGAGGAGAGCGCAGAGGAGCTCTGGTGGCAAGGATGGCAGGAAGGAGCTGAGCAGGGCGTCAGGGACGAGGACGGTGTGGAGGAGATGATCAGCTCGGCGGCCGGGGTCGGACGAGGACGACAGGAAGGAGATCTGGCGGCAGGGATGGCAAGGACGACTGGGAGGATGTTGCGCGGCGGGGAGTACGTCGTGCAATGGGCAAGACAGCGGAGAGGAGGTTGGGGCTCGGGCTTGAACGGCGTCGAGAAGGTCGGGCGACGGCGAGGACGGCCGGCGGCGGGGGCGAGGCTTGCGGCGCTGGTGGAATTCGCTAGGGTTGGCGAAGAGGATATAGAAGGAAAAAATCAGTTAGGGGCTAGGAGTAGATGGGCTGTTGCTCGGGTGGCATTCTACTCGAACTTTCTTCAAACGACGACATGTCCAAAATAAAAAAGGGTTCGCTCGCCTCCTTGGGAAGCACGTCCAGAGGTGCTTTCTCCTCTATTCCTATTTCGCTCGGTGGCTTTACCGAAGCAAATAGCCACAGCACCCCGTTTGCTTGTTCAACTTGTTTTTTTCTGAAAAGTCAAACTTGACTATCTTTGACTAGGATGTTCGTAAAAACTATCACTATTTGAAATACTAAGAAAATAAATATGAAAATACATTCCATGATGAATCTAATGGTATTGATTGGATATTGTAATTACTAATAATATTTTCTAAAATCTTGGTCAAAGGTAGTAAACATTGACTTTTAAGAAAAAACTATACACCTTATAATAAGAAATGGAGAGATTATAATTTAACCCTACCTCATGAATAACAATTTAAATGGAGTTAAAATGCATAAAACTTGCATTTCCACAAACTCCACATTTAAGGAAATAGTGTAATTTGTTGTTCTATTTTAAACATGATTCATAGTTGTTTAAACATGAGTAATTTGATACAAATAGATAGATCTTGTTTTTGGAACATTTTGATATATTATTCATATCTATGATTTTAAATGAATTAGTTATGAAATTTGAATGTTTAATTCAAACTCTAGAATGCTGGAAAATATTAAAATTATGACAGCATGACCCACGGTCAGGGATTTACTAATTATCAAATCATTTTTGGAAATGTTTAAAAGTCTGACATAGTGGACCCACGTGTCATGGTTTTAACATTTGCAGTTAAGAATAAAACGACGTTGACGTCGACATGACGTCATCAATGGATATGCAGTGGCTCCTGCTGAGCACGCTCCTCGTTCCTGTGGTTGCCTCGTTTGAGCACGAGAGGCTGCGAGGCGACGGCGCGGCGGCCGGTTCTCGGGCGCTGGAGCGGGAGAGTGAGCAGAGAGAGGGGACGAGGGACTGGAGAGATATGGGAAATAGAGGCGCGGCGGCGTCAATCGCGTCCAGGAAGAAGACGACAGGGAAAGGAGATGGCCTGTGCTGTAAGGAGCGGTAGAAGCTTCTTTGCTGCCCTACGTGGAAGGAAGGGAGGAAAAGACACGGGCTGAAGTGCAAAATAGGAATTTACATCAGAGACCTTGTAAAGTAGGTTTCCTGCCTATTTTTAAAATAGAATCTGTTTAGAGTTATTTAGGTTCTAAAATATCAGGAAATCATGGATCTTCTGAATATATCAGGAAATCATGGATCTTCTGAAACACAGTACGGTTTCTAGGATACTGCTTTGAGACAGAAGGGAAAACGGTAGAATGGGACGGGAAGCTTGTGTTGGCTGAGTTACGACAAAGATTACTAAGTTTTGAATATCTACCTCAAGGGAGCCTTGTCAAGCATATCACCGGTATGATCATGTAGCCTTCGTTCGATGTATTTACAGTTTATTCTGATTTTCACCTCCAACGTAGTACGATCGACGGGACATCCATGACGACTTGGTAGCCAATTGAAAAATCAGTAATTCTGTCCACCACAGTTCGGAAGACATCGCAGAATATTTCATGCATAAATACAGTTGCATGCCCAAATGCAGATTGGCATCAGAGGTCTCCACTCTCCAATGGCGAACCTACTGGAGAGAGCTCCTCAGGCGCTAACCTCCGGCTCCGCCCATCCGCACACACTTACACGGCTGCATACCGGCGGCGCAGTATTCAGTTGCCATGGCTGCAAGCAGCTCGGCGCAGACAACGCCAGAGTTAATGGCACCAGCGGTCACACAACTCGTCCTGGATGTGCACTTAAGTCACACTTCTCCAGAACGTGATTTTTTGGTCACACAACTCGTCATCTGGTGCACTTAAGTCACTGACCCCACCTGTCAGTCCGTTTTCCGTTGAAGTTGATGCTGACTGGACACGTAAATTTGCAAAAACCCCCCTGTATTTTTGGACATTTGCAAAAAAAACCCTGTATTTTTGGACATTTCAAAAATTCAGGGTTTTTTTGCAAAAATACAGGGGGGTTTTTGCAAATGTTCAAAAATACAGGGGGGTTTTTGCAAAATTATGACTGGACACGTAATTTTGCAAAAACCCCCCTATATTTTTGGACATTTGCAAAAAAACCCCTGTATTTTTGGACATTTCAAAAATTCAGGGGTTTTTTGCAAAAATACAGGGGGGTTTTTGCAAAATTACGTGTCCAGTCATCATCAACTTCAACGGAAAACGGACTGACAGGTGGGGTCAGTGACTTAAGTGCACCAGATGACGAGTTGTGTGACCAAAAAATCACGTTCTGGAGAAGTGTGACTTAAGTGCACATCGACGACGAGTTGTGTGACCGCTGGTGCAAATAACTCACAACGCCATGTACCGGTGCCACCCGTGCAGCTTGGACTTCCACATACCGTGCGCGCTAGCGCAGTCCACCATCGCACACCCTCGCTTCGGTGGCTGCGCTTTCACCTTCCTCACCAGTCCGGGCGCCGGCAGCAGCAGGATCTGCGACGCATGCGGCGAAGATGTACTCGGCTTCCTGTACCAGAGTCATGGAGGCGAGCTGGACCTCCATCCCTGCTGCGCTTTCCTCAAGGAGAGCATTGCCTGCAATGGCCGCGAGCTCCACCTCTGCACCCAGCAGCCGGGCGGTGCCTGCGACCTGTGCGGCCAGGACAAGAACGGGCGGCGCGGCAAGTTCTGGACCTACGCGTCCTTCCAAGGCAACGGCGGCGTTGTGAGCACGCACGTCGCGTGCCTCTTGTATGGCGACAAGAATCGTCACCCTGGACATGGTACTGGTAGGTTCTTCTCAAAGTGCTTCCTTCCGATTTGGCACGAATGACAAACTCCATTGCTGAACCTGCATGCAGGAGTTACCCGTTCCATTTCCAGCTCCTCTTCTACTCAGACGGCGGCTCCCAGCCCCGGCCCGAGTCAGATGGCGACCATCGTTCCCGCAGTCCAGGCCATCAATACTTTCTACAGCTTTGGCAAGAATGTGGCACACTTCCTTAGCGTCATCAACTCTGAGGACTCCACGGACACTCTCGAGTGATTACTCAAGCTGGCAAGTAACAAAAAGCTAGTACAGTGCAGATCCACGTACTACTTGTCTCTCTTATACTCTATGCACAAATCCTAAAAAAAAAGTGCTCGATCGATCGCCTGTATCGATCGAGCTCAACCGCTGAAAAGTCCATCAGCAGTAAGTTTGTAATTAATCTGTATTTTTAATAACGCCTCAACTCGTACCAAGCTCGATCGGTAATCACACACTGAGCTACAGTGTCGACTATCCTTGTGTAATGGTTAATCGACGAGCATGCATGCTTATATATATGCCCTCTTTATGTCCACTTAGAAAGATCGTAATTGGTTCAGCAATGGTTTGTCATTCGTGCATATATATGCGCTCTTCCGATTTTCCTAAGTGGACAAAAAAGAGCGCATATATATACACAGAGGGCTCCCGACACTTTTTATTTTTTTAATTGGCTTGTTCCTTATTTTTTCTTTGTTATTGTGGTGGCTTTGAATGCGGCGTTTTAACTTTTTGTGTTCCCCAGTTGAACATACAAACAGAGTATGTTGTTTCTGTTAGAATATATGTGGATTGCACTAGCTGACGGGCACGGCGCGTCGCAACTGCTGCTAGAAACTACCGCTGGCGGGCGCAATTTGTTCGCCAGCGGGACGTTTTCCTACCGCTGGCAGATGCCCAGCATCATGTAGAAAAAATACAGTTTAACCATCACTCCTAATATAAACAAGATTGTTTAGCAACGGCAGATGACCAGTATGTTACTACTTGTACCGTGTGCCCGAGACTATTTTACTAGTGGTAGCGCAGCCGGTGAAACATTACGCTACTAGTATACTCTACTTAGTAGCACGTTTTCCTAGAACACAATACACTAATTAGAAGTATCGTGTGTTTATTAGCACACGCTACTTCTGAGGCGGCCGCTATAACCTTTTTCCTATTAGTGTGTGGGCCAACATCACGGACCGCGACCCCGCGATGCTTCCAAAGTGAGGGCCTTCTCAAAGTCCTTGCGTTCGTCGGCCCATGACAGCCCAAGGCCCACCCACGGGTTCGTCTCCACGAACCATTTGCTCCGAGCGTTGTCCGTCAACCCTGATGGCCGCCTCAGTCGAAATGGTGATCGAGACCGATCCCACCATCGAGAGATCCTTCCACCTACAGGAGGTACCGGAGGCTCACGCCCTTCCACCCATCACCTCCGACGCCATCGGGATGAACCTGACATCCCTCACTGGTTCACACTCAGGCTCGAGTTCCCCTCCAGTCCACGGCATGTAGGACGAGCGCCAGCCTAACGTCCATGCCACGAACTCGCCGAGAAGGAGAGGCGCCGGCCCAGATCTTGGTGAAACAGAAACCTTGCTGGACGTGTACTCGACGATGTCATTGCCGCCCAGTGCGGCTAGTGGCTCACCCACCGTGCCCTCCGACGAGGAGGACCCTTTGCTCCCCCGCCCGGGGCTGATGCAAAAAAGACAAATCTTGTTTTCTTTTTCTTTTGCGGGACGCTGCTCAAAAACATGGGCACACTCACGCATATTAGTTGCATGCATGCACGTAAACCCTACCCCACACGCAGCTTCACGAAACGTCCATGCAACTGTTTTCCTTTTAAATTTCAGCATGTATGCTTGCGTTTACTATATGAACCTGAGTAAAGTAGTTTATTTTAATTACCTTCCTTTCTGATCAAATGCAGGATAGGTAGGTGGATTTCAGGTCTTTTCTTAATGGTTGTGTGCTCTCTGCCCTTACTCGACACGTTGCGTGTCGCGTATCTTTCTCCTTTTTCTTTTCCATCTCACAAAGCAAAGCTCTTTGTCACTACGAATAGAAAGCAAAGCAAGCTTCCTCGCCTGCAGGCGGCAGCCATTTTATCTTCCCGAGCAGAGCACCCAGCCCTCCCCTCGATCGTCTGCACTCTCGCTCAGCAAAGGTCCTCTTCCCCGGAGGTACTAGCTAGCTACATCTCTCTTGTTCCTATCTTGGTACTTGCTGCGCCGTGATCAGAGGAAGCAGGATTCTACACACACTAGCTAATTTCTTCCAGTCTGTCTAGCGGGAGATCGACATGCCGCCGTCCCAGCGCGACTGGATCAACGAGATGCCCGCGGCGCTCGTGGGTCCGGCGGCCGTGGTGGCATCGGTGACCTTCGGGGCCGCCATGAAGCACCCGGCGAGGCTCACCATGTTCCCCGCCAGCTACGCCTACTTCAGCGTCCTCAACTCCATGACCTTGTACGCCTCGCTCATGCTCACACTGCTCATCTGGACCCAGCGCCTCTGCGGGACGCCGCCGGCCATGGCCACGGCCACGGCCAGGATCACGACCGCCCTCTCGCTCTTATGCATGATCTACTTCACCTCCGCATTCGCATTCGCGTCGAGCCCCGAAGACCCGGTCGCCGGCTTCACGCTCCTCCTCCTGGCCGTCGTCATCTGCTTGCTCGTCTACGCCGTCGCCCTAGCCTTCGGAAAGTGGTACGTCGGCGCCTAATCCTTAGTTAATGCTAGCTTTCAACCTCGTGTTATCTACTGAGTTGATATGTAGGCGATGCTTCCATGCTTGTTTGTACAGGGCAACACGGTGATGATGCCCACAGATCAAGCCGCCGTAGCTACTACTACCATACTAACTAGTAGATTATTTATCTACTCTGTCTTCCCTGTCCGTACGATGTAGACTAGATTATTTAGCTTCAAGGTCTAAAAACCATTAGTTAGACGCAGGGCCGGCCCTGGGCCCACGAATTCTGAGGGCAGCCCAGGTATCTCTTCTCTTCTTTATATCTTTATCTTTATCTTTATCTTTATCTTTATACTATATAATATGTCTTCAGGTGATGGTCCGTTTTTCACTTTCCGATTTTACCCTTGTGTTGCTAGGTTAATTACCGAGTATGCCACCGCCAAGTCAACATAACAGTTCGTACAGAAAAAAGAACCGCTGAGAAGCGCCGCTCCTGCAGCCCAACCAGCGCGCCGCCTCCGATCCTTTGGCCCCCGGCCGGCCTACCGCCCCAACGCGCCTCCCCCACCACCCCAGGCTGACCCGAGCTACAGGTCGGCACGCTTCATACGATCGAAATCAAGCGTTCCAAGCTATCACACGAACGAGCTAGCGATTGGAGGAGAGATCGAGCAAAAAATCATGGCAGCGACCCACGACGGACTGAAGCAATGTCGAGAACGACTCGAGCTGGCCGCCACGCGGTACCGAGACGGTGCAGGGATGTAGGGCATCACGTCCTAGCGCATCACGTCCTGAATTCCTTTCCGCCACAGACGCCGCCGGGTTCCGCACGCCTTGTATCTCCCTGCGCGCGGCGCCGTCCGGGCATACGACGGATCGGGTCGCGTCGTCGCTTTCTCGGCGTCTTCCGGGAATACGTCGCGTACGACCTTGCGCGTACGTGCATCTCCCTTCCCCGGACAGCCTGCTCCGTTCAGGCCTCGGCGACGCCGTCGACGGGCCTCCTCTCCAAGATTTTTTCAGGCGGTGAAGCGCACTAAATATAGCCGCGTCGAGGCATTGGCGTCTAGATGCGCCGAAGCCGGAGCTGCCGACCTCCCGGACGCCGCTCGCTGAGTACCCCGACCGGCCTGACCAGATCCACTCCGCTGCCGGGACTAATTTCCAACGACGGTGCTCAGTGCTCCGCAACTCGTGGCTCCATTGAGGCTGGTGCCGCCGACCTCCCGCAGGTTGGCTGCACGTCGAAGCCGTCGCGACCTTTCGGCGAGCGTGCGCGTTGGTAAGATAGTGGGAGCGGCAGCATGGATGCCGGTGGTCGTCGTGTGCTCTGGTTTCTTGCCGCTCCGGCAGTGACCCTGGCTCACAGGCTTCTGTAGATCGGCAGTAGATGTGTGCATGCTCGGTTGGCGTGTTTGCTGATATCCTAAAACAAAATCAGTCTTCTAGGCTTTTCGATTCATTCATATATTGAGCCAAGGTCCAAAGAGAACTGTGTTTAAGTTCTTCAGCCTGACATGGTTAAACTTTTATTTGTATATTGGGTTGATGATGCTGATATATCTTCAGTATCCACAGGATGAGTGCCTCTGTTACATATTCAGAATAGCTACCTGTCTCAGTGGCATAGAACAGCAGGAGAAGGAGTAGAGGAAGCAACAGACCAAAGACAAGATCTACACATGGCTACTCGCCGGAGCTCTCCCGCCGTCGACACCGCCACAAGCTCCTGCCATTGACACCCACCTAAGCTGCTGCCCCGTTCGACCATGACCAAAGCCCCTATGGTCTACATCCCATAATGATGTAAGACATGGCTAGAAAATTTAATGCCATCTAAGTCTGGGGTTATGACGCTCATAAATTTGGCGGTAACTGTCCTGGAAAATTTATCCTGTCATTTGATGCACCGGACAACTTTCAAAATTCCAACAAGCCCAGCATATCACTAATGCCAGAAATAATATATTCATTCATGGTAATTCACAAAATAAGTTATGTGTTTCGTCATTTTATTGAAATGATAAGTCCATGTATGTGATTATGTTAAATAGCCCGTAGCAACGCACGGGCATTATGCTAGTATGTATGCAGTATGTACTTAGCATAGTATAGCACGTAATAAAAAAAGTAAAAGGCAAATCTGATGCGGTGATGCCTGTCCGTGGCTCTTCATTAGGCTCCTAACTATTGGGCCAGCCCAGCTAGGCCTTTTTATCTACATTGTCCGCTCGTTTCATTAAGTCGCGACGCTCGTTCGATCGAAAAAACAAGGAGCATCTTCTATCACGGTGTGACGCTCTGACCTAATCTTTCCTGCTTCGTCTAATCGTCTCGCCCGCCGCCCGCCATAGGCCTGATCACCTAATTGCTAGCGTATTGCTGATCGCCTAAATCCCAAGCGCCGCCGGCCGCAGGAATCAGGTAATTGATTAAGCCTGACTCTTACCTGCTCTACTTTTTTAGTGTAAGTGGTTAAATGGTTTGGCAACTACACCCTCCGTTCTGAATTTGTACTAAATCTGAGTCAAGTAATTCAGAACGGACGGAGGGAGTATGTGCATCGAGAAGAAGTTACTGGACGAGATTGATATTGGTTCCATTATCAAGGACTTTGCGTGTAGGATTGTAAGGAGAAAGTTTTAAGCTATGTTTAAATTGTAACACTCCTCCATCATAGTGAAATTACGCCTTCGCGCGTCGCGGTTTTTCCCCGTAAGGATTATCCACGTCAAAATTTGTTTACTTGTCTATACTAGGGGCCAAAACTTCAGTTTCGCCCTGGGCACCAGAAAACTCAGGACCGGCCCTGGTTAGACGAAGCTACGCATTTATCTGTTCGCTGCTACTACCGGACTGATTATTAAGCTTCTATGTATAAAAACTAGTATTGGATTATTTAGCTTCCATGCACTTTTTACTTCTTCTCTCTGTCTTCCCTGTCCATTGTTCAGTTGGGGTTTCTTTGTCCTCGAAGCTGATTAGCTTCAGTTTTTTTGGGTCCTAATTTTCACATAACACAGTAAGCTGTAAGATTCATGCAACTCAGTCAGCTCTTGTGCTTTCCAATAGCTACTAGTCTACTACTGGTACATAAATGATGCATGCTTGGGCACATCTTACTCCCAAACAAAATTTCTACCCTGGAACACAATGGCCAGCAAATTTCAAACCATGAAATACTAACTTCTGCCTTTTCTCATCTACTTGGGACCCCCTTTTTTTTGCCATCCTGGAACTTCCAACTCTCAAACCTCTACGAGCCAATTGACCACAGCTTCGATTCCACGTCAAGTCCGCAATAAAAACGATAAAGGGTCGCTTTCTTTGTTGACGCGGTCGATTGACCTGACCTGACTCGCCCTCCGCTTTTCATTTTTATTCGAAGCCCCGCCCTTTCTTCCGCGTTGGTGCCCTTTCTACGCTGCTCTTTTGTTTGCTCGAAGCATTGGTACGAGGCAGGGTGCTTCGAAAGATAATGGAATGTGCAGAGGGGGCCGGTAGTTGTTATAGATGGATCGAAACCTTCGAGGTTGATCGCCAAATGCATTGGTAGGGTACATGTATAGTTGACTCTACAGATACGTCGACTATTAGACGGTTTGGACATTAGAAGAGCGCACTTCTTAATCCTAATGACGGTCCCAACTGCCAGTGGCGTCATCTTTATGTCCTGACGAATCACACCATCGTTGCCGCCCCTATCTTCGCCAACTCAATTCGCAACTCGGGGTGCAGCCGCATCGACCATGGAGGCCTGCTTGTCGTGGCTCTCCGCCTTTGTTGCTGGCGTAGCTCATTCAGTCGGCTCCGTCTCTTCTTCCCTGCCGCCTGCGCGCAAGGTGTTCGGCCGACGCAACTCATTTTGGTAAGATAGGGAAAACCCTGCGTGCAGTGATTTCATAAATGGATGTTCATGTGGGTCTCAGGAACCTGAGCAGCGGATTGGTCAGCCAGAAAGCTGAGTGGCAGCTTGAGGTTTCACTGTTTATACTTTCACCCTTTTTGCGTTGACGGTCATACCTAATCAAGCGGGACCAATCATGAGGTGGTAATTCGTGTTTGTTACACGGACCACCAAGTCAACCCCCACCAACATGCTTAAAACGGCCTCCCGTGTCGTTCCCTAGGGCAGCACCGGCGGCCCAACCCTACCGCACCGCCAGAACACCACCGCATGGATATCGCATGCCGCCGGCCCTTGCCGCGGCAACAACGACCCATCTGCCATGGCGACTTTGGGAAGGAAGGCTCCGCGACTCGTGGTGGACGCTAGGGTTCCTGCTTCCTATCTTCCGTGTAATTGCTCTACATTTTCAAAAAAAGAAATTTTTTTGCTGATTCGTTGCGCGAAATAGTTGAAAGTTCATTTGCTATACGTAAAGGTGTTGTAAGTTTTTCTGGAAGCTGAACGTCCCTATTTTTAAGAAGTTGTGATCATTTGCTTTGAAACCTTATGTAAAGGTAATTCGAAAGTCATCAAAATTATTTCAAGTTGGTTTAACGTTTCTGGAAAGTAACTTTGTTTTTTTTGAAATTGTTCAAAGTTCTGCATGACCTTTGAAATAATTGAAGGGTTTCCTACACTATGCATCGCAAAGGTGGATATGGAGCAGGGTCCAGTACTGCTCCATACTGGCTCCGTATGTATTACATATTTGTCTACTCTGATGAAATACGTCGTATTCCCTCTATATTAATATAGCAACCATCCCATACAACCAATAGTCTTAAAATACTAGCGTGACAGCAAACATACACCCAAAGCGAGGGGAAGAGAACAAAAGAAGAAAAACAAATGATTGGTGGCGCCCGAGTCGTGGTACCAGACGCCCTTCTTGGCGTCCCCCTCTTGGTTGACCTGCGCCTTCTCCTCTAGCATGAGGAGGACCGGCTCCTTGCGGGTCGGGTTGGCCAGCTCCTCCCAAGCTGCCTTGGTCGACTCCTCCCGAGTCAACGCAGTCGAGTCCTTGTGACTCGATGAAGATGTCGAGTCCTCCTGACTCGACACTCCCGGGTCCTTGCGACCCGAGACGGCCGACTCCTCTCGAGTCGCCGAGCCCAGCTCCTCCCGAGCTGGGGCAGTCGAGTCCTTGCGACCCTACGAAGCCGTCGACTCCTCTCGAGTCAACGTGTCCCACTCCGCGATCCAACGGATCGGCGCGAGTTCCTCCGGAGGAGTCGACGATCCCTCCGACTCTGCCACAGGTCAAGTCGCTGACTCTGCCACCGGTCGAGACAAGGGTGCCGCCTCCGAGGTGCTCGACTCCGCCTGGCGAGTCGAAGCAGTGGGGCAGACGCGATGGTACAGGCCTCCACCATAAGGAGCGCGCTGTCATCTTCGTCGTCTCTGCCACGGACGAGGTGTGCCTCAGCACCCTCTGCGCGCACGAGGTGTGCTTCCTCGCGCTTCTTCTTGCGGCAATCCCGTACCCAATGGCCGGCGACTCCGCAGTACCTGCACGTGTCTTTCGACGTGCCAGGGTTCCCGGCTCCGTGAGCCGAGCTGCCCTTGCCGCGACCGCGCGGCTTGCCGCCACCGCGTCCGGCATGGCTGGAGGATCCACCTTCGTCCTGCAGGCGCATCCAAGAGAACCACTTCTCCTCCGTGAGTAGTTTCCCAGCCTGCTTGGCCTCCGGCTTCTTCGCGTCATGTCGCTCCTCGGCCGTTTTGAGGCGGCCGATGAGCTCCTCCATGGCCGATGAGCTCCTCCGTTGTCGAGGTCGAGCAGAGTCTCGATGGAGCATGCCATCTGCGAGAACCTCATGGGAACGACCGAGAGAAACTTACGGATAGTGTCTGGCTCGGTGATGGTGACGCCGAGCACCCCAAGCTACGACACGAGTGACGACAGCCGCATGGCGAAGTCGTCGATGTTCTCGTCGTCGCCAAACTTGATGGCCTCGTACTGCTTCTTGAGTGCCGTTGCCTTCGCCTCCCGGACACGGGTGTCCCCGACCCGCATCGTCTTGATCGCGTCCCACGCCTCCTTGGCCGTCTTCTTCGACGCCAGTGCGGAGATCATCTCCGGCGGGACGGCGAGCAGCACGTACTCCAGCGCTGCCCGGTCCGTCTCCCGCTCCTCCGTGCCATCGTGCACGGCGGCCCAAACGCGGCGTGCCTCAAGCTTCACTTGCATGAGCAGCGCCCAGTCCGTGTAGTTTGACCACGTGAGCAGCGGCCACGAACTACCGGCCTCCCGCACAACCCGCTGGACTGCCAGCGTGCTCGCGGCCTCCTTCACCTCCGCCGGCATGAGCGCCTTGCCTTCGCCCATCTCCGGTGAGATCTCTCAAGATGTTAGGCTCTGATACCAATTGTTACCCGTGAGATCTTGCTACGAGAGAGAGAGTGAGAGAGGGGAGTGTGTTCCAAATGCTAGGAAATGGTTTGCCTCAATTTTCTCATTGCATTCCTCTCTCTAAATAGGGGCAGAGCAGCCGGGCTGCCTAAGTCAACTATCCGGTCACATCGCTGCGACGTGACCGGTCATCCCATGCCCTGTCTACCTGACGCGTCACTGTTGACGACGTCATGACTAAGAAACGCTGTAGGTGACGTCTAGCACGTCCTATCTACCTACTCTGTACTGATGCTGACGCATCACTTCAGGACACAGGCTATAGGACAAAAGTCCTCGCACCCGAAGAACCTGGCGACTGCTTCGACTCGGGACAGGCCCCGGAGTCGAACACATCCTCGACTTGGGACAGACCCCGAAGTCGGCACCCTCTAACTTGTCGACTCCCAAGGATCGTCGACTGGACACACAAGACTATTTCCAACATTTTGAAACGTCGGGACCCGGGATGATGTTGAGCTCTTTGGCTGCGCACCTATAAAAACTCGCGGCCAGCATCGTCACTCCTTGCCTAGATCACTGGCTCACTGCTCATAGAGCTCGACCATCCCCTAGACAGAAGCGCCACAGACTCCCATCCCACCCTTCCAAATCCATCGATCCCAGACTTCCCAGTTCTGGTTGGGTTGGATCAATGGCCGCAGAGAAGGTGTGTACGAATTTGGATATTTTGTTTCTGGTTTCACTTGTGGTTTTGCACTTTTGCTCTGCCGGTTTGCTGATGATGTCGTTTTGTTGTCTGACTGCCGAGTGCAGAAGGTAGTCCTGAAGCTGGACCTGCACGACGACAGGCACAAGCAGAAGGCCCTCAAGGCCGTCAGCGTCCTCCCCGGTACTTGCTTAATCCTGTTCTTGCTCTGCCTGTACGTAATTACGGAAGGAATTGACCATAATTTCACACTTCAGTTCTGATTTTCTGACGACAACCATTGCCGCTGTTTCAGGTATCGAGCAGATCTCCGTGGACATGAAGGAGCAGAAGATGACCATCATCGGCACCGTCGACCCGTGTGTCGTCGTGGAGAAGCTGCGCGCCAAGTTCTTCCCGGGGCACAGATCGTCTCCGTGGGCCCGGCCAAGGAGGAGAAGAAGGACGGCGCCGGAGACAAGAAAGACGGCGACAAGAAGGAACACGGGAGCAAGCAGGCGGCGTACCCACCACAAGGCTTGCTGACAAGGTTCGTCGGCTAGCCTTCCACTTGCGAGATGTGGAACATGCCACACCTCCCAGGCCAGAGAATATGATACTGTCAAAAGTTCGGTCAGTATCCTTCATTGGATATCACAAGTGCATGCCTTCAGTTGGGGAGTTCCGGTTTCTTCTGGTTCTGAATCTTAAATTACTGGCTTATCCTGATAACATGATGACTCACAACCTTACTGGATCAGATGACCCAATTAGTTCAGGCTATTAGGCCAGAAAGTGAACTGGAGCTATTAGGCCACTTTGATGAAAGTGTAGAACCAAAGGCCCTCCCATTATCACTTCTTCAACATATCACCAGTGGATTTGCTAATGACAAACAAATTGGCTATGGTTCCTTTGCAATTGTTTATAAGCTACGTACGATTATGGTACCTCTCATATATATGCCCTTCTCTTTTGATCCTGGCTTAACTGAAATTTTAATTGACTCGAACAAAGCATGTTGCGGTTATAGGGAGTGCTTGAATGGCACGATTGTTGTGAAGAAGCTTTATGGAACGATTTCTATAGATGAGAATAAATCACTACTGGAAAATCCCTCTTCGCCGTGTGGTCAAAACACACGGCGAAGGCCGGAATTGACCTCGGCGAACACGTCGCCGAGAGTGGCACTCGGCAGAGCCGTCTCGGCGAAAAACGCCTCGGCGACGCCCCTTCGCCGAGTGCTTTATGTCGGGGATGCACGGCGAAGTCTTCGCCGAGAATTTTGTAACAGCCCAAAGTTTGAGAACCTAAAAACCCGAAGAAAAATTCCACTTTTTGTGTTGCATTGCATCATGGCATCCAAATTTAACTTGCTAAACAACACACTAATTTGGTTTGGCACCTTTTTAAAACAAATGCCAAACTTGACTTTACAAATTTCCCAATCAATGAGAGTTTTCAAACTTGCAAAACAAAATTACTTGACATCGTATATTTGTCAAGGAAGTTCCAAAGGTTTCAAATATATTATTTGCAAACTATTTTGATTTGTAAAATAAAATAAAAGGGAGCAACTCAAAATTGCCGGTGAGCAATTTCTATTTTATTTTGCTATCAAATGATTTCCAAATATTCTGGGAAAATTGGGGGAGCTTCTTATTGATATGGGGGAGGCTACCCAAATTTTGTCATATTTTACTAAAATGTTTTGGTGCCTAAATTAAATCAGGAAACGCTGCTGGTTCTAAAGAAGAAAAGGAAGAAGGACCAATCCGTGAAGAAATCAATTTTGCCAGGGGGTTATCTGTAAAGAGGTCGTCTCTCTCCTTGGCCACTGGCGCCATGCTGCCGCCGTGGCCGTGCCGCACGCTGCCCGCCCCAGCGCCCCTCTCCTCTGCTCTCCCCTGCGAAGAGCACGACGCCACGACCCCCACGACCTCACCTGCTCCCCATCCCCACTCGTCTTGTTCCCTTTTCTCTCCCTCTGCGGTTCCCCACCATGGCCGCGCCGCAGCTCAGCTCCGCCGCCACGACGCCGTCGGTTGAGTAGCTCCCGAGCCCAACCAAGAACACCCACCGCTCCGCCGCACCGTCCTCTTCCTCTACACCGGAGGAATCGAGCCGGAGTTTCCGGAATCGCCGCCGCCGTCCGAACCTTCTCCGACCACGGCCGCCGCCGCGCCGTTCGATTCCCGCCGCTGCCGTCCATCTCCGGTCCTCCCGGGCACACCACGACGTCCGCCTCGCCGTGCTGCTCCTCTCCACCAACGGAATCGTGCCGAAACGCAGCGAATCGACGCCGCCGTCCTCAACTCCGCCGCTGCCGCCCGAGCTTCGCCGGACGATTCCGACGCCGCCGCTGCATCCCCGACCGCGCCGTCTCCTCCAACGAGTCTGGGGTGAGCACACGAACCTCCCTTTGCCCTCCGTTGCGCCGCTCTCGATCTGTAGCTCGGGATTCGATTGGAGCTCGCCGTGCTCGTGCTTCGGACATTCCGAGCTCGTTTCAAACCGGAATATCCGGCTGAGGCCAGTACGCTTTTCATTCCACTCCTTAGCAGAATTTCCAGCTCGCTCCGTCCATCGGATATTCCGAGTAAGACAAAATTCGGAAAATCCGAATTTCACCAGTACCCTTTTTCTTTAGGTCCTTAGTAGAAATTCAAACCTTCGTGAGCCTCGGATATTCCGAGTTCAATGTCAACCGGAAATTCCGATTTTGTCCAGTACAAGAAAAGTCTACTGTTTTAAATTCTTGCCTCTCTATTTTGTTAAAATATTTTGGCTGTGTTTATAAATAACTTATTAAAGGCCACTAATTTAAAAGGAGGGATCAAATTAATTGAAAACACCTATTTAAAATAGTAATCTATAAAAATAATAACTTTTTATCGGCACATCAGAAAAAGGTGTTCGATATACCTAAACGCTCAGAAAAATGTGAGCTATCCAAAATCATCATCCTCATGCATACTTTATCACAATTACAATATTGTACTTCTAGTGGTACTAAAATCATTAAGATAAATATGGGTTGTGCCAATTATTGCCAAATAATTTGGGACAACTCATTTAAAGTGTGGATCATGTCTAGGATCTCTTAATCGCATTAAAATGTCATGTCATCATTTTTTTATGCATTGCACAATTGCCATGTGTTGATTGTTGTTTTGCTTTCCGGTGTTGTTTGTGCTTCGGTAGATCGAGGAGTTGAGGTGCAACCACAATCCTTCGACGACTCTTACTACCTTTTATCTCAACAAGGCAAGCGTAATCCCCCCTCTGAGCATATCTTATCCTATTTTCCGCAATTATTTTCTCCACTATAATATTGCATGCGATTCTAAATGTCTTTTGCCTGGATTAGAGTATCCTACTAGTTGCATTAGAATCCTGTTGCCATTCTACCTGTACCCTTCCTAATACCATAGGATTGTATTGTTGGCCACGAAATACTTAACTATGCTAGTTGATGCTTAGCCATGCTTAGTTAAATGCCTAGTGGTACTATGGTGGTACATGCTGGAAACAGGTGTTGACTTGTGACAGTGATGTCGATGGTGGAGAAATTGTGGTGATGGATAAGAAACTGCTAAAAGGTGGGGATGAGAGGCCACATGGGATGTGGTGGGTTGTCTCGTTCTCACCGCCTAGGTGCGAGTTCTGGACCTCTTGAACCAAGTTGAGCGTGCAACCATGCGTGGGCTATATGGAACCCCCATCGACCGACTAACTTGTGGCGGACTAGCCGAGGGTCCTCTAGTTTGGCTTTCCATTTGCGCGTGCGTTGAGATGGTGGCCAAGACTGAGACGAGGACGGTGGTGTTAGGAAAATGAGTGACCGTGGGGCGGGGTGTGTGATCCTGGCAGTCCTACCGTCACTGATGATCCTTGGTTAGTCTTAAGCGAGGTAAAGGTTGTAGCCGTTTCACACTCAGCCGGCTTTCCCCGGAAGAGAGCTAATGTCTGGCAATGAGTCTGGCGGTACGCGTGGCGAAGGAGCTGGGGCCCCTCGGGACTCCGGGGACTTCCACTTTGTACACCCCTGCAGGGTTAAATCTTTTCGAAAAGCCGTGTCCACGGTTACGGACGACTTGGGAATGGACGCTGATCATAGAATAACTTTAACGGAATGATTAAAACTTGGGTACTAGAGGTACCAATTTCAGGATTGTAAGGTTGACTTCCTCGAGGGTGATTCGGGGAGGTGCCTTTGATGAACAGGACCAATGATGGTGACGATGGTGATGGTTGATGTTGAGAAAGGTGATCTCAAAGAAAAGAGTTGCTTCTTACCCCTCTTTTCAAATATTCTGATTAGTCGTTGCCACGGATTTATTGTTTCTTTAAATAAAATCAGCTTTATGCAAAATAGCCATAAAACCTTGTAAGCCAATCATCGAGCATATATTAGCTCTTAATCTTGCGAGTTCGTCGAACTCAACGTCGTTTATTCAGTTTCAGGAGAGGACTTCACCGCCCTCGAAGGTGGGTTCTTTGTGGACGTCGACGAGTAGTCTGGGGTTCCCAGGTGGCAGCTTGGGACATCCCGGAACAGCTGGCGCTGGATGTTTATTTGCAGGCCTCTTAGGCCATATTTGGTTCTTGTTGTTTAGAACAACGCCCTTCGCTTCCGCTTGATGTATCGTTGGGTCAGTGACCTCTGTTTGTATTTTGCATCTTTTCTCTATTATAAGAGTTGAATTATATGCTTTTGTGTCGTAGAGTCTGTGATGTTCCAGTTGTTCCACAAGTCTTGATCTTATTATTATGCTTTGATAGTTGTGCCCGTGTTGAGACATCGATCGGGGTGTTGTGTTGTTGGGAGAGGTGTGCCCAGCAACGCCTGCCAAAGGTTTTGGCCGGGGATTGGTAAACCCGTAACCTCCGATGGTATCGCTTAACCGGTGACACACAGCATCACTGTATAGTAGTCGGGTCGAGGCGCTACAAGTTGGTATCAGAGCAGGATTGCCTGTAGGAAACCCTTTCTACTGGTCGACGTTGAGTCTAGTGTTTGTGAAATTATTTTTAAACAAAAAATGAGTTGTGAAAACCATCTTAGGATTCTTTTTACTCCTTATCTGGTTACCTTCTAATCTCGGAGCAATCTTACCTCGATTTGAATTAAATGTTTTACTTCTCACCTGTTACTTCAAATGATTAGGATTTCGGGGTTGGACTTCTTACCTGTTACCTTTAGTGTTATGTGTCCAGTTGCTTCCGCCGCGCTGCAATCCGAAGCTTCATGTGCCGAGAAACCATCTGGAGTACGACGAAAATTCCTATCAACTCAGTTGTTTACGGACCCTTGTATTCCTATCGAGTCTAATCCTTGTTTCCTTTCTTCGGGTTTTAACCCAAGGACTTGAACATAAGGTCCCGGATTGTGCCAACTAGTGTGTGTTAAGTTGTGATTTCTTAACTCTCGCTAGTAGCACATGAAGCTGCCCTTTAACCCAAGTCCTTTATCTGGTCAGTGAGGTAATGTTCAACCTTTTCCCACACCTCAGCTGGCTTTGTAACTCCAGCTCTCCCTTGGCCTTGTTTTAGGTTCTGTCTTGGAACCATCGGAGTTACGACAAATCCTTATATCAAGTCTTCCATCTATGTTCGTGATCCCGCTGCACCTCTCCTTTTTGGGCATGGTTATCACAATTGAGTAATAACCGGTGCATCTCTAACATCTTAGGATTTCTCCGGAGCATGTTGTTACTCTTGATCTTCTTTCCGACCCTTGTCTTTCGTTTGACCGTCATGTTCTCACCGTGCATTGGTGTGTTCCGATGCCAGTCGCTCTCTTGATTCGTCAAGACTTTCCACTTCGTCCTGTTAGAAGAAACAAACTCCAGTACCTTGTCCACTTCTCGGGCTAGGTCAAAGTTTTGTAGTCCACAGAATAAGAGGTTTGTTAGTCTCTATTTCTGTTCCATCTTAGAGTAGCACGATATCTTGGTATAAAGAGTGTGCACTTGTGCTAAGTATCATGATCCTCTTGATGAAGTGATGCTCTTACACTTAATTGCTCTCCGTTCTCCAAGTAACTTGTTACTCGAGAATGATAAGACGTGAGCAATGATGTGGCTATCGGATATTCTCAGAAGTTCTTACTGCGCTGAAATCCACGGGTATTCATTGCCCTCTTTAGCATGATTGGTTAGCCGAGTAATAAGCTAAATTTGACAGTGATACCAAGTTCGTTTCCTCCGGTGCCCTCCCTCGGTCAAAGAGTTAGGTTCGTGCCGAAGCTCCCAAGACCACCTCGTTGTGCCTTGAAAGGCATGATCCTCCCTCGAACTCAAGATCCACCGTTATGTCGTGATATCCTGTATGGGGATCGTGATATGCTGTAGGTTTTTCCAGAAGTATCGCCAGGTTGTCGCCTGTCCAAGCTCAACATTACGGACAACTCCTTTCTCCCGAAAAATCGAGCTTATGAGTAAGCTGGTTATCTAAACAACTCGCTTCTCCAAGAAAATCGTGTTGGATGTCCTGAATTATTCGGTTGAGCTTAAACAACTTGGAGAGTTGAAAGGTAAAAGCTCTATCTGATATAGTTCATTCTCAAGGGGATGTCTAGTCTGTTCATGTTGAAACAAGGTGGTATCTCCTCTTCGGATATGCTACCCTCCAAATCTTTTGTTTTGAATTGGGCTATCGTCAAATCAAACTCCGACCTCCCTGAATGTGTTAATCTGAGCAATGCTTATGCCCGTTCATGTGACATATGACTCGACCATCTTGGAGTAACTAGATAAGTTGGTTGTTGAGCCCATCAACTACCTCTTATTTTTCCTCCATGTTTGAGGAGATTTATATGGAATAGTGGGCGTAGCATTGTAAACTTGTTAGCACTAACTTATGTTGTCACAAGGCATGTGTTCTCGAAGTTAGAAATGACTTTCTCTGATCCACGTGCAACGGCTGAAAGATGTTGCCGTGGAACTGAGTAAATTGACTTGTCTCCTCGGAATCATCCCAACTCCATCCTGTGTGTGCAAATATTCTTGGTATGGTACGTTGTCACCCCCCTTCCTTGAGAAATTTTCGTCTATGCCTCCAAGCCACTAGTGGAACTGTTCAAGAAGGAGAAGGATTCCAAGAAATCCTTCTGTCTTCTTTGATGTTCCCCAAGAAGGGCAAAACTGTGTCTCATTGCAAGTAACTCATGTAGGTGCAGATGTCTTCTGACAAGTTGCTAAGATGTGAGTTCCGCAACCCTGTTCCTCCTTCGGAGTTGGACGTTCTAGTCTGACTTATAGGGATTCTAGCTATTGTAATCCGTTGTTATCCTTTGCAAAGACTTTCTATTCTTACATGTCGAGTCTGATGTATCTCTACACCTAACCAGATCTGAATCGCAAACAGAAATGATGGTTGGTGATCGTCAACAAGCTTTTCCTCGATGTCTAGAACATCAAGAGGTTTTTCCGATACTATCGTTTCCGGAGTTTCTAAAATTCTCTTGGTCCATCTTCCTGGTCCTTCTCCTGTGATCTGTAATGCTCTTCTGTGAGGAAAGTTCTACTCAAGCCGTCTAGTTCAAGTCACTCTTCATCTGTCAGAGTATTGTTTAACTTTCGTCTCCAGAAACTTAAAGCCTTGTGCAAAGTTCGTATTCTGGATCTTGAGAAACAGTTGTCTGTCAACTAGAACTCCTTATCAATCTTTTGTCACCACATGTGTCTCCTAACTGTCAATTCAGGGGATGCTTGAAGACTCATCCTAAGATTCTACTAGGAGGTACTCGGTCGTAGTATCTTCTCAAAGGTCCAACCTTCCGGAGAGGTTTCCTTTTTTCCTATGGTGTACGTTAATAGTGACCTCGAAGTGAAGCCGATGGAGATCTTCATGATGCCCGTGATCAACCTCTTCAAGAAAGAAGCCTCCCGAAGTGAGAAGATCGTGTAGTACCTCGTGACCCTTTTTCCCTCTTCCCTACTCTAAGAATCTCGGGACGAGATTCCTGTAAGGAGGGTAGAGTTGTAACAGCCCAAAGTTTGAGAACCTAAAAACCCGAAGAAAAATTCCACTTTTTGTGTTGCATTGCATCATGGCATCCAAATTTAACTTGCTAAACAACACACTAATTTGGTTTGGCACCTTTTTAAAACAAATGCCAAACTTGACTTTACAAATTTCCCAATCAATGAGAGTTTTCAAACTTGCAAAACAAAATTACTTGACATCGTATATTTGTCAAGGAAGTTCCAAAGGTTTCAAATATATTATTTGCAAACTATTTTGATTTGTAAAATAAAATAAAAGGGAGCAACTCAAAATTGCCGGTGAGCAATTTCTATTTTATTTTGCTATCAAATGATTTCCAAATATTCTGGGAAAATTGGGGGAGCTTCTTATTGATATGGGGGAGGCTACCCAAATTTTGTCATATTTTACTAAAATGTTTTGGTGCCTAAATTAAATCAGGAAACGCTGCTGGTTCTAAAGAAGAAAAGGAAGAAGGACCAATCCGTGAAGAAATCAATTTTGCCAGGGGGTTATCTGTAAAGAGGTCGTCTCTCTCCTTGGCCACTGGCGCCATGCTGCCGCCGTGGCCGTGCCGCACGCTGCCCGCCCCAGGGCACCTCTCCTCTGCTCTCCCCTGCGAAGAGCACGACGCCACGACCCCCACGACCTCACCTGCTCCCCATCCCCACTCGCCCTGCTCCCTTTTCTCTCCCTCTGCGGTTCCCCACCATGGCCGCGCCGCAGCTCAGCTCCGCCGCCACGACGCCGTCAGTTGAGTAGCTCCCGAGCCCAACCAAGAACACCCACCGCTCCGCCGCACCGTCCTCTTCCTCTACACCTGAGGAATCGAGCCGGAGTTTCCGGAATCGCCGCCGCCGTCCGAACCTTCTCCGACCACGGCCGCCGCCGCGCCGGTCGATTCCCGCCGCTGCCATCCATCTCCGGTCCTCCCGGGCACACCACGACGTCCGCCTCGCCGTGCTGCTCCTCTCCACCAACGGAATCGTGCCGAAACGCAGCGAATCGACGCCGCCGTCCTCAACTCCGCCGCTGCCGCCCGAGCTTCGCCGGACGATTCCGACGCCGCCGCTGCATCCCCGACCGCGCCGTCTCCTCCAACGAGTCTGGGGTGAGCACACGAACCTCCCTTTGCCCTCCGTTGCGCCGCTCTCGATCTGTAGCTCGGGATTCGATTGGAGCTCGCCGTGCTCGTGCTTCGGACATTCCGAGCTCGTTTCAAACCGGAATATCCGGCTGAGGCCAGTACGCTTTTCATTCCACTCCTTAGCAGAATTTCCAGCTCGCTCCGTCCATCGGATATTCCGAGTAAGACAAAATTCGGAAAATCCGAATTTCACCAGTACCCTTTTTCTTTAGGTCCTTAGTAGAAATTCAAACCTTCGTGAGCCTCGGATATTCCGAGTTCAATGTAAACCGGAAATTCCGATTTTGTCCAGTACAAGAAAAGTCTACTGTTTTAAATTCTTGCCTCTCTATTTTGTTAAAATATTTTGGCTGTGTTTATAAATAACTTATTAAAGGCCACTAATTTAAAAGGAGGAATCAAATTAATTGAAAATACCTATTTAAAATAGTAATCTATAAAAATAATAACTTTTTATCGGCACATCAGAAAAAGGTGTTCGATATACCTAAACGCTCAGAAAAATGTGAGCTATCCAAAATCATCATCCTCATGCATACTTGATCACAATTACAATATTGTACTTCTAGTGGTACTAAAATCATTAAGATAAATATGGGTTGTGCCAATTATTGCCAAATAATTTGGGACAACTCATTTAAAGTGTGGATCATGTCTAGGATCTCTTAATCGCATTAAAATGTCATGTCATCATTTTTGTATGCATTGCACAATTGCCATGTGTTGATTGTTGTTTTGCTTTCCGGTGTTGTTTGTGCTTCGGTAGATCGAGGAGTTGAGGTGCAACCACAATCCTTCGACGACTCTTACTACCTTTTATCTCAACAAGGCAAGCGTAATCCCCCCTCTGAGCATATCTTATCCTATTTTCCGCAATTATTTTCTCCACTATAATATTGCATGCGATTCTAAATGTCTTTTGCCTGGATTAGAGTATCCTACTAGTTGCATTAGAATCCTGTTGCCATTCTACCTGTACCCTTCCTAATACCATAGGATTGTATTGTTGGCCACGAAATACTTAACTATGCTAGTTGATGCTTAGCCATGCTTAATTAAATGCCTAGTGGTACTATGGTGGTACATGCTGGAAACAGGTGTTGACTTGTGACAGTGATGTCGATGGTGGAGAAATTGTGGTGATGGATAAGAAACTGCTAAAAGGTGGGGATGAGAGGCCACATGGGATGTGGTGGGTTGTCTCGTTCTCACCGCCTAGGTGCGAGTTCTGGACCTCTTGAACCAAGTTGAGCGTGCAACCATGCGTGGGCTATATGGAACCCCCATCGACCGACTAACTTGTGGCGGACTAGCCGAGGGTCCTCTAGTTTGGCTTTCCATTTGCGCGTGCGTTGAGATGGTGGCCAAGACTGAGACGAGGACGGTGGTGTTAGGAAAATGAGTGACCGTGGGGCGGGGTGTGTGATCCTGGCAGTCCTACCGTCACTGATGATCCTTGGTTAGTCTTAAGCGAGGTAAAGGTTGTAGCCATTTCACACTCAGCCGGCTTTCCCCGGAAGAGAGCTAATGTCTGGCAATGAGTCTGGCGGTACGCGTGGCGAAGGAGCTGGGGCCCCTCGGGACTCCGGGGACTTCCACTTTGTACACCCCTGCAGGGTTAAATCTTTTCGAAAAGCCGTGTCCACGGTTACGGACGACTTGGGAATGGACGCTGATCATAGAATAACTTTAACGGAATGATTAAAACTTGGGTACTAGAGGTACCAATTTCAGGATTGTAAGGTTGACTTCCTCGAGGGTGATTCTGGGAGGTGCCTTTGATGAACAGGTACAATGATGGTGACGATGGTGATGGTTGATGTTGAGAAAGGTGATCTGAAAGAAAAGAGTTGCTTCTTACCCTCTTTTCAAATATTCTGATTAGTCGTTGCCACGGATTTATTGTTTCTTTAAATAAAATCAGCTTTATGCAAAATAGCCATAAAACCTTGAAAGCCAATCATCGAGCATATATTAGCTCTTAATCTTGCGAGTTCGTCGAACTCAACGTCGTTTATTCAGTTTCAGGAGAGGACTTCACCGCCCTCGAAGGTGGGTTCTTTGTGGACGTCGATGAGTAGTCTGGGGTTCCCAGGTGGCAGCTTGGGACATCCCGGAACAGCTGGCGCTGGATGTTTATTTGCAGGCCTCTTAGGCCATATTTGGTTCTTGTTGTTTAGAACAACGCCCTTCGCTTCCGCTTGATGTATCGTTGGGTCAGTGACCTCTGTTTGTATTTTGCATCTTTTCTCTATTATAAGAGTTGAATTATATGCTTTTGTGTCGTAGAGTCTGTGATGTGCCAGTTGTTCCACAAGTCTTGATCTTATTATTATGCTTTGATAGTTGTGCCCGTGTTGAGACATCGATCGGGGTGTTGTGTTGTTGGGAGAGGTGTGCCCAGCAACGCCTGCGAAAGGTTTTGGCCGGGGATTGGTAAACCCGTAACCTCCGATGGTATCGCTTAACCGGTGACACACAGCATCACTGTATAGTAGTCGGGTCGGGGCGCTACAAATTTACACCAGCCACCCGGCGAAGAAAAGGCAATCTGGATCGTCCCATGTCAGATCAGCGTCAGGCGTGTGTCAGAACTTCGCCGAGTTCGGTGGTGTCGGCTCTCGGCGAAGAAGGAACACACCGATGGCGCCACGTGTCCTCCAACTGGGTGCCGGCGAACGTCTTTGCCGTGCTGCGCTTCGCCGAGTGCCTCTGCGTATCTTCGCCGTGCATTTCTTCGCCGAGTGCCAGACTTTTAGTTCGCCGTGTCTCCGCTTCGCCGAGAGCGAATACTTCGCCGAGAGCTAGGTGACCGCAAAGACTCGGCGAATGTCGTTCCAAATGGTCGCGTTCGATCTCCCTTCGCCGAGACCCAAACTCGGCAAATGTTGCTCGCTCGGCGAAGGAAAATGCCAGGTGACCATTTGGCATCACTGCGCCGAGTGCGGCACTCGGCAAACAAATATATCTCGGCGAAGTGTGTTCCAGGTGACCAAATGGCACCTGTATGGTCACTTCACCGAGTGTCTTTCTCGGCAAAGAGCATTTCGCCGAGTGCTGTACTCGGCGAAGAGCCTGCACAGTGCCAGCTTTTTTCTGCTTTTTAGGAATCCCTGCATTGAAACACAATATGCATATATATATATTTCAAATATATCAACTGGATCATTACCAGCACACCCAGAACAATGAAAGGAGACACATATAAGCAAATATAGCACACATATGGTCCAAAAGTTCACAAAATAGAGTGCACAAGTTCATAAAGCACACAACACAAGTCAAACAAGTCCAAAATACATTATCCTGCTCACAGCTAGCAGGAAATGCCACAGTTGAGAGGCAACACAAGTCCAGAAGTCACTCGGGGTTGTTGGAGGCCGTTGGCGCCGATGATGGGCTTGCAGCTCTGCCTCCACCATTCCCTCCGTCTTGACCATCCGTGGCAGTGTGGGATCCAGCCGTTCGATGCTCCTATGAAGATTCACATTAGACGAGTAAGCAAACAAAAGATGAATTATTGCCATAAAGGCCTGGAGGCATGCTTGTTGGCTTGACATATGGTTCATACAAAATATTACATCACAAATGGTTCATACAAAATATTACATCACAAATGGTTCATACAGACATAGATTCTTAATTGACGAGTACAAAGCTTCAGAAGCTAGTGTCTACATTGTTTGGATCATAACTTGGACCAGGATCATCATCATCACTATCACGAGTGTACCACCAATCTGGAACGTAGTCTAGAGGTGGACCGCTCGGCTCCTCTACATCGGGTAGGTGCATCCGTTCAAGAAGCTCCACGTCTCTCCGGTTGACAACCAGCTCACCGTCCTCTTGCCCATGGTCGACTATAATGACAGCATCGTTTTCTTCCATTTCATCTACACTAGGCAAGTTGATGTTCAATTGGCCTGACAGCCCATCTTCCTGATAAAACTCTCCCTCGTAGGTGTTCGGGTTTAGGCGGTGGTGGTAGTCGTCATCGTTAGGGGTAGCTACTTTATTACGTGGCGGTACCGAGATCACTACATCCCAGCCTATTAGACGTTTCACAGTTTTGCATGGGTACGGGAGATAAAAAACTTGGATGGCTTGGTGTGCTAGGATATAGACATCATCTCCCGCGTAGACGGATTCTCGCTCAATTTCGACCAACCCAATTTCAGGTCTTCGTCGCACTCTTCTTGGATTGAACCAATGGCATTTGAAGACAACAGGGTTCTTCTTTTTGCCGAATTCACAATCCAGTTCAATTATTTCCTGGACTATTCCATAGTAATCAAGGCCATCCTTCCCTTGGCATAAGACCCCGGAATTTCTTGTCTTCGGGTTTGGCCGAGTTTTTTCGTAATGATCGGTATGGAAGCGGAACCCATTCACGTCATAAGAATTATAGGTCTTGACGGCATAGGTGCATGAGGTAAGTTTCTTCAACTCGGGCCTCATTTCCAGGTCAGATATTCCCTACAAGTGCAATAGGAACAAGTATGATATGTTAGTGTAGACGAAACGTCTTGCACAAACATGGAATGAAACAAGGGGATATTCCCTACTTTAGCTTTGAACCACGGAATGAAACCGCCGCCTCCTTCACCCCCCTTTTTAAAAAGAACCAAATTGTCATTGTCGGTACATGGTCTTCGATGTTTCCAGGTTTCTGTCTCAAATAACCTATGAATGGCAACGATCAAGAAACGGAGTTAGTCCACAAACTAGGAAATGGAAGTGTGTCGAACAATACACTATACACTGAGCACTTACTCAATGTAGGGTTGTACTTCCATCCTGTTCTTCAAGACATAAGATGTAATGTTCGTCCACTCATCATATGATAATTTCCTCTTCTTGTGGCCACTTGATTTGCCACCGGCCCCAATGAAAATGCTAAGTTCAGGTAGATCTTCCGGGTTGGCCATATTGAGACGAGGCACTGGATTATGAACAGTGGTAAGATTGTCACTATAGAACTTAGTGGTGAAGTTTGACACCTCCTCGTTCAGTGTTGCCTCAGCTATGGATGCTTCGATGCGGCATTTGTTCGTGCTGTTCTTTTGAAGGTCCTTCTGCTCTCTCTTAGTTGCAAACATCCAACGAGTCTGCACAGGCCCACTAGTATAGAACGACACATCGGAAACGGGCCAAAAACCCCTTCGGCAACGGAGAAAGGGTCCGTGTCCCCGCTTCCGATACTGATGTGAGGGCCCTCATCGGTAACGGTGGCAGAACACCGTTTCCGATGTGAGAAAATTTCGGCATCGGAGCCTCCGCCCCCGTTACCAATGTGTGACCATTTCGGCAACGGAGGGTTTTGTCCTCCGTTACCAGTGTGGTATCATGTCGGCAACGGCTATTTCTGTTTGCCCGTTTCCTATGTCTAATTGCAAGCTAATAGTAATTAGCTGCGCTTGCACGCCCGTGCTACAGCAATTATTTAGCAGACATTCAGCAATACAAGTTTACAACAATCATATGAACACAAAGTTTACAGCAAATGTTGGAATACAAGTTCACAGCTATTGCTATTGCTATTGCTACAAATACAAAGTTTTCAGCCATTGTTCGGAAAAAAGTGGACACAATTTAAAGAAGTTACACCACAATGGTGACAACAATTGTTTTGGAAAAATCTATAGTCTCACCAGCGAGAATGCCGGTATGGACAGGTGAACAAATGCCGAATAGGATCTCATGATCATGGATTAGGGTGTGTAGTTTTCCCTCCTTGCTTACGATGTGTTTAAGGACGAACGCAGCAAACTTGCCTCTCACCATCGTAAGAACATCCTTCTTCAAAGGTGCACGTCCCATTCCACCTATAAGCTGCAGGCAGATTCTTAGTTAGGTATCTTTCGTCATGTATGTCTGCAAATATTGTTAGGAAACATGAATTGTTGATGATGTCGTGGATTACTAACCGAATCGAGGCTTGGCAGACTTTCGAGGTGGGAACGACTTTCAATATTGCATTGCACACATAATACCCACAAAGATTTGTACCAGGTGGTTGCTGAGGGCACTGTAATGTTGGTGACAAAATCGCTCACTTAGTTTGGTTTGCTAGCAGGTATTTGTGAAAACTAGGAATAAAGTAGCAACTGTTACCGGGTTAACTTTACGTGACTCAATATGGCCTCCTGTTCTCCTCTCTTGGCCAACGGTCTCTTGATTATCGTCAGTACTTTTCGAACACACTACAAAAGTAATGAGTTGGCGGATTGAGAAAACAACACGTGAAAGTTAAATCATAAAGTAAACTAGGGAACGATGTAATACCTGTTCAAGAATTCTCCAAGGGTGTATAATTTATACTTCCAAGTAGGGAATCTATATACAATACCTTGTTCTGTTTAGGAATGATGACAGCTAAGAACCAGTGAGAACTGCAAAGGAAAATAACAAACTTACGCCTGATGGTAAGGAAGCAGGATGTACAGATAATTTTTGATAACAAACTTACGCCTGATTGTAAGGAAGCAGGATCAACTCTTTGTCTTGATAATGAGTCAACGCTTTCACAGCATAGTCGAATGTACGTCGTATCCATTGCAGCAGATGTTCGTGTAATTGATAAGAGCCGGGTCAAGGAAACCTACCGGTTCTTTCCTGCGGTTGCACTCGAATACCTGGCTCCTAAGTACAAGAAAGAGAATAGTTAGCATGTACTGAACAGAAGAAAGCTATTAAAATGTGAAAAGTATTTGTAAGGCACATACAATGTGAACAAACGCATGAACGTGCCATCAACAGTATTCAGGTTGAAAACTTGGAACATCTCTGAAAACTCCCAGTTATAAAGAACGTCATCTTCGACGCCGTAAAAATCCTCTTTCCTGATACTGAAGGTCATCTCCTTATTCTCTTCACAATATAGGAGGTACTTTTCATGAAGCTGCTGGCAAGCCAAGCCTGATCTTTGTAATCCATCTCTAGTCAACAATGGCTGTCCACGCACGTATTTGGGGCACTTTGCACCTCTGCATTGTATTTCTTATTAAATTCTTCGTCATCTAGGTATTGGTCGCTGTAATCGGTGCAGTATTTTTTTTATTTTTAGTGGTCTTGGGCTTGGGCTTGGGCTTCATCGGGGTTCTATTTATCGGGGCCATCTTGGCATGGTCCTTCGCCCGGACGGGTGTGGTGCCTCTACGTGTCCGAACAAGTTGGGGCGGAGGCGGAGGCGGCAGATGAGCCTGCTGTGGCTGAGGAGGCAGGGACGGCAGTTGAGCCTCCTGTGACTGAGGCGGAGGCGGCAGATAAGCCTGCTGTGGCTGAGGCGGAGGCGGAGGCGTAGGCGGTGTTGGTGTAGCTTCAACCAAGTTGGTGGTGTTGTTCACCACAAGGGCAGTAGGTGAGTTACCATCGACAGGCGGTGTTGGTGTGGCTTCACAACTCTGTGCAACCGTTGTATCTTCAACTGCTTGTTCTCTGGAAGGCTGTTTGGCCGCAATATCAAGGAGGAGCTGTGCTGAACGGAGGCCTTCAGACGACGCCATCTGTCGAGAAGCTGTTGAGGTGGATGGCAGGGCACTGAGAAGAGAAATCTCCTTCTTGGGCCACTGTACGTATCTCAGCTTAGCCTGGCCCAAGCTTTGTACGTCTGCATCGACGCAGGTGTTAAATAGCAAGATGCCTTCGAAGCCAGGCATGACCTTGTCCACAAAGCACATTGCAAAACCTGGCTTTAAGGGCACACCATCCACTTGAGGTACCACATCGGTAGGTGGCTGAACCATACCTAGTGCTGCCACCAGGGGATGATGCGTCATCACGGTTACAGGCACATGTAGTTTGCATCTCACCGGGCTCGTGATGTCGTCCACAGCATATTTGCCGGTGTCTACAAGACCATCAACCGACAATGATCCACAACTACTCCTGGCTGCAGGGCACTCCCCCCTACCGGGATCAAGGTGACCGTCTCGAAGATGCTTAACGATATTGGCCGTAATATTTGTCTCTAGTGCTTTCATTTGAGCGTCATGTCTGGCCTTTTTCATTGCCTGCCTTTCAGCCTGGTCTATCGCGAAAGCCTTCTTGTGGCCAACATGGGTGCCGTACGTCCGAGACCGACCAGAGGGCTCAGGCGTAGCCAAAGCTTTTGAGAGAATGTCATCTTTCCCTCGTGCCAGAATCTCTCCGCTGTCCTTTTTATTTTTCAGCTCCAGCTGGAGATAAGACAAGTAGTACACTGAATTCAGTACACAAGGAAATATTGTGTCAGTTAAGGAGGAAACAACTTAGGTTATATATGGTTATTACCATTGTTTTATGTAACTTTTGGGTCTCGGGGTGAGTTATAACAAGTTCACCAACTTCGTTTGTTTTAGACCTCGCCCTCAAGAAGTCTCGTGCCCGTTCACCTTCAAGATCAGAGTAAGGAACCGTGCCCCCCGAAGCAACTGCTTCTTCATCCTGTTTTCTCCATATGGGCTTCGAACCAGCATATCCAAGAACCCCCATATTGTGGGGATGCTTGTTTTTACTGATGAGGGCGCTGCCGGCTTTACTCTTTGTTAGGAACTCCTCCGTCCTCCTATACTTCTTGAACTCCTTCCAGTCGTCAGGTTTAATGAAGGGGTATACAAGTGTAGCATCCCGATTTTTCTTCTGGAATTTGGAGTACAGACGGTGCCTGAAGTTACGGAACGAATCCTTTGCTTTAGAAAGAGCAGCAGCTTGAACTGCAGGCTTCCATTCCTCATTTGCGAGCTGGAACTGGCTCATTATGGCGTTGACGATGAAAGTCTTTTCTTCTGGAGTGACTTGACTCCAGTCGTCAACCGTAATGGGGACCTTTTCCCTGACTACACACCCACACAATGTCTTAAATTTCCTATGTGCCTTGACTGGTTTCAACGGGGCACCAGTTTTCTTGTCAATCATCTCCACTGTAAATGTTCCTCTTGGCTTTAGGGTTGGTTTTCTAATTCCTCGACCCCTTTGTTTCATGATAAACTGATCCTGCTGCGAGGATGAGCTCGAGGACCCTTCATCACCAGACGACAGCTCTGAATAACAGGTGAATAATAGAAGGTGGATCTCAGCACTAATTAAAACTAAAAGGTCCGAACAGTGTGGTCCGACTTTACAGTGTGTAATACAGTTAATCAGCACAACTAACCTGTCCCAAGTGTGTCTCCGGCATGTATGTGGTCGCCGCTGTCTGCCCCTTCCTCTATTGCGGGCAAATCTGTGGCGGCAGCAGCTCCGGGAGCCAAATCAGTGGAGACGGCGGCCAGATCTGTGGCGGCAGCATCTCCGGGAGCCAAATCAGTGGAGACGGCGGCCGCGGTTGTCGCCTGAGGGGGGCATAGAGCCCACCCTCTGGGCGTCTTCGCTGACCACGGCGTCGGCGCGACGCCGTCGTAGCCTGGAGCTGCCCCGCGGCGTGGGTTGGGGGACGGCCAGGGAAGCCGTCTGCGCCGCAAGGGCGGCCCGAGTAGTCCGCATAACTAACTCAGCTGAGACCGTGGGTGGGGGACGGCCAGGGAAGCCGCCTGCGCCGCAAGGGCGGCCCGAGTAGTCCGCATAATGAACTCAGCTGAGCGTGAGTACGCCGCCGGGGGTGGTGTTGAAGACGGTGAGCGGGGGGAAATGCGAGGGGTGGTAGGTTGGTCCCAAAGTCTAAGTCTGGAAGTAGGGTTTATGTCACATCGGCAACGGTGCATTCAAAAAAACCGTTGCCGATGTGGTATAAATAAATTATATTTCGGAATTTGAATAAACGTAGCGTTTACGGTTGAAAATTAAGAAATAACAACAGCACATTACTTTGCCAATTAAGAAATACAATTATCACTTTAGGGTACAAATTAATTTGCTCATTCTTCGTCCTCCTCTAGTAAAACTGGATCAACCTGAATATTTCCTTTGTAAATTGCCCCATCGGAGTGATCATCTCTTGCGTAAAAGCCATCTCCAGGAGCCTGTCGGTCATTGATCTGTATGCGTTCTCCAGTTGCTGGCAAGTCTTCATACTGGTTGTACTCTTCTTCATCAGTAACGTCATCCACCCCAACGATCTTCCTTTTCCCATTCATCACAACATGGCAATTTTTATGTAGTAGGTCTTTGACATAGAAGATCTGGGTGGCTTGGGTAGCTAAAACGAAAGGTTCATCTTTGTATCCCAATTCGTTGAGATTGACATATGTAGTGCCGTACTGGTCAACTTTCGCATGACCCAGTTTGACCCATTTGCATTTAAACAATGGAACCGTGAGTAATGTATCGTACTCAAGCTCCCAAATCTCCTCAATTACTCCATAGTACCAATCCTTCCTCCCATTCGGATCTACCGCTTCCACTTTAATAGAGCTATTCTGATACATGGTCTTGTTGTCTCTATTCTTTGTATAAAAGGTGTAGCCATTCAGGTCATATGCTTCCCATTTATGAACCGTAAAGTTTGGCTTTCTTGCCAAACTTTTTAAAGTCTCGTCATCATCTCCGACACAATTCGTCATCAGCCAATCAGCGAATCTCTGGCTGTGCAGTTTCAAGACTTGTGCTTCCTTCTGATTCTCTGTCAAGCCTCGGCCTCCTAGCTCAATTCTAAGTAGATCCTTGTGAGCATCCACATATGGTGTAACGACTGCAAGGTGCTGCAATACGTACAAATGTGCTTTCTCAAATAATTCACACTCTGGCCAACATGATTTATCTTTCATTAACCCTTTTCCATCTAGCCTCCCCTCATGCCTGGACAGAGGCACCCCGATAGGTCGGTGGCCATCCATGTAGCTGATGAAATACTCAACCACCTCCTCCGAAAGATATCCTTCAACGATACTTGCCTCTGGCCGATACCTGTTACGGACGTAGTGCTTGAGTATACCCATGAAGCGCTCGAACGGATACATAGTGCGCAGATACACTGGACCACATTGCTTTATCTCATAAACAATGTGTACAATTAGATGGACCATTACGTCGAAAAACGAAGGGGGGAAGAACATCTCCAGCTGGCAGATAGTCTTCACAACATCTTCTTGCAATCTGTCTAATTTGAATGGATCTATTACCTTCTGGTATATAGCGTTGAAAAAATCACATAACCTCATGAGAGCCTCTCGAACGGGTTTAGGCAACATATTTCTAATTGCCACAGGGAGCATCTGTGTCATCATCACATGGCAGTCATGTGACTTCATCCCCATCAGTTTCTTTTCTTCAAACGACACCAGAGTCCTGATGTTTGCGCAGTATGCTGACGGAACTTTCATATCATACAAGAATTGCAAGAACTCCTTCAACTCTTCCTTCGATAACTGGTAGCAAGCAGGTGGGAGGTACCACTGCCCATTAGGCTTCTCTTGTGGCTTCAACTTTTTCCTTTTATATTTCAATGCAAGAATATCCAGCCGTGAATTCATACCATCCTTCGTTTTATCCTTGTTATTCATTACACATCCAAGAACGCTTTCAGTTACGTTTTTCTCGACATGCATGACATCGATGCAATGTTGAACGTCCAGATATGCCCAATACTTCAATGCCCAGAAAACTGATCTTTTCTTCCACACTGCCTTCTCACGAGACTGGGGTTTCTTCCCCTTACCAAAAATAGTGTGTACATCCTTCGTCTGGTCATCGACATCCGCTCCTGAAAATGGTTCTGGCGTGTTATCGAACGGGGCCTTCAATCTACGATACGGGTGATTCTTTGCCAAAACCTTCGGTGCCGCATGTACACTGTCTTCCTTGAATTCGGCAGCCAAAGACTTTTTGTTCTCTCTTTGCAAATGACACATGCAAAGGATCCCTTCAAACTCTGCCCTGACAAGTTCGCAAGTGCAGGATAATCTTGAATGGTCAGAAACAACATTGCTCTGAGATCAAACTGTTCTCTCTTGAACGCATCATACATTCTTACCCCATCCCACAGTACTTGTAGTTCTTCGACAAGTAAACTCAAGTAAACATCAATGTCATTCCCAGGTTGTTTTGGTCCTTGAATAAGCATCGACATCATGATATACTTCTTCTTCATGCACAACCAAGGAGGAAGGTTATACATTGTGTCGTCGTATCGGCATTGTTGATAGGAGACGGGGGTCCTCTAGCCGAGGGTGAACGTAGGGCAAGAAGGTGGACGTCGTCAAGGACGGGATTGTACACGGCAGTTTACCCAGCTTCAGGCTCCACGACGGTGGCGGAGCCCTACGTGCTGCTATAACTCACTATAAGGCGAATAGCCGTGTTACAGGTTACAATGAGTTGGTAGTATGATTGATCGTTGCCCTAAAGGCGTCCCTGGTCCGGCTTATATAGGCGGCCAGACGCAGGGGTACAAGGTTGTAACGTATCCGACAAGACTACAGAGTCCTAAACCTATCCGGCAAGTATGCCGCCTACCGCCTATGTCTTGATGGCTTCATGGGCTTCGGTCCTGGGCCTCCGTCCTGTCGGCATCCGCCTACCTTGACTTGCCGGCTATCTGGGCCGCCCGGCAGGCAAAGCCTTATCCACCACTGCGGGCCACCCTGGGCTAGCCGGATTTGCCATGTTGGTGATACCCCTAGTTGGTATAACCCCAACATTAGCCCCTGGAAGGGTTTAAGTTCTTCAGGCGCCGTCTTCCTTTGCCGATAACATCCATCTTGTTTGTAAGCGTCTGAAGAGCTTGAAGCATTCCACAATTGAAAGAATAGGCGGTGGTCCGACAAAAGTTGCCAGAACGCAGCCGCCAACATGGGAAAGACGGACTGACAACTTGTCAGGAATCTCCCACGTGTGATCTTGTCAAACTGACATTTTCCGTCAAATGTTGACGGATGACGTCATGAAGTCCACGACAGTTTGAACCTCATGATGATCTTTCCACTACGCGCGGGAATCGAGGAGACAATCTCGCAGACACCGTTGCCACAACGCGCAAGTCGTGGACACGTGGCGAAAATCTCTCCATGCCTTATTCCCCGCACGAATCTCGGAACAGAGGAAATAAAACCCTCACTCGTACCGCGCCGCCCCATTCTCCTCCTTCGCGCACACACCTCAACCTCCACCCTCTCGAGCTCATCTCTTCTGCTACCAACTCCGGCGTAGCGCTCCTAGAAGCACCACCACCTGTAATGGCGAGCACCGGCGACCAGATTCCCTCGGGGAGGTTTCAGCGGCGGCGGCATCCGGATCTGGATCTGCTCCCGTTGCGACGGCGACGGCAGCGGCGGCGGCGGCTGCGGGCAGCACTGCCCCAAATTTCTCGTCCCCACCCACGACCACGGGCGGGACTCCTTCTTCTCCGTCACCGACCACGGCGACGGCCGCGCCCTCCTCCCCCATTTTCGCAACTCCTCTGGCTTCGGCGGCGCCTGAGCCAGCCGATCCAGAGGTCGCCGTTGATGAAGATAGTGATGAAGAGGAAGAGGCCGCGGATTTGGGCTCCAGGTACTAGCTTCCGTCATGTTTGACGGAAGCGTACATGAAGCAACTGGAGGAAGGCGGCTTCCTGCCAACCCAGGCGGAGTGCGGTTGGCGGATTCTAGGAGACGAAGCTGTCCCTGACCCAGTTGACGGAGAGAGGGTCATGCTGACCTCCCATCTTCTGCGCGGTATGACCTTGCCGCCCTCCACCTTCTTTTCCGCCATTCTAGACCACTATGGGCTGCAGCCACACAATATTGCACCCAATAGCATCTTAGTTTTAGCCGGCTTCCAAGCCTTATTTGAGGGCTACTTAGGAATAGCTCCCACAGTAGAAGCCTTCAAATACTGCTTTATCTGCCGCCGGCAAACTATCTCTGGCGGAGCGCTGGCAACTTGCGGCAGCGTGACCTTCAATTGCCGCCAAGGTGCCTGGTATCCAAAGATCCCTTACGTGGATTCCGTCAAGAATTGGACCAGCACCTTCTTCTATTGTAAGGACATCCCAGCTCCCGGCAAAACGGTAGGCATTCCGCCTTTTGTCAACTCCCCGCCAGAGTATCAAGCGCACTGGACTGAGAAGCCAACCACCATTCTACCAGAGGAACTCCGCCTAGCTTTTAGGCGGATCGAGTTTCTCACATCAACCATGGTCCCTCCCTGCCTTGACGGAGTTGACACCATCCTGTGTTGGCTGTCGAGGCGGATCATGCCTTTGCGCCATCGCCCACTCAAGATGTGCGAATACAAGGCGGAGGAGGCTGACGGCACGCTCGACACAGACGTGCTTCTTTATCGGCTGCGAGAACTCATCCAGCCGAGATTTGTTAAGGTGGCGGAAAGCGTCGCCATGTTTACTCACGACAACCCAGCTCCAGAGGTATGGCAAAACTTCCTTTACTTTTATGCACTTGCTTTCCTAACCAAAGTCAATACTAACTTGCCTTTGCCTATCCAGCTGGCGACCTTGGCGGAGGAGGACTTGGCCCCCAGATACTACGATGCTGGGGCCAAGACCAAGAAACGCAAGCTCGTCTCCACCAAGGAGATGGAGAAGAGGAAGAAAGCCGCCACCACCACTGAGGCGGAAGATGAGATTTTGGGGAACAAAGTTCCCACCAAACGGTAAGCTACTGCCCATTTAGTTTGGTTTGTGTTTAGGCTACCTCGTTGCTAACATGTTTTCGCCTTCTTTCAGAGCCAGACCCGTGATGCCCAAACTGCGTGCCAATGTGAAGGCAGCAGCCGGCAGAGGCAGACCGTTGAGATTTTCTCCGGCAACTGCACCGGCGACCCCTGCCACCAATATTCCCGCGGTTTTATGCCCGGGAACCTTTATGGCGGACAAGGTGAGGATGACCGGCTCTGCGCAGAGCGCAGCAGAGAAGGCGGCGGGCAAAAAAGTTGCCACCAGCACCTCCCAAAGATCGGCTGAAGCTACGGCTAATGATGCCGCTCGGATCATGGAAATAAAGAAAGAGACGGCAGAGGCCGCCAAAATAAAACTTGCCGGATCATCTTCACGCCCCTGCCCCGGAACTGAACAAGGCACAGGAGGCACCAACATGGGTGCGCAACAAACGCTGCAAACCATGTGGGACGGTACCAAAAACTGGTATCAACACATGAGGACTCTCCACGACACCCTTGACGCAGAACTGGAGGTAAAGTAGTACATAGTTGTAGCCCCCGACTACTTTGTCGGTTAAAAACATTGTTTTTAGCCGGCGAAGTGGTCCGTCTACTATGACATTAAACTTAACCTTTGTTGTCCGCGTGTGTGCAGACCACCTTGGCGTCCAACCGCGAACTGTTTGCTGCCGCGGAAGCCAAGAACAGGGAATGCCGGGAGCTTCAGCAAGAACTGGAGCTGAAGAACGGCCAACTTGCGAGCTTCGAAGAAGCGCGCAAGAAGGATGAAGGTTAGAACTGTCTTTGCCTTCTTCTCATCCGCCAAGTTTTCCATGGCTACTCCGACAAGTATTTTAGCCGGAGTTTTTTCCTTTTGTTTGTTGTAGAATTGTTAAACACTGCGCAAGATGTTCTCAAGAACTCAGCTAACATGCAAGCTTTGATGAACGAAGCTGCAGATCTTGCTAAGGAGGTCATGAAGCTGAAGGCGGACCACGCCAAAGAGCTGGAGGAACGGGATATGGCCCATGCCACCGCCTGCAGCAAGTTGACGGAACAGATCCAAAATCTGACCCACAGTCTTGCTGAGGTGACCAAGAACTCCAAGCTTCAGCAAGAGAACCATGCCAAGGCAGTTCAGCTTGCCGAAGAAACACTGGCTACCCACCTGGATGAGATCAATGCCATCCATGACTATGTCCTTGGTAACTTTCGACCCTTTGCTTTCACTTGTACGTTTTGGAACTTCTTGCCGGCTTGTGTTTAACTTGTGAAATTTTTTCTCCTTGCAGCCCCGGTAAACTTGAGCGATACAGAGGACACCTCTCCTCGCCTAGCGCGCATATTGAAAGTTGGCGAGGTGATCACCAATATCAAAAGCGCAAGCCAAGCATTCGCCGCCAAGTTCTACCCAAGCGAGGGCAGTGATCCGGTTGTCTTTGACGCGGTGCCAGAACTTCTGGTGAAGGCGGCCGACGATCGTGAGGGCATACTGCGCTCTGCCGCTCGCGGCGCCGCCAAAGTTGCCCTTGCCCTGTGCAAAGCCTGGTACGCCGAGGCGGACATGCATCAGGTGACAGAATACATGCCCACTGAGGATGAAAATGGCGATGCCATTGACTCCAAGGAAGTGATGGCTTCTGTTGCCGGCTACGCCACGCGCGTAGCCAACATGGTGGATCTCCGCGTCTTCTACAAGGAGCACCCAGATCCGCATCTTGCCGCAGGCGAAGCATCTTCAGTTGCCGGCGTGGACACCACAGGTGGCGAGGGGGAAGCTGAACAAGGCAGCCCCAAGGATGGCGGAACCAGCCCCCAAGCCCCCGAGGCGGCATTGACCAAGGCGGCCACTCCTTAGATTTTCCTGCGAACAATGCAACAAGCCAAATTGCGTTAATTTGTTGACGCATGAAAAACTTGTCTTATTCTGTCTGGGTGTAAATTTTCTTTTGTTGGGCCAACTATTATGCTACACTTGGTGGTAGTCTTATTTAAGTGGCCCGCCTTAAAAATGTATCTGTGTTTGCATGCTTAGCGTTTCATATGTTGGCGGAACCTCATCACAGTTACTTCAGCTGTGCCAACCAGGCGCAATACCAATTAGTTTAGACACAGAGACTAAAGCCGGCATGTTGGTGCCAACGACATACTACTAAGCGACCCACATACAAAACAAACAGATAGTCATATTTAGGCGGTGCAAATATTGTTTGCTTAAATTTTAGCCGGCAAACGGCAAATGCCAAAAAAGTTAGGACCATTAGCACTAAGCGAAAATTTTGGTAACTCTTGACATGATAGATATATGATTGCAAGAAAAGACAAAAGATGGCATGATCTCAAGGCGGACTAAGCAAACCACAAACTTTTATTTCATAATCATATAATACTTATTACAATCAGAAATTGCTAAGTGTAAAAGGGACGTAGCTGCTCAATGTTCCATGGACGCTTGGTTTCTTCGTATTTGTCGTCAACCGTGCGCTTCCGCTTACGCCCTCTCTTCTTCTTCTTGTATCCGTCACGTATGTCCGTCAAGTAGTAAGAACCATTGAGCAGTACTTTAAGAACCATTGAGCAGTACTTTGCTGACCACAAAGGGCCCTTCCCAAGGAGGGGATAACTTATGCAAGCCTTTCCTATCTTGGATTAGGCGGAGGACCAGGTCACCTACCACTAGTACAGAAAAGCTATTCTGTGGCGCACCATTTTGCTATTCTGTGGCGCATGGGTGGTGCGCCACAGAATAGTCGCCACTAAATAAGCTATTCTGTGGCGCACCACCCATGCGCCACAGAATAGTGGATATTCTGTGGCGCACCGAGCCTGGTGCGCCACAGAATAACTATTCTGTGGCGCACCCGTGTAACCATGCGCCACCGAATAGGGTGCGCCACAGAATAGTCCTGGGTGCGCCACAGAATTACTGCGCAGTACTGTACCCGTATATTCATACAAATACCAGTATAATACCAGTATAATACCAGAATACATGTATATTTCATATTTACACAGATATAACAGAAACAGAGATATATTTTCACAGATATATCAAAACAAACAGATTACTAATATATGTCATCACAAGTTGATACAAAAGTGCGGAAGTTTTACACAATTGTTGAGATATACAAAAGTTCATCGAATCGTTGCCCACGTTACAAAATGAAGTGTTCACCGCCTACACTAGGATCGAATAGATTACATCTCGGCGTTGACGGTGAGCAATAGCGGGAACACGACGATCTCATGTAGCCTTCTTCGCGAGCGCTACGAGCGGAGCGGCGCCGGGAACGGTTTGCCGAGAGGCCCTTGAGTTTGTCTCCGCGTACCACTTCGTCTTCTCGTGCATATCAACTTACCACAAAAAGATCAAATAGAGAAAAACCCGTATGATGGATCCTCCTTTCTGATTCGCTCCGGAAACGGATAAATGCCGTCTTTCGTCATCCACGTCCTCCTGTCATTCTGCTTATCTAGGCGTTCTTCGATCTCCCACTTAGACAACGCTGAAAATCGGTTGGGATATATATTTGATTAATGCATGATATAACTAGAGTATGATTTATTCATCTAATATAGAAAAGAAAGAAGCAAGGTTTCTACCTCTGGCGTTGTGTAAGGACCCCCCTGCTGTCTTGACATCTTCCAGGATGATTTTCGATAACTGTAACTGGATGCGATGGAAGTCTGCTCTAAGGTCATCATCGGTGAGATCCTCATCATATGTGGCTCATTCTTGGAGACGATATGGCAAATTCGTTATCACTGCATCCCGGACATACGATTTCATGTGTAAGAGGACGTAGAAGGCATCCACGTTGCCAGACTTTTGCTTGATGCAATGAAACCCAGTCCCATGGTGAAACTTGTGTGTGTTGTCAATTACATGTTTCCCTTTCTTCTCGAAGGAACCTCCGTTTTTGGCGTAGCCCTCGAGAGCCTCATTGAGAACACCCTTAATTCTAGTGTAGTCTTTCGGCGTCGTCCCTGAGTCTAAATATGTGGCAGTTGACCACTTCGGGTACACGGCGATGAGTACTGAGTACTTGTCACTGCTCAACACAATTGAAATGGAATATTGGAAAGGATCAACACAACAGAAGAAATCTATAAGAAAGAATAAGATACGACAGCGGCGACTAGATGCGGACTTACTTGAAAAAGAAAGGCAGAAGAAGGCTGGTCTTTGTGCTCATGTTCAGCATGATTCTCTGGAGGTACTCCGTGGCCCTGGCCCGAGTCGGTGATCCTTCCTCCAGCTGGCTGTCCCGCATGTAGTAGGGATCCACTACCTTGACGTACGGGGTTTGTTCTCTCCTGATCATCATCGCATGGCTGAGCGCGTATAGGCGGACCAAGTTATAGTCCAGCCGTTTAAAGTGAAACAAGTTGAAGACGTCCTCGCACGATATGAAGAACAGATCCGCTGGAGATTCATCAACGAAGTCAACAAAGTCTGGCACCTTGACAGTGAACACCGGGTAGTTTGGATTCTCGTCTTTAAGAAGGTTGTCCTCTAGCTTCAAGATAGCAAGTTGCAAAGGGGCCATGCATCCATCTGCGAGGTGGAGCAGCTCCGAAGGCAGTATCGGTTGACCAGCTTCATGCAACCGGGACGACAAGTCACCCGCATGGGGTGGTATCATGGGATCACTCCGGACATACCCCGGGGTGCTACGTTTCGTCTTCGGAGCTGGCTTACTCCTCTTCCTGTGCTTCTTCTTCTTCTCTGCTGTATCTGCTGTATCTTCTGGAGGCAGTATTGGGTACTGTCTGGAGCCGAAGCTGATCACTGGGGCAGGCCCTTTTTTCCCTCCCTCAGTCCAAACCCTGACAGACTCACATATAGTTGTAAAGAGCGACATGAACGTCTTTGTCACCGCCTCTGAGATGAAACTCGGAATCATAATATTTTGCTCCATCGGTTCCTCGCCCCTTGTTCCAGAAACCCCAGCCTCGTCATTGTCGGCCATGTTTGCACTGCATTAAAAAGAGGCAAAAAGTTAGTATAACAAATTTAAGATAAAAAAATCACCTAACTAATAAGTACTAAGATACCCCGGCCCATGCACTAGTCGCAATACCCCATATGTCCTATTTTTAGCAAAGTCATGCCAAATTTCACGAAAAAATCCGGCATGACCTTTGCTAAAAAAGGGACATATGGAGTACCCGAAATTGCCGGAACGGAAGTTAATCGACGTTCCGGCAATCTCAAGGGCCTCTCGGGGTACCTGCAAGCATTTCCAACAAAAAAAAACACATCTACGGCCGGCACCTCCGGCCGGCATCTCAACGACACGATGGTCGGAGCACAAGCACAATACCCCATATGTCCTATTTTTAGCAAAGTCATGCCAAATTTCACGAAAAAAATCCGCATGACCTTTGCTAAAAAAGGGACATATGGAGTACCCGAAATTGCCGGAACGGAAGTTAATCGACGTTCCGGCAATCTCAAGGGTCTCGGGGTACCTGCAAACATTTCACAAATCATGTTGGCCGGCATCCCGGCCAACAACATCACACCAACACATCCACATGTCCGGACGGCATCTCCGGCCGGCAACAAACACAATATATCACACACATGAATACACGACAATCGCAGCACAAACACAATCACAAGAACATCTCCGTAAAATATAGGAGGATCATCACAGTGAGACAAACGAGCTAAGCCGTCAAGAAATAAAAAGCTATCAAGCTCAAGGACTTAAACCTGAAGCTAAAATATATCCAATGGCATGTATTAGCACTTCACAATCATTTGCATAGCAACATAATCAAGGAGTCATCACACATCACTCTAGGAAATTTAATTGACAGGAGTGTAACAGACGAAAATGGACATTTCTTCCGTTAACAGTAGGTTTAGTGGCCACACACACAGGCAGAGACCAATCCTCGGTAAGCACCACAAGCACAACACGATTCCTTGCACCAGTTCATCACCTGGATGAAGGGGAGCACTAGCAGAGACCCTAGAACAACTAGGAATAATTTTAACCATGTCCTAGACCGAGTGCAAGTGGAATTCAGAAATGAATTTAGTGAGAGAGGAGAGAAAAGGGGGAAGAGGAAGCATACCTATCGCACGGGCACGAACACTGCGGCGTGGTGAGGCAGTGCTCACGCTGGCGTGGGCGTCGAGGCGGCGGCGCGGTGTGCGGCGTCGAGGAGGGCGGGCTGGTGTGGGCGTGAGGGGGGCCGCGCGCGGAGGAGGAAGAAGAGGCGGCGGCGCTAGGGCTGGGGCGCGGGGCGGTGTAGTCGCGTGAGGCGGCGGCGCTAGGGCTGGGGCGCGGGGCTGGGGCGCGGAGGAGGAAGAAGAGGCGGGGCGGCGGCGCTAGGGCTGGGGCGCGGGGCTGGGGCGCGGAGGAGGAAGAAGAGGCGGGGCGGCGGCGCGGAGGAGGAAGAAGAGGCGGGGCGCTGGGTGGAGGAAGAGAGATTGGGAGGGCACGCGCACGGCAGAATATGCCTAAGTGTACCTTATTCTGTGGCGCATCCACCTAGCGGTGCGCCACAGAATTAGCTTATTCTGTGGCGCACCCGATAAGGGGTGCGCCACAGAATAGTTGTTTTTTTATTTAAATTTTCTGTTTTTACACACATGTTAATAAAAAAACAGTTAATAGTTGGTTTTTTTATTTAAATTTTCTGTTTTTACACACATGTTAATAAAAAACAGTTAATACAAATATTGAAACTGTGCCATATATATCAAATTACATAGACCATATGCTTGTCTCTCATACAAAACAAATTATATATAATACACAAAAAAGTTTTCGATCTTCGTCCCGGCCGGTTCCAAACTAGCATTTATTCTTTCCCTTCTTGGCGGTTGAATAGCTTAGGCCGGTCACCTTGAGACTTCTTCGCGTGAACGGACAACCTTTGGTAGGTAGGGAGGTCTTCCTTTTTTCTTTAGAATTAGTAGTAGGCATGTCGAAGTAGTTGTCGAATTCCTCCTCGATCTTCGGATCGCCGTCCAGGTCCTCCTCATTGGCGTCTCCTTCCATTCCGATGATGCTCCTCTTGCCCCTCCTCACGACAACACGGTTAGGCTTTGACGGGTCGGTAATGAAGAAGCATTGATCGACTTGGCTAGCGAGTACCCATGGCTCATTTTTCGCGGAGGCTTTCTTCGAGTTGGCTTCGGGTATAACCATGGTGGTGAAATACCGGCCTTCTTTTTCGACGTTCTTGGCCCATCTCACACGGAACATTGGCACCGACTCTCCACAGTAGTTGAGCTCCCATATCTCCTCTATCCTTCCGAAGTATCTTTGTTTGACGGTAGCCTCGTCATCGGCGTAGGATAGCATAGTTACTCCTGAGTTTTGATATTCGCTACTCCTGTCCTTTTCCTCGGTGCAGAATCTGTAACCATTGATGTCGTACGTCTGATAGGTCTTCACGTTCTGCGCGGGGCCCTGTGATATGGAGAATATGAGTTTTTCATCTTCCGTACTTGGCTTTCTGACCCGTGATTCGGACAGTTGTTTTTCCCTGAACCAACGCGTGAAGCTGGAGTTGTGCTCTCTGGTTACGTCTCCGTTCTTCCTCGGCCGGCCCAGGTCGATGTAGTTCTTCTCGATTATGCTTCTGTGCTCTTCCACCCAAGGTTCGATCAATTCTAAGTGTTGTAGCGCGACCCGGTGAGCCCTATCGAAGTCGACGTGTCGACCATCAATCAAGACAGGGAGTGAGCGGTAGCCCTCACGGTGACCAAAACCAGCGAGCCTGCCGACGTGCGGCCTGGTGGCCAGACCAACATCCTCGTTCTCGGTGCTTAGATAACTCTGGCAGAAGGTGATGCACTCTTTGGTCAGAAAGCCCTTGGCCATGCTTGCGTCTGGACGGGCCCTGTTGCGAACGAATCCTTTGATGACACCGTTCTGCCTTTCGAACGGCATCATGTAGTGCAGGAACGTCGGACCGAGCTTCAGTATGTCATCAACGACGTGGAGAAGGAGATGCACGCAGATGTCAAAGAACGCGGGCGGGAAGTAAATCTCGAGCTCGCATAGTATCCCCACGATCTCATCCTGTATCTTCTGGAGCTGCCTCACGCCGATCGACTTACGGTTGATGACGTCAAAAAAGTTGCAAAGTGCAGACAGCGTATCACGGACGTGCTCGTCCATTATCCCTCGGATCGCAACGGGAATTATCTGCGTCATAAGCACATGACAATCGTGAGACTTCATCCCGCTGAACCTCTTCTTTGTTTCGTCCAGATATCTGCTTGTCTTCCCCGCGTAACCGTAAGGAAATTTGACTCCTAAGAGGCACTTGTAGAACTGCTTGAGCTCCTCCGGACTCATAGTGAAGCAGGTAGGTGGAAGCACAACCGCGCTCTTCTTCCTCCTTTTGCGGCGACCTTGAGTCCCTTCCGTCTGGTCATCATTATCATCATCATCACTATCGGGGCCGTGAATATCTTTCTTGATGCCAAGCCATTTCAGATCGTATCGTGCTTTCTTCCCATCCTTGGTCTTTTCCGGCATGTTTGAAAGAGTGCCAAGAACAGCCTCGGTAACATTCTTCGTAATGTGCATTACATCGAGGCTATGGGGCGTGTGGAGGACCTTCCAGTACTCCAAGTCATGGAAAGCACACCTCGCTTTCCATACACCCAGCAGCGGTTTTACCCTCGGTCGCTTCTTTCCCGGCGCAGGGCACTCCTCCCAATTTGTCAAAAGCTCATCAATTTCTATGCCGGTCCTCGGGATCGGTTTTGTTTCTCTTTCTTCTTGACCATCGAACAAATCCCCGCGTTTTCTCCACGGGTGGTCCATGCGAAGCCACCTTCGAGCCCCTGGGTACACGGTTTTCGAAGACCCTTGTATTCTTGGTAGCTGGATATGCGGGGTCTCATCCATGCACCTGATACATCCACAGAATCCGTGGCCCACCTGGGCCGATACAGACGACATTCCAGGATAGTCCTGCACCGTCGTGAGCAACGCGGCGCTCATATTGAAATATTCTTTAGTGTAGGCGTCCCACGTACGGACAGGCGTCTTCCATAACGTTTCTAACTCCTCTTTCAACAGCTCGAAATACAGATGTATGTCGACACCTGGTTGTTTCGGACCCTGAATAAGCATACTCATGTGTATGTACTTTGACTTCGTGCACAGCCACGGGGGAAGGTTGTAAGGCCATACAAACACGGGCCAGGTGCTATGTGTGCCATTGAAGAACGGATTCATTCCATCTGTGCACATACCCAGCCTGACGTTCCTTGCGTCGCGCCCAAAATCTTCGAAGGCGATGTCCAATGCTTGCCAATTGATAGCGTCTGCAGGGTGTGTCAGGATGGTGCCCTTCTCCGGATCTTCTGCGGGCTTCTCCCTTTCCGCGTGCCATTGCATGAGCTTTGCTTCCTTAGGATCCACGAACCACCGCTGAAGACGGGGAGTGATAGGAAAGTACCATACCACTTTTCGAGGATTTTTCTTCTTTCCACTCTTGTACCGTCCGTGACCGCACACCGGACATTTGGTCAAGTCCTCGTAATCGCCCCGATAAATTACGCAATCATTGATGCAGGCGTGGTATCTCTCGTGCGGTAGGTCAAGAGGGCACAGGACTTTCTTGGCCTCCTCGATAGTAGTTGGTAATGTGTTACCCTCGGGGAGAATATCGTGCCAGAATTTCAGGTTCTGGTTGAAGCTCTTGTCGGTCCAACTGTTTCCCGACTTCATCTCCATAGCATTAAGCGTTACTTGCAAGCGCGTATCCTGAGGCCGGCACCCAGGATACAACGGAGTGATCCCGTCTATCCCCATTTGCGCTAGCTTGGCTTTCTCTCTGTCGTTGCTCGTCTGACTGAGAAGCAGTTCTTGAAAATGAGCATCCTGCAAGCCCAAACTTAGCGGGGTCTGCTCGTCTCCTTCGTCATGATGATCATGTCCGCCGGCATCTCCTTCGTCATCATGATGATCTTGTCCGTCACCGGCATCTCCTTCGTCATCATCTTGTCCGCCGCGGGCATCTCCTTCGTCATGATCATCTTGTCCGCCGCGGGCATCTCCTTCGTCATGACGATGATCTTGTTTGGCTTGTTCCGGCATGAAACCGTGCCTGAGCAGGTGCTCCTCCAATAATCCAGAATCAGGGTGTATCCACCTCTCATGTTTGCATTTTCGACACGGACATCTTATCTGCCTCCCGTTGGACCGAATCATGTCCGCCTTCGCTTGGTCCTTGTATGTTCTGATTTGACTGGAGCTCATCATTATGACCATGGTTGACTACGCGCTATACATAGAGAAGAAACGAGAGTACATAACTTAATTAGAGCCGCAACATGCATGCACACACAAACACACACAACACATCTCAGTCCGGCATCTCAACGACACGATGGTCGGAAGCACAAGCACAATTAATACCCCACATGTCCTATTTTTACAAAGTCATGCCAAATTTCACGAAAAAATCCGGCATGACCTTTGCTAAAAAAGGGACATATGGAGTACCCGAAGTTGCCGGAACGGAAGTTAATCGACGTTCCGGCAATCTCAAGGGTCTCTCAAGGTACCTCCAAACATTTCCAACAAGATGGTCAAAGCACAATAACCTTTCTCACCTTGTAGATTTGATCCAAAATAGAAGATGGGAGAAAGGAGACTATGTATGGAGGAGTCTATCAACCAAAATAAGTTTAACTAAAAAAAAGGAGAAATATATGGTCAAAAATGGATGGGAAGGAGGAGCACCACGAGTTGGGAGGAGAGGAGGAAGAAGAGGAAATGAGAAATGGGTAGGGGAAAGTGGGTGGAGATGGCCTTATAAAATATCTGGTACAGTTATTCTGTGGCGCACCTGACCCAGTGCGCCACAGAATAAGCTTATTCTGTGGCGCACAGTTAGGGGTGCGCCACAGAATAGTTCCCCCCAATTATTTGTGGGGCCAGAGCACCTTATTCTGTGGCGCACCTGCATGGATGCGCCACAGAATAAACCTATTCTGTGGCGCACCTGACCAGTGCGCCACAGAATAAGGTCAAAAGTGGCAGACCCGTGCGTTGGTGTGGGGCCCGCGCTTATTCTGTGGCGCACCTCATAGCCGTGCGCCACAGAATAAGCTTCTGTGGCGCACAGCCATGGTGCGCCACAGAATAGCCTTATTCTGTGGCTGGTGCGCCACAGAAGCTTATTCTGTGGCGCACGGCTATGAGGTGCGCCACAGAATAAGCTTCCATAGAATTGGGTTTTCCTACTAGTGTACTCTAAAACTACGTTGTCGCACTCTTCGGCTATGATACCGGCGCAGATTCTGCTGATAGATGGCGGATCGTGCAATGGCAACGTCACGTTCTTCGTCAAGTAGATCAAGGCCGTCCTGTCTTGCATCTTCTGCGTCCTCTTCGACGTAGGCTTGAATTCTGGGGGAGTCAAACATCATGTCGGATGGCAGTACTGCTTCAGCGCCATAGACTAAGAAGAAAGGAGTAAACTTGGTTGATCTGTTTGGTGTTGTACGCAAACTCCAAAGGACAGATTGCAACTCTTCAACCCAAGCCCCAGCTGCCCTGTGCAAAGGTACTTCGAGACGTGGCTTGATTCCCTGAAGAACCAAACCATTGGTACGTTCTACTTGACCATTTGCCTGGGGATGTGCTACGGAAGCCAAATCCAGCCGGATACCATGTTGGTTGCAGTATTCCTCAACTTCGCCTTGCGATAAGTTCGTGCCATTATCGGTGATAATGCTATGTGGCACCCCGAACCGAGAGATTATGCCCCACAGAAAGTTGGCGGCTGTGGCGCCATCAAGCTTTTTTATAGGTTTAGCTTCAACCCATTTGGTGAATTTGTCTACCGCAACTAACAAGTGCGTGTGGCCCCCAGGTGCCGTCTTAAATGGACCAACCATGTCCAAGCCCCAGACCGCGAAAGGCCAAGTGATGGGTATTGTTTTCAGCTCTTGAGCCGGCATGTGAGGTTGCCGGGCGTATAGTTGGCAGCCTTTGCATCGTTTGACGATATCTTCCGCGTCCTCCTTGGCTGTCAACCAATAAAAACCTTGCCGGAAAGCTTTTGATACAATAGAGCGTGACGAAGCATGATGTCCGCAAACTCCAGCATGTATCTCATCCTCTGGTGAATGCAACGTTGGTAGACTCCAGTAGTACTACGCTTGTACAATTCACCTTTAATTATTGTGAATGCCTTGGCTCTTCTAACTATTTGCCGTCGCAACACCTCATCTTCCGGCAACTCTTGGTTGACCAGGAAATTCAAGTATGGGGTTGTCCAGTCCGGCTTTACCAAGTAGACGGCATAGCTGGCCTCTTCCACTGGTTCTGCCGCCTCTGGATCAAGAAGGTCAGCTCCTTTTATTGACGGTTTGTGGAGATGCTCCAGGAAAACATCCTTAGGTACCTTTTTGCGCTCAGATCCCAGTCTGGCAAGTGTATCTGCCGCCTCATTTTCGGCCTGGGATGTGGCGGACCTCATATCCTAGGAAGCACTTGGCAAATTCGTCAACAGCAGCGCGATAAGCCGCCATTGTTGCACTTTTGGCATCCCATGTACCACGTATCTGTTGCGCAACCAGGTCTGAATCACCATAGCAGAGAACACGCTGGACACCAAGTTCCTTGGCAATATGTAAACCATGTAGAAGTGCTTCATATTCGGCAACATTGTTGGTTGCTTTGAAATGAATTTGTAGCACGTAGCTGAGTTTATCCCCTTGAGGATTTCTCAACACAACCCAGCCCCCGAGCCCTGAAGCATCTTTGATCCATCAAAATGCATGATCCAGTACTCTGTTTCAGGGAGAGGTATTTCATCCATGGCTTCTGTCCAATCTGCGACAAAATCTGCTAAGGCTTGAGACTTAATAGCATTTCTGGGTTTATATGTAATGTCAAAGGCGCAAGTTCAATGCCCCATTTGGCAACTCTGCCGGTAGCCTCAGCATTGTTTATTATATCCCCAGAGGTGCTTTGCTCACCACAGTTATTGAATGTTCCTGGAAGTAATGTCTCAACTTCCTGGCGGCGTAAAAACACCATAAGCCAGCTTCTGGTAATGCGGATAACGCTGCTTTGAGGCGGAGAAAACTTCACTGATGAATAGACAGGGCGTTGTTCACTTGCCTCTGCTTCTCCCGCCTTGCGTTCCACAACCATAACTGCGCTGATAACCAAGTTGGTTGCAGCGATATATAGCAGCATTGGCTCCTCTGGATGAGGTGCTGCCAAAATTGGGGCAGTCGTTAATGCTACCTTTAGCTGTTGCAAGGCGGCATCTGCTTCGTCTGTCCACTCAAAGTTGTCGGATTTCCTCAAAAGCCGGTAAAGAGGCATAGCCTTTTCACCAAGACGGCTAATGAAACGACTGACGGCAGCCGCGGAGCCGGCAAGGCGCTGCACGTCCTTCAGGCAAGTTGGCCTGGATATGTTGAGAATTGCCTTTATTTTCGCCGGGTTGACCTCAATCCCTCGTTCGGAAACGATAAAGCCAAGCAACTTGCCGGCAGGGACTCCAAACACACATTTGTTTGGATTGAGTTTCATCCTATATACCCGGAGATTATCGAAGGTTTCTCGAAGATCGTCAAGCAAATCCGCCTTTTTCCGAGACATGACGGCAATGTCGTCTATGTAGACGTGAACATTGCGGCCAATTTGTTCGTTAAGGCATCTTTGCATGCAACGCTGATACGTAGCGCCGGCATTTTTTAAGCCGAAGGGCATCGTAATGTAGCAGAACGTTCCATAGGGCGTGGTGAACGCTGTTTTTAGTTGGTCTGATTCCCGCATTTTAATTTGGTGGTACCCGGAGTACGCATCCAAAAAGCACAGCAGCTCGGAGCCGGCTGTGGAGTCTATGACCTGATCTATACGTGGTAAAGCAAAGTGGTCCTTAGGACAGCACCTGTTCAAACCGGTATAATCGATACACATCCTCAGCTCTTTATTAGGTTTGGGAACAAGTACAGGATTTGCCAACCAATCAGTATGCACTACCTCCCTAATGAACTTTGCCTCCTGCAACTTGATGATCTCCTTCCCGATAGCTTGTCTCTTCTTCTCCCCAAAGCGTCTGATTCCTTGCTTGACAGGTTTGGCACCTTTATAGACATTAAGAGAGTGCTCGGCAAGTTCCCTGGGAACACCCGGCATGTCAGCAGATGACCATGCAAAGATGTCCCCGTTCTCACGGAGGAACTCGACGAGCGCGCTTTCCTATTTGTCATCTAAGCCGGATCCGATGGTGACTTGCTTGGAGCTATCACCTTTGACCAGATCCACCTTCTTTGTGTCATCAGAGGCCTTGAAGGACTGCTTCGGGTCGGCAGTTTGCACTTTTTCCGGCAACTTTGACGTATCAGTTTCCTTTCTCAGCATGGCGAGCTCCTCTGCATGGAGGACAGCTTCGGCGAAGGCGGCATTGCCACGTTCGCACTCCTTTGCCTTTTTGAAGTTGCCGTTGACGGTAATAGTACCGTTGGGTCCAGGCATCTTCAACTTGCTGTAGATGTAACATGGCCTCGCCATGAACTTGGCGAAAGCAGGCCGCCAAAGATGGCATGGTAGGCACTCTTGAAGGGGACTACCTCGAACCGAACATACTCTGTGCGATAATTTGCTTCGGTTCCAAAGGTAACCTCAAGTTTGATGCTTCCCTTAGACTTGGCTTGCCTTCCCGGCACAATACCGTGAAAAGTGACCTTGCTGTAGTCAAGTTGACTTTCCGTCAAGTTCATGCGCTTCAAGGTGTCTTCATAAAGGATGTTGAGGCTACTGCCTCCGTCCATCAACACCTTGGTCAATTTGAAGTTGGCGACAATTGGGTCGACAACGAGAGCGTACTTGCCGGGATGCGGCACACGGTCAGGGTGATCGTCCCTGTTCCATGTAATCGGAGCTTCAGACCAATTCAGATACTGGGGAACGTCGGTACCGTGGCATTGAGCTCACGTAGTTCCGCCTTCTCTTCCTTCGCAGAGGGAGTTCCTAGGAAACACACGAGTTGCTCGTGTACCTTGGGAAACTTTTTATCCTTGCGAGGTGGTTTGGGGTCCTCATCCTCTGACATGGAAACAGCCTCATCGTCATCTTCCTTCTTTGCTTTTTCCGCCTTTTTAGCCTTCTTAGGCTTCCAGCCGACATCAGGGTCCTTCTTGAAGTCATCAATAAAGCGGCACTCACCCAGTGTGTGGTTAACCTTGCCAAGATGCGCGTGGATCGGGCAAGGCAGCAATTTTGCCTCTCGTAAGACATGCGGGTCTTGCTAGGACCTGGCTCCTTGCCCTTGTTTTGTTTTTCCACTTGCGCTTGCCGCCACGGCCTTCAAAGGCTGTAGCGACCTCATTGGATGGTCTAGCTTTGTCTTCCTGGGCGGCCTTCCGCTTGTAATTAGCACGCTTGTTTGGTGCCAAATCAGGGGCACCTTCACCATCACGTGCATCATCATCCGCCTGTGCATACATGGCGGCCACCTCAAGCATGACTCCAAGATCCTTGACTTGCATGCGGACAAGTTTATGTCGAGACTAGAGCCTTTCAACAAGCATGTGGTGAAGGCATGGATTGCCTGGTTGTCGTCACGTTTTCGCAACTTGCCTTTGTCTGAATCCATCTTGCCAGGAAGGCGGACGCTGTTTCATCTGGCCTTTGCACACAGTGCGTGAGATCTGTATACGTCTTGGGCGCTTGTACGTGCCCTGGAAGTGTTGGGTGAAAACCCGCTCCATATCCAGCCAACTGTGTACAGATTTTTCCGGCAAGTTTTTCAATCCAGCTTCTGGCTGTTCCCTCCAGCATGAGGGGCAGGAAGCGTGCGGCAACAGGCCATTGCCCCCAGCAATTTCGACAGCCAAAGCATAATCCGATAACCACGAGTTGGGTTTGTCAGCTCCGTTGTACCTCTGGCAACTTTTTGACACTGATGTCATGTCACGAGGTATGCGGATATTGCGGATGGCGTTGCCGAAGCACGCGGGGCCGAGGTATGAGTCCTCCTTTCCAGCCTGAATGTCATTTAAGCGATGACGTGCGTCTTCTGGAGCGAGCTCTTTATTGGTTCTATCACCACGAGGTTCGTCCTGCGCGGCCCGGCTATGCCGAGGCTCATTGTTGTGTCCCTGACTCCCGCCTTCCCTCCTAGGCGGAGGCGGTGGGGATCTGGTGCGGTCTCTGCTCTGCCTTGGCGGAGGGAGATCGTCACGGTTACCGCCACCCTTGGCGGCTGCTGGTTGTCTCTGCTCCCGCCTTCCCTTCTAGGCGGTGGAGGTGGTGGGTTTGTTTGCCTATTACCATTGTGGGAGGCCTCATCGCCATGTCTCCTGGGAGGCGGCGATTTGCGAGGCTCCTTATCCTTGTCTTTATCCTTGCCTTTCCCCTTGCCATGGCTACTGGAGCCGGATGGGTCGTTGGGGTTGCCGCCAGCAGCAGCCATGCAGGCGTTGGACTTTGACTGCAGCCGACCACCTCGTGCGTCCGCCTGACTGGCGTGAGAATCAGCACGTGCCTGCTGCTCCAAAGCCTTGTAGGCTAGAGTAGAGGCGTAGTAGATCTTCTCGTCCTTGTCATAATCGTCGTTGTTGAGGATGTCCAAGGCGGCCGCAGTGTTTAGGACGGGTGTGCTTAGCACAATATCCCCGTTTTTATCTTTACGCTGCGGAGCCGATGCCCAGTTGAAACCAAGTCTCTGAGCAGGGGACTTAAACTCCTTGGGAGGCGGATCCTTGTTCTGCAGTGTGCTCTTCCTTGGCGGTTTTGCCACCGGAGTGGTGGTGAAGAGGTTTCTTTTGGCGGTAAGCTGAGCTTGCTCTGCCTTTGCTTCCTTCAGCAAATTCATGACCTCCTTGTGTTGCTCCTGAAGGCTCCTGGTTTGGTTTACTAGAACCGAACGGAGTTTCTCCAGGTCCGCCAGCGAGGTTTGCTCGTTAACTGGCGTGTTCAGTACGTCCGCCAAAGTTGCTTTCTCTGCATCACCCAGGGCGTCCTTGCTGCATCCGCCTTTCTCCAGATGTGTCCTCTTCATGGGAGCCGGCGGGGGCTCCTCGTCCGGCAAGGCGGCAGTTGGAGTGCCGTCAACAACGGGCTCTGTTGCTTTTGCCGGATTTATTTTGGTAGCACCAGCCATGAAAGCCTGCTGCATAGTTGAGCTTGCCACCTCAGATGGCTGCGATTCTGGTGCGTGGAAGCACTCCTGAACCTTTTGCTCAAACATGCTAACAGATTCTCCATCGGAATCAGAGTCAACGTTGACTTGAACGGTGTCTCTGGATCCGGCATCTGACATCGCATCGTCCTGGAGTGCAGGAAGGATGGATTCAGGATCGTTGCTGTTCGGCTGGGAGTCGGATCCCATGCCGGCAACTCCACAGAAGTGGAGATCTGAATCCGCGGACTCCGCGGCGGAGGCAGATTCAGATCCGTCTTGCGAGTAGTCGGACTCCGGGTGGCGGGTGGGCCCGAAAACAGTGTGGTTCCTGGGGAACCCTAGCGCCTCCGGGGTGAAGCCGATGAAGATCTCAAATCCGCCAATGGGCACCAAGGTGTAGGCGATGAGGCCATCTTTTGCCGGCACCCAAGTTCCGTTGTTCTGCACGTAGCCGAGGGATCCGGCTCGCGCAGCGCAGCCTACGGCGAGAGTGTCGCCGAAGCCGCCAGTAGATCCCGCCTTGAACGTGACGCCTGACGCCTTAGGCCCCACGGTGGGCGCCAACTGTCGTTGTATCGGCATTGTTGATAGGAGACGGGGTCCTCTAGCCGAGGGTGAACGTAGGGCAAGAAGGTGGACGTCGTCAAGGACGGGATTGTACACGGCAGTTTACCCAGCTTCAGGCTCCACGACGGTGGCGGAGCCCTACGTGCTGCTATAACTCACTATAAGGCGAATAGCCGTGTTACAGGTTACAATGAGTTGGTAGTATGATTGATCGTTGCCCTAAAGGCGTCCCTGGTCCGGCTTATATAGGCGGCCAGACGCAGGGGTACAAGGTTGTAACGTATCCGACAAGACTACAGAGTCCTAAACCTATCCGGCAAGTATGCCGCCTACCGCCTATGTCTTGATGGCTTCATGGGCTTCGGTCCTGGGGCTCCGTCCTGTCGGCATCCGCCTACCTTGACTTGCCGGCTATCTGGGCCGCCCGGCAGGCAAAGCCTTATCCACCACTGCGGGCCACCCTGGGCTAGCCGGATTTGCCATGTTGGTGATACCCCTAGTTGGTATAACCCCAACACATTGCTAAAAGAACTGGCCAAGTGCTATGTCTGCTGCTCATGCTGCCAAAAGGATTCATTCCATCTGTACTTAGTGCAAACCTTACATTTCTGGGGTCCCTGCCAAAGTCTGGGAACTCATAATCGATAAGCCTCCACTGTGGTCCATCAGCCGGGTGTCTGAGCAGTTCATCTTTTTTCCTTTTATCGGCATGCCAACGCACCAGCTCTGACTGCTTTGGGTCTGCATACATACGCTTCAATCTGGGTATTATTGGCAAATACCACACAACCTTGTAAGGGACTCCCGTTGTGACCTCATCCTCACCCTTGTCTCTGTCTTTTGCTAGGTTGCGTTTGTAACGAGGAAAGTTACATATGGGACAACGCCGCATATTTTCATTTTCCCCTCGGTAGAGAATACAATCATTCTTACAAGCGTGTATCTTCACGTACTCGGCTGGAATGGGGCAGATCACCCTCTTGGCATGGTAAGTGTTCGCTGGCAAGTCATTTCCAGGTGGAAGTAATAATGCGACAAGTTTTAACAGCTTTGTGAAGCTCACATCAGATGTACTACTCTCTGCCTTGTATTTCAACAATTCTAGTGTCGCATCCAACTTGCTGAGCTTGCATTCCGGATACAGAGGTTTCTTCGAGTCCGCCGACTGACAGAGGAAATTTTTTATCTCATCATTACCTTCCATATTATTCTCCAAATGATTGATCATCTGTTCTAGGTTTTTTTGTGGACCATCGGCTCTAGTTTCATCTGGATGCACATCATCATCAGCGTTGCCCAAACCATCTCTGGCATTGACTTCATGATTATCGTTGCTCAAATCATCACGGTTGTCGGCAAAGATTGCTGGTTGTTGTTCACCGTGTTTTGACCAACATGTGTACAATTCCATAAATCCCCTCAAAATAATGTGTTCTTCTATCGTTTGTCTTCTAGGCCACAAGACTTCATTCTTACAGATAACACAAGGACAAAACATCTTCGGTTCATTACTTTCTAGCATGTGTTACGAAGCCCTGTCCAAGAATTCAACCACACCTTGTGAGAATTCAGGACTCGTGCGACCACCGTACATCCAAGCTCGATCAAGATCCATCTAGTAAAATGGCAAACTACATATGTAAGATTTATACTCCGCGCTCCTAAATCAAAATAATTTAAAAAAAATAAGTAGTAGGTTTTCGGGTTATACCACCGCCCCAGTAGCTGTGGAATCGGGCCTAAGCTTCCCTGCGCTGCCTCTCGACGCCGGCAACCAACGCGTTGACTCTCGACACCGGCAACCAACGCGCTGCCTCTCGACGCCGGCAACCACCGTGTGCCTATCGACGCCCGCAGCACAGATGTAAGATCTGGACTCCGCCTCCGCCCTCGCCTCCGCCTCCGCCCTCGCCGCCGCCGCTCCTATCTTTCAGTCTTATGGGAATCTCCGCAGCTGGCTAACTCGACACCACTCATAGAGTTAGGTCTGGATGGAATCATCGGATACGGTCATCCATATTAACCGTTTACAATAATGAAAATAATGCATACGGACACGAAAATATGTCCGTTGCTCATATAAAGCAAACGGTTGCGGAAAGCACAACCGTTGCCGATGTGTCGCGGGTCGCGGGAGGATAGCCCTCGCGGGCGGCTTTTTCCGCGCGGAAGGCTCGATTCTCCATCGCCTAACTCCTGCCATTTCCATAGAGGGGTATCCAATGTGTCGTTCTGTACTAGTGCCCCCCCCCCCCAATCTTGCCTCGGTCGCGAGATGCACCAACAAATGTTGCATGGGATTGAACATGCCTGGTGGAAAGATAGCCTCTAGCTCGCAAATCAACTCGGGCGTCTGTTCCTCCAACTCTTTAATCACCTTGATATCTAATTCTTTAGCACAAAGCCGGCGGAAGAAATAGCTCAACTTTGCCAAGACTAGCCAAATGTCCTCATCGATATAGCCTCGAAACATGACCGGCATTATCCGCTCGATCCATACGTGATAGTCATGACTCTTGAGGCCACCTATCCGCAACCCAACCAAATTTACCCCTCATTATGTTAGCTGCGTAGCCATCAGGGAAGAATAGGTGATCCAGGACCCACTGGAGAATTTCTTTCCTTTGGGCCCTTGTTGGGGTGAAACGGGCCTTTGGTTTGGACCATCCTCTTTTGACTGTGCCGGGAGGGTCCATTTTCATGTTTGGCCTATCACATAGTACCTGCTGATCGACTCTAGCCTTGACATTATCCTTCGACTTCTCGAGGTCCATTAGTGTGGTCCAAAGGGCCTCGGCGATATTCTTTTCAGTGTGCATTACATCAATGTTATGAGGAAGAAGGAGATCCGGAAAGTAAGGGAGCTTCCATAAGCATGGAATGTGTGTCCACTGGTGTGTGTCTCCATAACCCACAAAGCCATTCCCATCTACATTGGGCACAAGAGCTTCTAGCTGAGCCTTAATGGCGGCACCATCCATGGTAGGTATTGGTACATATTCATCAACAACTACATCTTTCAAGAACTTCTTTGCGTCTCTCTTGAATCTATGACCGGGTTTAAGGAACTGGCGATGCTTATCAAAACAAGAATACTTGCCGCCCTTCGTCAGCCAAACGAATTTCGTAGCCTGCATGCACACCGGGCAAGGCCACTTCCCGTGCGTACACCATCCGCAGAATATCGCGCGTGCCGGCAAGTCATGCAGGGACGTGTGGTACCAGACGTACATAGTGAAGTGCTTCTTTGTTACGGCGTCGTATGTCCGTACCCCTTGTTGCCAGGCAAGCAACAAATCATCCACCAACGGCTCCATGTACACACTCATATTCTTCCCTGGATATTCAGGCCCTGGAATTATCAGCGACAAGAACATGTTTTGTCGTTGCATGCAGACGCCAGGGGGAAGATTCAACGGAATGACAAACATCGGCCAACAACTATATGTGCAAGCAGACATACCATATGAGTTGAACCCATCTGTTGATAAGGCAACTGCTACACTCCTGTTTGTGCTGGCTTTCTCGGGATACTTCTCAATGAATTTCTGCCATGCAACACCATCAGACGGATGTACCATCTTCTCAGGACGATACCTCTTCCCATCTATCGGCCAGCTCATTTGTTGGGCAGATTCGTTGGTCATAAAAAGCCGTTGGATCCTCGGTAGGAATGCAAGATACCGAAGGACCTTTTTGGCTACTGTGAGTTGCGTCTTCTGACCATCACCGTTGTCGACCTCCATAAACCTAGAGGACTTGCACTTGAGAAAGTATTTTTCACCGATGTGTTCTTTTCTAAATAACATGCAGCCCTTTGGACAAACATCTATCGGCGTATATTCCATCTTAAGTGAACTGAGGATTTTCTTCGACTCGTACATGTTTTTTGGCAGAATATGTGACTCCGGTAGAAGAGAGGCAATAACATGCAGGAATGCATCAAAGCAATTAATGCTTACATGATACTGGGACTTGACAACCATTAGGCGACTTATGGAATCAAGTTGAGAAACCTTTGTATGGGCGTGGAGGGTTTTCTGCGAGGCAAACAAAGTATCATAGAACTCCTTTGTGCTCTTGTCCACCTCCCCATCTGCATCTTCAGTTGGAATTTCAGGTGCACGTGCATTAGCGAATTGATCTAGCATTCTATCAGCCCCAGTATCAAAAGCTGTTGATGCCTCCTCGGTGCGCTGCCGAGCGACCTTCTTCCCTCGAGATGCACGCTCGCCATGCAAAGTCCAACGATGGTAGTCTGGCATAAACCCAGACTTGGCAAGGTGAAAACCCATGTCTTCCTTTGTTTGGCGACGCTGGTTTTTGCAACATTTGCACGGGCACCAAGTTAACCCAGGGTTTTTAGCAAATGCAAACTCCAGAAACTCTAAGGTCTTAGTCAGCCATTCATCGGTCATCTGACTCGCACCGGCTCGGCCACTGCACATCCAATCACGATCCTCCATCTGTAAACTGATTAATGCAGACATATATTTAACAAAAAGATTCAAGCATCATTAATTTAATTATTCACATAACTATAGATTTTACGCGTTGAATGCACTCACCTATATCTACTAGGTAAAGCTAAGGCCATCCCACCCGAGTATGTGTAGCTTGTGTTCGTTTCCATGTCCTACTCCTATCCAAGACAGAATTTCGGCAGCACCTCCCCGCTGCTCTCCCAATACACGTCTCGACAAAGTTTCGAGAGATTGTGTATCCAGAGAACAACATGGGAGGCGCCACCGAAATTCTGTCTCGGATAGGAGTAGAACATGGAAACGAACACAAGCTACACATACTCGAGCTGTCCAAAACGTGGACAATTCGAAACGGCCACGGTCATAAAAGATATAGCTCTTTGCATATAAATATATACCCTGGACAAGGTGTATACATAAATATATACAAACAGCTCTTTATATATAAACATATACCCTTGACAAGGTGTATACATAAATATATATAAAGAGTTTCATCTTTATAACTATAACCCTTCCGAACGGGAGACTCCAAGGGTTACGCGACTTGTTTGGTGAGCTACAAAATAATGCAACCTAGCAAGAGGAGCGGAAGAGCGTCATTACCCTCGAAGCGTGACCGACGAAAAGACAGGGGAAGTAGCTACTGCCCGAGCCCTGTCCTACAACGACGCTCCCGTCGTTAACCTCGCTGCATACCCTGCACACATTATCACAAATACAATTAATAACTAACAAATAACAATGACTAACTAAGAAAAATATCACCTAACTAATTAACAATCCGAAAACCAAACCAACTACTAACCTAACTAAGTACTGACCAAAATCAACTAAACAAATAGTAGCAGTACCAAATAGACTAACCAACTAATAACAACTAACCCTAACAACAAACTAAAAATATGAGGAAAATCCTCACCTTGCCGTCGGATGAGCAGATCCTGCTGGAGGGAGCGGCAGCGGCTCGAGGTGGAGGAGGGCAGCTCGGGGTGGAGGAGAGTAGCTCGGGGTGGAGGGCAGCGGCAGCGGCGACGTGGAGGGCCGGGAGCAGCTCGGGGTGGAGCTCGGGGAGCAGCTCGGGGTGGAGGAGGGCAGCTCGGGGTGGAGGAGAGCAGCTCGGGGTGGAGGGCAGTGGCAGCGGCGACGTGGAGGGCCGGGAGCAGCTCGGGGTGGAGCTCGGGGAGCAGCTCGGGGTGGAGCTAGCCCGAGCCTCCCGCCATTGCTCTGGCCGAGGTGGCGCTAGGGTTCGGGCTCGTGGCGGCGGGGCGCGGGCAGCAGAGGGAGCGGGGCGACGGCGAACCGGGGAGAAGGAGGGGGGCGAAGCAGTAGGGTGGGGCGGGTACGACGGCGAAGGGGGAGGGCGGTGACCGGAGGCAGAGGGCGGCAGGCGGCGGCGTGGGCGCGTTTGGTGGAGAACGAACGCGCGGGGGGATTTGGGGATTTTCGGCTCGATTGGGCCGAATTTTTCCTAAGTCCCCGACAGATCTTCGCCGAGTAGGGTCTTCGCCGAGTGCCTTACTCGGCGAACGGATAAAAAATAAATAAAATAAATTTGTTAATTCATATTTTCCATTAATTATTAACAATTAATTATTCCTACCTCCCACCACACTCTCATGCATATTATTTGACACCACCTATGTTTTGGTGTGGTTCCGACACCCCGAACCCCCCGCCTCCGTCGAAAGCCACCCATAGTTGACCAGAAGTCAACCGTGTCGTCTACCCCTTCGATGGGCGTCGAAAGGGGGTAGCTACAAGGACTTTTATACTTGGTTGTGTTTGGGTGGGCCATGTGAACATAATTAACCTGATTTGGGCTCATGTTATCACATGATTCCATCCGTTGCACCCGAAATGGGGGTTTCCGCATAGAAGAGCCTAACCTTCGAGGGGGATAAGTGCGGTTTGTGAAGAGGGTCACACCTCGGAGTCCCGAGATGTCTCTAACAACCTCCCACCACACTCTCATGCATATTATGTGACACCACCTATGTTTTGGTGTGGTTCCGACACCCCGAACCCCCCGCCTCCGTCGAAACCCACCCACAGTTGACCAGAAGTCAACCGTGTCGTCTACCCCTTCGACGGGCGTCGAAAGGGGGTAGCTACAAGGACTTTTATACTTGGTTGTGTTTGGGTGGGCCATGTGAACATAATTAACCTGATTTGGGCTCATGTTATCACATGATTCCATCCGTTGCACCCGAAATGGGGGTTTCCGCATAGAAGAGCATAACCTTCGAGGGGGATAAGTGCGGTTTGTGAAGAGGGTCACACCTCGGAGTCCCGAGATGTCTCTAACAACCTCCCACCACACTCTCATGCATATTATGTGACACCACCTATGTTTTGGTGTGGTTCCGACACCCCGAACCCCCCGCCTCCGTCGAAACCCACCCACAGTTGACCAGAAGTCAACCGTGTCCTCTACCCCTTCGACGGGCGTCGAAAGGGGGTAGCTACAAGGACTTTTATACTTGGTTGTGTTTGGGTGGGCCATGTGAACATAATTAACCTGATTTGGCCTCATGTTATCACATATTTAATCTCGAGAGGGAAAAGTGCGGTGTGTGTGAAGTCGGTCACACGTATCTCGGAGTCTTGTGATATCACATGTGTGTTTTATTTTCTTTTCCCTTAATTAATTGCCTTACAGTAGGTGATTCACGCTTTGTAGGTGGCTGTCGGTGGAGTGGATAAGATCACATATTCCGGGTATGTGGTGACAAGAATACATTTAATTAAAAAAAACACATTTAATATCGAACACAGAATTTGATTTAACGTTAAAAAATTTGATATCGAACGACAATCACGAACAACTAACAAATTTCTCCACCCTATGCCGTGTGTGTGCTGCCACCCTTGCCCTTTGACGAAGATTCTGCCTTCTTGCCTTTGCCCTTGGACGAAGCTTCAGCCTTCTTACTCAGTGCTTCAACCCTCCTTTCCTTTGACGACGGCATGAAATCGTCGTCATCATCGCTGTCAACTACCCAGAGATAGGAACGACCGTACGAATCACGGTCAGCTTCAGTTCGGTAGAACGGACTATTCGTAACTTTCCTGTCAAACTTATCTGCAAGCCTGAGCATTTCTGCACGAATTTGGAGCGGGGTCCTATATGGAAACCCATCGCGGCATAGCTTCGCCCCGAGCAAAGCGAGATGACTCTCAGTGTGCAAAATTTCTTCAATTGGAACTACCCTACCATCTACCTTCAAATTGCTCGAAAGCCTGGCGAGATGCTCGGATGCGGAAATGTGAAACCCGGACACACACTTCTCGCAAGGACCAATACACACCATGCTTGCGCTCAAGTGAGTACCATGCCTACCTTCGACTGGGTTTTATAGAACTACCGGTGGCGGCATTTGGCGGGAAACGGTGGCGGGAACGATAGCGGGAAATATTTGGGCGGGAAACGGTGGCGGGAAATATTTGGGCGGGAAACGGTGGCGGGAACGATCCGTGTGCTTCTTCCTGATCCAAGGGCTCACAAGCGCACGAAGGAAACACACGATCCGTGTGCTTCTTCCTGATCCAACGGCTCACAAGCGCACGAAAGGAACACACGATCCGTGTGCTTCTTCCGGATCCAACGGCTCACCAGCGCTCGAAAGAAACACACCGCTGATCCAACGGCTGACAAGCGCACGAAAGAAACACACGATCCGTGTGCTTCTTCCGGATCCAACGGCTCACCAGCGCTCGAAAGAAACACACCACTGATCCAACGGCTCAGAAGCGCACGAAGGAAACACACGATCCGTGTGCTTCTTCCGGATCCAACGGCTCACCAGCGCTCGAAAGAAACACACCGCTGATCCAACGGCTCAGAAGCGCACGAAGGAAACACACGATCCGTGTGCTTATTCCTGATGGGGCATACTACAGCTCACAAGCCCTGAAAAGAAACACATACCGCTTCCCGCCTCCGTCTTCCCGCCATTTCTCACTATATATATGTAGTCATGGCCTCCATTGGCATAGCACATCTAAACTAATATCTGCAACCTCATCACTCTCCCATGGCTTCCACCGTATCCACTCTAACCTACTCAGAGGCGGAGGCGCTTTGCGCCTCGAACTACCCCTGCCCACCCGGCTATGACGTCCCCGTCGGCTGGAGGCTGAGCACCGGAGGCGTGCCGGTCCCTCCTGTCCCTCAAGGTTTGGCGCGCCGGGCGGCCATCACGAACCACTACTACCTCGAGCTCACTCCGGAGCAGCGGATGGATTCCCGCTGGCATCCAGACTATCGCCCAACTTGGAACGCCTTCTTCATCGAAAGGCGTGAGAAGGCGCTCGCCAGGTACGAGGAGGACCGCCCGCGTCCTTCGAACTTCAACGAGGCCGGCCGTCGGCTGTGGTGGGCCGGCCGGACTCTCAAGAGGGTCATGGACTACATCACGGCCGGCGATAACCCCCGCATGCGCTACCCTCAATTACAGTCCAGGAGACAACCCCCGTCAACGACTACATCACGGCCGTCCGACGACAGCGACGACGACGACGGCGACTACGACGACTACACCCACGAGTATTATAGGCCTAGGCAAGAGTATGACTAACCTGAGCCACATCATTGGTTAGGACAAAATGGTTTGTTGTCATTCGTCTATGTACCCAAAGTTTGTTGTCATTCGTCTATGTACCAAAGTTTGTTGTTATTCGTCTATGTACCCAAGTTTGTTGTCATTTTTCTATGTGCCCAAGTTTGTTGTCATTCGTCTATGTACCCTTCATTGACAGTTGTTGATTCATTTTTTCAAAATGATAAAATGGTTAATAGTTTGAATAGTTAGAACAATTATTTTATAAAAGATAAAATGGTTTTCAAAAATATGCCCGACGACAGCGACGACGACGCCGGCAACTACGCCGGCGACTTCTCCTCTAGCTTGACCATGCCGGGAGTGCGAGACAACACACAGTGCCCACGCTCGGAGTCTTCAAGCCCACTCCAAAAATTTCCCGCCAAAAATAAACCCGCCAAAATTTCCCGCAGCGAATTTTACCACCCAAAAATTTTAAAGGTCGTGTAATAAAGAACATAAAATACTGTGCGACTAAACACATCGATGAACAAATCAAACGGTTTCCCCGAGCTACAGTCACACACTGGCTGCGATATCACATGCAGTGTGCGACTGAGCTCGGGAATCTGGATGATTTGTGTTGGACGCCACGAATTAATCCGGATGAAAAACAAGTTGTGTTGAAAACCTAAATATAGCTGAAACAAAACACACGGTTTCTCCTAGCTACAGCCCGACACTGATTCACGGTCGAATGTCGTTGCATTCAGTGTCGGGCATAGTTAGGGAACCCGAATGTTTTGTGTTTGAGCACAAGGTAGAATATATGAGTGAGTAACCTGGGAAACAAAACACACGGTTTCTCCTAGCTACAGCCCGACACTGATTCACGGTCGAATGTCGTTGCATTCAGTGTCGGGCATAGCTAGGGAACCCGAATGTTTTGTGTTTGAGCACAAGGTAGAATATATGAGTGAGTAACCTGGGAAACAAAACACACGGTTTCCCCTATCTACAGCCCTACAGTGATTCACGGTCGAATGTCGTTGCATTCACTGTAGGACGTAGCTAGGGAACCCGAAAGTTTTGTGTTTGAGAACAAGCTAGAATGAGTGAGTAAGCTGGGTTAGTGGTGCAGTATTTATAGGCGTCGTTAGGGCTGAGAACATGGCGTCGAAATATCTACATTTCGCCGAGAACGACACCCGGCGAAGATAGACGCCCGGCGAAGAATTGGCGCGGAATGAAATTTTCATTCCCGCCAACAAATGTTGCCGAGAGGAGCTCCCGGCGAAGAGTCCCACCCGGCGACGATTTGGCGCGGGATGAAATTTTTATTCCCGCCAACCAAGGTTGCTGAGAGGAGCTCCCGGCGAAGACGCACACCCGGTGAAGATTTGGCGCGGAATGAGATTTTCCTTCCCGCCCATGCCTTCGCCGAGTGCCGTCCACCGACAAACTCGGCAAAAAGGAATCTTTTTGCGCGGCGAACGAATATTTTTTCCCGCCAGTTCTTCGCCGGGTCGGACACTCGGCGAAGAAAAGCAGCGTCCAATTTTTTTTTCACCCACCTCTTCGCCGGGGAAGACACTCGGCGAAATCATCGTATCGCCTCTGCAATGTGGGACCCAACCGCAGGCGCCACGTGGTCGTCCATTTCGCCGAGATCGTCTCATCGCCGAGTGTTTTATGTGGTCTTTGCCGAGGGTCTTATCTTCGCCGAGAGATTTATCGACTATGTCCCGGCGAAGTTGCGTTTTGCCGAGTCCTCTGGGCTTCGCCGAGTGTCGTCTACGCTGCGCCGGCGTTGGCGGTCTTCGCCGAGTCGCCCCGACATTTTGCGCTCGGCGAAGCCGAGACCACTCGGCGGAGAGCGATTTTCCAGTAGTGAATTGACCGAAGTGGTTCGTTGTCTGATGAAGGCAAAGCACAGAAACACAGTACGGTTTCTAGGATACTGCTTTGAGACAGAAGGGAAAACGGTAGAATGGGACGGGAAGCTTGTGTTGGCTGAGTTACGACAAAGATTACTTTGTTTTGAATATCTACCTCAAGGGAGCCTTGTCAAGCATATCACCGGTATGATCATGTAGCCTTCGTTCGATGTATTTACAGTTTATTCTGATTTTCACCTCCAACGTAGTACGATCGACGGGACATCCATGACGACTTGGTAGCCAATAGAAAAATCAGTAATTCTGTCCACCACAGTTCGGAAGACCAGAATATTTCATGCATAAATACAGGTGCATGCCCAAATTGCAGGTTGGCATCAGAGGTCTCCACTCTCCAATGGCGAACCTACTGGAGAGAGCTCCTCGGGCGCTAACCTCCGGCTCCGCCCATCCGCACAAGCTTACACTGCTGCAAAACGACGGCGCAATATACACGTGCGATGGCTGCAAGCAGCTCGGCGCAGACGAGGCCTGCTACCGGTGCGAGCCATGCGACTTCGACCTCCACCTACCGTGCGCGCTAGCGCAGTCCACCCTCGCACACCCTCGCTTCGGCGGCCGCGCTTTCACCTTCTTCACCAGTCCGGGCGCCGGCCGCAGCAGGATCTGCTACGCATGCGGCGACCATGTGCTCGGCTTCCTCTACCAAAGCCAGGGCGGCCATCTGGACCTCCACCCCTGCTGCGCTTCTCTCAAGGAGACCATCGTCCACAACGGCCGCGAGTACCACCTTTGCAACCAGGCGGCCGGTGCCTGCTGCCTGTGCCGCCAGGACAAGAACGGGCGGCGCGGCAAGTTCTGGACCTACGCCTCCTTCCAAGGCAACGGCGGCGTTGTGAGCACGCACGTCGCGTGCCTCTTGTATGGCGACAAGAATCGTCACCCTGGACATGGTACTGGTAGGTTCTTCTCAAAGTGCTTCCTTCCGATTTGGCACGAATGACAAACTTCTCCATTGCTGAACCTGCATGCAGGAGTTACCCGTTCCATTTCCAGCTCCTCTTCTACTCAGACGGCGGCTCCCAGCCCCGGCCCGAGTCAGATGGCGACCATCGTTCCCGCAGTCCAGGCCATCAATACTTTCTACAGCTTTGGCAAGAATGTGGCACACTTCCTTAGCGTCATCAACTCTGAGGACTCCACGGACACTCTCGAGTGATTACTTGTCTCTCTTATACTCTATGCACAAATCCTAAAAAAAAGTGCTCGATCGATCGCCTGTATCGATCGAGCTCAACCGCTGAAAAGTCCATCAGCAGTAAGTTTGTAATCTGTATTTTTAATAACGCCTCAACTCGTACCAAGCTCGATCGGTAGTCACACATTGAGCTACAGTGTCGAGTATCCTTGTGTAATGGTTAATCGACGAGCGCATGCATGCTTATATATATGCCCTCTTTTGTCCACTTAGAAAGATCTTAATTGGTTCAGCAATGGTTTGTCATTCATGCATATATATGCGCTCTTCCGATTTGCCTAGGTGGACAAAAAGAGCCCATGGATACATATACACAGAGGGTTCCCGACTCTATTTTTATTTAATTGGTTTGTTCCTTATTTTTATTTTTGTTATTGTGGTGGCTTTGAATGCGGGGTTTTAACTTTTTTTCTGTTCTCCAGTTGAACATGTAGACATAGCAAGTTGTTTCTGTTACAATATATGTGGATTGTGCTAGCCCTTTCCATCAATCGGTCTTATGAAATAGTGGTTAGCGCATGAAGCTTGACATTGTATCACAGCCAAGGTCTCGAGTTCGATTCCTAACTTTCGCGCTTTATTAAAAAATGTTGTAGCCCCCCTTTGTATTCACGTATAAGTCTATTGAATCATACCGCTGATCCACATATAGACCTCTTGAGTCATACCTCTGAGTCCACGTATTGGTCAAGACGTATACCTCTGAGATAGTGGTTAGCTCATGAATCTCTTCATTATAGCAAGTTTGTGACTACTATAAGTCTAATATTCGTCACAAAGTTCATAACAAAAGATATTTTTGTGAGATGTGCAAAAAAGACAAAAAGTCTCATATAAAATCATTTCAGAGCGCCCGGATTTGTCTTTTCTGCACAGGTTACAAAAAAAAATCACGTAAATTTTTGTAGTAACATAAAATTTCTTAATGTATACCTGAAATTTTTATTTTCGATTATTAACATTTTAAATTTTTTTTTTGAGCAGTGGTGCATCTGCACTTCTACCCGTTATGCATTTCCGATCTCTCCTGCACATTATTGGCTGTACAATTCGTGCAGCACCTACCCGAGTTAAGTCAAGCCAGTAAGTTCAGTTGGTTTGGGTGTGTGTGCGCTCGTGAGGCCAAAAGCAAAGGTTTCTTGTTTGTTTCTTTCACCTCCCGCTCATCCAGCGTTTTCTACCTTCTGTACTTGAAGTCTGAAGAAGAAGGCCCAGCCGTCTCCATCCACCACCATGATCATCGATCCATGTTTCTTTCCATCGGCTTGTTTAGCACGGAAAGACGCCTGCGAGTAGATTTTCTCCTGTTTGTTTCTTTATGTCATGTCATCGATCCATGTTTCTTTCCCTCGGCCAATCAGAACGAAGATAGGGAGAGCACAGAGATTGTGTGCTTGTTTGAGGATGATGAGAGCCGTCGGATCTCGTGTGGACCGTGGTCACCAGTCTCATGACTCTACACTGTTGTGGCCTTTCCACATCATGTCCGTGTCAGCATGTCAGCCGGTGTGTTTGCTCAATTGATGCATGCATCAACCAGTTGCTTAAGTTTTACTACTAGGAGTACTCGTTCCTAAATCCACTAGTTCCTTAATTAGTACTTACTATGTGCACAATGTAATTCCTTCTATATTAATTTGCTAAAAAAGACTTACATTGTGCAGTGGAGGAGTTTAACAATGGGTACAATCAATAAATTATCAGGGTACTAATTAGTGCATACTGTTTATATCACCACAAATAAAAAGATACAATTAACAATCACGGTCGCATCATGTAGAAAAAATACAGTTTAACCATCACTCCTAATATAAACAAGATTGTTTAGCAACGGCAAATGACCAGTATATATGTTACTACTTGTACCGTGTGCCCGAAACTATTTTACTAGTGGTAGTGCATCCAGTGAAACATTACGCTACTAGTATACTCTACTTAGTAGCGTGTTTCCTAGAACACGGTACACTAATTAGCAGTATTATGTGTTTATTAGCACACGCTACTTCTAAGGTGGTCACTATAACCTTTTTACTATTAGTGTGTGGGCCACCTTTACGGACCGCGACCTTGATACCCGTAGAAGTGATAGTGACGTGGGCTTACCCTTCGGGTGACCCACTATGAGGATACCTGGTGCACGTATGTGAAGCCCATCAAGATAACAAGACCAAGGCACATGAGGGTAACCGCAAGGAAGGATTGCTCTCCAAGTTAGGCGTAGTTTGAGTCGGCTTAGACTTGCCAAATCTGTAATCCTAGTCGGTTACCCGAGACCCAGCCACCTATATAAGTGCTGGGAGGGTCCCCGATCAAGGACACGTGATTCATAGCATACGTAGCCCTAGTCTCAAAACCCTTGGTGAGATCGACATCTCGCCGAGATCCTTGTAACACTTGTGACCACCCCATCAATAATCAGACAAGCAGGACGTAGGGGTTTTACCTCCACCCGAGGGCCCTGAACCTGGGTAAATCCTTGCTTGTCAGCCGTAGATAATCGCCAGTGCTACCAACTTCGTTCCTATTCTTAACCCGAGGTACGTAACCATGGGATTTGCCGAGCTAACCCCTCGCCAATTGGCGCCGTCTGTGGGAACGAGTGGCACTGGATCCACGGTTTCGCCGGCTCCATCATCACCCGCAAACGGCAGCACGCCGATCATCATAACGGGACCAGTCCGCTTCGGTTCCTTCGACTACAATCCGCACTCGCCTGGATCGCAATCTGCGAACTCGAATCTGCAATCAGGTGAGAACGTACCTGTTTTCTCCTCAAGCATTACTGCTAACCAGACAGGGACGCTTGTCGCGGCACGACCTTCCACACCCGCATCTCCATCGACTGGATCCGCTCCTGTTGCTCCATCATCACCCGCAAAATCGGCGACTTCGCCTGCATCAACTCCGCCGAGATCGCCGACGCTCTCGGAGATGATGTCGCTAGTGGGCACACCTGCATCGACGCCGGTGCCTTCACCAACACCTTCGGAGATGGAATCTCTGATGGATCTGTCACCCGCTGCGCCTCCAGCGGTACCTGCGTCTCCTTCGACTGAGGACTACGTACACTCTTCAGCAAAAGAAACAGCGTCAGACGACGCAATGGATGTCGAGTCCGTCCGTAGCGACGATGGCTGCGGACGTCAGGCCATGATCGACTTCTACTTCAACACCGCCGCGGCCTTCGTCAACAACCGCGACAACGGCGAAAACAGCAAAATTTCGCGTGACGCCCCAAATCAGATCTGCATGGTGCAGATCGACAACCGAGATGACGGAGCACCCGAATCTTCGGCGAGTGGCGCAAGCCGTCCTGATATCAGGACCTACCCAATGAACGCAACCATGCCAGACGGCAGCACGATCGTCATCACCAGGGAACAGGCGATCAAAGCAATCAAGGCTATAGACGAGTGCACAATGATGCCCGAGGATTCGACACCCGAAAACTCGCGCGCACAAGTACATCTTCTGGCAAGAAACCCTAAGGCTGAAGAAACTTCAGCAACTCTCGACGAACGCAAAAAGGCTGCAAGCGCGTCGAGTGCACGACGCGCCCAGCTGTCGTCGCTCTATTCTTCGGGCAGAACTTCTCGCATAATCTCCCCCGATCTAGGCTGGCGCATCTAACAGCAAGCGAGCGGGCGGCGCTAACTCGCGACCTAGATGTGTCGTTCATGACACACGATGAAGATGGAATCCCCATCCCCAAAACGGCTCAGGGAGCCCTCATGTCGGTGGCCACATACCTAAAGGCAACACTGCCTCCAGACAATGACCCAAGAGCGGCACTGCATCGCCAGCAGATCAAATCGCTCCACATGGCAGGCGGAGCCCTGGCCACAGTCGAAGAGCACCCTGGAGGAAGCAGAACTCGCCGCGAGGCCACCCCGCGACGCGAAGTACAGCCAAGGGAGAACCGCGACCACACAGTCGCAAACCAAGACAACCGAGACCGGTCAGGGCGCGATCGACGCGACACTCAGCATCGCGAGGCGAGTGGCGATCGCGCGATGTCATGACACAACATCGGGTGGATGGCAGAAGCAGAAGGTCCACCCGATCTCGAAGCAGCGACTCAGATTCAGGTGTCGAGTGGGAGCCTTGTGGAGCACTTTGCTTTACTCGACGCATCCGCCAGGCGAAGATGCCAAAAAGGTTCAGACTCACATCTGAAACACCAAAGTTCGATGGCAGACAGGAACCATCGTCCTGGCTGGAGGATTACAGACAGCAGTTTCCTGCCAACGGGATCTACCACAACTGCGATGCAGTACATACAGCTCATGCTATCTGGGACTGCACGGGATTGGCTGAAAAGCTTACCCGAGAACTCATACGACTCCTGGGACCGCTTCCAGGAGGACTTAACTTGCGATCGACCCGCGACGTTCGCGGAACTGCAGTCATGCAGGCAGCGTTCAGACGAACCGCTGCGTGATTACATCAGAAAGTGGACTACGATGCGCAACTCTGTAGGAGTGGTGTCGGAGGACAGGGCAATCGATGCTTCATCGCAGGAGTTGCCAGGCACGATTTTCGAGAGGCGCTATGCCGCCAGAAGCCAACATCAATCGCAAATCTCATGAAGGTGGCAAACGAGTGGGCAGACGGAGAAGACCTGGTGCGAGAGCATCAGGGTCTCCGCGTGGCAACAACAACAACGGAAGCTGGGACAGAAGAGATGGCCGTGGGAGACGCAAACGCAAATCCAACCGCTACGACGACCAAGATGGAGTCGAATTTGTGGCGGCTGGCTACCCCGATAGCCGCAATGACAACAGTCGAAGCGCGGGTCGCCAAGATGATCGGCAGAAGCCGCCAAGACGACCGCCGCGACTATGGAGCACGCAAAGATGGATATCGCAAACAGGAGTGGCGCAAACGCCGATCACCATCACCCGAAGGTTTGGGTGACCAGGAGCTCGACGAAGAATGCAGGTTCCACATGTTCAAAGGCCAAGACGGCAAGCTCCACTCGAGTCATCTGGTGAAACATTGCAGAAAATTCACCAGGATGACAGACGCATACATAAAACGCCTGCAAGCAGTTCAGGGTGCGGTGGCAGCAGGCGCTCCTGCACCACCTCCTCCATCTGCCCCACCCGCGGGGCAAAACGCGCATGTGGCAGGCGCAGCTCAAAATCAAGGTCGCATAGAAGCTCCACCAGAACAGGTAGAACGCTACCCCGAAGCCCGCGGACAGATGAACATGATCCAGAAAGGGCGTCCAACCAACAGGGAGCAAAAGTTGATCACTCGACAGGTCAACATGGCGGCATGGCACCCCCAGCAGTACCCGAGTATCTGAAGGGGTCAGAAACAAGCATAACGTTCTCACGTGCGGATCATCCCCCAGCTGTGGTGCGGCCAGGGCACGCGCCCCTGGTACTCGACGCTCAAATCGGTGGCTACGCCATGTCCAAGGTCTTCATGGATGGTGGAAGTGGAATCAACATCATCTTCGCCGATACGCTTCGCAAAATGAATCGCTCAGTCGAAAATCTTCCTGAGTCTGATACAACCTTCCATGGCATAGTCCCAGGCAAAGCAGTCCTGCCACTCGGGACACTGCAGCTCCCAGTGTTTTTGGTGAGCCAGGAAACTTTCGATCGGAGAAGGTCGACTTCGAGGTGGTCGACTGGAAATCGCAGTACCACGCGATCCTGGGGCGCCCGACGTTCGCTCGGTTCATGGCGGTGCCGCACTACGCATACCTGATGATCAAGATGCCAGGACCCAAGGGAATCATCACTGTCAAAGGCAACTTCCAGCGATCTGATAATTGCGACAGAGAATTCAGCAAAATATCCGAAACATTCGGGATGCAGGAACAGCTCAAGAGATCTCCCTCACCAACGATCGCACAGTGTTTCCCAAACGAAGAAGCAGGCACCCGACGCTGCCTTCAATGCAAAAAATGACACAACGTCGCATCAGGTCCACCCGACGGACCCGGCCAAGACGGTCAACGTGTCATCCAGCTTATCACCCGCATAGGAAGGCGCGCTCGTCGAATTCCTCCGTGAGAACTGGGAAATCTTCGCCTGGTGTCCAGCCGACATGCCAGGTATTCCCAGGGAATTCGCCGAGCACTCTCTTCAGCTCTTTCCAGATGCAAAACCTGTGAAGCAATCAATGCGAAGGTTCTCCGAGCCAAAACGTGTAGCTATTGGAGAAGAAGTCGACAGATTACTCGACGCAAAATTCATAAGGGAGATCAAGAAATCTGACTGGGTCGCCAATCCAGTCCTGGTGCCAAAGAAAAATTCGACTGTTCTTCGCATGTGTGTCGATTTTACCTCCCTCAACAAATGCTGTCCCAAGGACCACTTCCCCTTGCCGCGGATCGACCAGATTGTCGACTCAACGGCGGGATGCGAGCGCCTATCCTTCCTGGATGCCTATTCAGGCTATAACCAGATTCGGATGAGAGAAGAGGATGAAGACAAGACTGCCTTCATCACCCCTTACGGCGTCTACTGCTACACAACTATGCCCTTCGGGCTCAAGAACGCGGGTGCTACGTACCAGCGTATGATGCAAAATTGCCTCAAGAAGCAAATCGGACGCAACGTCCAAGTCTACGTCGATGACATCGTCATCAAAACAAAAAAGGAGTCGACACTCCTCGACGATCTGCGAGAGACCTTCGCTAACCTGAAGCACTACAAGATCAAGCTCAATCCCAAAAAGTGTGTCTTTGGCGTTCCAGCCGGACAACTTTTGGGTTACCTTGTTTCCGCCAGAGGCATCGAGGCGGACCCGGAAAAGCTACAGGCTATTCTCACCATGCCACCACCAACAAAACTTCGGGAGATCCAAAAACTGGCCGGTCGAGTGGCGGCACTCAGCCGATTCATCAGCAAACTGGGCGAAAAGGCGCTCCCGTTCTATCAGCTAATGAAGAAAACAGACAAATTCGAGTGGACACCGAAGCACAAGCAGCCTTTGAAGATCTCAAGGGTGCTGACAAACCCCCGATATTGGTGGCGCCCAACGAGCGCGAGCCGTTGTTCCTATACGTCTCTGCGACCAATCGGGTGGTCAGCACCGTACTGGTGGTTGAGCGCATGGAAGAAGGACACTCGCATGGTGTACAGAGACCCGTTTACTACTTGAGCGAGGTCCTCTCAGTATCAAAACAGCGGTACCCGCATTATCAAAAGCTCGCCTACGCTGTCTTCATGTCTTCACGAAAGGTGGCACTACTTTGCTGAGCACCCGATCATTGTGGTGAGTTCAGCAGGGCTGCGAGACATCCTCACAAACCCCGATGCAACCGGGCGGGTCGCCAAGTGGGTCATCGAGTTGGGGCCTCGAGACATCCGTTATGAGCACCCGAAGGCAATCAAGGCACAAGTTCTACCTGATTTCACCACCGAGTGGATTGAAGCCCAGCTACCCGACGTTCCGGACTTGTCCAATTCTTGGACAATGTATTTCGATGGGTCGAAGAAGCATGAAGGTGCAGGCGCAGGCGTCGTACTCATATCACCAAAAGGCGACAAGCTCCGCTACGTCCTACAGATGGACTTCCCCACACCCTCAAATAACGAAGCAGAATACGAGGGACTCCTGCATGGCATGCGGATGGCAAAAGCATGTGGCTGCACTCGACTGATGATCTACGGAGACTCGAACCTAGTGGTGCAGCAAACTATGAAGGCCTGCGATGCTACAGCAGATAACATGATCGCCTATCGCGACCTGTACAATATCATGGAAGGCAGCTTTGACGGGTGCGAGCTGCGCCATATTGGGCTCGAAAGCAATGAAGAAGCAGACAAACTCGCCAACATCGGCTCTACAAAGGCGCAAGTACCGCCCGGGGTCTTCCTTGAGAAGATCGAGCATCGCTCCATCAAAACAAAGCAAAAGGTGGAGCCAAAAACTTCGACTGCGCAAACTGCAGCCCAGAGCGCTACGCCCAGCGTCAATGACCCACCAGTCGAAGTTTTCCTGGTTGAGCCAACCTGGACGCATCGATTCCTGGCATACCTAAAGAACGGCGAGCTTCCAGAAGACGTCACAGAAGCAAGGCGGGTGGCCAGACGCGCAAAAGCATACACCATCATCAACGGTGAACTCTACAAACGAAGCATCTCTGGGATACTCCAGAGGTGCATAGCACATGAAGAAGGTGAAGCCATCCTTCGAGACATACATGCAGGGACCTGCGGACATCACGCGAGCAGTCGAGCTCTCGTTGCAAAAGCCTTTCGAGCGGGGTTCTACTGGCCCACTGCGCTCAGGACGCGGAGGACATCGTCAAAAAGTGCATCGGCTGTCAAAAATTTGCGACTAAGCCACACGCACCTGCGTCGGAGCTGAAGACAATTCCGTTGGCGTGGCCTTTCGCCCAATGGGGACTCGACATGGTCGGGCCACTCAAGAAATCCTCTCGGGGCGGACACACTCACCTCCTGGTAGCAGTCGACAAATTTACCAAGTGGATCGAAGCGGTCCCCATCGCAAGTTCGACTGCCTCCACCGCGGTAATTTCATCAAGTCCATCATATACCGCTTTGGGGTCCTCATAGCATTATCACAGACAATGGCACCAACTTCACGGCAGAGGAGTTCAAGGACTTCTGCAAGGACCAAGGGATCAAGCTTAACTATGCATCGGTGGCGCATCCACAGTCGAACGGTCAGGTGGAAAAGGCAAATGGACTCGTGTGCAGCGGGCTAAAAAGCGACTCTTGGTTCCACTAAAGCGAGCAGCAGGTGCATGGGTCGAAGAACTACCATCTGTCCTATGGAGCCTCCGCACAACTCCAAACAGGTCGACACAGTACACGCCCTTCTTCATGGTGTACGGGGCAGAAGCAGTCTTGCCGTTCGATATTCGATTCGACGCGCCAAGGGTCACTGTGTATGAGGAGGACGACGTGGACGAAGCACTCGAAGACGGCGTCGACACATTGGACGAGGCCTGCGATATCGCCCTTGCCCGCACAGCTGTTTACCAGCAGAGCCTCCGTAACTATCATAGCCATCGACTGCGCACTCGATCTTTTACGGTGGGTGATCTGGTCCTTCGCCTGAAGCAGAAAAAGGTGCACAAGCTTGCCTCTCCATGGGAGGGACCCTTCATCGTCACGGAGGTCATCGACGGTGGAGCTTATCGACTGAAGCACGCGAAGACGGGAGAGCTTTCCCACAACCCGTGGAACGTTGCGCAGTTGCGCCGTTTCTATGCTTAGACTGCTCAGTCATAAATGTAATAGGCCATATGTCGGATAGCCGCAGGTTTCAGATGCGCTCTTTTCCTTACCAGGGTACCTAAGGGGGCTGGAAGGTTTTTAATGAGGCGGCCTGCGGCTTACAAAAAGTGGAATAAAATCAATGTTCCTCCTATCTCTCTCTTTGCATATGCATACTCGCAAGCTATTTATTCATACCCCAAACACTCGGGGGCTGCATCATACTATAAAATGCAAAAACAAATCACCTAAACTACACTCGAAAACTCGGGGGCTAGGTCGCTAAAATCATATACTTTGTTACCAGCACTCGAAGACTCGGGGGCTGAGTTGCAAAGATCCAACGAACATAAAAAATTCTGCAGCCACACTCGAATACTCGGGGGCTGTGAGGTCATTACTTCACAAAAACTCACTCGATGGACTTGGAGGCTGGGCTAAAGTTACAATACAACACATTATATACGCAGTCAAAATTACACTCGGGGGCTGTCCCTGTACAAAATTTACACTCGCGACTCTTTTTAATCCTCAGGTTCGTCCTTGACAGGCAGCAGAGGACCACAAAGTTGATCGCGGGTGCGCTTAATCAGCAACTCCGCAGAACGAAGAGTGCCATCCAGGTCTCCTTGATCCAGAGTCGCCCCAATGGCGGGTGACGGCAGCTGCAAAAATGGTCTGTGACTCCGCACATACGCCATAGCCGCGTTGGCCCCAACCACAAGCTTCCGCGTCAGCAGCTCTCGAACGGGACCTGAGTGGCGGAAAATATTCAACAAAGGACGGATGCCCTGTGGTTGCGGTCCCGTGGGAAAGAGCGTCTCGTTAACTCGAGTAAACGCCACTCTGCATAGCTCGAGTAATTCAGCGCTTGTTGGGGGGAATCATAACCCAGCCGGGCATACCGGGTTATGATTCCCCCCAACAGTAGCCCCCAAGTTTAACTTGGATACGGGTTTGGCTTGCTCTCTTTGATATTGCTTTTGTCACTGCTCTTCATCCCTTGGTATAGCCGCCAACACGATCATCCTGGTTAAACTCTGAAAATAAGATGAATAGAATAAAGGGAAAATAACCCGGGTTACACTTGGTTAGCCATCTCATCTTGGAGGTCCATTTTATAACCAAACTTTTTCCTCCTGGGTTCATATGCCTCCAGGTTTTATCTCAAGGACATCCCGCAAATTCTGCCAGGAATATTCCCACACTTTCTTTTATGGGTCCTCTGACCCAGTTTTTAATAGAGTCTATTCATACGGAGGCTGTGTTGAAAAATGCTCCAGATTCCTGCGCTCCGGACTTGATGGAGCCTACTCACATGGAGGCTAACTTTCAAGACCCGGATTTTGCAGACCCGGCGCAAATACCTCCAGTTTTTCCGGTTCTCAAAAATACTAACCTCGATTTTTCTCGTGTATATAACCTGTATCCCCCCAAGCTCCGAGTTTATCACCTCGCGATAACTTGGTGCTTGATGAATGAATACAAAACTTCGAACCATATAGCCCCCAAGTGCCGGGTTGTGTGCCTGCAGCAACCTGGGACTTTTGCATCTTTCACCTCTTAGATAAATTTTGAACTTCAAATACTGTAGCCCCCAAGTGCCGGGTTAGCTGTCCACAGCCACCTGGGACTTTGATAATTTGCTTTGGATAAACTTTTGACTAGTGTAGCCCCCAAGTGCTGGGTTGCATGCCTGCAGCCACCCGGGACTCACGCTTTTCCTTTTATAACCTTGTAAAATTTGAGGTACTGTAGCCCCCAAGCGCCAGTTCGTTCGCCTGTAACAACTCGGGACTCAATTTGTAAATACTCTTATCTTTCAGCTTCAAATACGGCGACTCACGTATGGAGATTGCGCTGGCGAGCCGGTTGTGGACACAAATGCTGACGACCCGGCCAGACTGGGCAAAGCCGGCCATGCTGAAACTAGGCCAAGCCAGCCAGGTTGGGACGAATCGTAACCCGGCTGCTTCCTCTTTTTACTTTCTCACTGAATGTAATAACTTGATCAATCATCCAGCTTGTACTGCTTCTCTTTTTTTTTCTTTTTTTTTTCTCACGCATGACATGCATGCATGCATGTTTACGTGACCAGCAGCATCATTTCTTTGTCTCGGAACTTGAGCCGGCCATCCTCATACGAACTTGCTACTGCTGATTAAATCAACCTTATCCTTTGGTCTTGATCTGGCTACTATCTGTCTGATGTTAATGTGGTACGAAAAATTGAAACCTGCCACGGCCGGGTTCTTTGATGGGCTGCTCTTGAGTACCAGATTGTCTTGTCTAAAACAACTTGTGACCTCGCTTTTTCTAACTAGTAAAAATTATCTTCACAGGGACGGTTGTAATACTTGGCCAAAGCCAGGCACAGCGACTCGTCGGTGATGGTGAAAAATTGAAGCCGGTCACGGCCAGGTCACCTATGCTGGCGAATCGCTGAAAAGAATTTCCATGCACATTTTTGTAGGCTGGCTGATCTCTTTATTTCTTCTTATCGTGTGGCCTGTTTTAATTGCATGCATGTCCATATGACCAGCCAGCAACTATATCAACCCCTTCCTTTCTTCTTCTTTCTTGCTTTGTTCACGTAACCTCCTCTAGTTGCGTGCACACGCAAGATTTAATTTTCTCCTTCGCCCGAGCTAGCTGCTCATCCATACATTTTTTTTCTTACTTCTCTGGATCGATATTACTAGCAGCACTTGATTTGTTGATCTTGATCTTCTGCACATGCTGCACTTACTGCTTGGACTCTCAGCAGAGCTTTCACTTATTGCTTGGACTTTGATGGTCTCGCACTAGTACAGTAGTAGCACCCGGCTTACTTTTTATTTCATCTTCTCTTGAGTAATTACTGAGCCCTGAGCTGTACATGAATCGGTAGCAAACCAAGCTGGCAAACCCGGACGGCAAACGACGGCGGGTTAACTTCCTGGCTGTCATCTCGATATAGTGTTCTGGCCAATCATCAGGGAACTGAACGAAGCCGACGTCGTCCTTTGATTATCTGAAGATGTTGCAGTTGTTGAACGTATGGCTTGATGAAGACCCGGTGACTGACTCCCCACTCGCACATGCATGTAGTTGTTGCAGCCTAATGACCTTTTGTTTTTACATGACCTCCATGCGCAGCTAGCAACTCGCACATGCATGTAGTTGTTGCAGCCTAATGACCTTTTGTTTTTACATGACCTCCATGCGCAGCTAGCAAATTTGACTTGTCTTGGTTGCATGCATGACCCGGGCAATAACTTCACTTGACTATTTTTTTCTTCTTTCTTGGCCTTCACATGACCAGCTTTTTTCTGCTGGAGACGGGATCACGTGGTCTTACTGCTTTTAGCATAAAACTTTTCTAACTTCCCAAATATCAAGCTTTGATAAGCCGGCTTCTGCTGCCGAGTTACAAATTGATCCTGCGAGAAATTTCCCTTAGGCATAAAACAACATTATACAGCATGATAAACTTGCAATAAATTAATAACATATGAATATTTATCTCGATGGTGTACGTACACCCTGAGGATCTGCTTTTTTAATGAACGTGATATGTCGTTCTGCAAATCTTTTGGTTTAGATGACCCTTTTGGTTTCTTTAACTGTGAGCCGGCTTTCGCATGGATACCCTGGCGCAACTTCTCTGAAAAACAGGGTCGAACCAAGTCCCAACGGGCTTCATGGTTGATTGAGTTTCCAGGTGTGCACTCAGGCCATATAATCGCGAGTCACATCAGCTCAACAGCAAGATAACCAAGAATAAACTGGTGGCATAAAAGCCGGGTCTTGGGATTGCAGCTGCAAACTATTGAAGTACGAGCCCCCAAGACCTGGATCAATGTTTATAAAGTAAGGGCTTATGCCACATTACCCCATTGACCCACATACTATTGCAAGGCACTCTTGGGCACGCTAACCGAAGTTGCGAAACACTCTTGGGCCAAGCTGATATAATTTTTTGCAAATAATCGAAGCTGGGAGATGTTTCATGGATTTTCCATGTCTTCAACCCAACAATTGATAACTAAAAAATAACTAAAGCCGGGAGATGTTTCATGGATTTTCCATGTCTTCAACCCAACAATTGATAACTGAAAAATAACTGAACCCGGGAGATGTTTCATGGTAAGATCCATGTCTTCAACCCAACCACTGATAACTGAAAAATAACTGAAGCCGGGAGATGTTTCATGGTAAGATCCATGTCTTCAACCCAACTTTATTAAATTGACTGAATAATAAAATATGAAACTTAATCATAAAATAACTTAGCTTGTTTTGTTTTCCTGCGTTGATGACGTAGTGCGCGGACCGTCGTGTGCGGTCACGACGAGGTTGGAGACGATCGAGTCCTTGGAGAAGCCGGCCGGCAACCGGGTTATCGATAAACATCCGAAGCCATCGTCAATCCGCATTATTTCCTTGGGGTTGACCCATCGCTATCGTATATTTTTTCCTTGGGCTGGAATTTATCTCAGACTCGTACGCCCATACTAAGCACATCTCAGCCTGACCGTAACCCGGCTGGCGGCGTATTCCTTTCCTTCTTTCTCCTTTTCTTTGGCCGGCTCGCTCGACACTAGCATGCTGGAAATCTCGTCTCGACGCTTCTCTCAAACACACATGCACCATGCACGTATATGCTAGCAGCCTTATGTACTTTTCTTCACTTTTTAAAACAAAGACATATGCACGTCAGCACGTGAGCAGCACTCATGCAATGCAAGGGCAACTCTCCGCTTTATTTTTCCTCGGGTTTTGACCCGGCTGAACTTGACTACTAATTTGATGACTTCATTTGGCGGCTCCTCAAATACGCCAGCCAGATTTTTCTTCCTCTTTGATTTGAGCTGGTATCACGCTGAACTTGTATTCCTAAAATCATTGGAAACCACAGGTGATCGATCGAGTTTTTGCATCAACCTGCATGGCCCATGCATAAGCTAAACCACGCTATCTGCGTATCAGTACGTGCTCTTTTCTTTCTCTTCCTTCACGCCGGCTTGCAAGATGCAATTTTTTGCCGGCTGTAGTTGTATACTTGAACGGCGAGTCGCCGAGGACGATGAATCAACTGGACAACGAGCCGGCCGCGACGATGAGCCGGCTGATGACAACAATCTCTGGTATACTATCAAGCTGATCTTTGAAAGGTGAGCCGGTTGATATTTTTGAGTCCCAGCTCTTGCTATACTTCGACTTGCGAGGGGGCATCGATGGGATCGAGATCCGTTGCCGGCTTTCTGACTCCTCCAAGTCCGGCTTTTCTATGGCCTCCTCCTCTGATTCTGGCTTCTCTATGGCCGGCTCCTCTGATTTTGCCGGCTCTCTCTCCGTGTGCTAGTCAAAGTAGTAAATTGAGGTTTTGATTTCCTTGTAATGATGCACCGACGCCGGCTTGTTTTTTCTGCCTCTATACCGGCTTGCTAGATGAAACTTCTCACTGACGACGGTGAACCGTCTTGAACATCGAGTTACCTAGGATGATGAATCAGTTGAAATGACAAGCCGGCCGCGGCGGAGAGCCGGCCGCTGACGAAGATCTCGTGTAGACCAGCTGACAGATTCTTTTTTCACCGAGATGTGCTTGTAGTATAGCCAAGCTAGCTGAGAGCTTTGGGATTTCTGCCTTTTTCTTTTTTTTTACGGGAGGCCATGAGTTGCTTTTGCTTATTCTTTGATTCGATCGCTTCGAGCTGCTGTACGCACAAGGCAGATGGCCTTTTCTTTCTATGCATGGACCGCTGCACTATGACCTGGGACTGGAACCCGGCCGCCAGATGCACTTGATGCGATTTTGTTGATGACGACGCCGTGAAGTCTTCCTTATCTTTTTCTTTTCTCTGATGAAATCCGAGCCACAGGCCGGCTTGTACCTAGGCATCCTAGCCTGGGCATACTTTCTTCTTGACTTTTTGGATCATCTTCCTTGAAATCGTGTACGAGTCGACAACCACATCTCTTTCCTTTTCTCCCTCGGGTCCTGCACTTCTGACTTCTCCGCGTGATATGATTCAGATCGCGAAAAACCTTGCTGACAATTTGCCGGGTTATGCTGCACCGCGATGCGGCCAGACCCAGCCGGCCACGGGATCTCCAGTGAATCTGTTTCCGGGTTTCCCGAAATTATCGATGATGCGATCTTCTTGCTGGTTGCTGATGATCTCGCCGACGGCGATTTTCTCCATCCCTCGCAGTACTTCTCCATTGATGAGGACACACTTGGACGCAAGCCCCACGGTGGGCGCCAACTGTCGTGGGGTAGATAACACGGCAGATGTTACCAGGGGTAACTTGAGTTGAGGGCAAGGCGACTCTGGAGTTCAGGAGATGGTCTAGCTCTACGAGGGAGAGTATTTTTTACCCAGGTTCAGGTCCCCTCGGTGGAGGATCCCTACGTCCTGCTATAAATCACTATATGATAACAGATTACATGGTGCGCCAATGGCGATCGCCGGGTTTGGATGACCCCGGCGTGGGAGCTCTCTCTATTTTTCTATCTTCTAAGTCTTGATACTTGTCTCTCGAATCTATCTATCTTATTTTGCCTGTCTCTCTATGACCTAGGAGCCTGCTTATATAGATGGCCAGGTCTCCTAGTCGTACAAGGTAAAAACTGGGTTATACCCGAAATAAGAGTCCTAATATATGTCCTTCGTGATCTCCAAGTCTTGAGTCTCCAACTTGTACATGGATTCCGGGTCTTCCAGAATCTTCCTTCTATGGCATCTGACGAGACCCCGCCTGTTTGCCGGGTCTGACTCCAGAAACCGGGTCTGCCTCCAGAAACCGGGTCTGACTCCAGAAACCCCAGAAACCGGGTCTGCCTCCTGGCCGGGTCATCTCCTGGCCGGGTCATCTCCTTGGCCGGGTCTGAATGAACCTGTTGGCCCAAGTGTAACACGATCCTTCAGTGTTTGGAGTATGCGGGCATGATACTTATCAAGCCAAAAGTGTTGGCGTCCAGTTGTGGGATTGTCAACGACGCTATCCAGGCGCTCCTCAACACGAGTTTTCTCTGCTTGGAAGTCATCCACAAAACCTGCAAATAAACCGAGTGGTCACAAAACAAAGAAGAAAGCACATAATTGTAAACAAGGCAAAGATCATACTCACATTCGAGTTGCCTGTTCACAATATCCATCTCGCCAAGTACGTAACGTTCTCGCTGGCTAGACAGCCCAGGCCTTGTCCTCAGTCGATTCAACTCGTCCTGGGCGCTCTTCAGCTCCTGCTGCATGTTTACGCATTTGGTCTTCATATATTCCATCACCTTGGTGTCGTTTACTACTCGCCCCTGTGATCGAGTGGGTTGAGGTGGCGCTGAGCCAGTCACAGCGGCAGGTTCTTGTGACTGTCCAAAAAACATAAGAGGCCTCCTTCAGCAGGGAATCGCAAAATATACTCGGGGGCTCGAACCCCACGAGCGAAGTCGGACAAATCAAAAGATCGCAAAAGATAGCTTCATATTCATTCAGCATGGGTTATTTACAGGCATAACCAAAAGTAGTACTCAAAAGCTACACCCTAGGACGCTGACTCGGACCTAGCCCTAGAATCACGAGCGGCGCGAGCGGCTGCAGCGGCAGCTCGCTTCTCCATCATGGCGATCATGTCCTTCCCCAGTTGGGCTGATCGCTCTGTGATTTCTTCCAGGGGAGTTGAAGGCATTTCGGCTTTCTTAGGAAAGCCGGACACAATCTTCTCAAAATCAGCGACGACCCCATGCAGCTGCATCAGCATAAATGCGGACTCCGAGCCACATACCGTCTGAGCGCGCACGAAGTCCGCCAAGGTCGAGGAGCCTGGACCAAACAGCTGCGCTGGCTCCTCAGTCGACGAAGGAACATCTCCTTCGGGGAAGATGCACCGGTAGACAGCAGCGAGGGCGCCCTTCGATTGGTTCAGGCGGTCCTTGACTTGGGCGCACAGCAAATCAAATGCGCCAACGGCACTTTCGAGTGAATCACCAGCCGTGTCTTCGGGTGCAGGCTTCATGCCAAGTGCACCTGTCGTGTGACCATCGGGTTAGTCGCATAATAAGCAAACTTGGCATATGCAAAGTCGCACATGATATTACCTTCAATCACATCAGCAATAGCGCGCAGCCGCGCCGTCTGAAGATCTTCGGACTCCTTCACCTGTTGAGCTTTCCGCTCCGCGTCTTCGCGCTGAGACTTGAGCGTATCCTCAAGTTCTCGAACACGGTCGAGGGCGGCCTTGTGCTCACCTGCAAAAAACAATTAGGTGGCCTCACACGCAAAGAGTAAAGAGCAACATCTGGTGAAAACACTTACGGGCGGTCTCGTCCATCTTCAGGCGAAGCTGGTCGCGTTCCTCCTCCATTCGCACGTATGTAGCGGCGTCTTCCATCATACGGAGGATGAAGGGCTGTCCAGTAACAAAAATTAGCATAACAGAAAAATGGGAAGAGGGTTCTTTGAGCCTATAGCCAACTATGCTAGTTGCCTATAGCCTCGGGGGCTACTCCCATCGGGAGCGCTGACGCGCACCCGACAGAAAATTTAGGCAAAAACACTTACGTGGTCGCGAGGCAGAGGCGAAGCCGTGCCCGAGGTGGACGGTGTGAACTCCGGAAGATTAGGAGGGTCACTCGCCACAGCTGTCGGCTGCGGCATGACTCGCGCCACTTCTTCAGTCGCAGGACTTACTTCCGGTGCAACTGGGGGAGTGACGTCCTTCGGACCATCGTCCCTCATGGGGCTGACACAACGTCACCCGAAAACAAAACCAGTTAGACAGAAAAGCATAATGCAAAGCACTTCACGAGTCAAGTATGATAAGCAAAGAAAAGGTGTACCTCATATCCTCGTCGTCGCTATCCATAAGGCTATGGACGTTGACGAGTCGAGTAAACCCGGGAGTGTTGGATGGAGGCGCCATGCGAATCGGTGCCACCGCAACTGGCTCCTCTGCGATGGGGGATGAAGAACTCGAGTCGTCATCCTCCAGCACGGGTTGCGGGTTGACGGAGGGGAAGCAGTCTTCTTCAGGCGACGCTTCTTGTGAGCCAAACCTTGTTCTTCCTCCTCCTCTTGCCCTGCGCCCTCGCCTTCCTCGGGTGTGTGGGCGGAAGCCAAAGAGATTTCCTCCTCCACATCCGCGTCTTCATCCACCACCTCCAATTCAGGATTATCTCCACCTTCGGGTAGTGGAGGAAGACTAACAAAGGAGGGATGACCCTGCAAACGCATTATACAACCTCACTTTTCGAGTGACTGAGCATAAGTACAGAAGCAAATTCGGTCACACGCAAAGAACATACCTCAGGTAGTGGGTGTAGGCTGTCATAAGTATGGACCGAGCAGTCGAGAGGGCATGCGTCCTTCTTCGTCAGCTTGGTGATGGCGCGCACCTGTTCCTCCACCGCCCTCTTCAAAGGCAACGGTTCAGTCGACAGGCAGGTTGGGTCGTTCGCGCCCTGGAACTCCCACATCGGGTGTGCCCGCGCCCGCAGCGGCTGCACGCCTCTCTCGACGAAGGTCGCAATCAGATGGAGACCGCTGACGACGCGGCCAGTGGTCTTGATCAGCTTTTCGAGCTTCTCCATCAAAGGTCTGGCCTCCGCCTCCTCCGCCGCAGTGGTCTGGTGCAACCATGCTCGAGTCTTCACCAACGGCGTCTGCTCGACAAAAAGTGGCAGCCCTTCTTGTTGGGAGGTGAAGTAGAACCACCTCTTGCGCCAGTTCTGCGTGGAGTCGACGAGGCGAAGGTCGAAATACTCGACTTCTTTGCGGGCTTGGATGATGAGTCCACCAACGGTGTAGACTCCACCACCACCCGTATTTCTCCTCACATTGAAGATCTTCTTCCAAAGACCCCAATGCGGGTGAACGCCCAAAAAGCATTTACAAAGAACAACAAAAACGGCAACGTGCATGATAGCATTGGGGGAGAAATCATGCAGCTGCACCTTGTAGGCGTACATCAGTGCACGCAGAAAGTCGTGGATGGGGAAGGAGAGGCCCCTGACCACGAAGTCGTGGAAGCAGGCAGCACATCCGTTGATGGCAGCAGGCCGTCGCGGCGGTATCCATTGACCCTGGACACCGTGATCTCCGACCGCGACCAGTCGTCGGCCTTCTTGCTCAAAGGGGCCACAGCGCTTGCGGACGCGGTGGCCGGAGCGGTCTTGGTGGCAGCAGCCGCATCGGCGGCGCCCTTCTTGCGTTTGTCTCCCTTAGCCATGGCGCGCAAAAAGCTTTGGAAAGGGTGCGAGGCAGAACAATGGCGCGAGCGCAGGGAAGAAGGAGATGCAGAGGAAACGGCGGCGGAAGCAAATGGCAAGTGAGTAAATTTCTCTCACCGCGGTACTATTTACCATAGGGGCCATCAAATCGCAACCGTGCAAAATGGCCTTCGCGCACACATGCATATCTGGCCGTACACGTGGAGGCAGGAGAGGGCAAGCGTCACCGGCCACTCCGCCCACTACGCGCGAGAATCGAGGCTTCATCATCACGCATGCCGTGAAAATCGCGTCAGAGCGGTCAAGTCCCGTCAACACAGGCATCGCCGTTTAGTCAACACTGTCAGGTGGGGCCCGTGTGTCACGTCCCATCTGTCACGCAGCGCGTGGCATTATCTGTCAGATGGCGCAGTCGCCAAATAACGTCATCCCTGATGTCATGGGGGAGAGTGGAAAACAAACACAAGATTATTCGAGTTACACAACTGAGCACAAAACACTCCCATCGGGAGCGACTCGACGTTAAGTCGGCTGTTTTAATTCTTTCGAGTGAGATTATCCTCAACTGCAAACAATTAAGCATAATCTCGGGGGCTACTCCCGTCGGGAGCGCTGACGCGCACCCGATAGTCAAAACAAAAAGTATCATGTTCAGTCGAATATAAGTTCGACTCAGCTACTTAGTTGAACGCATAACGCAAATCAGATCACAATCTCCCCAAGATGTATCTTCGACCCTTGGAAGCTGCATGCATGGTGCATAGGTAAGACCCTTCGATCCTTCGAGTGGGCCGGGGCGCGCACATACTGCGTTAGCTCTGAAACTTTCCGTACCAGACGACATGAAGAAAATCTTGGCGGACGCGCTAGGTACCCTTAACAGTTATACTGCAGGTCGACTCTGTAAGACCTCCGCGGCCTGAGTCGATTCTGACCAGTCGATTCCGGGTTCGAGTCTGGGGACTCGAATTTGATGTAGTCTAGTAAGGTTTTGCCCAAAAGCAGTTAACTGGTCCCGATCCGTCGTGTGTGCCAGGCCTACTATGTCATATCCCCAATACATGTCATAAAGGCGGTAGAAAGCTGCCCAGAATATTGGTCGACTTAAAGATTGGCTCCTTCACAATGGTCAGTGGTCAGTCGAAGTGTTTGTCGACTGAGTAAAATATCCAAGCAAGATAAGACGTGCATTTATGGAGGAGTCCCTGCCCGAATCTTCGAGTCAGCCAGGCACTTGGGGGCTACTGACGTGGGCCTACCCTTCGGGTGACCCACTATGAGGATACCTGGTGCACGTATGTGAAGCCCATCAAGATAACAAGACCAAGGCCCATGAGGGTACCCGCAAGGAAGGATTGCTCTCCAAGTTAGGCGTAGTTTGAGTCGGTTTAGACTTGCCAAATCTGTAATCCTAGTCGGTTACCCGAGACCCAGCCACCTATATAAGTGCTGGGAGGGTCCCCGATCAAGGACACGTGATTCATAGCAAACGTAGCTCTAGCCTCAAAACCCTTGGTGAGATCGACATCTCGCCGAGATCCTTGTAACACTTGTGACCACCCCATCAATAATCAGACAAGCAGGACGTAGGGGTTTTACCTCCACCCGAGGGCCCTGAACCTGGTAATCCTTGCTTGTCAGCCGTAGATAATCGCCAGTGCTACCAACTTCGTTCCTATTCTTAACCCGAGGTACGCAAACATGGGATTTGCCGAGCTAACCCCTCGCCAGATAGCCTTCAGTAGCTACCTGAAATGAAAAGTATACGGGGTTAGGTTGAGCCTCCAAGTGCAGAGTATGTAGTAAGTGGAAGACGTGTTTTCCCCACGAGGGTGACTCGAGGTTTTAATATCGAACTCTCGGGGAATCAGTAGTGAAAGATTTATCTTCCTATACTTCTTTTTGGTTACCTACAAAACAAGGTTAATTGTTTTGGTCCTCAATCTCACCTGTGGTTGTCAAGCACAATGTGTATGAATGATATCAAGATAATTATGCAATGCAAACAAGAAATAAATATGCTAGGATGATGATGGCAATGATAGATGATATATTTTGGGTTTTTATGATGAATGCAAGATGGAAAATTGTTTTTGTATTTTTGGATTTAATAATAGCAGAAAATGGCAAAGTGGCAAAAGTGGTTGGAAAGGTGTTTCTTATGATTAAAAATGGACCGGGGTTCATGGTTTCACCAAATGCACTCTCTCTTTTAATGGTGTGGCAGACAAGTGGAACATAAAGTTGACATATGAGATTGCAACACAAAGTTTGATAACAAGTTACTAATTATATGGGCATCACGTACTAACATAGAGATCTTTTGGTTATTAATCTCACTTATACTCCACCAAGATGCGAAGTAAATCATAACACCTCGGTAATTAATATAACTCAGAGTATAGCTTTAAGTATCATGACATGAAGTGAAAATAAGAACATGCTAGATGTAGTCACAGGAAGAAGCTTGGTCAACCTCAACCCTTGTAGCATGGTATTTTTGTTTATCCCTAGTGAGGCAACAAAGTAAGGTAAAACACCCAAATGGATCGCGACATTTCAGTTGTCAACTTACCGCACTCACCACCCCCCCGTTAGTCTAACTAATGCACACATCACCCCACACACGCCCTCATAAACATGCTTGATCATAACAAGTATATAAGAACGGGGTACATAATATGCATCTATATGCATAACTGAAACAAACATTTGCAAACTCAACATATATTAACTCACAAAAAAGATCCACCACATAGGAATTACATAGATGGCCGTAATCATGTTCAGCAGCTCATACGGTACTAATTAGTGAAGCTCAAAGAGAGGAGAGATACATAAGTTACTTCCACAAACCCATAGTGCAGAGGTGGACTACTCCCTCTTCATCATGGAGACGGTGGAGATGTCGATGGAGAAGATGGAGACCACGCCGGCAGCGCCCCGTCGGAGTTTCCCCCCTCCAATCTGCAGCTCCAGATCTCTGTTTTCGTGTTTCTGTCTTATGGCGGTGCTTGTTTTCGAGAACGCCGTGGGACTTCTTTTATAGGCGTTTTTAGGTCAAGACGAAGGCGATGGAGAAAAGATCGACGGCAGTGGAGCCCCGAGGCCCAAGATGGTGGGCCCCACGCGGCCAGGTACAGTGGCCGCGTGGGCCACCCTCTTTTGGGCTTCCGGCCTCCGTTTGCTTACTTCCTTCGCTCCCAAATCTTCCTCCTTCCAAAATATTGACGCCTGTATTTTTCCAGGTCATTTGGACGTCGTTTAGGTCCCTGAAACATAAAAGGAAAGAAATAGGGTTTTCTGCCTGCGCAGGGTTAATTCCATAAAAATAGGAAACAATTATTTTATTTCCTAAAATCATTAAATAACAGTGGTATAACCCTTATATGATGCAAATATGATTGAAATATAAGTGATATAGTGCAAAGTTCATGTATGCATTTTACATGCATCAGACCCCCGCGATGCTTCCAAAGTGAGGGCCTTCTCAAAGGCCTTGCGTTCGTCGGCCCATGACAGCCCAAGGCCCACCCACGGGTTCGTCTTCACGAACCCTTAGCTCTGAGCGCTGGCCGTCAACCCCCATGGCCGCCTCAGTTGAAATGGTGATCGAGACCCCCACCATCGAGAGATCCTTCCCACCTACAGGAGGTACCGGAGGGTCACGCCCATCCACGCACCACCGGAAAGTGGTGCGAAGTCCGACGCCATCGGGTTGACCCTGACATCCCTCACTGGTTCACACTCAAGCAAGAGTTCCCCTCCAGTGCACGACATGTAGGACGAGCGCCAGCCCAGCGTCCATGCCACGAACTCGCCGAGAAGGAGAGGCGCCGGCCCAGATCTTTGTGAAACGGACACCTTGGTCAACGTGTACTCGACGATGTCATCGCCGCCCAGTGCGGCTAGTGGCGCGAAGGAGACACGGTATAAACTCAGCTGCTCAAAAACATGTGCACACTCACTCACGCATATTAATTGCATGCACGGACGTAAACCCTACCCCACACGGAGCTTCTCAAATTATCTCTGGCTTTGCCAAGCAGCAGGATTAGGTTGGTGGATTTCAGGTCTTTTCTTAATGGTTGTGCTCCGCTGCTCGACACGCTGCGCGTCGCGTATCTTCCGCCTTTTTCTTTTCCATCGCACAAAGCAAAGCAAAGCACAAGACTCTTCTTCTCCTCTTGTCACTACGAGTACAAAGCAAAGCAAGCTCCCTCGCAGGCGGCAGCCATTTTATCTTCCCGAGCAGATTTCTTACACACACTAGCTAATTTCTTCCAGTCTTGTCTAGCAGGAGAAGAAAGTACGACGACATGCCGGCGCCCCTGCGCGAGTGGATCAACGAGATGCCCGCGGCGCTCGTGGGACCGGCGGCCGTGGTGGCATCGGTGACCTTCCGGGCGCTCGCCATGAAGCCCCCCGGCGAGGCTCACCATGTTCCCCGCTAGCTACGCCTGCTTTACACTGCTCAACTCCATGACCTTGTACACCTCGCTCTTGCTCACACTGCTCATCTGGACCCACCGCCTCTGCGGGACGCCGCCGGGCATGGCCACGGCCACGGCCAGGATCACGACCGCCCTCTCGCTCTTATGCATGATCTACTTCACCTCCGCATTCGCATTCGCGTCGAGCCCCGAAGACCCGGTCGCCGGCTTCACGCTCCTCCTCCTGGCCGTCGTCATCTGCTTGCTCGTCTACGCCGTCGCCCTAGCCTTCGGAAAGTGGTACGTCGGCGCCTAATCCTTAGTTAATGCTAGCTTTCAACCTCGTGTTATCTACTGAGTTGATATGTAGGCGATGCTTCCATGCTTGTTTGTACAGGGCAACACGGTGATGATGCCCCGATCGACGAGGAACGCCCGCCACAGATCAAGCCGCCGTAGCTACTACTACCATACTAACTAGTAGATTATTTATCTACTCTGTCTTCCCTGTCCGTACGATGTAGACTAGATTATTTAGCTTCAAGGTCTAAAAACCATTAGTTAGACGCAGGGCCGGCCCTGGGCCCACGAATTCTGAGGGCAGCCCAGGTATCTCTTCTCTTCTTTATATCTTTATCTTTATCTTTATCTCTACTATATAATATTGATTGAGGAGGTGTTGGTGCGTTTTTCACTTTTCCGGTTTTACCCCTGGGTTTTGGGCCATAATAAAGCTGCCCTTAAAGTTGATACAAATTACACACCATGCCACCTATAAATGAAAAAACGGTTCGAAATATAAGATTCGGGAGTCAGAACACAGCGCATCGTACAGCGTCGGAACGATCGGCTCGTCGGGTGCCGTCCCGTCCCGTCCATGGCGTAACCAAATTCGATTTGTCCACTGCCTACGATCTCATTGAAGGATTTCTCTCGTGTGCGTGCGAGGCCAGCTCGCTAGCTGGGTTGGACCTTGATGCTTGCCTAGGCAGTACAAAGCCGAGGTCTCGGCCCATGGGCACCGCCTGAACGCCACACATGCAACGTTTTGTTTTTATGCTACACAAACATGGCAGCTGGGGCTCTTCACAAAAAGAACATGCCAGTTGGAGAACTACGTATCGCAATCTCCTCCTATGCCAGAGAAACTTTTGGTCGAGACTCGAGTCCTCTCATCGGATCAGTTCATTAAGGCTTGATTAGTCAAAATAGGCCTAGCTAAAACAATGTTTTTGTATTATTAAAGGAATGCGGTAAGAAAACCTCTACAACGATTTAAAACCCAAAAATGAGTCCGCGGGGATTAAATTTGGGTGATTGGATTATAAAACCACTTTCCAAACCAGGTTGAGTTACAGAGTTAGGCTCACTTATGTAGCTACAACATTGTTATAGTGATTTCGTTGGTACTTGAACATTTTGTGTTCAGAAAGTGTGCTTTCTTTATCTTTAAAACTTCGAAAAGGTTGTCATATAGTAAAATACTTAAGGGGATGAAAATTAAGGGGAAACCCAGCATATTCTTACAGTTATATTTTACATCCATTACGACGCACGAGCATCTTACTACGGAGCATCCCAATTTTTTTGCGATGCCCGTAGCAACGCACGGGCACTTTGCTAGTACTATATAATATGTCTTCAGGTGATGGTCCGTTTTTCACTTTCCGATTTTACCCTTGTGTTGCTAGGTTAATTACCGAGTATGCCACCGCCAAGTCAACATAACAGTTCGTACAGAAAAAAGAACCGCTGAGAAGCGCCGCTCCTGCAGCCCAACCAGCGCGCCGCCTCCGATCCTTGGCCCCCGGCCGGCCTACCGCCCCAACGCGCCTCCCCCACCACCCCAGGCTGACCCGAGCTACAGGTCGGCACGCTTCATACGATCGAAATCAAGCGTTCCAAGCTATCACACGAACGAGCTAGCGATTGGAGGAGAGATCGAGCAAAAAATCATGGCAGCGACCCACGACGGACTGAAGCAATGTCGAGAACGACTCGAGCTGGCCACCACGCGGTACCGAGACGGTGCAGGGATGTAGGGCATCACGTCCTAGCGCATCACGTCCTGAATTCCTTTCCGCCACAGACGCCGCCGGGTTCCGCACGCCTTGTATCTCCCTGCGCGCGGCGCCGTCCGGGCATACGACGGATCGGGTCGCGTCGTCGCTTTCTCGGCGTCTTCCGGGAATACGTCGCGTACGACCTTGCGCGTACGTGCATCTCCCTTCCCCGGACAGCCTGCTCCGTTCAGGCCTCGGCGACGCCGTCGACGGGCCTCCTCTCCAAGATTTTTTCAGGCGGTGAAGCGCACTAAATATAGCCGCGTCGAGGCATTGGCGTCTAGATGCGCCGAAGCCAGAGCTGCCGACCTCCCGGACGCCGCTCGCTGAGTACCCCGACCGGCCTGACCAGATCCACTCCGCTGCCGGGACTAATTTCCAACGACGGTGCTCAGTGCTCCGCAACTCGTGGCTCCATTGAGGCTGGTGCCGCCGACCTCCCGCAGGTTGGCTGCACGTCGAAGCCGTCGCGACCTTTCGGCGAGCGTGCGCGTTGGTAAGATAGTGGGAGCGGCAGCATGGATGCCGGTGGTCGTCGTGTGCTCTGGTTTCTTGCCGCTCCGGCAGTGACCCTGGCTCACAGGCTTCTGTAGATCGGCAGTAGATGTGTGCATGCTCGGTTGGCGTGTTTGCTGATATCCTAAAACAAAATCAGTCTTCTAGGCTTTTCGATTCATTCATATATTGAGCCAAGGTCCAAAGAGAACTGTGTTTAAGTTCTTCAGCCTGACATGGTTAAACTTTTATTTGTATATTGGGTTGATGATGCTGATATATCTTCAGTATCCACAGGATGAGTGCCTCTGTTACATATTCAGAATAGCTACCTGTCTCAGTGGCATAGAACAGCAGGAGAAGGAGTAGAGGAAGCAACAGACCAAAGACAAGATCTACACATGGCTACTCGCCGGAGCTCTCCCGCCGTCGACACCGCCACAAGCTCCTGCCATTGACACCCACCTAAGCTGCTGCCCCGTTCGACCATGACCAAAGCCCCTATGGTCTACATCCCATAATGATGTAAGACATGGCTAGAAAATTTAATGCCATCTAAGTCTGGGGTTATGACGCTCATAAATTTGGCGGTAACTGTCCTGGAAAATTTATCCTGTCATTTGATGCACGGACAACTTTCAAAATTCCAACAAGCCCAGCATATCACTAATGCCAGAAATAATATATTCATTCATGGTAATTCACAAAATAAGTTATGTGTTTCGTCATTTTATTGAAATGATAAGTCCATGTATGTGATTATGTTAAATAGCCCGTAGCAACGCACGGGCATTATGCTAGTATGTATGCAGTATGTACTTAGCATAGTATAGCACGTAATAAAAAAAGTAAAAGGCAAATCTGATGCGGTGATGCCTGTCCGTGGCTCTTCATTAGGCTCCTAACTATTGGGCCAGCCCAGCTAGGCCTTTTTATCTACATTGTCCGCTCGTTTCATTAAGTCGCGACGCTCGTTCGATCGAAAAAACAAGGAGCATCTTCTATCACGGTGTGACGCTCTGACCTAATCTTTCCTGCTTCGTCTAATCGTCTCGCCCGCCGCCCGCCATAGGCCTGATCACCTAATTGCTAGCGTATTGCTGATCGCCTAAATCCCAAGCGCCGCCGGCCGCAGGAATCAGGTAATTGATTAAGCCTGACTCTTACCTGCTCTACTTTTTTAGTGTAAGTGGTTAAATGGTTTGGCAACTACACCCTCCGTTCTGAATTTGTACTAAATCTGAGTCAAGTAATTCAGAACGGACGGAGGGAGTATGTGCATCGAGAAGAAGTTACTGGACGAGATTGATATTGGTTCCATTATCAAGGACTTTGCGTGTAGGATTGTAAGGAGAAAGTTTTAAGCTATGTTTAAATTGTAACACTCCTCCATCATAGTGAAATTACGCCTTCGCGCGTCGCGGTTTTTCCCCGTAAGGATTATCCACGTCAAAATTTGTTTACTTGTCTATACTAGGGGCCAAAACTTCAGTTTCGCCCTGGGCACCAGAAAACTCAGGACCGGCCCTGGTTAGACGAAGCTACGCATTTATCTGTTCGCTGCTACTACCGGACTGATTATTAAGCTTCTATGTATAAAAACTAGTATTGGATTATTTAGCTTCCATGCACTTTTTACTTCTTCTCTCTGTCTTCCCTGTCCATTGTTCAGTTGGGGTTTCTTTGTCCTCGAAGCTGATTAGCTTCAGTTTTTTTGGGTCCTAATTTTCACATAACACAGTAAGCTGTAAGATTCATGCAACTCAGTCAGCTCTTGTGCTTTCCAATAGCTACTAGTCTACTACTGGTACATAAATGATGCATGCTTGGGCACATCTTACTCCCAAACAAAATTTCTACCCTGGAACACAATGGCCAGCAAATTTCAAACCATGAAATACTAACTTCTGCCTTTTCTCATCTACTTGGGACCCCCTTTTTTTTGCCATCCTGGAACTTCCAACTCTCAAACCTCTACGAGCCAATTGACCACAGCTTCGATTCCACGTCAAGTCCGCAATAAAAACGATAAAGGGTCGCTTTCTTTGTTGACGCGGTCGATTGACCTGACCTGACTCGCCCTCCGCTTTTCATTTTTATTCGAAGCCCCGCCCTTTCTTCCGCGTTGGTGCCCTTTCTACGCTGCTCTTTTGTTTGCTCGAAGCATTGGTACGAGGCAGGGTGCTTCGAAAGATAATGGAATGTGCAGAGGGGGCCGGTAGTTGTTATAGATGGATCGAAACCTTCGAGGTTGATCGCCAAATGCATTGGTAGGGTACATGTATAGTTGACTCTACAGATACGTCGACTATTAGACGGTTTGGACATTAGAAGAGCGCACTTCTTAATCCTAATGACGGTCCCAACTGCCAGTGGCGTCATCTTTATGTCCTGACGAATCACACCATCGTTGCCGCCCCTATCTTCGCCAACTCAATTCGCAACTCGGGGTGCAGCCGCATCGACCATGGAGGCCTGCTTGTCGTGGCTCTCCGCCTTTGTTGCTGGCGTAGCTCATTCAGTCGGCTCCGTCTCTTCTTCCCTGCCGCCTGCGCGCAAGGTGTTCGGCCGACGCAACTCATTTTGGTAAGATAGGGAAAACCCTGCGTGCAGTGATTTCATAAATGGATGTTCATGTGGGTCTCAGGAACCTGAGCAGCGGATTGGTCAGCCAGAAAGCTGAGTGGCAGCTTGAGGTTTCACTGTTTATACTTTCACCCTTTTTGCGTTGACGGTCATACCTAATCAAGCGGGACCAATCATGAGGTGGTAATTCGTGTTTGTTACACGGACCACCAAGTCAACCCCCACCAACATGCTTAAAACGGCCTCCCGTGTCGTTCCCTAGGGCAGCACCGGCGGCCCAACCCTACCGCACCGCCAGAACACCACCGCATGGATATCGCATGCCGCCGGCCCTTGCCGCGGCAACAACGACCCATCTGCCATGGCGACTTTGGGAAGGAAGGCTCCGCGACTCGTGGTGGACGCTAGGGTTCCTGCTTCCTATCTTCCGTGTAATTGCTCTACATTTTCAAAAAAAGAAATTTTTTTGCTGATTCGTTGCGCGAAATAGTTGAAAGTTCATTTGCTATACGTAAAGGTGTTGTAAGTTTTTCTGGAAGCTGAACGTCCCTATTTTTAAGAAGTTGTGATCATTTGCTTTGAAACCTTATGTAAAGGTAATTCGAAAGTCATCAAAATTATTTCAAGTTGGTTTAACGTTTCTGGAAAGTGACTTTGTTTTTTTGAAATTGTTCAAAGTTCTGCATGACCTTTGAAATAATTGAAGGGTTTCCTACACTATGCATCGCAAAGGTGGATATGGAGTCAGGGTCCAGTACTGCTCCATACTGGCTCCGTATGTATTACATATTTGTCTACTCTGATGAAATACGTCGTATTCCCTCTATATTAATATAGCAACCATCCGATACAGCCAACAGTCTTAAAATGCTGGCGCGACAGCAAACATACACCCAAAGCGAGGGGAAGAGAACAAAAGAAGAAAAACAAATGAAGACATTGGCAGATCGACTAAGCGACTGTGACCCGCAACCGCTGCGTCCTCTCCGACAAAGTACCACCACACTCCTAGCACGAATCAACGAGTACCAAGCATCATCTTGAAAAAGGAAAGCCACGCTACTGCCTGAACCAACACACTAGTCCTCGGGTTTACCCCGGCATCGAGGGAAGCGGACGAAGGGTAGCCACGACGCCCTTCAAGAAGGAAAGATGACACCCGGAGGCGGCACCGTGTCGGTGTCGGACGAACCAACAAGGATTTCTCCCGAAAACCCCATCCACAACCCCCAACGATCCGTATCACAGGAGCCCCGTGAGGAGGAGCCTCAACACCACCAGACTAGCTGCCCACCAACATGCGCCAAAACGATCCTGCAGCCACCCTCGCCGTCTCACGGAAGTAGTCGTCACACACGGTCTGCAAGACAAAGGTGAGAAGTATGACCCCGGGTCAATAGTACCGCGACCGCGCGGGAGAGACAACCTCCACCGCCAAAGAAGGTAGTTGACCGGACGCGGCCACAGAACACACCAGTCCCCGTTTGGTCCGGTCGGGCCCAGCGGGCCCGTAAATCCCCGAAGGGCACACCAATCCTAATAGGGTCCGGCCGGACCCGGAGTTTCTGTGAAACTCGTCGCCACGCTGCAACAGGCCGGTCGCCGTTGCAGCTTTCCCCGGCATCCTCCACCTCCCCTTCACTAGCAGAACGGACAGGAGGTGAAGCTAGCCTGCCCTGACTCAGATGGGGACCGATGGGCCCAGATTTGGGCTGCATGGGCTGGCCGGCGGTCTCCACTACCCGTCGTCGCCCACAGGTCGCGCCGCCCCGCCGCCGCCGTCCTGCTACCTCCCGGCCAAAGTAGGGCCACTGCCGTCCGAGGTGCGCCGCCGCCAGTAGGGAGAGCCCTGCCTCCACCCAGGCCGACATGGGGAATGACAAGCCGCCACCGTCGGCGCCACTCGGGCTACGCCGGGCAGCCCCTGCCGGCGGCGGCGACGGGGGAGAGAGGACGGGGAGGGGGCTGGCGGTGGAAGGTAGTAGACACACGCCACTGCCACGGGGGCGACGGTCCCGCGCGAGGAGGAGAACTAGCCAAAATATAAGAACTAATATTTGTCTACTCTCAAGGTTCTTCAATTAATGGAAAGCAAAGTGGGGTTACTACTTCAAATATGATTGGAACCGTGCAAGATTTATGTGACTCTTGGAAGCTCTTTTTGTTGTTGTATATGAACTAATATCGTTATCTTTTCCCACTAATAAACTTGATTTTATAAATATTCATGCAGGGGTTATGTGGCACCTTAATTCTGTGGACGCAGAAAGATCACATTCAAGTTAGCAATATATAGTCTTGGTGTTACGATCGTAGACATATTAACTATAGGGTCGAAGGGAATCACCGGTGTGTATTAGTCACCCAGGCGCATGTGATTGAAATGTGTTTTTTTTATACATAGACACCCTAATATTGTACTCCGTTCCTTAATATAAGGCGCCTAAATTATTCAGAAAAATTTCAAAATATAAGGTGTATTATGATTTATGGACAATTTTAGGCATCAAAAAACGGGTCACAATCTAGGACGAAGCAATTTGACGAACTGTTTTCAAGTTGTGACTAATAAGAACTACTTTCTCTTGATTTTTATTCAAAAGAAAATTGTCCACCGCATTTAAAACACTGGCGTCTTAATATCCGTGCCAAAACCTTAGACGCCTTATATTAAGGAACGGAGGGAGTATAATTTTAGGTGTTTTTTCAGTTACTCCCCTGAATTCAACTATGTACGTGGTACTAACATATACGAAAACATTAATTCATTCATCATGTTTAATTTTTCAATATTACACGCTTTTACAGGTACTTCTTCTGCGATCTCAACAATAAATATAGAACCAGATGCATCATCACGTAGAATATCACAGGCGTAAATCTCAAGGTCACATAGCACTTCTTGTAGCCATTTTGGGACGCTAATTTACCGATGAACTTTAAATAGAAATGCATACCACTTCTTGTTTTAAAGTAAATTAAAACACGACATGCGTGGAAGGATATCTCACGCCAGTGATTCACTCGGGGCCCACATAAAGTAATTCACTGGCATGTCCAAGTGAAGCCACGCCAGCTGTAAATACTGAGGAGATTACCAGCGTGCATTTTGCATTCCATGTCGGTACTATCTTCCTACATGATTGTTTTAAGGGCCCACATATCGCCAGCGTGGCGCTAAGTGATATAGGCCAACAACTACGACATAGCACTGGCATGGCCATTTTCCCACGCTGGCGATTAGCTGCGGAATTTGGTCTCATTAGATCACCGGCAACAGATCATCGGTGTGGGTTGGGTGGCCCGCCGGTAATTAGAAGCCAGTTATTAGTTGTTTCCTTATAGTGTGGTGTGTCTCTTTCCCATTTCTATTTTCTCGTTTTTATTTTCTCCACAACAAATTGATGCCAAAACGAATTCTACATCATGTCCATATGTAGTCTATTTAGAAATATCTAAAACATCTTATATTTAGGTACGGAGAAAGTCGACAACAAGAAAGTTTATTAATCAGAAGTTTGCAGAATTTCGTGTAAATATAAGAATAAATACCAGCTCATATATTAGCATAACATGAACCAACACTGACTAGGCCAAGCCACTCAAATCAATAGCAGGGAATCATACTTGAATAAACTAAAATATTATGAAGTACTCGTGCTGGAAGAAGTTTAAGCCAACCGCTTAATTTTATCTATGGATCTATCAGGAGGCAGAGGATAGATCCTCGAGCTTCAAAACAGGTTTCTTTATCTTTGGGTGATACTTAAGTTTTGTCTTGAGATCAGTCTTCAATGATTTGTCACTGCAACTAGAACCCTTGAGCAAGACTTCCTTGAGTTCAAGTAGATTATTCATGCCAAACAACGATGACCCAATGCAACAGTCGACCTGGAGCTGCTCAAGATGTTTCATTGTATTTTCTCCAAAAGTAACCTTTGAGCTGGAGCTGCAAGCAATCTCGAAGATCTTCATCTTCTCGAAAGAGTCTTCCTCTAGGCCGTTTGTAATAACAGCCACGTCGATCTGATAATTATAAACATCACTGACACGAAGACGCAGAATACATAGTGATGGTAGCTTGCTAAGGAACTTGATGACGCCTCGAGTTGGTTCCCTTCTTCCTTCCGGTGTGGCACCTTCTGTTAACTTGGCTATTTCCAGATTCATCTTTGTGAGCATGGCGAACTGCCCTCCCCAGTTTGGCAATCGGTCTCCAAGCCCATACAGTTTAAGGCTCCGCAGGCCTTCCAGAGGCAGTGGTATATCATCGAAACAATTTTTATTGTTACTCTGAAGTCGCACCGATAGTGATTCCAAATGGACAAGAACTGAGATTGCAAAGATAAAGTTCTGGCTGTTATCCTGGTTGATGCCAGACACTGCGAGCTTGCGCAAGTGGGTGAGCTTTTTGAGTTCTTCTAGGACAACCTTCGTCCCTGAAGCACGGACATTGACAACACCAAGTGTGTGCAACGCCGTCAATTTTCCAATCCCTGGAGGAACCTTAACACCAACCAGCTGACGGACACCAGAGTAATTGGATAGTCGGGATAGTGAATGATGCGGCGTACGTGCTCTATTTGACGTGGCGATGGTGCCTGCACGGATATACTGCAGCTTCTCTAACTTGGTGATGTTCACTGGCAAGGTGACTATAGAGGTGTGTCTCACATCTAGAGTCTGGAGCTGCCTGAGACCATCTACTGAACTCGGAAGATGGCAGATTTCAGGGCAATCGCGCAGTGAGAGGAACTTGAGGCGACACATCAACTTCAACATCTTCTTAAGATCAGCATATTCTACTTCTCATGCACCCTCAAGATCAAGTACCCGAACTAGCTTCATGCTTTCCGCAACGAAGAATGATTTCCACTTCCCCAACACAGTGAGTGATCGCAGCCGTGAGAAGTCAATGCTATCAAACACAATTTTATCTCTTTTTTTTTTTTTTTTTTTTTTTTTTGAACAAACAGTGGCGCCAAAGGCGCCAAATTTCATTCAGCTCAGCTGCACCAGGCAGCAAGTATTACAAAGTCCTGGAGATGTACATGTTGTAAAATAGACAATATGGGACAGTCATCTCGAGAGTGAGCTGAATTTAAGCATCTGTAAATAGGCTGATTTAGGCTGAGCCTAAGAGCCTGTGTTGCACATTGGTGAGCCTCTCCATTGAGTTTCCTGGATATATGATAAACCTGTGTTGAAGCACTAGATGTAGACCTGAAAAATTGTGCTAGGAGCTTTCTAGCATTCCAGTGCAGGAGAGGATGATCAATTCTTCTTGCTGCTGCTATCTTGGCAAGCACCTGGTTGTCCGTTAAGAAGGTTGGCCTTTCAAATTTAAGAATATTTGCTATCTGCACTGCTAATAAGAGAGCTGCTGCCTCTGCTTGAAATACTGTAGTTTGCTGATGCGTTGAGGCTTGTATCCTGATGCACCATTTGCTGTGATCCGAATTGTTTCGGATATAGACTCCCAGACCTGATGCTCCTTGTTGTATTGAACCTGCCAAATTGTTTTCTTTCCAAGAAGCATCAGCAAAAATTAGTATTCCTTGTAGTGACGAGACAGATTGTAAGGTTTCTCCCTGTGGTGGGTTTGTCGGAGGGACTACGGGCACCTGTCTTTGCATCTGGTATCCTACCTGCTTATTAGAAGTAGCATTACAAAGTTCAAGGTTTTTTATAAGGGCTTGGGAGTTAATAGAAATCTGATAGGGTTCACCCTTATTACGTTGAAATAGCATATCATTTCTGGACTTCCAAATGCACCACATAAAAGTAAGGATATTAGGTAAAGTTGCATAAGGATGATTCATTGTAAGCAAAGTTATAATTATTTCTGTAAGAGTGGTGCAATTGGTAACGATGAGTTCCATTCTGATATACCAAGGGGCAATAAACCAAGCAGCTTTGACAAAAGGACAGGTAAAAAAGAGGTGTACCTCATCTTCTAGCATACCACACCTGCAACAAAATTTATCAATGTGTTTTGAATACCTTCCTGCTTGAGCCCCTGTGGGAAGCGCCTTTCGGAGAAATCGCCAGGCAAAAGTTTGTATTCTTGGAATAATCTCCTTAGATTTCCAAACCTGCATAAGCAATTGTATTGTTTGTGGAGTAGGAGCTCTCGGGCGTTCTTCTTGTCGTTGCTCATACAGTACCTGAAGACATGCATAATAAGCAGATTTTGTGTTGCATTTACCGTTTTGTGTTAGGTCCCAACATAGCAAATCTTCATCATCAGTATAAATAATAGGTGTTTGCTTGATGTGAAGAGCTGCCGAAGGGGTAAATAAAGTGTCAATTAGATTGTTATTCCAGACTTTCTGATTGGGAAGCCAAAGATCTTTTACAGTTGCTGGATAGTTGAAGCCAGGTTCTTGGATAATTAAGTCATCATAGATGGAAGCCCAAGAAGGATACCACGGCGTGTTCCAAATGGATATGTTTCCTTGTGTTAATTGATAAGACGTGTGGGCTTTCAGAATTGGAAGAACTTTAAGAATAGAAGCCCAGAAGGCAGATTTTGGCACATTGGAATTGGGTCTCCAAATTGAGGAATCATGGAAATATTTTGCTTGTAAAACACGATGGAGATGGTCGTTGGGATTTTGTGCTATGCGCCAGGCTGCCATAAGAATGAGGCTTTGATTTACTGCTTGAAGGTTTCTAATACCCAGCCCCCCTTCATTTTTTGGCGCACAAAGATCTTTCCAAGCTCTCAAGCAAAGGCTTTTTGTTTTAGTTTCATCTCTTATACCAGTCGACCAGAAATTTCTAATAATGGACGTGAGTTTTGAAATGAATTTCTTGGTGAAAAGAATATTAGACATGTAGTAAACTGGGATAGAAGAGAAGACTGATTTAATTAGCTCCAAGCGTGCAGCGTGAGAAAGTTTGTCTGCTTTATATGTGTTTAGTTTTGATTTGAATTTGTCAAGAACAAAATTATAAGCTGAAGTTCTATTTTTAGCCGGAAGGATAAGAGGATGGCCCAAGTGAATGAAGGAAGCATCCATTTCTTGCACAGGGAAGATGTTCTTTATGGCATCTGCATTCGTTGGTGGGACATTTTTACTAAATATTATTCCTGATTTTGACCAGTTAGGTGTTTGCCCCGAAACTGAGCAAAAAGAATCCAGGATTTGTTTCATAGCAGTTGCCTCTTGTATTGTAGCCTCCCCGCAAATAAGTAAGTCATCGGCAAAAAGAAGAGAGTGAATGCGAGGGCAATTTGGACCTAAAACCACCCCCTGAAGTGAGTTGTTGTTCATAGCTTCTTGGAGGGTTAGCGACAGTTCATTGATTGTGAAGAACACAATTTTATCTCTGACCCAGCTTTCTGCTATCACAAGGTGACGCCCCGTGCGCTGGGTGGTTAAGGCACAGCTGCCCCTAAGTTCAAACACAAGGTTCTCGTCCATTTGGCTTGACACAATGTACTCGCGAAAGAATGGGCCCTGAAAGAATCCATTGACTTGGCAAAACACCATCCTTGTGTCACCCAAACCCAACGCTGATGGCTGCTGGATTATACTCAGACTAAGGAGGTCACAGAATTGCTTTTCCCCATTCATCTCGCAGATTCTTCATGGCTGTCTCTGGAGTAGCCCTCGGCAATCCATCGCCTTACCAATCGCCTCCGCCGAATAAGTATGTTTCGAGGGAAAATCGGTAGATATAAGATACATGGCTTGAGAGAATCTGGGCAACTGCGGAAGTACGTATTCATCCAACCGAATAGTCCCCTTAGATTCTGGAACTCTCCATTTTTCTCAAGCTCTACCATAAACATACTATTGGACTTCCAACGAACCTGCTACCTCAACTATTACTTTTGGAAGTCCACCGCACAATGAAGTAAGATCTCGTTGCTCTGCACCTTCGCCCTTCTTGGATACCTATTATTCAAAAATTTAAAGTATATAATTGCATCAGTAATGCGAAAATGTAATTAACATTGCTTTCATGATTGCATCAGTAATGCACCATATGTTATGGTGAAGTAATATCTAAATTTTAAATAGTATCCTTATTTAGCTAGCACAAACATCTAACTTGAGCAAACTATGGAAAACTAGTTGATAACTTATTTACAAGACACTTTGGAGATAATGAGACAATCATGTGTGGGTGAAAATACATTGTGTTGGTACTGATCTGATCCGTACACATGGTAGTACATCAAAAGAGAGGCAAAAAATCTTGTAATTTTGGACGTCCTTGAAATAAAAATTACAAAGAAGCCAGTAAATATTATATCCAAACTAATCGATAAACATATGGGAAAACAAAATAGAGGAACGACACCGTGAAGCTTAGCTAACACAATAGATTCAACCACTATAAAGGCATTGCATGATTTACTCTGTTTGCTTCTCAGCATGTCAATATTATCATATGTTGTGGGTAGTGATTGGAAAATAAGTTTTGTAGCAAGCTACAGCATGTCAATATTATCATATGCCTTTACAATGTATTACAATTTTTCTTGTTATTCTCCTTTGTCAATCGCGAAATAACAGCAACATCAAACCCATTTGTATAACACATTATAATGCATTGAAGGAGTCATCAAAATTATAAGAGAGCTTAGGATTTCGAATTTGCCATATATATTATATGCCAGTAATTTATTATCAAAAGTAGATTTTTATATGGATTAGCAAAACAAGCTGGCTAGTATATATTGTTGATTTATAGAATAATAAAGTTCAAAATTGGTATTTTAATTTTTAGAAAGGGATATATAGTACAACATAAGTATAAAGACTGATAAGAGGAAACCACTGGGATAAGAAAATGCAAAAGTACAACATGTGTTGTAGTTGACATCATGGGCATGAAGAAAAGAAAAACAAACACTACTAAATAGCACGGGCGTGTAAAATATCCGATACAGGGGAACAAACCAAATATTGATGCACAAGAAGACCAGTTAAGTTGTATTGAAAATGTATAAAAAAATCATTCGGACGATGCAAGGAACTAGATACAGCGAAGTAAAATAAAGGTAGTTTGATGTGCAAAACACACCTTCCGAAAGAGTTCAAAGGCTGTGTCGGCTTCTAGACCTTTGACATTAAACACACGATCTTTCTTTTCGCCACAGCAATGAGTCGCAATTTCTGCTTCAGTTGTAACACGATGATAACGTTACATTGATTTGATCCAGATACCAAGTCCCCTTGTATGAGGTCCCATTCCTTCTTGGACTGCAGCCCATCAATAACAATCAAGCATTTATGCCTTTTCAGAATCTCCCGACACTCTACAATTGGATTTTGCTTCCAATGGTACACAAGTCTGCAGTTTTGCTTGCGTGAAGATATCCAGAACTAAGATTGGTAAGTAACACCCGAGAGAAGTCCCATAAATTGAAAGGATGTGACACATCCACCCAACCATACTTCTGAAATAGTGAGCAATTAATAATTTTGTCGCAGAAGATTTTTTGACGAGAGCGGATTTTCCTACTCCAGCTATTCCCCACACAGACATAAGTTGGCGTCTCTTGGATCGTACAAAAATAACATTGAAGCCAATGGTATTCATTCAGACTCGCGTCCAACAAGAGGATGCTCTTGTATCCACTTCTTGGCTTCTTCCTTTTTTATTGATACCCCATCGATATTGGCCACCACTCGGTTATCTGCATCACTTTGAGCTCCCTGATAAAACTAGTGAGGTCAGCTCATAAAATATGCACACTGAGTACTTATATGAAATTATTCCACACACCAATAGAACCGAAAATCGATTGTAAAAAAGAGGTAAAACTCGTGGAGCACGATATATATGAAGGTTCGTTTTGCTTCCTCGAGATTATACAATTATCTTAGAGCAAATCACCAGTTCGTGGAAGACCTATATATATATCAGCGTGCTAGAGAAGTTAATCCCATAAAAATATACATGTGCATCCATGTAGATGCGGGCCGGGGGCTATATTCCCCATTTCGAAAAGATACATTTGTAAGGAGTTCAATAATTATTTGGTGAATGTAACTAAAAATTCCATCTATTTATGTATATACACAAGTAAGTACTAGTAGTAGTATTTATTTGGTGACCGTAAGTAAAAGAAGTTTACTTATACATACCTTTGTAAACAAGGCGTAGAGAGAGTGCTCTGCTGATAGCTGGTTCAGATGCAACACTTGGTACGGATGTCCCACGGACAAGCTGGCCACCTCGTAATGCTGCGTGGACAAGATTATGCAGCTGCCATTCTTGATGTCTGGGAAGCACGTCCTGATAGCATCCCACTCTGCCATGGTAGACAGGTCCTCCAGCACAACGAGGTAACGGTTCTTCATGACAAGGCGCTCAAAATCCTCGAGAGGATCTCCTCCTCGTGTGGCCTTCATCTTCCTCATGACCTGTACACCGCCTACGGCCGGCTCCATATTCGTGTAGAAGTGCTCCGTCAGGGACCGGATGAACTCACCGCGGTGGAATGGACGCGCCAGCTTCACCCAGGCACGGCAGGCGAAGTTCTTACACGTCTCTTTGTCGATGTAGGCGTTCCACGCAACAGAGGCCATCCCAGGGTCACCAACTACGGTGCCGGTGCCCCAGATGGAGATCACTCCGAGGTCGCGGCCGTACTTGGTCAGCAGCTGGGTGAGATCCCATTGACGACCCTTTTGGGTGTTCTTGAAGGCCGCCTCGAAGAGCCTGTTGAAGGCTGTTGCGTCAACGGCATCCCGCGAAGAAGACGGCCGCTGCTTCTCCTCCCAAGAGGCGGCAGCAGGTTTGGAGCCAGCGGTGTCACCGATGAGGCTGTAGCGCGTGTTCCGGCTGCTCACGTCCTCCACCCTGGCCTTGAGCCGGTCCAGCTCGTCGACCGCCACATCCAGCGGCAGTGGCGCCAGCGCGAAGCAGGACGCCACGGGCTTCAGCAGCCAGAGCCACCAGCTGTTGCTCTTGTCGAGGTGGACGACTAACTCGATGCAGTCCTCAACGTCATAGGCGAGGTCGCGGATCTGCCGCACCCAGGTCCTCACCACCGGGCTCTCTAGGCGGTCGCTGTCTGCGACGTTCAGGAAGGATTGCATCATCTGGAATTCGCCAGTGATGAACACCAGGTTGCGCGCCGCGCTCTGCCGCAGCTTGGCCTCCTCCTCGATCGCCGCCTGAGCCTTGGTCAGCGCCCCGTCCACCACCGACTTGGCCATGCCAACCACAAGGTCCGCCATGGTTCACACTTTTCTTTTTTCGACAAGCCGCAAGAGATCTTTGTATTGAAGCTAGTCCAGAGGAGAAAGCTCAGAACTCACTACCAGCTAGATCTCGATCTCTCCTAGCTAGCTTGGGCGCGACTTCTCTTCTTCAAGGGGACACAGCTGACAGCAATTTGCACATTGTTTAGTTATGTTAGCTGTAATTAATATTAGTAGCAAAGTTCTTATAATCGTCTTGTGAGCATGCATGTAGTACCACAAACTTGTTCATTGTTGTACTGCGTCCTGTCTCATGCCCTCACATGGCTCATGGATTCAGATTGGCTGACTTTGTTAAAGGAGAGTCAAGTGACTTTGTGTCATGACCCGTGTGGCCCACCAAGTGCAGGGTCCACATGTCAACCACTCAAAAGTAAGCCAAAGTCGGTCATGGCAAAGTCAGCTAATCTCAATCAGCCCACATGCATGGTGGTAGATTGACCTGATTTCTTTGAAAAGCTTTGGACAGAGAGCTAATAAAGGATGATATCGTGTACTCAGTCCATCCACGGATAAGTGTGCTTTTAGGTTTTGTCTTAAACCAAAGTCTAAAATCTTTAGATGGTGCGCTCCAAAAATAAGCTCTAACTCTAACTCAATTCATGAAATGCGACGTGCCTTTGAGGCACGACACGGCGTGGCTTGGCGAGGCCGGCGGAAGAGGAGGCGCGTGGGTTAACTTCTTCTATTTTTACTCACAGATACTAGAACGGCATAGCTTATAAGTTGCTCCAACTCTCTCCCAACTAGCAGTATGTGACTAAACATTAGTCTCACCCTTACTTCCTAAACATACACAACATGAACCAAGTAGTATGGGCATAGAAAACTCCACATTAGAGCCTAAATGGGCGCTAGATCTTATCAGTACACAACATTAGAGCCTGTCTTGCCAGCATACCCATTGGCGCTAGATCTTATCAATACCCAAATGGCAAACTGCCTCTGGAATGATTTCGAGGGGCATAGAAAACTCCACCTCGCCAACTGGGGTTTGATCTGCCAGAAAAAGGAACATGGAGGCCTAGGTATCCCGAACCTAGCCCATGTAAACCTTTGTCTCCTCAGCTCTTGGATCAAGAGATATATTTAGGGGGACGGCAAAATCTGGAAAAATATAGTTGATGCTAAGTATAACACACAAAACCCCAACATTTTCTGTAGCAAAACTGTAGGGGTCTCAAACTTCTGGAAAGAAGTTATGTGGGCTACCCAAAGCATCAAATTTGGGTATAGATGGAAAACAGGGAATGGAGAAAAAAATTAGATTTTGGGAAGACACCTGGTTCAGCACTTCCCCTTTAGCCGTTCAATTTTTTGACTTGTACATTATCTGCAACGAGTAGAATAAGACAATCAAACAAGTCTGGGTGGAAGGGCAGCTAAAAATTACTTTTAGAAGGAACTTCTCCCCTCTCCTAATGCAAAAGTGGCAGGATTTAGGAATTGTCGCGAGTAGCATCGCCCTGTCTTCAGAGTCAGATGCGCTAATTTGGCAATATGAAAACAAAGGAGTCTATACTACCTCTTCGTTGTATGCCATTATCAGCTTTAGAGGTGTTCAACCAGTGTTCATTCCGAGCATCTGGAACCTGCACATCCCTCATAGAGTTCATATTTTCATCTGGCTTCTAGCTCATAATAAACTGATGACCAGAGACAACCTAAAGAAAAGACACCTCAACAAGCCTGAAGACTGTGTTTTCTGCTCTGAATCTGAATCAATCTCGCATTTATTCTTTCAGTGCATTGTGGCTAAACAGATCTGGCAATTCATTTCTAACTTTTTTGAGATTCAAGTTGGTAATGATTATTTCTCTATTGCTCGTTTCTGGATAGCTAACAAAAAACACGCAGTTTTAAATTCGGTTTGTTCAGCTGCCCTCTGGTGCATCTGGAAACACAGGAATGACCTGATTTTTAATGGTCTTCCATGGATTAACATTCTTCAGGTCTGGAGAATGATTTTGAGCACGCTGAAAATGTGGGGGATTATCTTCAAAAAGGAGATGCTGCCGAAGATGAACCTCTTGTGCGCCGAAGTGGAGCGGATGCTGAACACGCCGCTGCTGCTGGAAACTGGCTGACCCCAGGAGATGCCCCGGCGCCTACAATTGGCCCTCCCTCACCAGCTCTGAAGAAGGCGGCGATCCAAGGGACGTGGTCCACGCCAACTTCTACTCTGGACCAGGCGACATCTGCCCAGGCCATTTCCCCGGTCTAGACCTGGCTGTTGCAAAATCTCTAGCTGGAGTCGTTCAGAAACTCTAGCTGTTTTTGGTCCTTCGAGAGGAAAACCCTCTCTGCTTGTTCTGGCAGATGGTTTTCTCTCTAGTTTTTAGTTATTTTCTGCTCCCTGTCTTTTACTGTTTTTCGAAACTGAAAACATGCTCTGCATGAGACGATGTATGCCTGGCCTTCAGGTTTTGTTGATCTGATCAATGGAACCGGGGAGGAGCTCCCTGTTATTCTAAAAAAGTAGTATGGGCATTTGAGATTTAAGAATTTCTTGGGCCAACTAATGGGGAAAGCCCAGTAAAATCCAACAAGATCACCTCACTAAAATATATCCATATTTTCTTGTTAGTGTTATGCCTGGAAATTATTTTCAGTCACCTTTTTAGTGGTGTTTCTATCCCTTTGTCTTAAGTACGTCATTCCTGTGAAATTTAGTCAATTCTAAGAAATTTTAATCATTTTTGTGAAGTCTTACTCATTTTTGTTTTTTCAGTTAGTTTTGTATTTGTGCAGTTCCAGATTTTTGCAGCTGCACAATATAAAAGAGCAACAATTGACGTTATCAATTTTCACTCCAATAAAATATGGCAGGCCAATATAAAGGTTGTTAATTATAGATTGCAAAGACATATTTAGTACGTCATTCCTGTGAAATAACTAGTTTAGACATGATGAGACACGATTTAACTAGTTTAGACATTATTTGACGAGAACAGATAATTGGTTAAAATACCAGTGTGATGACTTGCCATGAAATTAATTAGGATGGTCCGTCAGGTTAGGAGTTGTTAGCATAAAACCGCAACTTTGATGCTTCAATTGCGCAAAACCGCGACTTTGACGTGGGATCGCGTATAACCGCAACTTTGGTGTTGTGAGATTGCAATGTGCAAACATTTGGCGCTAAGCCCGAATTGACACTGGTTATGACATGTGGGACCCATATGTAAGGATGACGTGGCGCGCGGACCAGGCGGCGGTTGACGGCCGTTGTTGTGTCCGTTAACGGCGAGTGAGGCCCCACCTGTCAGTCCCTTGGGACCCACCTGTAAGAGCACGCATCGTTAGGTTTGAGTTTGACCCGCGCGCTTCAGTGAGCAATGTCGAGTGGCGACGACCCTGGCGGCGGAGGCGGCGGTGGTGGGGGCGGCCCTCGCGGCGCAGGCGGCGGTGTTGGGGGTGGCCCTCGCGGCGCAGGCGGCCCTCGTGGCGCAGGAGCTGAAGCCGTAGGCGGCGGTGGTGGGGGCGGCCCTGGCGGCGCCGGATCTGAGGGCGTGGGCAAGAATGGCGGAGGTGGCAGTTTGCCATTTGCATCCTCGATGTCGCCGGCGATTCGTTCGGGGGCCGTAGCAGCGCAGCGGAGCCAGCACTGCCCATCCCCCTTTAGCACCCAATAAGTCCGATTTTTCTCCGATTCATTCGCAGCTCGCTCAAGATTTGGTTGAATTGAGGTTCAATTTAGTTGAAATTTAGTGCTCGTAGGTTATAGTTTGTCTCAATTTGTGTGTGTTTACTGAAAATTGATCCAGGTGTATATTGTGTTAACTGAAAATATTGCACTGCATGATTTGTTAACTGAATATTGTGTAAAGATGAACTTTTCTGAAGGTGTGTGATTACTGAACATTGCACTGCATGATTTGTTAACTGAATATTGTGTAAAGTTGAACTTTTCTGAAGATGTGTGTTAACCGAGCATTTTTCGTGCAGTTTTGATGATGAAATTTGGAATATTAGGTTCAATATTCCCGGTGCAGAAAATTTGGAGGGAAGTTTGTGCCGATTTGACATTACAGTGGTGTCTTTGATGTCACTGATTCAAAGCCATGGCTACGATTACAAAGATATGATTTATTTTGTTAGGGAAAAGGGGAAAGGATTCGAAGGAATGGAACTTATTGACAGCATGGCCAAGGTTGGTCAGATGTTGGATTTGTTTGACCATGAGAAGGTGTTGCATTATTAAACACAATTCAGTTGTACCCAATAATCTGAACAAGGATGAGTTAGAAGGTGAGGTTGTAGAAGTGACCTGTGTTAGTGATGATGAGCTGATATATCCTGTTGCAGTTCACTTAGAAGGTGAGGCATTTAACCTTGGAACACAACAGAGCTGCACATTGGACAAAGGAAAAACACATGTCCATGCTTACTCACTTCCTGTTGACGTGTTGGATTCTGATGAGGAACTTAGCATGATGGAGAAGGCTGAGTCAGTAAACAGAGAGAGTGAAGATGATTATGAAGAAATGTATTATGTGGAGAAGCTCAAAAGACAGAAGCAGCAAAGAAACGATGAAGATACGCTCATAGAAGGTGATACTGATGTGGAAGAGATATATTCCGAAGAGGAGGAGTCAGAGTCAGAGGCAGAGCAAGAGATGGAAGATGAAATTTTTAGTGCGAAGAAGAAACCAGTGAATAAAGGGCCAACCAACAGATGTCATCACGAGCCAGAGGAGTCGGAGCCATTTTATTATGTGCCCTCATCTGACGAAGGTAGCATCAACGAAGACATGGGTGAGAAAGATGATGATGGAGCTGCTGAAATAACATATGCTTTGCCAAGTGGGAAAAAGAGGAGGTTGAAGAAGCTGGACAAGAGGCAGTGGTATGATCCACAAAGGGCTGATGCACACTTGCAGTTTGGCATTAAGTTGTGCTTCAAAGATGTTTACGAGTTCAGAATAGCTATTAGGAACTATCATATTGCTCAGCTTAGGGACTTTGCATATCACAGGAACAATAGTGACTCAATTATTGTGAAGTGCAGTGAGTGCAAGGACACAACAACCAGCAAGGGGAAGGACATAACGACGACCAGCAAGGGGAAGGACACAACGACGACCAGCAAGGGAAAGTGTCCATTTTATCTGACTGCGTCCAAGGTAGCTCATGAGAAAACTTTCACCATTAGGAAAATCAAAGCATTGCACACTTGTTTATCCAGTGCAGGGAAAACAAAGGTTAACAAAGGTTAAGCAACTAGTGGATTTAGGCACGAGTACTCCTAGTAGTAATACTTAAGCAATTGGTTGATGCATGCATCAATTGAGCAAACACACCGGCTGACATGGTGACACGGACATGATGGAAAGGCCACAACAGTGTAGAGTCACCACGGTCCACAGGAGATCCGACGGCTCTCATCATCCTCAAACAAGCACGCAATCCCTGTGCTCTCCCTATATTCGTTCTGATTGGCCGAGGGAAAGAAACACGGATCGATGACATGACATTAAAAAACAAACAGGAGAAAATCTACTCGCAGGCGTCTTTCCGTGCTAAACAAGCCGATGGAAAGAAATATGGATCGATGATCATGGTGGTGGATGGAGACGGCTGGGCCTTCTTCTTCAGACTTCAAGTACAAAAGCTATAAAACAAGAGCACTGGATGAGTGGTTGGGCGCTCCTCGTCAAGGAATTAGATAGAAGAGCTTCAATAGAGGGAGGTGAACGAAGCAAACGAGAAACCATTGCTCTTGGCTTAAATGTTTAATATGAACATGAAATGTTTGAATGAAATATGTGTCTTATCACTGAAGTATTTAAGAAATATTGATCGGCCATCGTGTACGCCCTTTCACACTTCTGACGTATTATTATACTTAGAACAAAGTGAGTGGAATTTACAGCCTCCCGTGCCGCTCTTCTGATCCAATCTAGGACACCGCGTTTCAGAGCTTCCAACCAGACGTGGGCACAACATCGGGGGACCCATGTTTCTTTTTATATCAGCTACTGACATTATCCGGTAGCACGCTGCTCATCCGGGTGGACTTATACCTCGCTTGTATCGAGTCAACACCACTGACTCGCCGCACGATTCCTGTGCCCGTGCACGATTCTATTTTTATTTTGTTGTTTTATTTCCTTTTCATGTTTTATTTTTCCTCTTTTGGCTTCACAGCTGAGGAATTTCCGAGATCTGAATATTTTTTAAATCTGAATCATTTTTAATATGAACATTTTTTAAATACGAACCATTTTGGAAATGATCAATTTTCAAAACCAGAACCATTTTTAAAAGGAACATTTTGCAAAATTGGAATCCTTTTTAGAAATGAACATTTTTCAAATATGAACTATTTAAAAAATTATAATCCAGGTGAGCCAAAAATACCGGTAAACCGAAAATGATAGTGAACCGAAAAGGAACCAAAATTTCAGTTGAACCAATACTAATAATGATCCAAAAATTGTTGCTGGCCCACCGAGTTGATTCACAACACGTAAAGGGAGTACGACCAGGTAGACCGAAGGCAGCAGAAGTTCCAATGAAACCTGGTCCCAGGCAGTGCACAGTGCGTGAAAGAAGGAAAAAAGAAGGCAAACTAGGATCACATTTTTGTAACCGGAGTACTCGCTTTGGAATCGACCAAGTATGTGTGTGTTTCTTATACATTATGCGTGTATATAATTCTGTAAAATTCTAAAAATTATTTGTTGCCCAAAGGAAAGGAAGAAAAACAAACAGTGGAGTCATCTCTCTCCTTCTCGCTTCATTTCGCTTGCTAGGGCTCCACCTGATGAGCAGGGAAGATGTTTCGAACCGTAGAGATGAGGTGCACGAGCTAGCATTCCTTCCTATGTGATCCCAATCTGCTGTCATGCTGTGAGTTCCTGCTTGACGGCGAGCTCTTCTCCTATCTAGCTGGTAATACATTAGCTGTCAGGATCACTCGCCCTCATCAGTCATTAGATCGACAATTTTAGTTTGCTTCCATCAGATGGATGCAGCAAGATTGAGCATACAGTAACTGAGGAAATCATGGAGCAGACAGTATCCTCTTTCCACCCACAATGGTATGCAATAATTGCTCCCATCATATCTTCTTACGTACTGTTGGCTTAACAAACATTACTTAATCAAATAATAAGAATAGGTTAATATAATACATCTAGTTGGCGACGTGCAGCAGCTACAAGATAGCCGGGCCGTATAACGCCTCTATCTAGTTGGCATTTTTTGCAAACCATTCTGACACTGCGGTTGCAACTCTTCGTAAAGTACGACGTTTGATTCGCACCCTATGTTAGCAATGTTACTAAACAGCGTGTTGCAAACCAGTGGCGTGTTGTCAATTGCGCATGCCATGTTAGTCTTGGGACAATTTATGCCATCAACTCGAACTTAGCTTTGAATAGTACGAACTATGTTCTGACATTTGAACGTACATGGATGCTTATTGGTTAGAGACCATGTTGACATTTACAACTTGACATGTATGGACTCATTCTCACCTATTTCAAAATGGTTTCATCCAGGTCACCTCTCAGCAAGTAGTATGCATGCATGTCCTGAGAATAAAGTCCCCTTCTCCTCCGCAGCAAATACTCAACAGCTGAAACTCGCCATCTCTACGCAGCACTGCATCAGGGCTTCTCCAGGTAATTGTCGTTTCTTCCATCTTCCCAAGTTAGCGAAGTAGTGTGCTCCATCCGGCCTCCCATATGATTGCTAGCTTTAATTCCAATACCCGTCTTCTTGATCGTGTTTAGGATGCTTTGGACTCATGTATAGTGGCATCTTTGATTCAAATAAACTCAACATAAATTCTGAGAGGCGTACAACTTGCATATGTTTGATTGGTTTCCTTGAAGAACCAGCGGCGTATAACTCCGCCTTCATCAACGGAGCGGGGGCCTTAAATAGTACAACAGACAGGCGGGTTGATACGATCCACTTTTCTCTTGCTGATTAATGGAGCCTCCAAAGCCAAGAACAATGGCATGGCTGCTACTTCTCTGCCTCGCTGCCGCGGCTACGGGCGGAGCTGTTGCGCAGCCTGATTTTGGTATGATCAATATATATTTGTGGGAAGAGTAGTCAGCATGAAATAATAGGCCGGTGAGAAGGCATAGTACTAACGAATTAGTGTGGATGCAGGTTTCGTAAGCATAGACTGCGGTCTCTCGGGAGAGAAGGGCTACGTGGCTAACAGCACCAAGTTGTACTACAGCACGGACGCTGGCTTCATCGACGCTGGCGTCAACCACAACATCTCCTTCGACTACAAAGACTATTATAACACCGTCCGCAGCTTCCCCAATGGCACCCGCAACTGCTACACGATCGCTTTGCCCGAATCCGGGCTCAAGTACCTCATCCGGGGCAGGTTCTGGTACAACAACTACTTGAAGGCCTGTCTGTTTGGTGAACATAAACCTTTTTAAAGTATATCACGGTGTTTGGTGAACAGAAACCTTTTTAAAGTACCCGAAGGCCTGTCACAAGACGAAATTAACAGTTTGCTTGGCTCTATCATCACACTTTCCAATCTAGAGCATTTGGACTTGTCTCGGAATTATGAGCTTTCCAGTATTCCAGAAAGTATATGCGATCTCAGAAAGCTTCATACATTGGACCTTTCATACTGCTTCTTCCTAAAGAAGCTTCCTGATAGTATGGTTAAAATGGTTAGTCTGAAGGTTCTAAATGTTGGGAGATGTGATCGACTGGATCAATCCACGATCCCTCTGTTCAATTTTGTCTCGTTGCCACACTTTGTGGTGCATGCTTCTAGTGAGACATGTAGCAGCAATATAATCAAGCTTGAGCCTACAAATCCTGTTGAGCTAACGATAGATCGACTTGAAAATGTGAATTCTGCAGAAGAGGCAAAACGTGTAAAGCTGATAGAAAAACAAAATGTTGAAGAGCTAAAATTCCAATGGACTGTAGCTGCTAGGAGGTTTGTGGATGACGAGGAGGTGCTGGAAAAACTAGTCCCACCAAGTAGTGTACAGAGATTGCATATAATTGGTTATGAGAATGTCAGCATTCCTTATTGGCTTATGGCTATTAGTCAGTATCTCCCTAACCTGGTGGCGATAGAATTGTGTGATTTTTCTGAGTGCAGAAATCTACCACAATTCGGTGAACTACCAAACTTGCAGAAATCTACAACAACTACGATCACCTCAATCGGGTGCCCGCCTTCGACCTCTACATCGGCGTCAACTTTTGGAGGACGGTGAACATCTCGGGTCCCGGTGCTGAATCCAAGTTCAACGTGGAGGCCATCGTGGTCGTGCCGGAGAACGTCATGCAGGTTTGCTTGGTGAACACCGGTTATGGCACGCCCTTCATCAACGCGCTGGAGCTGAGACCGCTGAAGTACAAGCTCTACCCGGAGGCCAACGCGACGCAGGGGCTGCTCCGGCTCTATAGGTACAACTTCGGACCGTCCGATATAGACACCACTTTAAGGTCAGTGAAAATATATATATTGAGATCCCAGGAAAACGCATATATATATGCTACTGATTGTCGAACTGCAGGTACCCTTCTGATCCGTACGACCGAACATGGAAGGCTTACCCCGACCCGACAGAGTCTTATGACGAGATAAAAACGGACAAAGCGATGGAAAGTTACCGTGAACCCTACGAGCCGCCGACGGCTGTGATGCAGACGGCTATGACGCCACGTAACGCCAGCGACATCGTAGAGTTTTGGTTGGGCTTTTCAGAAAGGCCGCTTAACGACACGCCGGTGAGCTACGTAGCCATCATGCACTTCGCCGAGCTGAGCATCCTCCCCAGCGATGCTTTTCGCAAAAGCACAATCAGCGTGAACGGCGAGTATTTCAGAGACGTATATCCATCGTATCTAAACACCCGCAGCTTTTCCACTACTCCACCAACTCAACATACCAAGTCACCATCGAGGCCCAAGCTAGCTCAACGCTGCCTCCGATCATCAATGCCGCCGAGCTCTTCTCCGTCTTCTCCACCACCAACCTTGGCACGGACGCACAGGATGGTGCACACAATAATACAGCTTCGGTTAGCTTCCTACGTACGGGCATGTTACTGTTACTAATTATCTTTTGTTTGCCATCAACTAACAGCATCCGCCATGACGGTGATCAAGAAAAATTACCAGGTGCGCAAGAATTGGATGGGCGACCCGTGCTTTGCCGATAGCCTCGCGTGGGAAGGCTTGAATTGCAGCTATGCCGCCTCCAGGCGTCCAATAATCAGAAGCGTGTAACTATCCCAAATCTACAGTTACTTATGTTGGCGACCGTAAAACTAACTCAATTTTCTCATTTGTAGAAACCTGTCTTTAGTGGTCTCAATGGTGTTATATCGCCTTCTTTCGCCAATATCAGTAATCTCCAATACTTGTACGCTACATGACACATGGACCCATTAATCTTTTTTATTTTCTGACTAAAAATAATTATGAAAGAAAATAACCATCCCCATCTTGCAGGGATCTTTCAAACAATAACTTGATTGGATCAGTTCCAGATGAACTTTCACAGTTACCTTCATTGACGCTTATGTACATTTAATTTGCCGCCTATTTCAAGTTTTACACATTCTCATCTCTCGCGGGCATTATTTTTTTACTTATTTCAATAGTATTTTCCTCCTATAATAGAGACTTGTCCAACAACAAGCTCAATGGATCGATTCCAGCTGGACTTCACAAAAGAATCCTAGATGGATCCCTGGTTCTAAGGTTCTTTTGCCCATCATTTCCATTTAACTTGTACAATTAACATGTATGCATGGTGTTTCAGAATATAGAACTTGATTAAACACAAATTTATTTCACATATTTTGCTAGATATGACAACAACCCAAACCTTTGCACGAGTAGCTCCTGTCAGCAGCCTGCTCAACGGAGAAGCAAGCGGGTCATCATAATCGTTGCCATCATAATTGTGGTCATGGTTACAGTACTATTAGTGGGGGTACTCCTATTTTGCCTGCAAAGACGAAAAAGACAAGGTGAGTCTTTGGCATGAGCACAAGAACTCCATTCTTAATTCCCCGCCTGTGGTCACCAGTTGTAATGTTACTTGTGAAACACATTGTGAACGATAGGATCAATAACCACCTCGGATAGTTCACTACAGCTTGAAAACTGTCAGTTTACATACAAGGAACTAGAGATGATAACAAAGAACTTCCAGCAAGTGCTTGGCCAGGGTGGATTCGGGTATGTCTACCATGGCAACCTGGAGAACGGAATTTAAGTGGCGGTAAAGCTACGGTCAGACTCATCAGATCAGGGTGTCAGGCAGTTCGTCGTAGAGGTAATGTGGTGTGTTTCATGCATATTCCTATGCAAAATGAATTTTTGCTAAGCATGATCATTAATTTATCCAGGCCCAGGTTTTAGCACGGATCCATCACAAAAATCTTGTCACCCTGATTGGATACTGCAAAGAAGGGGAGCACATGGCACTAGTTTATGAATACATGCCCGAAGGAAACCTACAGGAACATATTGCAGGTATCTAACTGGTTTAGCGATATATATATAGCTTCCTATTGTTGGAAAATAGCTGAATGCATGCACATCCAAACATGATGCCATTATTAGCAAAGACTTCAAAATGATGTGTAGCAGTGCTTACGCATCTTCTCAATGTGATCACGAGTAGTATAGCTAGCATATACTTCAGTCAAGTTGTCAAGTGGTAGTAATATTTAGTAGTTGCCAGCATACCGTTGTGTTCCGTCAGTGTGAACAAGCTACTCCCATCATGCTAAATCCGTTGTCAATCAAAAATAATTTCAAGATAAATTTTCCTTACATTTTGTTGAGTTCATAAAAAACACAAATAATTTATGTCAGCACATTGAGATGGCATGTGTAAGCGCAAAGTCCTGCATTCAGTACTCAGGATAAGAACATCGCGCAACAACAAATTGAGTAGTACCGTAGGGTAGTTCTCTGACACCATATTATTTTCTAAACTGTAGAATGTGGTTAATTTTGAGCTAGTACCCTTTATATGAGCCAAGAGCTGAGAGTAACAATTGGAGTAACAAAGACATATAAATTTTCTTAGCTCCCTGTTGCTTCTCATTCTTAGCTTGTGTGTGTATCTTTGGTGTTTGTGATCCACCCACCACCCGCTAGTTAATACATACTATTTTGTCTACTACCGTCCAGTGGACTGTGAGCTCGAACTGTAACAAATCAGATACGTTTATTTAAGCATTGGTCTTAAATTTAATTATATGACGGCAGGTAAGGATAGAAACGGGGGATGCTTAACCTGGAGACAAAGACTCCGAATTGCACTTGAATCTTCGCAAGGTACACTCTTGATATGAATGGGAGATGTCCATAGCACTAAACATTTGGCGTTTTCAGAATCTTAGAGATTTGTGAGTAATGATGTGCAGGGCTGGATTACCTACACAAAAGTTGCAACCCGCCTCTGATCCACAGGGATGTTAAGTCCACCAACGTCTTGCTCAACATAGCACTAGAGGCTAAGATTGCTGATTTTGGCTTGTCCAAGGCTTTCAGTGTCAACGATAATGCTTATACATCAACTGCTATACTTGTCGGCACTCCTGGATATGTTGATCCAGAGTACGTTGATCTCAGCTTCCGCATTCATTTGTAAAATCGGTAGATATGATTGCCATGTTCTGAACTACATGTGTACCTGCGTACAGGTATCAGGCAACAATGCAGCCCTCAACCACTAGCGATGTGTACAGCTTTGGTGTTGTGCTGCTAGAGCTAATAACAGGGAAGCCAGCCATCATGCGTGACCCGGAGCCCATCAGCCTCATCCGATGGGCACAGCGGCGACTATCTCGAGGGGACATTGAAGCCGTAGTGGATGCGCACATGCAAGGGGACTACAACGTCAACAGCGTGTGGAAGGCTGCGGAGATCGCTCTCAAGTGCACAGAGCTAGATTCACTACAGCGGCCTAGTATGACCGGGGTGGTGGTGCAGCTGCAGGAGTGCCTCGAGCTCGAGGAGGACCGCATAGGTGATGAAACAACCAATGAACTCTATACTGGAAGTAACACTAGGGTCGAGATGGATCAACAGAACTTTAAGAGGACGCCGACAATGGACGAAGGTCCAGCTGCACGATGAAGATTTGTTCTTTGCCATTGTAGTTCTTCGTTTCCTTTGAAGTTGTTTGGATGTCTTTAAACACGTTCTTCATTTGCCAAGATTGCAGCTAATTTATCTTTCATGTAAGACCACTATATCTACATATTTATCTTTATTTGAAGTTGTTTAATATGAAGTTGAAGTGTTTAGTAATCTCTGACACCAGGAATGCCTTAAGCTCGAGGAGGACCACATAGGTGTTAAAACAATCAATGAACTCGAAGTAACACTAGGGTTGAGATGGATCAATAGAAGTTTAAGAGGACACCGACAGTGGACGAATGTCCAGCTGCATGATGACGTATTCTTTGCCAATGTAGTTCTTCGTTTTCTTCTTTGAAGTTGTTTGGATGTCTAATAGCACGTTCTTTATATGCCAAGATTGCAGCTAATTTATCTTTCATGTAAGACCACTGTATCTACGTATTATCAGTATTTGATTAAAAGTTGAGATACGTACGTACTCAGAGTAGGCTTCTAGCTGTGTAGCTAGGTAGAGCAATACAGTACTGTAATGCATTCTTCTTTAATTATTTGCCCACTCACCCTGAGCAACACCACGTCGCGTGTCATGTTCTGGGAGTCACTGAATGCAATAGGTTTATCAGAGTATTAGAGCATCTCCAAGCGGAGTTGCCAAACCGCCCCCAAACGTCCGGGCGGACAGCCCGGACAAGATTTGAGGTAAAAACATGCACCCAACCATGGTCTCCAAACACTCCCCATAGGTCCGGGCTGTCCGGCAACCCCCAAACCCACCCCATATGTGGGGAGGGTTTGGGGGCGACCAGACGCGTCCGGGCAGACAACTTTTCCTTTGTTTTCTTTTCTTTTGTCCTTCATTGATCCTTCTCTCTCCTTCTCCACCAATCACATGCAAGTGACCCCACAATTTGGGGGGATTTTGGGGTACATGGTTGGAGGAGGCCACTTTTGGGGCTGTCCGGTCACTGTCCGCGGACGCGTCCGGATGCAGTTTGGGAGCCGGATTTGGGGGCTCCGCTTGGAGATGCTCTTATGACGCCAACCGTTCTCGCAACCAAGCATGTTTTTCTTGACCAATCTCCACACGCACCCTTCTAAGGCCAATAATTGGTTCGATTTACCCTGGTAGCTTTGGGCATGTGCCGAGATTCGGCACCGTTACGTTAAGACTAATCATAGTGGAGAGTATCGTACACAAGAATTATGCATATGATACTATTCTATATATGACTACATGTTATTACCGACATAATAAATAAATAGTAACACATAACATGCATTTATTAGGTTACAGATTAATCTTGATTTGAAAACCGTTATGTTACGGTTATGCCGCGCCTTGAAAACCATTATTACTGAGTGATACATTAGTTTTTTGCCAACATAATACCCCACTATGACTAATCTAAGCATTGCACGAAGCTTCTGAACCCATATAGTTAACGCAACGGTGGCAAACCCTGAGCTCAGTATCGCTGGAACGACAATAATCAATGATAACACTGAGCTGAACTGCGTCCAGGCTTTGACAAGTTCATAGGTCCGCCACCGGCAAGGAAGATTTTCTTGGCATAAATTGTCCCTTATCAATGTGAGAATGTGACACCCGGATTTAACAACTAGGGCACTGGTTTTCGCCCAAGGTTTTGAGACGTTGCTTACAATATATTTAATGTTCATCTGCAAGTTACAAACGTATTCAGGAGGATTCCTTGTCTGACTAGGTCCAGACAATTACTGCAGAATGGACCATACCATTGTGCACATAATTTCTTGATTACGCGATGTCTGTTAGAACAGGGGCGGATCCAGGGGGGTGCTAGCAGGGGTCTGACCCCCCCCAATGGTTCGTCCCCCCCAACTATTCTATACGTATATTACTGCTTGTAGTACAGTATATACACCCGTAAAACCTCTGCCGGCCATGGACATTCACGTAGTCAGTACTTAAGCCCAACGTTTATTTTGCTGGTCCTTACTTAAGGCCGACTACCAAAGCTAGCAGCGATCCAAGTATTGAGCACCGAAGCCCAACAAGCATAGCCCATATACCTGGCCATAGATCGTGCCCTTGTCAACCGTCGCTCTCGCCTCCCACCATCGATCTCGCTACTGCTCCCGCTACCAAGCCGCCGACCGCCCGACAACAGCTGAGTGGCGGCGAACGGAAACGCTGCTCATCGTCGTTGCCGCTTGCTGTACGCCCGCATCACAAGCCCTTCTTCATATCGTCCCTGAATTATTTGTCTAAGGTACACACTACAATACATGTGATGTCCGTCTGCTACTCCTAAATAGATCCCCTTTTGTTTCAATTTTTCTAGTACCCTTAGTCATAAACAAAGAGAAAGAATATAATGGATTGATTTTTCATGCTAATTGTGTAAATCTTGAATCTGTCGTGGTGCTGATTTTTTTATCTAATCTTCAACACGCAGCTATATTTGAAATCATAAAAAGCTACATATTTGACGACTGAGATACCTTCTATTCATGTAATGGCCTTCAGGCTTTGACAACCCTAAGTTGATATCTTAGTAAGATGACTAGGCGGTTTCTCTAGTAGAAATCGACAACGCGTTTTCTCTAGTAGAAATTGACAAGGCGGTTCGTGTGCTAAGAAAAACCATATGTTGATATACTATTTTTTGAGTTTGATATCTTGTTATACAATACTTCACATGCGACCATCACAATCTCGCCCCCCCTATGCTGAAATCCTGGCTCCGCCCCTGTGTTAGAAGATGCATGGGATCATGGAAGCCATGCATATGCATTATTGCAGAGTGGACTCTACTATTGTGCGTGGAAAATATCGCGTGTTCCATTATTATCATTGTCTCTCACTCTCCTTTATTTATATACTTTGTTCTAAATGGCGCTTTGAAAATAATTCGGCCACATCCTGTCATTGGACTTCCGCCAAGCACATGCTAATTAAGGTTCTTAGCTGGACTCCAACGACTCCGTCGTCTATTAGCCAGTGTGGTGTGCACTAGACAATATTTGTAGGAAAAGTTGCCAAGTCCTTGGAGTCCAGCCAAGCACGTTGGCATGTTATCAAATATAGAAGAAATAGGCTTTCGCCCCGCTATATTAATATAGCAACCACCCGATACAACAATGAGGCCACAGCTGGGGCAAACAGCTATATCTTCGGCTACATTGTGTACATGTTCGCTTACATTTCGATTTAGGGTTGTACTAGTTAGTGGATAGTTACGGGTAGTTTTCGAGTGAACTGTTATATCTTCGGCCTTCTATATAATAAGGCGGCATCACATGATGTAATGTATGACGACTTGATAGTAATAGACACGCAAGAGGCAGTCGGCGGCTTGTGCCGACACCTAGGACGACCAGATGTTGCTGTATCAGAGGGGCTGAGCGCTCGTAATTATGCCCCATAGATATATGTGAGTTCACTGAACCACGTTAACAAACCTTGATTTTGTCATCTTGCTGTGATTCCTTGGTTCTCGGTAGAACGGCTATGCGCCTATGACGGTAGCATATTCCATTCAGAATTATGATCGGCGAATCACAACTTGTCGCTAGGGCATCAACAAGTAGGTAAGACGTGCGACTACTAGTCACGAATAGTCAAAGTGTTTGGTTTGCCGCTGAGTACCGACAAATACACTAGTCGGTTCGACTAGTCATGAATTATCGAGCGACACTTAATAATTGATGCCATTGCGCTCGGCGAGTCTCTAGGGCCAGAAATGGTCAAAAGTTTGGCACAACCTAAAAGTCTGGTCTCTTGCCTTTATCCATTTGTTGCTATATTGGTGTTGGAAGGATCTTGTATACCGCATTTCATTTAATTCTAGAACACGTCGTCTCATCAACGATGGATTTAGTTTGTTTCTTCAAGACTAAATTGAAGATTGGCCATGCTATCGTGGCCATGTTCGCCAAAACGAATGAATCAAATGAAAGTGGGTGTTGAGCTGCGTAGTGTATAGATGCTAGTTAATGATAAAGACTAATAGATTACCATCTGTATGTTCGTTTTTATTTTTGAAAAGGTGAACTAAAGCTTGGCTTCTAGACCAAAACGATTAACACACAACCTTCTTATTGCAAAATTCAGGATGGTACAAAGTAGATAAATCCAAAACCACATGCCTTTGGAGAATAACTACACCAGGCTACCACTATATAAAAAACCTTTAGTCAAAACCTTTAATAAGTAGAAAAATCGGACGTGGATCGATGATGAAGAGTCCAACCGAAGATTGAGTTGGGATTTTCATCGTCAAAGACGAGTTTCGACTCACCAGTACTCTAAGCAAGGACGCGACACAATGGCGCGCCAACATTACCAAAAACGTTGCCTACAAATTAAAGTGTGCCAACTCGATGTAGATACTTTATATATACCCCTTGTTTCTACTTAGATGACATTCTTCAAAATGACACAAGTGGGCGTGAAATATAATATACGTGGGTTGATCGACAAAGGTGAGGTGTTCCACGTGAAGTTGCCGGCGACACTGATGGCACAGACCTGATTTTTTCCTCCAACGTAGTACGATCGATGGGACGTCCATGACCACTTGGTAGCACAGGTCAGAAGACCTCGTCAGAATATTTCATGCATAGAGACCGGTGCAGGCCCAAATGCAGGTTGGCATCAGAAGTCTCCAATGACGAGCCTTTCCCAGAGCGCTCCTCAGGCGCTAACCTCCGGCTCCCCCCATCCGCACACGCTTACGCTGCTGCAAACCGGCGGCGCAATATTCAGGTGCCATGGCTGCCAGCAGCTCGGCGCAAGGACTTCCACAAACCGTGCGCGCTAGCGCAGTCCACCGTCGCACAACCTCGCTTCGGTGGCTGCACTGTCAACTTCTTCACCAGCTTTGGTGGCTGCACTCAGTACTGTGTACACACTAGTGCAGACGAGGCCTTTGGTCCCGGGTGGTAGCGGCCTCTAGAACCGGAAGTCCACCCGGGACGCGCCAACCGGGACTAGAGGCCTCCCCCCCTCTAGTCTCGGGTGTGCTATGACCCGGGACCAGAGATCTCGACGCGGGGCCGCGGCGTGGTGCGTGCCAGAGGATCTCTAGTCCCGGGTTGTAGTAATACAACCCGGGACTAGAGATGTCCACACGTGGCGGCCTTCGGTTCCTTTCGTTTCTGTTCTTGTATATTATAAATAATATTGCAAAATATACGGTTAATAATTTGTAAATCAGAAAAATACATATAGCATATCAAAATATTCGTATGAGAAAGCTTTATGAGAATTTCGATCATTTTTAATTGATTGCATGTATATCACAACCGGGACTAGAGCCCGTCTATTCGATTAATTTACATATAAAGATCATATATAAGAGAGACTAGAACTCGTCATCTATTCGATTACATGGAGATCATCGCCGGGACTAGAGCCTGTCATCTATTTTGATTTGGTGCCATTGTATTTTCCCTTCATGTCTAGGACATAATTCATCAAAAAACCCGCAAGTTCCTCGCATTGGTCAAAAGCGTTCCTTTAGTCGCATGTCCCTCTACATTTGATCATTCTATAAAAGAAGGGACATTAATATGAATATCAATCATCATAACAGAAATTATGAATGACACTCAACACAATTGATGGTTATAAAATGAAATTGCGAATTTATTTGTTCACTTACTTCGATAAATGTCGATCGGTTCCACTCAAAGACTTCAATGCGAATCCACTCGCAGACGTAATATCCACACAAATTGGTCCCAGATGGCTGTCGTTCCAACCACTACACGAGAATAGATTTCAATCAAATAATAATCAAGCATCACGATGGCATTGAAATTTGAATTAAAGGGATGCGCGAACACCTAGCTCGTACTACTTACTTTGGGGTAAACAAAATTAAGTTCCTCTGGAAATTGACCAGCTGTACTATTTCGGAAATCTTCCCAAACCCTGCGCAGCAAACAATTGAATAAATGAGTTATTAATTAGTTACTTGATATCTCAGAAATTGAAGGAAAGAAACCGATGTAATACGATAAAGATTGAAATTACCGTTGGAGCACAACCTGGATATATTCGTACTTCTCTTTGGGCCCATGCAACGAGTCCAAGATTTCAACTTCTGCTCTATCGATTTGAATGATTAACAGAATGTAATGGCCGCTGCGCACGTTTATATATGTCAGTAACTAATCAGTTACACTTAACATCGAAACAACAAAAATCAATGTGTACAAGACAGTAACACTCTTACCTTAAGTGGTAAGGAAACAATATCTTCCCTTTATAATTTTGCTTCTCTATGGACCTAAACAAGGTGTCCACCGTTTCCTCGTGGTAGGTCCATAGCAATTTTTCGTTAACTCGGCTTGGGTCGATGAACCCAATCTCAAACGTGTTGTTTCTGTCACATTCATCGCTCTTGATTCTGCATAATACCGTAGTGAGCATAATTAGAGCAGACAGTGATCGAGCTAAGCTTTAGACTTTATTTTAGAAAATAAATAAACTGAATTACTTACAGACAATAGGTAGTGAGTATGCTCAAGTCGAGGGTGTCAAGCTAGTATAACTGATAGATTTCTTCAAATTCAATAGTTATCTCGTCTGTACCGTTGAAATGTTCATCTGTAATTGCCACAACGATCATTTTTGACATTCCCTTATGACATCCTTGTACTATTTATGCAGTCTTGCCATTTGTGTTGGTAGATTCTTGAGCTTATCAAGTGACACTAGATCCTTCCCGTATTTCCATGTCCATCTAGCAGGTCCCGTAACAGAGGGGATATCATCTGCATCCAGTTGAGAAAGTAAAATACCAATTTCTGCAGCAAATTACGTGCGGAAAGCGGGATCCTCGTGCGCAAAGCCCTGCTTATATATATGCCTTTTTTGTCCACATACAAGATCGCCCAGCGGAACGATTATGAGAAATCTTTCCACTTAATTAATACGTCCGGGAGCCCTCTCGTTTGGAAAATCCTATACAACCTAGCGGTAAATGACCCAGTGCTGGACCCTATTTAGCACCGTGCTTTCAGATCCAACGATTTAATTAACGGGTGTACGATGGTGGAGCTGGTCCAGCCCTTGGTTGTACCACCGCTGGGTCGTATAAGATTTGTTACCTCTCGTTTACGTCGACATAATGCAACATTTTGTCCACTTAGATGAGGCCGAAGAACAAAGCAAGTTAAGAACAAAGCGTGTTTGGGTAACTCCTTCGTGAGCTGTATCGATCCAGCTCCCTTAAAATCCCATTAGCAGTAAAATTCTAATCCGTATTTTCAGTATTATTATTAGTGATTGTACACCTAGCTACTGTTACAAACAATAGGCCAATTGTCGCCGTGGCTATTCATTGAAAGGGGTCGAATTTTTTAGAACTATCGACAGTTATGTGATACAACCACTACTTGCATACCTTGAAATGTTTTTTATAAAAATATCAGGGTAAAATATCACACAACTTCAGTTCAAATTTGAATTAAGTTCGGAAAATAGGCATAAAGTCGTTCAAATAGGTGAAATTAGGTAGAAACTGTGTATTTTTTTTGTATTGTCCATCAAATATGGAGTATTGTGTGTGAAAATTGGATGGGTGCCATTTTGCACCATATGTTTTGTACTTGCTTCACAAAAATATCATTTTGACACATAAAAAACGAAAAATGGTATTTCTAAAAATAAGTCTAAAACTCTTTGGCAACATTGTTTGCCATACCAAGACACACCTAAGTGTAAAATATAGACACTTTATCACAAACTATGTCACGGGAATGGACATAAATTGGTCATTTGACTCGAAACTTGTACATATTTATAGCCGATAGATCTTCTTGTGAAGGTTTATTTTTTAAAACTTCTGTCAAAACTAAAGTTTATCATTTTTCCTAGCAATTAATTCAAATAAAATGACTCCATGCCAAATGATTTCTTTTTAAAGTATTTTTGCACTTTCTTTTTTGTTTTTGAAAAATGGCCAAAATGGCCGCCCGTGGCTTTTCATTGAAAATCAGTTTTCAAAACTATCTACGGTTCTGTGATACAACCACTACTTTCGTACCTTAAAATCATTTTTGTAAAAATATCAGAGCAAACTATCAGAAACTTGCAGTTCAAATTTGAATAACTTTCAGAAAATCGGCATAAAGTCGTTTAAATAGGCGAAATTAGGTAGAAACTGAGGAAATTCCTAATATCTGTGTGTATATGCATCACCATCTTAATTACTGAATTTCTATAGTCAAGCAAACTTCAGATAGACTAGGCCATGTTACTATACTTATCCTGGTGGCCAAGGAAAGAACGGTGAATTTTATCCAGCTTGGAAAGACGCAAAGTTTTCCCAATGAAGTGTGTTGTTTGGCATTTGACAGGGCCGGGACAAAGGGTCAGCAAACCAAACTCAAAGTAATAGTCTTTTATGTTAGATTAATGGTCCTTGGTTCTCCTATTGTGTTACCACATTACTATGTGTAATGTGTGTTACTAGGCCTGGAGCAACATAATTTTAGATCTAAACCATACATGCTATCATGATATTTATGTGTTTGGATTACATCAACACATTGTTTAGTCTGGTATAGCCCAAACCTGGTGACTCTGAGGGTGAGAGCCGGAGATATCAATGGGCAGGACTAGAACTAATTAATGCGATGTTCACATGTGTTCATCAAGTGCTAATTCATCACTTTGATGATCTTGAAAAAGGACCATCTTTATAACCCTTAATTACATTAATTATTGTATCATTGTTCTTTAGTATTTTTTTTGATAGATTATGATTGGAAACAATAGATAGAACAATGTGTACATGGAATGAACTGATTAGTCTGATTAACCTAGTTCCACACTGATACTTTCTAGAATCATCCCGGTAACAATAAAAAAACTTATTATTATCTCATTGTTGTTCTCAATGGACAACAATACAGTTCATCCCTAAAATCATGCATGTGTTTCAAATGACAGAAAATATAAATAGATTGGACCAGAAATAAATGTCCCATGCAGGATCCCATTAAGAAGAAGGCAGTGCAACATAGACAATAGGCAGTATCACCTCATCCACGATGCTCGCTTTCACGAACAAGTTTTGAGTAATTCTATCAGATGTGAACTGCTCGTCCACTCTTGTGCCATGCACAAGGAGCACGTCAACACACTGCATATTCGACGGAGCCTCCTCCTGCGCTCGCAAGGTTATGGTGATGTAGCACTTGGAACATGGTGCTAAAATTCCTTTGTTTGGCTGTGCCCGGTACTTGTTTACGCCCGTGTTTATACTAAAGGCCATGAAGTTGGTCGCGGCTCTGTTGGTAAGCTGCATGCAACACGAAATGTCCTTGTTTGGCTCGAATGGAAAGCGGAGCTCTAGGGATGGATCCACCGCAATATCATTTTTTTCCAAATATTTCACCGCCTCCAAATAGTTCACATGGTTTTCTCTTTCCTACAAAGACAACAATTCAAGAGATTAACCAGCTAGTGTCCAATGATAGGCAGTATTTTCAGGAAAAACTTCAAGATGCAGTGCTCCCTTTTCGAAACCACCGATCAATAAAAATTTCCTTTGATTCACTATGATATCTACTTCCTCCGTTGTTAAATATAAGATGTTTTAGCTATTGTATATGGTGTCTAGATACACACCATGTGTATATATATCATGTGAATATACACACTAAAACTTGTCTACATACATTTGAATGTGGTAAAATGCTAAAATACCTTATATTAAAAAACGGAGGAAGTACATATCAATTTTTGTATATTTTTATAATTCTAAAATTAATGGATATCACAATTGTCAAAATCCATGTTCAGCTATTGTGCATTACTGTGTCAACGTATATGTGTATCAAGGTCATATATTTACCATCTGGCGTGTTAGTGGTTTTGGATCCTCCTTTAACATAACCTCGATCTTAGAATCTAGTTCCTTAAGCTCGCCCATGATTTCAGCTATCAAAGGTCTTTTGTCTCGCTCATCCTCCACACAACGCATTGCCATTTCAATACATTTGGTTACTCCGAGCAGGTCTGTTTTGTCCCATTTATGACCTTCGGACGCCTGCATCTTTGTCTTCCAGTATTCTTGTACCTATCAATTTGCCTTAAATGTACGTTATTGAAGTAAGGGAAGGGCACAAAAATCTCTTAATAATATGATAAAATCTTACGGTCTCAATATACTCTTGTTTAATTTGTTTGGAAAAATTTGGACGACGTCGCGCATCACAATAATCATCATAACCCTTTGTCCCCGCCATCATGTGGTAAATTATGACACCAAGACTGAACACATCATTCTTTGGTGACACCCTTTGATTGCGTATGTATTCTTGTGGCATGAACCCACTGCATGAAAACATGTATGCTCACTAAAAGATTTGTAAACCGAATTGGCGACTATCTATATATACGAGCCAGCTTACATTGTTCCTTTCATAGTGCTCATTTGGTGGGTGTATGAAGTACCAAAGAGCATGGACAAGCCAAAATCTCCTATTTTGGGCACCAGTTCCTCATCCAACAATACATTATCTGGCTTCAGGTCCAGATGAAAAATCTTCTTTTCTTCTCCTTTGTGAAGGTGGTGCAAGCCCTCGCAGATCCCATTGATTATTTTATATGTTGTTGGCCAATCATGTATGCATGAATCGTCTGCAGAAAAATTACTTTATCATAGGCACAACACATGCATGGCATAATCATTTTTTTGTCGATTGCGAGCTAAATGGTGTAGCAGAACTGAGGTTGGTCACCATTATTACCAGAAATATGTTTGGAAAGGCTTCCTCTCTTCATATATTCAAAGCAAAGTGCTCGGTCTATTACTTTGGACCAAATTAAGTTTCCTTCGTATTCAACATCTCTATGCGATATCTCGTAGCAGTAACCAATCATCCGTATGACATTTTTATGTCGAACCTTCTTAAGGTTACGTAATTCATCATCAAATGCCTTATCATCAAGTCCATGGACGGAAAAGAGCCTCTTTACAGCAATTTCGTCCCCATGAAGCACTCCCTGTCAATATTGACATGGCTTAGTCGGTTGTTAGGTAGAGGTATCATATCGATCGGATAATTCCATGAAACAATAATATGATTAGTTATACAACAAACATAATACCTTGTAAACTTCTCCATAGGCACCACTACCAATTTTCATGTCCGGGGAGAAATTTTGTGTGATTGTTTTTAACAAATGCAATTTGATAGGCTGAGGATCCGACGAAGACATTTTCACGGATAAGTACTCCATTTGACGTATTTATCCTGTTCTAGGAGAGCCTTCAGTAAGAAAATATACTGTATCATGGATGTAATTATCGCCAACAATGGTCGTGACAATAAATTAGTGAGATTCTAATACTATAGAATTACATACAACTGGTGCTTGGCTAGCTCCTGATTACTACTAACTTTTTTTATGGTAAATAGCAGGAGCTCTACCTATTCATTATTAAAAGAGTAGAATTGATCTAGTTAATTAGAGAAACCAGACCTAAAAACCATACAATCCGCGGTTAAATAACCAAACACTCTAACTCATGAAATGTCGTCCATGCCTGAAACAAGTGAACCTAGAGCCAAACTAACATGACACACCTTATATCCAACTAACAGAAATTCGCCAAACACATGCAAACTCTCACCGCCAGAGATGCACTGGAGTGCACCCTCCACACAGAAGAGATCAAGCATTACTCACAACTAACTCTCGAAGCGCCTCCATCATCAGCGGTGTGCGCTGATTCTTGTACAACTACAAATAAAATTGCATCTTCTCATCCATGACTTCGTCGATGGCTTTCTATTTGCTCTTGAGTTTTGGGATTCCCTAAAAGTCTCCATCCGCCTAAACTCGGCGCGCTAGGCTGATGGAATGACACAATCTTTGTTCTTCTTGTCCAACCGGATGCTTTGTCGCTCAGTCAAAGAGGGAACATCCAACCGAAGCTGCTTGTCTTTGGGCATGTCCGCAATATCTCGGCAGAGCTCCACCATCAAAAAGGGCAAGGTCTTCTCCTGTGGCTCAATCTCGTCATATTGAGCCATCACCTTCGCGATCTTCTCCTCCAGGCTAGGGGCATCTGAACCCCTCACCTCCTCCAATGCCAAAGGCATCTCCACTCCAAAGTCCTTCATCGACGCCCCTGCATCACCGGGGAGATATGCTCTGAAGCAGCAATATGCGTGGAGGTGGAATCCAGGGCAAGCGCCAACGATGAAACACTCACACCCCTGGGAGAGTAGCAACCAAAGTGCTCGACTCCGCAGTCTGTGCAATCAGCAATTCCCCTGTACACAAATATGGTGTTTGCTCCACCTGCACCACAGCCGGCGGCAGGGGCAGCCTCTCTAGAGCAGCCTCAGCTCGCACTAGCAAGCTCCCAACACACTCCATCAATCTCTGCAGAGATTCTTGCATTTTGAGCTGAGCCACGACCATCTCATACGGTTGAGACACGACCAAGCCCCGCAGCCACGACCATCTCATCAAACTGATTACTACTAACTAACTAACAATATTGATGGATATTGGTTTTTGACTGGCCAAAAAATAACCAGGCAGGAAACCCCACCACATCAGAATCAAAGAACACCCCACCACCACTCGGTTGGATTTACCAACAAATTTCCGGTCTAGAACAACTAGCAACCAATGTTTTTTATTTTAACATGGAACCCGTTTATATAATCTACTAGGTGTTTCCAAATTACCACAATACTTGAAAGAGCTGGTAAATTCCATGGAAAAATTACTGATAGAATAAAAGTTAAGAAACTAGAAACCGAGAGCAGCGGCAGATGAACTTACAATGAGTCCAAGACCGGGATGAGTGGTTGGGCAAGAAGGAGGAGAATCCCATCCGGCAGTTCTTATCTTAAATAGAGGTTGGAGAAGCTGAGGCATCGCCAATGGATTGAAATTGCGTCGAAGTTTCCTAGATGGGCCCAATATGGGAGTTCACTAAGGGTGTGTTTGGTTCACGGGGTATGGTTTAGGGAATGAGGGCACCCCCAACCAACTGGTTAGGGATAGCCATTTTTCCTGTTTGGTTCGAAATATGACATGTGGTGTTGATGGCAGCCAATTTTATGTTTGGTTGGCAGGATAAAAAGTGGTAACATTGTTGTGATGACCACTATGCCACGAGGTGGTGAAATTGCCTCAATATATGTTTTAGCTCGGATTAAACAAAATACATATCATAAATATTATTTCCTTTATCTCAAGAAAATACTTGTCCATGCGGCAACTAACTGTGTAAACGAAAAAAGGAGATCATTACATGCGGCACTAATCTCCTATCTAGCTGGCTTGCAAATCGATACTAGCTAGCTCTTTCACGTGATGCAGTACTAATTTCCTTGCCAGCTCTGCTAGTCGCTGAAACACAGGCACGGCCATCGCCCAGCACGCCATGTCCATCGGCCGCCACAGAAGCAGCAGAGAGCAAGAGCGTGAGGGGGTCGGAGAGAAGAGGCAAAGGGGCAGGAACATGTCACGAGATAGGAGCAATGACCAGCCCGTCCGGCGTGGAACGCCGCCAGCCCATCTCATCGTTCTTCTGCCCAGGCAGAGACAGGGAAAGGGCATCCCGCCGCTGACCGAGATGGAGAGAGGAGAGGTACAGGTGCAGCCCCCGCCGTCGCTGTCGCTGCTTTCCAAGGTGCAGCCGCCACGCGTGTCGTCCGATCTGCCGCTGCCGATCTGGTTCTCGGAGGGAGAGGCGAGAGCACGGGAGGTAAGTGTATGCAGATGGGGACGAAAACTTTGAACAATAATTTAGTCAACAAAAATAAATGTTATATCACGAAAAATATATCAATAAAAACTTCTTTTCAATATAAATATGATGGTATAATTTATGTTATGTATAATCTATGTTTTGTTAACTAAATTGAGTGGTCAAACTTTTTCTTAAACTGTGTGCGCCTTATAAACTGGGATGGAGGGAGTAGTTACTATCGATCAATCGATTCCAACGCATGTTAGTCTCAAGGGCGGCTTCGGGACGCGTGCACTTGACGCAGAAACCGGACCTCATGGTAGAGTTCAAAATTCGATTTTTGTCACTGCGACAGGGTCACCGCGTGGCAGCTTGTGATGCTCACAAAGTGCCCTTTTGAGAAGGAACCCTTTTTATAGTTGTACCTGGGAAAGTGTTACTAGTATGTCGTCGACCAGAGGCAAGATGGAGGCCACCAGTGGCGATCAGTCGCGGCGGAGTTATGCCATGAGGATTGACGGTGGATTTATCCGTTTGAGGCAAAGTAATCTTTTCGTTTCGCTCGCTAGGCCTCCTCTGCGATGGTTCCGACTTGAAGAACTGAATCTTGTGGCAGCTCAGGTTTCATTCCATTTTGTGGTAAGTATCATTCGTTTTGGTAGGATCCAGATGGACTCATATTGTATGTCAAATGAGTTCCATTTTGGATAAGTCACTCGTCCTCTTCAGTGAACCCTTAAGAAACAAGATGTTGTAGTGCAGCAAGATTGAGCCAATTACTGATGCAATCATGGAGCACACAGTTTTTTCTACGCGCAACAGTATTGTCCACTTTGCAATAACTGCTCCCATCACAACCTTCTATTGCCTGGACCAATTCCATTACTGATGCAATCATGGAGCACACAATCATGGAGCACACAGTTGGACAAGAAATTCTACGATGGCAACTTGCTACCAAGTATGGTTGAAATGTCATTTCACTTTAATGCAGAAAAGCCTCTGTTTAATTAAAGACCAATTCTTGCTTGTGTGCTAAGGAGTCTGACGAATGGATATGACCGGCAATCAGCAGCTGCTGCTTATCCTGAATGAAAATAGAATCATGGTAGTTTGAGTTAACCTTGAAGCTGCCTGCCTCCAATGCAAAAAATTATAACACAAGCACTGAAGCTGTACATAACGTTGATGCATGCTCGAACTTGCAACACTAATGCTGAAGGTGTTCATAACGTTGATTGAGCCCTTCTTATGAATGCGGATTCTTTGCAACCAATTTTCAGTCATTACATGTTCTGATCTCACCCGCAAATTATCGAACCATGTTCTTATCTGCGAAAATGCAAGTTGGCACTCTGTTTTCATGACTGACAAAGGTACGCCTGCATACAATGACACAGGATGAATCCCGATGACCAAAAAGTTGTTTCCGTTGATAGAAATGAAAGGGGGATCTGGGGAACAATCTTTTCCGTTCCATTCCGATCCAAATATCCACTATGAAGTCTCCACTCCATAGTTGGATAAGCTTAGCAAAATATACTGTAAATGTCTTGCTTCTATCATGCATCATGATTGTTGCAATGCATCATGATTTTGTGTAAACATTATGGTTTGCCTTGCATCCGCTACCCTCAGACACCTAAAATTACTAAATAACAAGTCTACAGAAGATATCAAAAAATAAAATGAAAAAATAACAGGTGTGCCCATGCTGGGTTGTATAATGTGTGCACCTAGTTGCCATTGATGACATTTTTCCTAACCTAGTTAAGGCACTGGCGTTATAACTTGCTTCAATCCATTGTTATGTTAGCGACATCACAAAACCGCTGGCTGAAAACCAGGGGCGTTGCTGTAATATACTTCCATAGCTTTAAACAGGAACTCCGCTCTGGCCGCCAATGCTGATTGTTTCAGATACTGAGTCGACAATACCGCTTGACATCATGTCTATTCAGAACTTTGATCTTTTTCAAAAAGATTAAACCAGCTGGCGACAAGTAGGTGTTGCGGCCAACTAGTCACCCCAACTTTGCCGTACCAGTTCCTTTGACCCTTCTTTTTTGGCCGCACAATCTTCTTATGTAGCAGTCAACTCTTTTTTCAAGGACACACAACGATTGTTGTGGTCTTCACATTAAGAATGGAATAGAAGTTTTACAGTGATGATTACATACGGCTCAGCCGTCCGCTCTCTCTCTCCCATCTACGGACTACTCCTCCCGTCTATCTGCTCTTTTCCTTGCTTCCTCCCACAGCGCGAGCTCCTCACACACCCTTCTTACTAAGCTGTCCAAATTTGTGTCCTTATTTTCAAAAACTCTCTGGTTTCTTTCTAACCAGATTCTTCTCAAGCCGGCAATCAGAATTGCTGCAGTTTTCTTTTGTTGTTTGTACATATGGTGTATAAAGTTTCATCCATACCCAGTCAGGCAGCAGGGCTTTGGACAGTTGGGCACTCCATTTCCTCCAGGTTAGCAATTTTTGTTCTATCTCGTTTCTGATCTCCCAGATCCTAAGCACATACTACCTTCTTACTAATACAACTTCTTACAAGACCTTTAGGCTTTCATGGTAGTTTTAAGTTTAATCATTCTGCAACTGTGTTCACCGTGTTCACTCTCCAATCACGCATGTTCTATATGTATCACATCAGTATAACTCGCGCATGAATATGTTCCACATAATACAGTCAACTCTTGTTAGAGATTACTATCATGTCACCTCATGATAATTACATTTCATTAGAACTTATTCTAATTGGTTAAGCAACTATAGTTAGCTAGTACAGTAGTACTACATAAGTACATATGGTGTATAAAGTTTCATCCATACCCAGTCAGGCAGCAGGGCTTTGGACAGTTGGGCACTCCATTTCCTCCAGGTTAGCAATTTTTCTTCTATCTCGTTTCTGATCTCCCAGATCCTAAGCACATACTACCTTCTTACTAATACAACTTCTTACAAGACCTTTAGGCTTTCATGGTAGTTTTAAGTTTAATCATTCTGCAACTGTGTTCACCGTGTTCACTCTCCAATCACGCATGTTCTATATGTACCACATCAGTATAACTCGCGCATGAATATGTTCCACATAATACAGAGAATCTTAGGAAAATTTACCCGGATATTGAGAAATTGCCTTCAGAATAGTAAATGAAAATATGACCAGATCCGAAGAAAAACTATGTTTAGAGGATTTTCAAAATGGTCCACATGGTGGATTGAAGCTTAGTTGGAGGTATGGTCGAAGGCATCTAAGATTCAAAATAAAATATGCTTAATCTTAATCATTGATTCTTCAACTGTTTGATACAACTTCGAATTGGCTCATCAATTTCTCAAATACTCCATCCGTCCACAAAAGGATGTCTCAATTTTGTCCTATCTTAGGCTAAAGTTGAGACATCCTTTTGTGAACGGAGGGAGTACAACACTTGTATTGTGGCGCTGGAGCGCTGCAGTAATTGCAGATGTCCGTTATCATGTAACCTTACATCAATATATTTAACACAGGAACCCATACAAAATAAATAGATCTGCAAACTACAAGAATGGACGGTGTCTTTTTGGTTCCTCTCAATCCATAGGGGCTATACCCCAAAACTGGGAGAGAGTGAGATACTCCTCGCTTCTTTGTTGTAGTCAATGTGAATACAAGTGGATGACTAGCTATAGTAGAGTAAATCTCTTAAAAAGAATGCATTTTGTTTGCAATTGGTTTCATTCCGTTTTCTACTTTTTACATTTTTTTAGAGACATGACTTGTAAGGTGGAAATCTCTGACGTTATATGTTGCGCTCGAAATGCGTCACACTAACACGTCCTCGTGTACCCGTGGTGCCCGGGAGATACTTCGCAACTCGCCCCGTGGGGCCGGCGCTTTTGAGACCCATACGCCCTAGCCCCGCGGGACAAGCCCTGTTGGAGGAAACTAGCAACGATTGGGTGAGACCTGGCCGGACTTGGCCGCTCCAGGATCTCGGTTGTCGATACTCGTGACTTCGCGCTGAGGTCTCAAATCATGGAAGCGGGAACAAGGGTTTGAGGGTTAAAAGTAGGGTTTGTATTGATATGTCGATTGTTTGCTTAATTTTAATCTGTCATCACCTCTCACATATATATGAGGTAGCTGGACTTTCCGTAGAAGTTCTTGACTCCTACAAGGATTAGAATTCATAATCGAAGTCAAATTCTACCTCTAATGTGGGCGAGTTTTGGTCGGTTTCGTACTGACCCCGGACCCAAGTTTCCTTCTCCGGCTCCTTTGGAAAGTCACCTTTTCTCCTTCGGCGATGATCTTGAACTTGCCTTCTCCCTAAGCGTCTTGCATGTCACGAATCTGGCTTTCTGCTCACTTGCCTCTTGATCTGCCATTCTCCAGAAATCTGTGTTATTAACTTTGCCGGGTCTCAGATTGTGCTTGGTCCCTATAACTTTGCCGGGTCTCAGAGACTTGGAAGGATCTTAGACTTGCTCGGTCTCAGATTTGCTAGGTCTCAGATTTGTCGGGTTTCCTATCAATTCTGAGTCTCACCGGGTTACCCTGCATTTTGCCGGGTTTCTGGGTCTTCTCCAGGCTACTGGGTCTTCTCCAGTTTTCTGGGTCTTCTCCGAGCTCCTGGGTCACCCAATCTTGCCAGGTCTCTGTCCGAATTTGCAGCATCTTCCTGTCCTGTTTGTCATGCTTGTTGTGTTCATGGAATTTGCATACTAACACGGATGGAGACGAGTAAAAAATCAAACATATTTATCTCGACAAGATCAATAACCAATCACGGGCTGATTCTCCATATAAGCCGGCCTTGATAAATTTCCGGGTCAAATTTCTCCTGGTCATTTTCCCGGGTCGCCAATTCTACCTATGGAAAATTTTCAATTATCAAGCGGGCCTGTCAGAAACGGGTGCTAACACATGCCCCCCCTATTTTCTAGTAGAGCTTGGATAGTAGAAAAGACTCAATGTATAATTTTTTTGTCTAAGGGCGATGTTTAAGCTCAACGGCCTTGCGCTAAGGGCGGTATGTGTATATCGGCCATACGTGTAACTCATGGATTTTGACACACGCTCGAGTAGAGCTTCTTCAGGTATTTCCCATTGATATCTCGTGGGAACATGTCGCCTTCCAAAGATTTCACCAGATAAGAATTGCCGGGAGTTATTCTCATGATTCGAAGTGGCCCTTCCCAGGTCAGGGACCATTTGCCAAATTTCCAGCTCATAGAGCCAACTGGAAGTAAAACTTTCTAGGCCAAGTCTCTGATTTGAAAATCCTTAAGCCGGACCTTCTTATTGTAATTTTTTGCCACCCGCAATTTTTCCTTCTCAACGTCTTTCACAGCAATCACTTACTTGTGAGCTACCTCCTCTAGGTTATCCATCATCAAACTGTGGTAGTCGTCAGCCGAAAAAATCGTTTTGCCTGGAAAACCTCAGGGCAGCCAGATTTACTTCCACTAGTTAGACGGCCTCTTGCCCATACACTAGGTCGAATGGGGTTACCTTAGTTGTTCCATGCCTTGAGATTTTGTGAGCCCACAATGCTTCGGACAACACTTCATGCCACCGCCTTGGGTGATCCTGTAGTTTCTTCATAATCAACTTGGGTGATCCTGTTCTGGTGCAGTTCATTCCTCATTTCTGCATGCTTAGATAGAGAATGTGTGGATCCCACTTAGTAGAGATGATGTTTGCTAGCATTTTGCTTATGTGCTGAGGTTGTTGAGTTGTACCTTCAGTACGGTGAAGTTAATGAGCTGGCCACCTGATGTTCCATTTTCCAGTTCTTTCTGGAAATGTTGCTATGTCATACAAACATTATAGTTTCAGGGTTTTCTTCTAGTCTTCTATAGCTCAACAATCGTAATGCTTGCTGGGCGCTGGTGCTAGGTCCTGATTTCCTTGTTCACAAGGTTCTTCTGATGTGAGGCAAAAAATCATTTGGCTGTGGAATTTAGATATATATATAGTTGATGGTTGTTTGTTGACTAAATGTCTGCCTTGTTGATTGATTAATTGTACCTTCTTAATTGCAAGACTGAACCTATATGTGACCTAGTTTATTCTTAGTTCAGTTTTCAGCTCTCTCTGAAATGTTGCTATGTCATACAAACATTATAGTTTCAGTGTCGTCTTTTAATCTTCTATATCTCATCAACCGTAATCCTTGCTGGCAATGTTGATGTGAGAATGATCTTTGAATGTGAATATGTTGATGTGACATATTACATTTTCAGCTATGTTCTGCCAGTGAGTACAATCTTTGAATGAACTTGTTCTTTGTGTTATAGGTGACAATGGCCAATGAGAATGAGCTCATCGTGATTAGCTCGGATGAGAGTGATGCTCCTCCTGCTTCTGACAGTAGCGATGACAGTAGCTCAGACTTTGACAGTAGCTCGGACTCTGCCACTAGCTCAGAAGAGGAAGATCATCCCCATGATGGGGAACTGACAGTTAGAGGTAATGGGATTCACATATGATGTTGCTGCTATTGCCCATCCTAAGAAGCTTTGATATCTGTGTGTTCTTATATATCTTCATGCATAATTCCTCGGAGCCCCGCCGGTAAGATTCTTTGAAGGAGAATGTGGCAATCATGTGTTTTTAGGCCTTGAAGCTTGCATCCATCAGGAGAGACACATTTATCTAGGTTTGCGGCGTAACCATCTGGAAACCTCACCGCCCTTATGAACTCACAGAAGGCAATCTTTCTTCTTTACTCATTGGGTACCAAGCAGGTGGTATGTCATACGAGTCTTCACCTTCTCTAGGTTGTAGGTGCAACTCTTCTCTTATTCCCATATCTTCCAAGTCAAGCCTTGCATTCACCGTGTCCCTCGACTTTTCTTCAATGCTCATGAATGTCCCAAGGAGGTTGTCGGTGATATTTTTCTCGATGTGCATTAGATCGAGATTGTGCCTCAGCTTTAGACCAGGCCAGTATGGCAGGTCCCACAAGCGGGATCTTCGGTCCCAACATTGGCCTTCCTCACGCTTTCTCTTCTTTTCCAGCTTTCCTGGTCTCACATCTTTCACCTTTTCAAGTTGCTTCTCGAGCTCTTCTTTAGTGAATTCTGCTGGCGCATCACGGGTTTCAGTCTTACCATCAAACTCTTTGCTTCTTCGCCACCTATGGTTTTTGTCAAGGAAGCGCCAGTGCCCAATAAAGCAAATCTTGCCCCTTATCCTCCTTGAGCAGGGGTCTTTGTCACACCGCACACAAGCCTGATAACCAGCTGTAATCCTCCCCGACAAAGTGTGCAACGCCGGAAAATCAGGGATACACCATATGACTGCAGCACGTAGAAAAATTTTCTTCTTGGGAGTCAAGGCATCGTGCGTAAGTACACCACTCCAGAGCTCATGCAACTCATCCACAAGAGGCTCCATGAAGACATCAAAATCTTTTCCTGGAGACTCTGGTCCCGGGATAAGCAAGGACATCATATAGTTAGACTGATCCATGCATGCCCATGGTGGCATGTTGTACGGCACCACAAAGATGGGCCACATGCTATATGACTTTCTCTGGTTCCCAAACAGATTAAAGCCATCTATGGCAAGGCCCATTCTTATATTCCTTGGATGTGCCGCAAATTCTTTGTGGTCATTGTCAAATTGTTTCCATGCCTCTCCATCCGCTGGATGGCTCAGCTCATCCTCCACGGGCTGCTGCTTGAGCTTGTGCCATTGTACCTCCTCTGATGATTCCTTTGAGAGAAACATCCACTGAAGCATTGGTTTCAATAGAAAATGCCTCAAAACCTTCTCCGGTATCGACTTCTTCCCATCAGCATCTTTCCACCGAGACTTATTGCATTTCGGGCAGTTGTCATACTTTTGATACTCCTTTTGAAACAACACACAGTTGTTTGGGCATACATGAATGGAAACATAACCTAGCCCCAACCTGCGGATTATGCGCAACGCTTCCTCGTAATCCTTGGGAACACCGCTACCAGGAAACTGCAAGGTCAACAGGCTGAGTAATGCATTGAATGCAGCAATGCTAATCCGGTAGAAGGACTTCACGTGAAGTAGCTTCACAGTGAAGGTAAATCTTGAAAATTTCCCCCCTTCAACAGCTGCGCGCTTCGCTTCCTCTAAGACCTCAGCAAACATCGACCTCTGTCCATCAACATGGTCTTCAGAGTTATACAGATCCTTCAACAAGTCAGGCATCCTATCATCCTCAAACCCATCTTCTTCCTCCAAATTATCATTCCCTTGCAGAACATCCTCCATAAAAGCAATTCCATCATCACTACCGTGGTGTGGCTCTGAATCAGCTTCAGCATCTTGAGGTTCTTCCTGCATAGGTTCTCCATGGTGGATCCACCTATCATAGGTGCTGGCCATATTATTGAGAAGCAAATGGTCTTCCACCCTTCCTTGATTTGTTGCTGCTTTACGGTTCAGGCATTGGGAGCATGGGCATAGAATGCAGTCATCCTTTGCAAAATTTCTACGAACACATTGCATGAACTCCTCCACTCCCTTAATGTGTTCACTAGAAAGCTTTCTAACACCCTTTCTAATCCAGCTTCTGCCATCTGAAAAACAACATAATGTCGCAACTTAGCAACAATTTCTAAAACAAAACTTGCAATAAAAGACACACATTTAGTGGGATAGATTTTTATCATGTGTTCTAAATATCAGATTTTGTTCATGTGTTCTAAAAACAAAGTAGAAACTTACAATAAAATGAATAGGTTATTCATGGCACAAGTTTCTAATTCCATCATCTAGCTATCTGTTCTAAATATCAGAGTTGTTCATGGCACAAGTTTGTTGTTCTTGAGTTAATTGCTCGAGTGTTCTACCATAGACGGCAAATCGGAGAAGAAGAGGGGAGAGAGGGGAGAAGAAGAGGGGAGAGAGGGGAGGGGTGCTCTACCGTGGATGGCGGGAAGGGTCTCGCCGCAGACGGCGCTCCTGAGGCGGGAAGGTTCCGGGCGCTGACAGGGTGAAAGATGAGGACGCCGAGGCGCTCAAGCTGATGCGCTCCCGACAATGTCCATGCCGCCGCCCTAGCCCCCTTGCCGGTGAATGCCGCACCCTCCGCCGTCGAATGCCGCACCCTCCCGACACTGACAGGGGAGAAGATGGGGACGCCGAGGCTCAAGCTGATGCCGTCGCCTCAGCCCCCAAGCCGGTGAACGCCGCACCCAACCTCCTCTGCCGTTGAACCACCTACGCCGGTGAGCGCCGCCTCCTCTGCCTACGCCGGTGAGCGAGTTTTTGAACTGACGAATCTGAATTTGAATCGGGGAGAATAGCCAAGCCCTTGTTTCTTAACTTAGTCAAACCTAAACTGTGTAATAGATCGCAGTGTTTCTAACTTCTAACACAATTGCTATGAAAGCCTAGCGGTAAACAACAATATCCACGAGGCCAGCGTCGTGGATTCGACTCCCCGCTCCCGCAATGTTTTTGCGAATTAAGCAGGGACCCGCATGTCAGGGTGTGGGAGCGGGACCCGGATGTCAGGGTGCGGGGGCGGCTCCCGCATGTCAGGGTGTGGGGGGACCCGCATGTCAGGGTCTGGTGGGTTCCGCATGTCAGTGCGCAAGGGGCGGGACCCGCATGTCAGGGTTGGTGGGGGTGTCAGGGTGTGGGGGGCGGGACCCACATGTCAGGCTTGGGTGGGTCCCGTATGTCTGGGTTGGGTGGGGGCGGGACCCACATGACAGCTTGAAGAGGGTTGGATCCCGTATGTCAGGGTGTGGGGACGGGACCCACATGTCAGAGTTGGGTGGGTCCTGTAGGTCAGGGTGTGGGGGCGGGACCCGCATGTCAGGGTTGGGTAGGTCCCACATGTCATGGCAGTGTGGGGCGGGCCTCACATGTCTGGTAGGGTGGGGCGGGGCCCACATTGCAGCTTGAAGAGGGATTGGGTCCCACACGTCAGGTCAGTCAATAAAGTCAATGCATGTGCTTCTTCTTTGGAAAGGGTCCTACCTGTCAGAGTGACACGTAGATGAAACTGCTGAGTTGGCTGTCCAGTAGATTGACACGTAAGCAAAAACCACACCTAAGCACTGACACGTAGATATCTTTGCTGAGTTGGCTGACCAACATATGTGAATGACCATTTTAAATGGTCGGAAAAAAGGTCATATATTAGTGCTGGCTGGCTTATGACCAATTCATGTTAGAAAAAAGAACCTTTGGTCACAAATTGGTCATAAGTTTGTGCTGTTTACACCCTCAAAACCAGTGTGTGACCAACTGGTTCAAAATGGTTATAGATCTATGACCAATATTTTGGGGGTCACTATAAAAGGTCACATTATAACATATTTCTTGTAGTGTCCCATGGGAGGCGGCGTGCTATGCGCGAGACCGGACTCACCGATGGGAGCTGCTTCATCTGCGAGGAACTGGGGCATCACGCCCGAGACTGCCCGGACCGCCCCAACAAGAGGGCGGGCCCCGGCGACGAGGATCTGCGGACACCTCGGAGGAAGAAGGACGGAGCCCCACCCGGCGCTCCGCGAACAACCTCAAGCCACGAGAAGAGATCAAGAGCATCGTCACAAGGAGGAGACTAGAGACGAGCAGCCCGAGAGCCACGCAACGACACGGGGGGCAGCTCGCCGCGGGGCCTGTCTCCGCGGGAACCGCCCACTACGGAGGGCCTAAAGCTTTCAACCTCAGCAGAGGGACGCTCACCTATGCCAACCAATCGCTGCTCATAGAAACGTGACGGTCACTCCTCCTCCAACCATTCTGAGGCGTCGAAGAGGCCCCTCCCTCACCTCGGGGATGGGGGGCCACTACAATCACCGGAGCCCTCGGGGGAGAGAACCCCGAGGAACTAATCATCGGCATGGCTCGGATATCCCTCCGACCACATATGGAGGCGCCCCGCCCCATAAGACTCAAGCTCCTCACACGAGCCAACAAGACTCATGTTCGGAAACGGACCCCTAGCGGACAGAGCTGGAAAAGTTCGGCAAGGTCGGAGTTCGCCGTGCCACCACAACTTGAACTCGGGGGTAAAAGCCCTAGTGGCACGCAAGTCGGCAAGGTCGGAGTACGCTGTGTCATGTAAACTTGCAACCGGAAATGGAGCCCTAGTGGTGAGCCTACCGGCGCGGGCAGATCCTGCCCCCCGGGACGGCATGCCCCTTAGGAACAAGGGCCCCCGGCGGCGCAACGCGGCTAGGTCTGGGTTCGCCGAGCCATCGCGCCACGTGGGCACCCGGGGGGATTCCCCCCCGGAATCTATGAACAACACAAGGGAAAGAGAAAAGAGACTCATCGCCCAAACCACATGTAATTCACCAAAAGGATTACAGGCCCTAGGACCCACAGGCGGGCCCGGGGAAGGTAGAGTGCCGATCTCTCCGCACGAGGGACCGGGGGCTAGGGGGCCAGGTGGAAGACCGGGGGCGCCAGCGCCAGCGACGGAGTCTCTTTGGCGGCCGCCAGGGCGGACCGGAGAGCAGGCGCTTCCACTCGCAGGAGCGCAAGGCCAGCCGGGAAGTTGTCGCTTCAACCTGCATGCAGAAACGCAACGAGCGTGAGAGAGATTCAGCTAGAAGGATGGGACAGAGACAAGAGACAAGGAAGATACCTCTAGGGCCTCTTCCAGCCAGCGTATCAGGAGGATTGGGCCCGGGAGGCTGGCCACATGCTCCTTGAGCACACCGATCACTGCGGAACTGGTCGGGAGGTCCTGTATAAGGGACAAGACGGTAAGAACACAGGTAAGTTCACCCCGTGTATGCAGCCATCCCGACTCAGCCAGGGAGCGGACGAACAGGACGAGACGGAAGCCAAGACATAGACGCCGAAGGAAGAGGAGGCTCAGCCGCAAGGGAGGATTAGGCGCGCCAAGCGCCGGGAGCCTGGTCTGTACGGGCGGCAAATCGGGAGCGCCGAGATGGATCGGACCCACCCATCTCATGCACCCGCAGCTCCCTCGACGTCATCCGGGAGTGGTACCCCTCCGGAGACCGAGGGGGACCACTCCCCGACCGTATGGAGCCGGAGCTGCAGCGGCTGGACTCTCCGGGCCATCCACGTCACCAAAAGGTCCAACCCCGTAAGCCCACGCCCTACACCCGCCTTTAGGCGATCGGTGAGCGCCCGCACCTCCTTGGGGTTGCCAAGGGAGCTAAGGGACCATCCGTTCCAGGAAGCTGGCAGCCCCCAGGAGAAGGCAGGGAGGCCAGGCCCGCCTGACGAAGAAGGGAGCTCAGGGTAGTAGAAGAACAAGCGCTGCCACTCGCCGCATGTTCCCCGGAGAGCGAGTTCCGGGAAGACGGAGCGGCGCGAGACCACTCTCACTGCGCCGCACTCCGACTCGAGGTCACCTTCTCCGACAACCCTGCCCCGAAGAAACAAGAGAGAGCACCAGAAGCCAAGATGAGCATGGGCCCTGAGGAAAGCCTCGTAGCAGGTGATGAAGCGTGAGATAAGGGTGATGCAATCCGGAGACAGATGGTGAAGCTGAATCCCATACAAGCAAAGGAGGGAGTAAAGGAATGGGTGCACCGGCGGGGAAATCCTGCGTTCCAAGTGAGAAGCAAATAGCACGCATTCCCCGGGAGACAAGCGAGGGACCAGCTCCTCCTCCTCCGTCACCCGCCACGACGACCGGTCCGAGCTAGGGAGAAAGCCAACATCGGCGAGGAAGTCCAACTCCCCGCGCGACAAGTCTGAGCCTCACCAAGGAAGGCCGCCCTCTCCCGAAGCCGCAAGGAAGGCGAAGAAGACGGAAAGATCGAGCTACGGACCTCCGAGGAGCGCGAGCCGGCAATCTTCGGGGCCGGAAAGTGGGGGCTCCCAGAAGGAGACGATCTCTTGGAAAGAGCCATGGTGGAGAAGAAGAAGAAACGCAGTCGGTCAGCTGGAGGCAGGCACCCCCCCCCTTAAATAAAGAAGGAGGTGCGCAGACGATCCCACTTCTCTCGGGAAGTGGAACTGTCCCATGACGCGCATCATTACTCGCCGGTTCCCACCGTTGGCAGAAATGATGCGACAGGGCGGGGAACCCTGCGCGGACAAGACACCAATGGGATCGGCCACGCGTTCGCCGCACGGGCCTCGAGGAGGTGGGTCCCCTGCGCCGTGGAAGGATGCCCCTAGGCAGAAGCCCGCCTCTGCCCCGCCCAGGGGCTACTGTCGGCGTCCCGGGAACGGGGTCCCCCGGGAAGCTGGCGCATGGGGCCCCGCTCTCCCCATGAAGCCGTCGAAACGCCGCCCGTCCACAACAGCGAGGAAAGTACCCCGGGGGCAGGATCGCCCAGGGGCCTGGGGGGCGACGCCCCCGGAGAAGGTCAGACGTCACGCCACGTGGAGGCAGATTCCTGCACCGCACCTAGGAGGGATAGCTTCGCAGAGAAGGAAGCGTCACTGGCGCCATGGACAAGACCCGATGCTTCCGCGGCGGAAACATAACCCTAAGCGCGATGGGACCCGACCATCCGTTCCATCGCGGGCAGGTCTGAGCGTATCCACCTCCCCAGATCCGGAGCAGCCCCAAACGGGCGCTCACGTCAAGACCGGCTGAAGGCGCGGCATAAAGGCCAACACCACGGGCGCATCGACACGACGACAGCTGAAGACCGCCACCTGGACAGCACCGCGACGCGTGCCTCCAGCCGGCAACCAACATATCAACTCGACCCCCTGTGGTAACCCCTTGAGTATAAAAGGAGGACCGAGGTCGGAGAAGAAGGCAAGCAACACTTCCTACTAGACACATAGCTCGGGGGCTACCTGGCATCACCTCGGAGACCTTCCCGAGTAAACCCAGTAATCTCCCATCCGACACGCCAAAGGCACATTTCAGAGGATTCATTTTGAGACACTACTTTCCCATTCTTTCAAACGCAAAGCCGTAAGTCAGCCAAGTGATTTCACTCGCCGTCCGACTTAATCACCACGTTGTCTTTTGGGCGAGTCTTGTTCAACCATGAATATCTGATTGTACCCTGCATTTCCGTCCAAGAAGAAGATAATTTTGTGACCTGAGGCATCATTGATAAGCTTGTGAAGAAGATAATTTTGTGACCTATGCCCGAGTATATGGGCATAGGATATTCATCGTTGGTCGTGTTTCTGTTTAAATCTCTGAAGTCTATGCACGCCTGATTTTGCTGGACCCTTCTTCTCTACAAGAATGATGTTTGAGATTCACTCAGCATATTTGCAGGTCTGGATGAAATTTGCTTTTAAGAGCCGGCCAATCTCCTCCTTGACCCGATCATAAATAATGGATTGAATTGGCGAGTGGGATGTTTGTGTGGTCTAATTAAGCCGTCTTTAATGGGCAACCGAGGCTCGACAAGGTCTTGGCTTAACCCGGGCATCACGTGGTATCCTAGGCGAAGCAATCCACATACTCTCTGACTAGCGCGATTAATCTAGACTTGTAAACGGCTTCCAAATTCTGGCTTACGAATGTCGGCCTTGGTATTATGCCATCTCCAAGTTCCACTTCTTGAAGCGGATCGCCGGACGTGAAGCCCTGTCGTAACTTATCCATGTTGTGTGGTTCTTCAATTGCTTCACACATATCATTTGTGGCACCCCGATCCAGATGATCGAGCTACCCCATATACCAGTCCCAGAAACACTGGATATATGACAGCTTGGTAAACAAAGACAAAACCAAATATATTCATAAGGCTTCGAGTTCGAACTGATACAATATTACATCACGGGGTGAGGCTCCAGCTTGGGCGCAACAGGCGCACACAACAGTATGTACATTATTTTTCTAACATCGAGCCTCTAGCGGAAGTCGTAGCGGAAGCGAAGGTAGTAGCGTGGCGATAGCGGCCTTATTCCACAGGGTCCTGCCTGGGACATGGGTTCCTAGTTCTCGTAGAGCGGGTACTCGGCGACAGGTGCAGCAGGGTCTGGCCACATGAAAAGCCAGGTAAGTACTTGAAGTACTCGCAAGACAACAGCCCAAAAGCAAACAAGGTCTACCTATATGGCATGGCATGGTTCAGAAAGTAGCATGGCATGAGGTCGGTTGCGAGGATGAGTCCAAGCTTAACGGTTGGACATAACTTACCTACTTACCTTAGTAGGGAGGTTTTCACGTTATCGAGTGAGATCACGTTTCTCACTCAACAACTCAAACCACAACTAGGCTACCAAGCCTCTAGCCAACTCTGGCTTAAATAACAACTTAATTATTTCTCCAAGTTCGACTGGACTGACTCATGGTGTGACTTGACCCAAACAACGTCCCATAACCTGGGGACAAGGCTAGAATCTAGATTTACACTCTCGAGAGGTTGCAACATTTATCCACACGCTGAAGTCTAGGCTTGTACCGCCGGTACCAAAGTACTAGAACCAATCGTGGCGACAGCACAAACCCATACTTCCACAACCATTATCTTACCCGGACACTTCTTGTATAGCCACCGACATAACTCTACGCCTTATGAAGAAGTGAATCCGGCACGTCCCCAACAGATGAGCGACGCCTAGCTCCGGAACCTTCACAAGCCTAGCCCCGACCAAACAGGTAACCGACTAGACTTGCCAAAAGGGTGGCGTCAAAGGAGGCCTGATAAAATACTTAGCCATGGTCCGCCATGTGAACGACGCATGGTTGTGCAAGTGGTGCTTGGTGAGTGGCACTATGTGACTCAATCTAGTCGAGGGAGGTGGTTATCTTCTTAGTCAAATTCTTATTTCAGTTTCCAACATGATTCAAGCAACACAAGCATAGGCACATAACAATAACAGCACAGAATAACGTAATACCTGTATGCATAGATAACAACATAACAATAGTAATAATAATAATAATAATAATAATACCCGGGTGACTGTGGCGGGAGACCCGGCCGGTGTCACTCGAGGGTTAGTGTTCACGGAATAATAGCATAATATTTCAAACGGATGACGGTGGCGGGCAACCCGGCCGGTGTCACCGTAAAAGAATGAACCGAAAAGCACTCATAAGAATGAGAGAGCATCCATTCCACTCGAGGGTTACCCTGACGTGGTGTCAGCAATCTCGGCAATAAGAACCAAATGGAAAGGCAGCTCCCAGCGTCGCAGTCCGGATGGTCTATGCCAACCATATTTGACGGTGGGACAAGGCAAATAACTCTTTTGGCAAATGCCCCCAACCCCGAGAATCATAAGACGACATTCGTCCGCTCCTCACCTCGGCGAAGAAGAAAGAAGCAAAGAAAGCCCCGCAAACGCGAGACGCACAGTTGTAATAATTCCCCCATTCCTTTGACTGAGGCGGTAGCACCGGCCATTGTCTCGGGAAAGTGAGTGTTGCACAGGTAAGCAATATAAGGGAGTGCAATAATTTAACATGCAATATGACATGTGAGATGCAACAGATATTTATTCAGCAGTCAAAGTATTTCCTAAGTTCGACCAAGTTTGAAATTGGGTTGGTGGCTTGCCTTCAGGTTCGGGAACAACTCCTACTCCGTCGGAAAGGTTTGAATCTATTCAAAACGAGACAAACATGCATCAAAATCACTCCTAGGGTATTTAAATAAATGCCAAAAAAATAAATTCCAAATAATTCTTTTCTGGTTCCATTTGAAAGAGAAAATTCAAACTAAGCCAACAAAATTGGTTTCATATTTTTCTGATCATTTTTCAGAGAGATATTGCATTTTGAAACTGGGTTTAAAATATGCCATTTTCCAGTAGAAAATAAAACAGAAAAATCAAAACAGAAAAACGGTTCGAAATGTTTAAAATCCTGACAGTGGGTCCCACCAGTCAGTGACTCATAAAACGAATCGTTTTCTTCTCCACCGCGGGAAAAACAGAAGAGGTCCGGCGAAACTCGGCGAACTCACCGGCGTCGTTTCCCGCGGCTAGGGCGAGGGAGAGGAGAGGGAGAGGAAGCAGAGCGGCTCAGGGAGGTGTGGCACAGCCCGTCCACGTGCTCGCGGTCCACGGCGAGCTCGGGCGGCACCAGTGCTTCTTCTCCGGCGGCGGGAGCTTGCGGTCGAGGATGGACACGGCGATTCCGGCCACCTTCACCTGGCGAGCACGGCATCGTCACCGCCATGATCTGGGGAGGCTACGGGTGAGTTTAATCGATCGGTGGAGGGCTGTGGTGTGCGAATCGAGCTGGGGTCAGTGCGGCTCGGGTGGTTGCGATTCCGGCGAGGTGTGGCTCCTCCGGACTCGAGGCTTTGGCAGAGGGTGCTAGAGGGAGTGGGAGAGGTGGTGCGGCGATGGAATGGTGCTGGGGTGGGGGTTTTATAGCGCTCCCGCACGGCGGCCTCCATCAATGCCGCGGCGAGGTGTCGCCATGGAGTGGAAGGGGCGGTGGCGGTGCGTCGCGAGACCGGTGGCACAGGAGGAGCACGAGGGGAATTCTCCGGCGACGGACTGGTCGTGCGGCGGAGATGGCGCTGACAGGAGGGCCCCGGCGGCGCTGTGCTGGACGGCGCGTCGCGTAGCGTCTGGCGTTTCCGCGCGGCCGCCGTCCGGCGCTTCCTCCGGCGACGCGTGGTTGCTGGAAGGTGAGGGAAGTGAAAGCGTGCACGCTGGGCTGGGTTAGGAGGGGAGGGGAGCAGAACGGCGACGACCAGAAACGGGCGACGCCGCCTGGCACGTCTCTGCTGGCGGTGATCGCCGTTCTGGGCATGCCAGAAGCGGCATCAGCACGTAACTCTCAGCTCAGAGCTCCAAAAGCAACGAGGTTTTCACCACTGTGCGCCAAATATAAAACCCTACCACTTTCTTGACTAAAGTTCTTGCAAATTCAAAACTTGGTCCGACTAGAATTGGTGAAAAACAGCACTGGCCAGAAATGGGAATTTAATGTTTGGAGGGGTAGATGGTGTTGGATGGAGCTTCCCTTTTGTCCTGAGGTAGGAGTGATCAAGGAGAGCTTATCCATGCCTTGGATTCATCTAGGAGAAATGTTTTGGTTAGGTCTAAAAATGTTTTGAGAAAATGGGCAGAACACAAAAAGAATTGTGGAGGGAAAAAATTTCAAGTCATGGCCCCATATTTTTTTATAAAAGTGATCCACATCAACTAGGGAGGGTTCTCTAATTTTTGCAGAATTTTTGAAGACACGAAAATGGGGGTTCCTTTGTAAGGTCAATTAAAAGGGTATTTTTCAAAAGGAAAAAGGAATTTCCCAAATAAATATTTATCCCAAGGTAAAATCACAAATGCAAGTACCAAGTGGGAGGAGAATGGAAAGCACAAGACCCCACTTGATCTATCATGTTTGCAAAGGTTCAAGGTTTTAAAAGAATTTTCCAGAGGTTTAAATCCAAATGCACAAGAAATAACAAAATAGTGTATTTAGGGGAAAGTTTCAAAAAGGCCAAATTTCAGGGTGTTACATCATTCCTATCAGCCTGATACTTATCCAGACGTTTCTGCGGCAACTCATCGTTGGGATCCATCTACTTGAGCTGCAGCCGATTACCACCAATCGGCTTTAGAGATACTGGCACGAAATCGTCCCAGGTAGCACTCAGAAATCGAACCCAGATAAATCACGGTCAGCCAGACATATAGCATTGGAATGCTGCCAATCAATAATAGACTCGGCCAGAGCAATGCATGTCGAGTCATCTGCATGGAAAACCTTGATTTCTTTGTCAGCCCACTGCTCATGCATAGTAGACGGAACACATTGATTTGTATGGGGCCAATAGCGTCCCAACAGTTGTCGTGTTTCGAAACATGGACACCGGGGGTGGCGATCACCCCCTGTTTGTTCGGTAGAAGGGCACGAGATGCTTCGAAGTCAGGGTCCGGAAGCGAGCACGAACACACGAGTTTTTTACCGAGGTTCAGCCACGTCGCCGCATAATGCCCTACGTTCTGCTTGTCTGGCTTGACTGATGTCGAGTGGTGTAGTACAAAGTGTTGCTCACAACCTTCTCTTCTACGCCTAAGGACTGTCTGAGCTCCACCTCGGGAAGGTCTCTGAGGTGGGATCGTCTAGCCCCCTAGCTATGAGTCTATTGCGAAGATTGCTTTCCTCCTCCTTGTTCGTGGCCTCGGGCCTCCTTTTATACCGTCAAGGGGACACCACAAGTGGCCACACTAGAAGCTTCCCACCGTGGCGTGGCACGCGTCAAGCCACTCCTCCAAGTGGCAGCTCTCTGTCGTCGCCGTGGCGCCGCCCGAGCCGCGCTGTCCTCCATGCCGCTTCTTCTGCCGGGTCGAGGTGATGGCCAGCCCGGTCCTTTCCTCGGCCCATACCTAGCGCAGACCCTTGCGCCTACAGGGATGGGACGATGCGCTGAGTTCGGCTGACATCGTGCCTGCGCCCGACAGCGGGCCTGTGATGTCTTGTCTCTGGCGCTTGCAATGGCTTCCTTGCCTGCAAAGCCATCTTCTCCAAGCAGCGCTGCAGGGTGCTTGCGCCACGTGCATCGGCCCCGTGGTCCTGGTGATCAACTGCGTGGCGCTTCCCTCCCGGGTGTGGCTCTTCGGGGTCCCGGTGGATTCTTTCTCCACGGGTCCCCCGCGTTCTCTTCCCGGGATGGGCTCCCCGGCAGCGCCGTTGGCCCGGCCTTCCACCGCTCATGCTTTTAGATCCCCGAGATTGTTCAGGTGGACGAGGTGATCTAGTGCTGGGCATGTCTTGGGCTTCCTCTCCGGAGCGCTCCGTTTACTCAAGCGCTTTGGAGGCGGTCTGGCTTGGTGCCCCTAGTTCCGCGGTGCCGACAACAGTATGTTGTAATTTCCATGCACCTCAACAATGAAAAAAGGGTGTAGCCGAGGTCTTGCTTCCTACAGTGAGATTCAAACTTATAACCCACTTGGCTTCTACTGCTTCTCCTTCTTCAAACCCGTTCAACACAATGTTCGTCTTCATCAGGTCATCATCGTTAGTTGCAATTTCTTGAAGATAAAATATGACATATGTTTTACCACAGCGCCACCATCAACCATCATCCTGGTGAGCGGCTTCCCATCAATATGTTCTCTGACGTACAAAGGCTTTAAGTGCTTAACCGGTCCTTCAGGTTTCTCGAAGACGGCATTAATTCTTGGGTCCGAATTCAATTTGCGCAACCTCGCCTTCTTTCTCAGCAGCGTGGAATTCCGCAGTCAAAAAATACACCATGTTAATATCCATACCTGTCCGAGTCGGCGTTTCTTAATAATCTAGTAGATCTTCGTCATCTTTCAAATTGCCCGACTCGTCCATTGCCGACTCTCATATTGCCGGCTAATGTTCTGCCGGCTCTTGCATTGTGAGGTCTTCTTCTAATCCCTCCATGGGGGATATTGAATCTACGGCTCCTCTATGGTCAGGTCTCGAATTGCCGGCTCCCTATTTGCCAGGTCTTCCATTGCCAAATCCACTGCCTCCACTTCATCTGCCCATGTCGAGTAAGTGATAGGTGGTGTGGCAGTCGGCTCTATTTCACTGCTAGGAACAAGATTTGAAAAGGCTGGAGTGGAGGTCGCCAGAAGTACCGGACTGGGAACCCAAACTTGAGAGGAAACCATCGGGCGCTCCATATTAAAGACATCATCCCTTCAACGTATCAATGGTTGTATGTTTCGTTATCGTTGATAATGAAATTCGGCCCGTGGGGTCACGTTGGTATCATCCCTTGAACGTTCGGCCTCCTTTACTGCATTTCCCCGATTCCTTGTCCTCTGCAATTTCTGCCTTTGTGTTTTCATTATACCTGGCGGGCACCACTTTGTCTGCGTGTACTTTGAATATCGGGGTTGAGCTGCTGCAGCCTGACCAGAGTTAGCTTCATGATCATTTGTTGTTGCCTTAGGCGCGATATCTGGTATCGGCCTGCTATTTGCCAGCTCTAAGACTGGGTCCTTCAACTTTAGTACATGAGTCCCCACGATCAACGAACTTCCTGAGAATGACCCAGTTTCTGGTTTATCTGTATTAGGATCTTGCGCATTCCCTAACTCGGTCATTCCAAAACTTCGCACACTTTCTGGCTCAGCTGTTTTAGGACCTTGTGCATTGACCCGCCAATATGACGAGTCTTCGGATATACAAGTCGGCCCTACACAGATTGTCGGGTCACCATGCATTTAAATTCGCTAGCCGGCTTTTGGTACCGACTGTTTTTCTCAGAAGATGGTGACCTCGGCTGTTTCCCATACTACCAATGGCGTGACCTCACCCCAGTTGGCCTTATCTTTGCTGGCTTGTGCTTAACCTGGTTTGTCTTCCATCCGCCAATTGTCGGGTTCTTGGCTGGATGAACCTCGGTTGTAACCTAGCCGGCTCTTGATTTTGCACCCCCCCCCCCCCCCCCCCCCCCCCCCGAGTGTGAGGTTACTGACAGCGATCTTGATAATTTTCCCGCCGTCAAGTTTCTGGCTTATCGTCACCTTCCTTCTAGCCAGCTTGTTGTTAGCTCCGCTGTTCCTGGGCTCACCAATAACGACGTTAGTTTATTAGAGGCTTCGGCCGCCTATGGCCAAAGTAGAATCTTCTTTCTTGCCAGCCCTAGCGCGTTTATTGAAAATGGATGTGTATCAATGGCCATGCCAGCAAAGCTCAATCGTCTGTAAATGAGGGCCGATTGGTTCTATCGACGAAAGACATTACAATCATTACCAGCATGAGAGAAAGAGTTTTGACATTTGGAGTAAGACCGCCGCCTTAATTCATCGGGCGATGGTATATCTTGATTGATTCTTATTACTTTATCTTTTAACAAGGCAAAAAAATATTTTGTTGCATTTGCCTACGTCAAAGGTGCATTTTATCTCATCCTCCCGATTCATGCGAATGGGCAGATCATCACACATATATAAGTTTTGCCCTGCTGGGACCAACAAACTCAGCAGAAAACATCGGCTTCATCGCCTGAGTCAGCACTATTTTCAACAGTATTTAGCAGGCTCGTGCTCATCCGATGTGAATCGCTTTTGATTCGGTAAACCGGCTCTCTTGAGTCAGAGCTGCTTCTCGGAGCTGGCCAACAGACAAGAACTCATGTCCTTCCAATCTCTCCTTTAGATATGTTCTCAGCACATTAAAAACTAGGTCTGCCTTGTTTCTTTCGGTTATTGCTAAACCATACCATCGGTTTCTAGTATTTCTAAATCTCTTAACATAATTGGATACTGATTCGTCATGTTTCTACTAAACCGATGTAGAAGCCAAAAACTCCCACAGCCACACCCCGATGCCAACTCCAGATCCGCCGAGTTGCACACCACCCCAACCTCTCCCCTCGCCTGCTCGGCCGGCCAGAGAGTCGGTGACCCCACAACACCACAAGATCCGCAGAGAGCCAGATCTGCCTTTATTAGGAAGAAGGGCTTCAACCGCCGCACCACCGTCAACCTTCCACCTTGGAAGGTCGCTGGAGCGTGACGAGGTCGACCAGCCCAACAGCACCGGCCTGGAGAGCCCAACATCTCACCATACGCCATACGCCATAAAGGACCCTAAAACTACACCTAGGGCGGGAGGAACTACGTCTCCTATGTAAACAAGAACTCGGCTGCAATCGCCATCTCCCCTACGGCCAGCAAAGCGGCCAAAGAAGGAGAGGAGCGACGTCGAGGGCTCAAGTGAGAGCCCCTCCTTTTGCCGTCTTGTGTCGCCTTTTGGGTATTCACAGATATAACTGGGGCATGATCTCGCTAACAGACTGGCTGCCAAGCCATCGATCCTCTGAAAACACGGTGGTCATACCATTGCCAATGGTCATGGTGGTGGACGTCAAAAAAGCGTGCGCTCATTGGCAGAAATCTGTAGATCGAGCCGCCGATCCCTCCGGATCCGTACTAGAAAACCAGAGCCATGGTATTCGGAGTGCTAGTCCAGCGCGCTCCAAGTCCTGGACCCCAACCCCCCCATGCGAGCTGGAAGGTATAACTGTGTGCATTGGTCATTGTATGATGGACTATTGATATGGATTAGATATTGTAGATATTCATATATTTATCTGTAAGTTTGGTCAAACATAGAGAATGTTGACGTTTGACTGAACCATTTTTCTGGGAATGGAGGGAGTATTATACTGTGATGGGACGCTCGCATAGATCAGGGAGTTCTGATACATAGTAGAGTAAAAGCCTAATAGATCTATAGTACAGGGGTAGGAGCCTCACCAAGCCTGGTTGAGGTTTTGGGTTGGTTCCCCAGTAATTGATATCACATATGCCACTAAGGGTGAGATAATGCAAGAACCATGATGTGTTAAACTATTGCTTCTCAGGATGATTTTGGTTTCTTTGTTGTCATTAAAAAATTATCCTCACGTTGAAATAAACTTTTCCCTTTGGTTTTGTGTATCTATATAGAAGGCCCAAGCTTGCTGAATAGCATGACTGAAGTAGAGTGTATACCGTTGCATATTTTAGAAGAGATTACAAATGAATTCTCACAGAACTCAAGAATAGGAACAGGTGGGTATGGAGACGTTTACAAGGTATGGCTTATTACTTCACATTTTGTGTTTCAATATGGAAACAACAAGCGACCCAGTTATAAAAAGACAACTCATGTACAATACTTATGTCAAGCAGGGAGTTTACGATGGGAGGGAGATTGCCGTGAAGTTGCTTCATGTTGATCTTGTTAGAAAAAGTCTTGATGAAAAGCTGCAAGACAAAGAATTTAAAAATGAACTTGTCAACGTTTGGAAGGTTAAGCATCCAAATATCATAAAGTTAGTCGGTTATTGTTATGAAAGAAAGAATATAATTCGAGACATTGGGAAGAAGTTTAGCGAACGTATATTTAGAGTACTATGCTTTGAGTACATGCAGGGTGGAAGCCTAGACAAATGTCTTAAAGGTACGAGAACATTCCTTCAATACGATGATTTTCGATCTTATGTGTTTCCTTTGTAAATATTCTCTATCAACTTGTGCAGGACAATCTTTTCGATGTAATTGGAGCACACGCTACAATATTATAAAGGGGGTCTGTGAAGGTTTAAATTTCCTTCACAAATGTAAACCACAAATTTTGCATCTTGATTTGAAGCCCGCCAATATATTGCTAGACAGTTCCATGGAGCCTAAAGTGGCGGATTTTGGATTGTCAAGGTTATTCACTCCATCACACAATCATGTCACAAACAGAATCAGAGGAAGCCGGTAAGTAGCCAGTGGAAGGACTCATTTAGAGTTTTCTTTCTTTTGTAATCGAATAAATTATATCTACACTAAATGCGTCATTGATATCACGCAGGAAGTACGCGCCACCAGAATTCCTAGATAAAGGCATGATCTCACCTAAGAATGATGTCTTCAGTTTCGGTGTGGTAATGATAGAGATAATCACTGCAGGTTACTCCAATTCTTCTGAAATGGGAGATTTGGCACAATTCAGTCAGCAGGTAAGGAAATATATTTTCTATTTAGATACTTAAGTTCATATATATAAACCACAACCCCACCATGAAGATTGTTGGTTTCTATACTCTATGCACTCTGACCGACCACGTTAAGGGTTCATAGCTTATTTGAGCTATAAGAAAAGTTATAAGATAATATATATGGAAGGGACAATGCAACGTCCACTAGTCCAATAACTACCAGCACTTGGCATCCACTATATGTATAAGGGAATCTATATGGCACAATTAGTCCGAAAATAAACAACCGGTCGTCAAATTATTTATGTAATTTATCTGCTTGCTAGCAGACCAAAAATGCATATGTTAAGATTCTAAAGAATGAAAAGAAACGCATAGTACGTAGAACAAAAGTAGCTTTTCCATTCGCATCAGATATGATATATAAGCACATATACATATAGTATACTTATTTTATTTAAAGTTTCTTATGAATGAAAAGACCTTTTTCATCTGCAATTCGGAGAACGTAGATGGTAAAAAGAAAATTTGCTCCCATAATTAGACATCCCCTGGTTACAATATATATTGAGCATCAAATTTGTGTGTCAAGAACACTTTTGAACAAGTATCGTATATCTTACTTCTATATTTTTCTCAACTTGTCTCTCTTAATTCCGGTTTCATAGGTACTTACCAATTGGAGTACTGTGATTGAAGCCACATCGAAGTACCCATCAGAGGAAATAGATCAGGTCCAGACATGCATCAAATTAGCAATACGTTGTGTAGATTCTGAAAGAGACAATAGGCCCTCTACAGAATATATCCTGAATGTCCTGAATGAGACAGAAGCTAATATTCCAAGAGAAAGGTAGTATTTGCATACTTATTTACACACGCTAGAGCACTTATTTACAATTTGCAAAGGCAGTTGTTTGTCTACATTGACTAGCAGTTGTAGAGTTATCAGATAAGGTCCTTTCTCATTCATTTTGTTTTTCAGATACGAAACCTACTCTTTACCTCTTTTGGATTCCTCCCTCTTTAATCTATGCATTATAATGTTCATTTCAGTTCTATATAATTCTGGAAACACTAGAGAACACACATTAAAAATCGTGGCTTGTTGCCAGGGAAAACAATTCGACGCAATTTTGGACGAAATTCGCGAAATTGACGATTCTCGGAGAGGGTCGAGAAAAGCTAATATTGGCCAAAATTTTCGTCTAGATTTGAGATGATCCAGTATGCAGTGCTTATATAAGTGGGAAATCATTTATTCATAACCAATTTGGCTTCGTTGTGATGGTGAAAGGTCTGTTCCACGGTATGCATGGTTGAGAGTTCTATTCATCTCTCCGTCATATTTTTTTCCAAATGCTTTTAAGCGTCAAAATTTAAATCTGGTCGATATATTTGAATTTTTTATTCGAAATTTTGTGAATTTCTTGATATTTGCGAATCTCTGTCATGGGCGAAAGAAAAACTTAAAACGAAATGTTGACAGGCTTAGAGAATAGTGTGACCAGAGTACGGAGGCTGTTGAAATAGTCCGAAGTTCCCTAGTTTAGTTTGAGTTAGAAAAGGTGGTGTTTCCTTAATTACTTTGTTTGTCTTAGATATCATACGTGAGTTTTAACTACGTTAAAGTTGTATGCGGCTTCGTTCATGCATAGAGAATGTCGTGTTGATCATTGATTCATTGTAAGTAAGATGCTATAAATAAATAAATAAATATGAAGGCTTGTGGTTTAGTTTTGCTCATGATCTCTTGACTAGGAAGCCCTCTCCGTGTCGGAAGGCCGTTGCTTCCCTTGCGCCTGTGTCGAAAGGTGTCTTGGGAAGTTTCGAATGAGAGAAATGTGAAGGTATTTGATGTTTAGAAAGAAGCACACCCCACCCATAATCATCTTCTACAAGATTTAAAAAGAGGCGCAACTTTGGCCCATCGCGGGTGCCAAGAGTTTGAGAGATTCAATGATGTGTTGTAATGATTGGTTCTATTACTTTCCTGTAAAACTCCAGTCTTATTTAATACAATGAGGCAAAGCTTTTGCCTCCATTTAAAAAAATGATCTTGCAGAAAGTTGAATCTAGTTCTTGTAGCACGATCGATCCATGTGCTAAAAACAACTCTGTTGTGGTGTCTATTGTTCTTCCTCCCCAGTAGGTAAGTCTTTGCCAAGGTGGTGTTGAGGCTGTATGTTGCATTCACTTGTGGTGTCTCCCGTTGTGCTGAAGTATGTTGTATGTTTTAGTAGTGTTGCATTATTCAATTCCACCAGATTTAGTAGGCTATTTTTCATTTTCTTCTGGCATGTATTACAGCCTTTTTCTACTGGATTTCATGTGTTGTGAAAATAAGTTTAATCAAAACCTTATATTAAAGGACGAAATTACCCTTTTTACTTCTTAGTGTGCTTCCGCCTTCCAGTACACCCTCTGTCTGTTTGATTTATATGTACTAATAGTATATCCTATCTTATTCACAGGAAAGTTAAATTGGGTTTCATTACTTTAAGCGTCACAATGTACTAACATAAAATTTATTGCTATGCAGCGTTGCCCTCAAATCAGTGTTCCGAGTTGAAGATGGCCAAGAAGAGGAAGAAGACAGGAGGACACTTGAAGGGGATTGCAAAAGAATGCACCCGTTTCAATATCATGCAAGAAAATGTCCCTAGTCCGCTTCAGGTCCGTGATCAGCGGGAAACATCAGCAAGGACAGGAGCAAAAGTCATAGGAAGGGAAAAAGAAAAACAGGACATCTTGGCTCGTTTATCTGAGTGTGCCACCCAAGAGATCACCTTCCTTGCGATATATGGTATTGGAGGCATTGGGAAGACAACCATGGCACAGTTTATTTTCAACGATTCCCAGTTCAAAGATTTCTCTCGGGTTTGGACCTATGTGTCCCAGACGTTTGATCTGAAGAAAATTGGGAATTCTATAATAACACAGTTATCTGGTAGCGAGAGGAATTATACTGAGCTTCAGATGATTGAAAATAGCCTTCAAAAGCTCTTTTCTGGTAAGAGGGTTCTAATCATCTTAGATGACCTGTGGGAATCAACTCAGTTAGAAAAGTTGGCAAGTATGCTAAATGTGGGTGAAGGGGGCAACGTGGTGGTGGTAGTAACCACACGAGAAGAATCTATTGCAGACATTATCATTAAAGACACAGTGAAGCCATACAAGCTACTCCTAGGTCCCTTGGAAGAAGACATCATTTGGACTATCATAAAAAATAAAAGTTCGTTTGAAGCTAGAGCTGAAAAAGAGCACTTGGAGTTGATCGGAAAGGAAATTGCAAAGAAGTGTGGTGGTGTGGCTTTAGCAGCCCAATCTATTGGGTATATGTTGGACAATATGGAAGTTGATGAATGGGTGTCGGTCAACAACAATGATATCTGGGACGTGCTTGCCTCAGGAGAACACTTAGTGCGTGCATCGTTGCAGCTAAGCTATGCCAGGATGGATAAGTACTTGAAGTTATGCTTTGCTTATTGTGCAACCTTTCCAAAAGGTCATAACATAACTACCGAAGCGCTACGACACCAATGGATTGCTCTTGGACTTGTTGAGCCATCAACAACATTCTCTTCTGGACAAATCAGTAATAAATATATTCGTCAACTTTTTGGCATGGGCTTCCTTGAACATCCCAAGTCACACTGGGTGAGTTGCCACACTGATGAATATATTAGGTAGCCTTTAGACATGTCCTTCACTTAACATCTAATGCCAGGATTAATGAGTTACTTACTGCATACTCTATTGTCATGCTCTTTTTGTTTTCTTAACTAATGTAGATCAAATGTGACAATACCACCATTAAATTGTGTAAGAATAATCTTATTACATAAATTGGATCTCTCCCAGCATGTTTACTAATTGTACCTTAACTAATGTACCTGTTTTAGAACCGTCAATCATATAGCTGAAATATAAACCGATAAAATTAAGACTGCATAATATTCTACTATTAGACTGCAAGCCAAATGTTCACATGTTTATGAGAGACTACAAGCCAACTGATTACATGCTAGAGCAGAAAATCCATCATTTATACTCCCTCCATTTCATTATATGTACCGATTTTCCAATTACCTTTTTAGTTGTTAATGAAATCTGTTAAATACGTAAGGCTGCTTTAATTTCTGAAGTCTGATACTGTGTATACTATTACTGTAGAGTATGGACTACAACAATAGATTATCGATCATGCATGACTTGGTGCACGATCTTGCAAGATCAGTTCTGGCTCATAAATGCCGATATGTATGGTTGACAGATTATAGAAAGCTATTTAAGTCAGAAATGAATCGACTAGCCAAAATGTCAAACAAAAAAACAAATCGACTAGCCAATATAAGGGCACTGCATTTTCATAATTATCCCTTTGAGGTGGGGCTTCATCGTGAAGCATTTTCACCAGCTAAACGCCTCCGTGTCTTGGATTTAAGCAGTTGTTTTGTAGAAGAGTTGCCTAATTCTATTCGTCAACTGAACGAGCTGAGGTACCTTGATGCTTCATGGGACACCGGGTATGGTGAAGCTCCTGAATTCGAAGCAATGCCTCTGGGTTTCCTAAAGAAACTCCAATATTTGAATTTATCAGGTCGCGGAAGACCCATAGGGCTACCAGAGGTCATCAGCGGACTCACGGAACTTCGGTATTTAAACATATCAGAGTATAAGGGTTGTAATTTATTGGATAACCCATCAGCAAACCAAAGTTTCGTTAACTGTATTGGTACCCTTCCAAATATGGAGCAGCTGGACATGTCTTGGAATGACTATGGTTTTTGTGTACCGAAAGTTTTAGCAGGCTCGACAAGCTGAACCTCTATGGCTGCTTTTACATTTCTAGCCTTCCAGAAAATGTGGCGAAATTGGATATTAAGAGGCTTTTCGGCTTGTTGGAATTATACGAGGATCTTGAAGGTTTTGTTGTGCGTGCGCTTGATAGTGCATCAAGCAGCAGTCTTGTCTGGCTTAAGCATACAAATCCTCATGTGTTGCATATCTTCGATCTTCAAAATGTCAAGTCTGTGGAAGAGGCACGCAGTATAGGGTTGGTGAAAAAATATAGAATTGAAGATTTGTCATTGGAGTGGAACGATAACGTGGGATCTGTGGCACACATTGATTTGCTAACAGAGCTAGTGCCACCAAAATCTGTAAAAGAAATCATGATAGGAGGTTACAAGGATGTCATGCTTCCACACTGGTTTATGCATATAGCTAACTATCTCCGTAATCTTGTGAGTTTGAAGCTGTGGAATTTGCCATGCAGCAGCCTACCATCACTCGTCCAACTACCCAACCTACGCAAGATTGATCTCCAGTGGATGGAAAACCTGGAAGAGTGCAACACAACATGCTCTAAACTTGAGTCTCTGAAAATATCAGGCTGCACAAAATTGAGGATTAAACCATGGCCGCCTAGAGCAGTGCATTTGTATATAGACAGAAGTGACAATGTGCTATCGCCATGGGGAGAGTGTGCCTCAAGCACAGCTGCTTCCTCCTCATCTTTTCCTGTGCATAAACTGTTTGTTGGAGGCTCCATGTTGCCTTTGCACCAGTGGAGATTGCTTCACCACCTCCCTGGCCTGAGTGATTTAACTATCAACAATTGGGATGAACTGACCAGCTCAGCACAGATGACCCATGCCCTCACCTCCCTCGAGTCACTGACCCTAAGATTTAGTAGCCGTAAAAATTTGCCAGAATGGTTGGGTGAGCTCACATCCCTTCGACAACTGCACTTAGATATGTACTCCCTACAGGAATTTCATGAGAACATGAGGCAACTTACACAGCTGCAATCGCTCAGTCTGGACTTATGTAGTAAGTTGACATCACTACCGCAATGGTTGGGAGAACTCACCTTGCTCAAGAAACTTAAGATCCGTTCTTGTAGGAACATCATTTCTTTACCGGACAGCATACTCTCCAACCTCCAAGAACTTTGTATTCTGTACTGCCCTGATTTAAATCGATGGTGTCAGTTAGAGGAGAACCAGATGAAACTTGCTCACATCAAGGTATGTGTTCTACATCACTCTTATATTTTGGCGACTAGTTTTGTATATTTGACGCCTCATGTATGTAGATTACCGAGTAAAGTATGTGACGACTGCACTAATTTTTCATCTGAGAAAAAAGTTCAAGTCGTTCATTGTGAAAACAATTATCATTTTGTCTACATGCTCTGTTGTCCTGATTATATATCCTGATTCTGGTGTTTAGGTCATTGATTGGTAAGTCGGACGAAGATTTGGAAGTCTCTGATGAGAGGAAGTTCTGTTAGTTGCCATGACTCTGAATATATGGTATAGATCATGAACTTCTTGAAAAACACAATACTTTGTAGCATGTATTTCCTTGCACCTGTTACATAAATGGAAGCCATTCTTTTTAGAACGGAGGGAGTAGTATAATTTATGTCTTTTTTTTCTACTTACGTGTTGACGTGTAGTCATTTTATATGGAATTAGCCACTTCCTCGAGTGTTCCTACTTATGCATGGACAACTATGATCTTTGTTCTGAAGATTCACATAAACTTGACCCTATTTGAGTCTTCAGTCCTACTGATGCGTACGAGTTCACCCTCCTACTATTTTCTCACACACAGATGATGTATCGTCTGATGTCCTGGATCAAAGTGCAGATATGGTATCTGGAAAGTAGAGAAGAGCAATGAGAAGAGTAGGACGTCGGCCAACAGGGATCCGCGGGCCCGAGTAGACGACTTGACAGCCAATCACAGTGGAGAACAAGAGTACATCGATGCGCGACATCTACAGCTGGCCTATGTGGTTGGCAGGATACGTATGTGTGGTTGGCAATTGGCATCATTGAATATTTGTCGAACCCTGTATCTGGATACTCTTTCTTCTCCTGAACATGTTCATGTTCCTCCTTCTGCCTCTTTTTCTATATCTTCTCATTGAACAACAACTTTTAACCTGAATCATGTGCTGGTAGTAATGCATAGTAGTGGGTATATAACAATTGATATCAGATTCCTTTGATCATGTTGCTTCGTTCGTAAAACTAGCAAGGTGGCCCTCGCAAATGCGAGGGCATCATTTACATTGTTGAATATGTTTGTGTACTAAATTTGTGTTTTTACCGGGAAAGACCGAAATCTAAATAAGAGCATCCTTTGACTATTCTAAAACTATGGTAGATAAAATAACACATGTGTGTAACAATACACAAAATTTCGACTAGAATGCATTGTATCCCAGTCGGTGTAAAATTGACAAAAATAAATATCTAAAGTAGTGTACAGTGCATAAAATTTGAATCTTTCAAATTTGTGTGCACGATGGGAAGATCGCCATCGATTACGTCCACACCAGCGAGCAGCTGGCGGACATCATGAACAAAGTTCCAGGAGCTAGCTCCGTGGGAGCTGGGCATCGTTAACATCAACAGCTTATTAAGGGGGCGAATATTAGTTAACTAACTCCAGTTCAACGTCAGCAGCCCATTAAGTTGGGCATAGTCAGATTATTCATAAAATTCAGTTTCGTCAGAAAACTTGAGTTAGTTGTAGGTCTGTCCGTTTCGATGGTTAACGTTTATCTTCATATGGCATGGCATTGAAGTGATCGATTGTGACGACGGTGCCAGGGGATGTTGGGACTTGGGAGGGCAGCGTTGCAAGTCTCAGATGTGCCATGTTTTCTCGGTTTTTTACTTAGATTGTAACTCTGAAATTGTTATAATACGAGATGAACAATAACGAAGAACGATAAGTAAACACTGCAGGGACACGAGATTTAACGTGGAAAAACCCCTCCAACAAAGGAGGAGAAAAAACCACGGGCGCCAGCCAGCAACACTTCACTATATCGGGTGTGATTACAAACGCCGTGGGTTTACAATATCTGGCTTACCCCAAAACGGCGGCTTACAAGATGTATTATGGAGGCATAAAACCCTAGATGCAAGAAACCCTGGATCGGCTGCAGTCCGACCTGGAAGCATCCCCGTCGGCGGTACTACCGCTGGGTTGGGCGGTAGTACCGCTGGTGCGGGCTGGTTCTGCTCTCCCACCTCAGCGGTACTTGCGGCGGTACCGCCAGCGGTACCACATGGTACCGGACAAGGGCGTCAGAAGGTCATTCTGGCGGTAGCGGCGACGGCAGCTGGGCGGTAGCGCTCGAGCGGTAGTACCGCTTATCCCAGCGGTACTACCGCTGGAATTTGGATCACCAGAAAAATAACACTCCACCTTGAGACAAATTCCATCTTGTAGCATGAACTTCAACAATCACCTGAATCAACAAAGAAAACACTTGCTGGCGCCAACTAGCCTCTTGGGCTAAACAGTTATACCAACCAAGCTCGAGCAAAGCTCAAACTTGGACACAGGAACAGGCTTTGTCATCATATCAGCAGGATTATCATGAGTACTAATCTTGCATACCTTCAGTTTACCTTCTCCAATCACATGGCGAACATAGTGATACTTAATATCAATGTGCTTTGTCCTCTCATGGAACATCTGATCTTTAGTAAGATAAATAGCACTTTGACTGTCACTAAATAACTGAACGCAAGAATCATCTCCACAAAGCTCAGCAAACAAACCTTTCAACCAAACAGCTTCTTTACATGCTTCACTAATAGCCATGTACTCAGCCTCAGTAGTAGATTGTGCGGGAACATCCTGCAAACTAGCCTTCCAGCTAACAGCACAACCACCAACAGTAAATACATAACCTGTGAGGGACCTCCTCTTATCCAAATCGGCAGCATAATCTGAATCCACATAGCCTACGAGTCCCTCACCAATCCTGCCAAACTTCAAGCAAGCTTTAGATGTGCCGCGCAGGTACCTGAAAATCCACTGAACAGCTTTCCAATGTTCTTTACCAGGATTAGCCATGTAACGACTGACCAAACTCATAGCATATGACAGATCAGGACGAGAACAAACCATGGCATACATCAAGGAACCAACAGCACTAGAATAAGGAACTCGAGACATGTACTCAATATCATCATCAGAAGTAGGACATTGCAAAGCTGACAACTTGAAGTGAGAGGCAATAGGTGTACTAACAAACTTTGCATCATGCATATTAAAACGATGAAGAACTTTCTCAATGTATTTTTCTTGACTAAGAAATAGCAAACTAGACTTTCTGTCCCTCTTAATTTCCATGCCTAGTATTTTCTTAGCAGGACCAAGATCCTTCATCTCAAACTCACTACTTAATTGTGCCTTTAAAGTAGTGATCTCTTTCATGCTCTTGGCAGCAATCAACATATCATCAACATATAGCAGCAAATAAATAGGCGATCCATCAACAAACTTCATGTACACACAGCTATCATACTGAGATCTCATAAAACCATGTGCAAGCATAAATGAATCAAACCTTTTATACCACTGTCGTGGTGACTGTTTCAGACCATAAAGGGACCTCTTCAACTTGCAAACAAGATCCTCCTTACCAGGCACAACAAAACCTTCAGGTTGGTCCATGTATATCTCCTCCTCCAACTCGCCATGCAAAAACGCAGTCTTAACATCTAACTGCTCAAGCTCAAGATCATGCATAGCAACAATACCAAAGAAAGCACGAATAGAACTATGCTTCACAACTGGGGAGAATACATCAGTATAATCAACACCTGGAATTTGACTGAAACCTTTTGCTACTAACCTTGCCTTAAACCTTGGAGGCTCAACAGAAGACAAACCTTCCTTTCTCTTAAATATCCACTTGCAGCGGACAGCCTTCTTTTGTTTAGGCAAGTGCACAACATCCCATGTGCCATTCTTTTCAAGCGATTGCATCTCTTCTTGCATCGCACCTAGCCACTTCTCTTTATCAACCGAAGCAATGGCTTCAGTGTACGTAGCTGGTTCAGCATCTTGCTCCACCTGTTCAGCACAACTCAAAGCATAATGAACAATATCACACTCTTCAATTAAACGATTAGGAGGCACAGTATTTCTCCTAGTACGGCCAGTGGCAATAGACCGTGCTTGTTGCTGAACAATAGGCGGTGAAGGTGGAACATCAACATCATCATTATTTTCAGGAACCACAATTTCGTTCTCCTTAGCGTGCTCCACCTGCACGCCAATTCTCTGTTGCTCATCATCAGAAACATTAGGAGAATCAATAGCATCAGAAATATCAGTGGAAGGACTATCATAATACATAACAGCCTCATTAAAAACGACATTCCTGCTTAACAAAACTTTCTTAGTTTCAGGGTTCCACAATTTATATGCCTTAACTCCTGAACCATAACCAAGGAAGATGCACTTAACAGCCCTTGGCTCCAACTTCCATTATCAACGTGAGCATAAGCAGTGCAACCAAAAACTCTCAACTCAGAATAATCAGCTGGAGTACCAGACCATACCTCAATGGGAGTTTTCTTATCAAGTGGAATGGAAGGTGACCTGTTGATGAGATAACATGCGGTGGAGGCTGCTTCAGCCCAAAAACGCCTATGCATCTTTGCATTAGACAACATGCAGCGAGCCCTCGAAATAATGGTCCTGTTCATGCGTTCAGCCACGCCATTCTGCTGAGGGGTGTACGGTATGGTATGATGTCTTACCATGCCATCGTTGCTGCAAAACTCATCAAATTCATTGAACAAAATTCCATACCATTGTCAGTACGGAGTATTTTAACCTTCCTTTCAGTTTGTGTTTCTACCATAACTTTCCACTTCTTAAAAGCAGCAAAAACATCAGATTTATGTTTCAGAAAATATGGCCACACTTTCCTTGAGTAATCATCAATAATAGTAAGCATGTAATTTGCACCACCATTAGAAGTTCTACGGGACGGACCCCAAACATCAGCATGCACATAATCTAAAATGCCTTTGGTGGTATGAACGGAAGCATTGAATTTAACTCTTTTATGCTTACCAAAAATGCAGTGCTCACAGAACTCAAACTTACTCAAGTTGCAACCATCAATCAGCTCTCTCTTCGCCAATTCTGCCATGCCAAGCTCACTCATATGTCCAAGACGCTTATGCCAAAGGTTAGTCTTACATTCATCAGAACTAACAGCAGCAGCAATACCAGGCAAAGTGCTACCTCTAAGGACATATAATTTCGCAGAATTCATATCACCAATCATAACAATGAGAGAACCCGATGATACCTTCAGAAGTTTGTTCCCACCTTTGTACTTGTACCCGTCACAATCAAGGGTACTGAGAGAGATCAAATTCCTCGCCATGGAGGGTATGTGCTTCACTCCTGTCAACGTGCGTGTCATCCCATCATGGGTCTTGATCTGAACAGATCCAATGCCAGCAATGTTGCACTGGTTGTCATTGCCCACACGCACAAAATCTCCAGTCTGCACAGACTCATAAGAACTGAACCAATCCTTGTTACAGCAAATATGAAACGAACATGCAGTATCAAGAATCCATTCATCATCACGTGAAACACATGCAGCAAAAACAGCTAAGCAATCTCCATCAGAACTATCACTACCAGCAACAACAGAAGCCTCACCCTTACCAGAGGCTACGGCAACCTTACCATTACCATCATTATTTTTCTGTTGGTAAGTTCCGTTTCTTTTCTCCTTGTTCTGCAGCTTCCAACAATCATCAATGGTGTGGTTGGATTTCTTACAATACCTGCAGAACTTGTCACGTCCCTTGGACTTTGAGCGACCTCTGTCGGTCCTACTCTTATCTCTGTTGTTGTTGTAGTGGTAGTTGTCTCGCTGCTCAGGCCTCCCACGGACCTGTAATGCCTCCGCCTTGGAGGACGAACTTTCAGCCTGCACCATAGATTTCATCTTCTCCCTTTGCTGGAGAGCCTCATAAACTTCAGCAAGAGTTAGTTTGTCACGGCTCAACAATATGGTGTCACGAAAATTACTGAAAGAATTAGGCAGCGAGCATAAAAGAAGAAGACCTAAATCCTCATCCTCATACTTAACTTCTATAGACTGCAAATCAGAAACAATCTCTTTCCAGGAGGATAGGTGATCCATTACCGAACCTCCCTCTTGCAGCTTGTGTGAGAACAACTTCATCTTCACGTGCAATCTGCCCGTGAGATCCTTGGACAAACAGATCTCCTCTAGTTTGTCCCATAACTCGGCGGTGGTTTTCTCCTGCAGCACTTCCTGCAGAATATTATTGGACAGATGGAGTTGAATCAACGATAAAGCCTTACGGTCTTTCCGCTTCTCCGGATCGGTCCAAGTCTCCTTTGCCTTCCCGCCGAAAGCATCGATCGCTTCATCCAGATCTGAAGATTGGGCGAGAATCGCCCTCATCTTCACTTGCCACAGAGCAAATCTCGTGGTGTAGTCCAGCTGCGGTAGATCGAACTTCAATGACGACATCTCGCAAAACCCTAGATCAAACACGGGCTCTGATACCACTTGTTATAGTACGAGATGAACAATAACGAAGAACGATAAGTAAACACTGCAGGGACACGAGATTTAACGTGGAAAAACCCCTCCCAACAATGGAGGAGAAAAAACCACGGGCGCCAGCCAGCAACACTTCACTATATCGGTGTGATTACAAACGCCGTGGGTTTACAAGATCTGGCTTACCCCAAAACGGCGGCTTACAAGATGTATATATAGAGCATCAAACCCTAGATGCAAGAAACCCTGGATCGGCTGCAGTCCGACCTGGAAGCATCCCCGCGTCGGCGGTACTACCGCTGGGTTGGGCGGTAGTACCGCTGGTGCGGGCTGGTTCTGCTCTCCCACCTCAGCGGTACTTGCGGCGGTACCGCCAGCGGTACCACATGGTACCGGACAAGGGCGTCAGAAGGTCATTCTGGCGGTAGCGGCGACGGCAGCTAGGGCGGTAGCGCTCGAGCGGTAGTACCGCTTATCCCAGCGGTACTACCGCTGGAATTTGGATCACCAGAAAAATAACAGAAATAAATAGAGAAGAAGAAACACAGAAAAGCTCTAAGTGGAACACATCACAAAGTAATCACCTATTCATTATCTTCAATCTATCGTGAGTTTGAGCCGAGGCTAATGCCATCACCAGCATTGCTGAGCTCCACGGCGTCCCATCCACAATGTTCAAGAGTTGCAGACTCTCTGCTCTCTATTTAGACGGTTTTGTTACAGAAGAATCAAATGATCCGATCGGAACAAGTCTGGCTATGGCCATGGATACGAATTATATATATGATACAACGAAAACCTATAGGTATATGGCCCCACGCTTTCTACACTCGATACTGCATTCCTCGCCGTCGAACATGTAGGGACCTTCCCTCCAGGCCACCGGTGGCCCTTGAGTCGCAGGTGTAGCTGGGCATATATCGTCTAGTAGCCGACAGCGGCGCCGTCCTCCTCCGCCTTGGCCACGCCCGCGCGTTCGGCCTCGCCGGTGACCTGCTGCCGGCCTTGCGCTTCCAAGGGAGGAAGCGTGATTGTCTTGGAACGCGTAGCTGGAAGGGAGGCAGGCTGCTGGTCTTAGTCGACAGATTTGCACCAGGCCGGCAAAGAAACGGCAGGGTCGTCGTCGTCCATGTGCGGAAACGGCGATTGCAGAGGGCAGTCGAAGATGGTGAAGTAATCCCCCTTGAACGGCCAGAAGCCGTAGTTGAACAGGACCCGGATCCTGACCACCAACTGGAGCAGCCCCTCCAGCCTCTCCCTCACCAACGTCTCTTCCACCACGGTACCGCTGGCGTTGCGCAGCCGCCCCACGAGCCCCAGGCCCCCATGAGCTTCAGGGCGCCAAGGACGGCAGCTCGTCGTCGTCCACTGGACCCTAAAAAGATACGAGTAGTTTTGGTAGGGTATGGATCGCACACCCCAAACGGTGGCGTCATATATTGATCAGAGGGAAGATTACAACGTACAGTTATTTCAAAAAAAAAATATCTGCCTAGATCTCTATCTACGTAAATAGGCTGGATACTAACAGATTTGTTAGCTTTACAATACGTTACAACGTGACATACACATGTAGTTTATCATCCTCCCTCAATCTCAACCGGCTCCAAAAGGTTGAGATTGCGCCTGCAAGACTCAAACGCTGGTAAAGAAAGTGGTTTTGTGAATATGTCTGCCACTTGATCTTTTGAGCTGATGAACTTAATCTGAAGTTGTTTCTGCGCCACCCTTTCTCGAACAAAATGGAAATCAACCTCAATGTGATTTGTACGGGAATGAAAAACTGGATTGGCGGACAAATATGTAGCTCCAATAGTGTCACACCATAGAACAGGGATGCAACTCTGAGGAAGACCCAACTCGCCGAGGAGAGACTGTACCCAAATAATCTCAGCCGTAGCATTAGCCACTGACTTGTATTTTGACTCAATACTTGACCGTGACACAGTGGCTTGCTTGCGTGCACTCCAGGCGATCAAGTTTCCTCCATAAAAGATAGCATATCCCCCCGTTGATCGCCGGTCATCAATATTACCAGCCCAGTCGGCATCTGAGAATGCTGACAACAGTGTATCCAGGGTGCGGCGAAGAGTCAACCCATGAGAGACAGTTAACTTGACAAACCGAAGGATGCGCTTGACCGCAGTCCAATGGGGATCACGAGGAGCATGTAAATACTGACACACCTTGTTGACAGCAAACGATAATCTGGACGTGTAAGAGTAAGATACTGAAGTCCTCCAACAACACTGCGATAACGAGTGGCATCATCAGAAGAGAGAGAATACCTCATTAGCAGAAAGCTTATCTGTGGCTGACATAGGGGTAGTTGCCGGTGCACACTTGAGCATTCCCGCACGCTGCAATAGCTCCATAGCATATTTCTTCTGAGACAAAATAAGCCCACCTGCAGCCTGGTGATGTACAGCAATGCCGAGAAAATAATGAAGTGTGCCCAGATCCTTGACTGCAAACTCAGCACTCATATCATGAATCAGTCTATCAGTAGCAGAAGAGCAGGAGCTGACCACAATAATATCATCAACGTAAACTAGGAGGAACATAGTGAGGCCGGGTTTGCAGAGAATAACAATGAAGTATCTGCAGTAGATGGACGAAAACCGAGCGAGCCAAGGACAGAACTGAGACGGCATGCCAGGCTCGAGGAGCCTGTTTGAGACCATAAATAGCTTTCTGAAGGCGACATAAGAATAGGGGATGAGTAGGATCTTCAAAACCTGGGGGTTGACGCATGAACACCTCTTCCTCAAGCACACCATTCAGAAAAGCGTTCTGTATGTCCAGCTGTCCAAATGCCATCCACGAGAAACTGCAAGAGCAAGTAGCAGGCGAATAGTGGTTTTAACCACCGGGCTGAATGTATCTTCGTAATCTTGTCCATATCGCTGACGGAACCCCTTGGCGACCAGCCTTGCCTTGTATCGCTCAATGGAGCCATCAGAATTATGCTTAATTTTAAAAACCCATTTGGAATCGATTACATTGATACCTGATCGAGGCGGAAAAGCTTCCATGTGTTATTCTTGATCAAAGCTGAGTATTCAGTATCCATGGCTGCACGCCAATGAGCAGTACTAAGAGCATCACGAAGATCAGTAGGCTCAGAGGAGGCACGAGCAGCTGCATGGCTACTGTACCGTCAGTAAACTTCTTTTCTTGACGAATGCCACGCATCAAACGCGTGACAGCACGAGTTGGCTCAATCTGAGCAGCAGGAGGCTGTAGTTGGGCCGATGATGAAGGAGCATCCGAATGCGCGGGACGGAGAAAAATCCAGGCGTCGTGGCTGGATGGTCCAAGTGGGCCTCGGAGAGGAATCAGCCAGAGGCGATCGATGGGCTGATGCTTGAGCAGGGACGTGACCCGATCCAGTGCAGCAGAGGGAATCAGACCCGATCCAGCATGGGAAGGCTCACGCGACGAGGCATGCAGATCAACGTTGCTTCTACTTCCTGGAACGCCTGGTGACAGCAATTCCAAACGAGCTCCTCTCCCAATTCCTGCACCATGGTTAGGCAAAAGCAATGGTGTATGTGCAGCATCATCAAACTGGCCAATAGAAGGAATGGAATGAGGTGTAATGTCTGAGTTCGTGTGGGTAGTTGAGAAAATGGAAAAACGCCTTCGTCAAAAACAACATCACGTGATATGTAGACTCTATTTGTGGGAACATGAAGACACTTATATCCTTTGTGAAGAGAGTATAGCCGAGAAAGACACACTTCTTGGACCGAAACTCGAGTTTCCTATTATTATATGGGCGAAGGTGAGGCCAACACGCGCACACCCGAAGACGCGAAAAAACGTGTAGTCAGGAGCCTCGCCAAGAAGACGCTCTAAAGGTGTTTGCATATGTATGACACGACTAGGGAGCCTATTGATGAGAAAAGTGGCTGTGGTAAACGCATCACTCCAAAAACGAAAAAGGAACCGACACATGTGCAAGAAGTGTTAAGCCTGTTTCGACAATATGGCGATGTTTGCGTACCGTTTTGTTGATGCGTATGCGGGCAAGAGACTCGATGAGAGATGCCTATATTGTTGAAAAATTGGTTTAGTTTAATGTACTCGCCTCCCCAGTCAGTTTGCACATGTATGATTTTTTTATTAAGAAGGCGCTCAACATGACGTTGGAATTGCAGAAAAATATCAAAGACATCATTCTTATGTTTGAGGAGATATAACCATGTGAAACGACTGTATCCATCAATAAAACTCACATAAAAGGAGTGACCATAACAGATGTCTGAGCAGGACCCCATACATCGGAGTAAATAATTTCTAAGGGTGCAGTAGCTACATGATTGGAAAGGGAAAAAGGTAATTGGTGACTTTTGCCTTGTTGACAAGCATCACAGATTACATTATTATGCAAATTTGACGAAGGAAGTTCTCGATGATGCAAAATATGTTGAACTATTGGAGTAGCTGGATGACCAAGGCGACAATGCCACTTGTCGCGTGACACCTTTATTCCATTGAAAACTTGTTTGGCTGGAGACTCATCAAGACGATAGAGACCACCGTGACACCCACCGCTAAGTAGAATGGCCCTCGTGTCCCAGTCCTTAACAAAGAAAAAGTTTGGGTGAAATTCAAAGAATACTTATTGTCCATGGTAAAACGACGAACGGATAAAAGGCTACGAGTGACCGAAGGAACGTGAAGGACACTTTTAAGATGCAAAGATTGAGATGACGGAGTAGGAAGAGTGGAATGGCCAATGTGATGAATTTGCATACCATTACCGTTTGCAGCACAGACTTGATCATTGCCGCGGTAGTTCTCCTTCACCGTGAGCTTGTCGAGTTCGTTGGTGAGGTGGTCGGTGGCGCCCGTGTCCATGTACCACCCGGGATCGACGTTCTAGGAGGTGGTCTGACCATGGCCATGGCTGTACGTGGTAGCAGCAGCGACCTGACGGTCCATGTATCTCCCGTCGTTGTCGACGCCAAGGTACTCCTGCTTGAAGCACCTCGATGCGATGTGACCGACCTTGTCACAGATCTGACAGATCGGTCGGTTGCCGCCGCCTCCGCGACCGTCACGATCCATGTCGTGATCACCTCCGCGAGACATGGGTGGTCATGGAGGATTCCGGCCTCCACAGTTGTAGGCCGTAGGAGACACCGCTTGGCCCAGGTGCCGGTTTATTGGTGTAGACTGGCTTGGGCTGGTTCCGTGGATCACCACGGAAGTCGGAGCGGAAGTTGGGCTTCCCGCCGCCACCACGACCATAGGTGGAGGCGTTGGCGGAGTAGTTGCCGGCGCCACCCTGAAGAGCAGACTTGCGCCTCGGATCGCTGCTCGACGCTCAGGAGCTAGGCGAAGAGGTTGCGGATGGGTATCATGTAGTCCGCGCGCCGACGCGATCAACAAGAGGATCGTAGTCATCATCATCAAGGCCGGCCAGCAGTTAGGAGATGAATTCTTCCTGTCGAAGAGGTTGTCCAATAGAGTTCAAGTATCAGACATGGTTTTCACCTTGTTGAAGTACACGGTGATGGAGGAATCAAGCTTCTTGATCTCCGAGAGCTGGCGACGAATCTGCATTTATCTTGATGAAGACACTGAAGCGAAGCTGGACGCCAGGGTAGTCCACGCATCATGCGCGGTGGTGGCGAAGAGGATCATGCCCTGCACCTCAGGCGTGGAGGTGGCACTGATGGCGGAAAGGATCGCCGCATCTTGCTGGTGCCATGCCGTGAAGGCAGGGTTGCTCGGCGTCCTCCGCAGCCTTGGCGTCCTCCGCAGCCTTGGGGTTGATGATGGTATCGGATGGACACGGGAAGCTTCTGTCGAGGAAGCCGTGGAGCAGATGGCTCCGCAGGACGTTGACCACCTGCGCGCACCAGTACAGGTACATCTCTGGGCTACAGCGCACGGTGACGAGAGGCGCGAAGTTGAACGGCGCCACGGCGGAAGACGACCGGCGGTGAAGTGCAGCGTCGGGTTGATGAGCTTCGACGCGCTGCCGCTGGCCTTGGAGGAGACCGAGTTGGAGAACTCAGCCGAGAAGGTCGCCATGGATGAGATTGGATCGTGAGCCTTGGGCTCTGATACGATGAAAAGATACGAGTAGTTTTGGTAGGGTATGGATCGCACACCCCAAACGGTGGCGTCCTTGGTATATATTATCAGAGGGAAGATTACAACGTACAGTACAAGTAATATCTGCCTAGATCTCTATCTACGTAAATAGGCTGGATACTAACAGATTTGTTAGCTTTACAATACGTTACAACGTGACATACACATGTAGTTTATCAGACCCAGCTTGGCATCGGCGTACACAAGGGTCGCGGCAAAGTGGTGGTGCCGGATCTTGTAGTGGCTGTGCGTGTTGTGGAAGAGGACAGCCGTGGTGACGTTGAAGCGTAGCTGATGATCCGACCAGAGGTCGAACTCGTAGACGGTGGAGGCTGCGAGGTGCGGCTTCGCTGTCAGTGGCCGGAAGATGACACACCGGACGAAGAGGACGATCAACGACGACGCCCACAGCCCGGAGAGGATCTTGGCCAAGAAGGCGACGACCTTGTGCGTATGGGCAGTCCGCTTCTCGATGCGATCCGGCGTCTCGAGAATGAAGCAGCTGCAGCACCGCCAGCAAACCGTGAGGTTAAGGATGATGGTGCACAAGGCGTGGCAGAAGAAGAAGTAGCAGCAGTTATCGAGGCAGTGTAGGTAGGTCTTTCCGTCGCGGAGCTCCTTGCCAACGCGCCGCATCTCATCTGCTAGCGGGTGGCAGCAGAGGTGTCGCAGATAGGAGATGGACATCTTCCTACTGTATGCCCTTTGCATCTCCACCGGCCGGGTAGACACCTGCTGCTGCCCACCATCATCTTGCCTCTGCATCTCCATCAGCGGTGGAGGGTTGACGTCGGCGGCGGGGACGGCTACAGATATGTGCCCATCTTCTTCTCTCTGCGTCTCCACCCCCGCCATAGATGGACGTACTCTTGACTAGCTAGCTAGCTACCTACCTTGTCCTTGAGGATGAGCTTCTGTTCGTATGTGTGAGATGGATGTTGGGCAAGAGCCCTTTGCTGTGTATTTGTACAAGAAGAAGACAATTTTTTTTTTTTTTTTTTTTTTGAGATTAGAAGAAGACAATTTTCTGGTACGGGAGGAGGGGATGGGTCGCTGTACATCAAACTGGTGTTCTCTCGTGATTTGGGCCCAAAAACACCGTTGAAGTAGCTCACTGATATATGGGCCGTGCGCGAACGTCCCTCCGCGTACCCCTCGCTTATTGGGTAGCGTTGTTGTAAGTACTCGATGTGCTAGCACCAATTAATTATTAATTTATTACTCATGTTGTAGCGTTGTTGTGAGTACTGATCTCTAATTTCTTCTTATCCATCTACCCGAAGACTCGAAGTGTTTGCAGCGTGCATGCCTAGCGGTATCGCTAGTGAAAGCTGAAACTTCAGGTCACGCCGGAAACGGCAACATTCCCTGAAGAAATTGCGTGTGGGTTGCGTGCTTGACGATCACAGCACCCTGAAGGAACTGCTACTGCTGCACACGCACGCAAAGTCACGCCGACCAAAGTGGAAATTAGGAGACGATGGGAGTTCCGATTTAGTCATGCCTAGTTTGAACACTTTTCCCTTGTCCAAACACTTTAGTTTTTGCGAAAAGGACCCTCGCATTAAAAAAACATGGAACGATACAAAACACCTCAACAATTAAAAACGAAAATTACATCGAGATCCTTAAGATGCCCTTCGTCTTCAACCTCTAGACCGTGTCGACGGCGCGCCGTCGCTGCCGCTACTCCCAGAGCCGGCTTGACATTTTGGTTGCAGACAAGAAGTCACCGCACGGGTCAAGAAGACCACATCTTTCCTGGAGCCCGAGAAGAAGGATGAACCGCGGATGAATCTCCATGACGATCTAAAGAACGTCACCGCCAGAAGAAGTCCTCGAGAACCAAACCACTCACACAAACTTCTCGACGTCGTCGCCGAGATGTGTTTGAAGCCGGGGAACGGAGAACGGAGACCTTCTGCCGACGGGGCCAAGATCCGTCCCGCCTCCATGGCCCGACACCTCTTATATTTCTTGAATTCCTTGTGTGTTACATTGAGAAATTTTGATTTAATCATAATCGTAGATTATCTTTGAATAATCTCTCCAAAAACCCGATGAAAAAATATGAGGAGAATATTGTTTCATATGTTGTTAAGGCTCTTATAAAAGTACTAGGTATATTAGAAACTATGTGGCTTAATAATAATGGTGTGCATGGCAAATTTAATTAGGTTTTAAGACTTTTTGACGGTCTGCATCAACAACAAATTACACAATAAGCGTGTTAATTTTTTTTTTGAAATGGGAATAAGCGTGTTAATGTACATACAAATCCAAATCTGAATCCTTCATGTTAGTCCAAGATCTCTCTCCTGCACTTTATTGACCCGAGTCAAGTCAAGCCTAGTTGGTTTGGGCTAGTAGGTCCAAGATTTCTCCTGCGCTCGTGAAGCCAAAACCACTCATCCAATGCTGCAGCGGATTTTCCCTGTACTTGCGCTGCAGCGGACGTCTGTGCGGCGACTGCGAGTAGATTTTCCCTTGTTTGTTTTTAAATGCCATGTCATCGATCCATGTTTCTTTCCCTCGGCCAATCAGAACAAAGATAGGGAGAGCACAGGGATTACGTGCTTGTTTGAGGATGATGAGAGCCGTCGGATCTCCTTTGGACGGTGGTCATGACTCTACACTGTTGTGGCCTTTCCATCATGTCCGTGTCAGCCGGTGTGTTTGCTCAATTAATGCATGCACCAACCAGTTGCTTATTTAGTACTACTTCTACTAGGAGTACTCGTGCATATATCCATTACTAGCTTAGTTAGTACTTACTCTGTGCACAATGTAAATGTAATGCCTTTTAAATTAATTTGCTAAAAAAGACTTACATTGTGAAGTGGAGGAGTATAACAATGGTTACAATAAATACATGAGCATGGCATTACTAATTAGATAACTTAGATTTGTTAATAATTGAATGTATCTAAACACTTTACAAATATAGATACATCCACATGTCGACAATTGAGAAAGTCGTCTAATTTGGAACGGAGGGAGTATGTGGTTAATTAGTGCATGCTTTTTATAGTACCACTAATAAAAAGATACAATTAACAATAACGTATCATGTAAAAAAATACAGTTTATCCATGACTCCTATTATAAACAACCTTGTTTAGCAACGGCAGATGACCCGTATGTTAGTACTTGTAGCGTGTGCCCGCAACACAGGCTACCAGTATGTTACTCGTGGTAGCGCATCCAGTAAAGCATCACACTACTAGTATGCTCTACTTAGTAGCCACTTAGTAGTGCGTTCTCCTAGAACACGGTACACTAATTAGCAGTATCGTGTGTTTATTAGCGCACACTACTTCTGAGGTGGCCGCTAAAACCTTTTTTCTACTAGTGCGTGTGCCACCATCACGGAACACGACTCCCCTGATGCGTCCAACGCTAGGGCCAGTTCAAAGGCCTTCGTTCGTCGGCCCATGACAGCCCAAGGGCCACCAACGACTTCGTCTCCGTGAACCCTAGCTCCGAGCACATGCCGTCAACCCCGGTGGCTGCCTCAGGCGAAATGGCGATCAATAGATCCTCCCCACCTATAGGAGGTACCGGAGGGTAACGCCCTTCCAGGCACCACCGGGAGAGGCGGGAAGTCCGACACCATCAGGATGGACCTGGCGCCCGTCACTGGTTCACACCCAAGCTTGAGTTCCCCTCTCCGATGGCGCAGCTCAGGCGAGTGGTCCGCGACCTAGGAAGAGCGCCAGCCTAGCGCCGGTGCCACGAAGGAGAGGCGCCGGACCGGATCTAGGTGAAACAGGAACCTTGCTCGACGTGTTCTCCCAACGCGGCTAGTGGCGAGAAGGAGCGACCCACCGTGCCCTCCGGCGAGGAGGACCCGAGCGGAGCCTCCGGGGCTAATGCAAAAGTTATTTCTTGGTTTTCTTTGTTTTACGAGACACCAAATCAACTCAAAAAACTTGTACACATTTACACATATAAACGCACGCACACAAATCCTACCTACACACGCAGGTTCTCAAATTATTCCTGGCATTGCCAAGCAGCAGGAAAGGTAGGTAGCGTCCTTGCGTACAGGATTCTGGATTTCAGGTCTTTTCTTAATGCTCTGCGTACCAAGTAAAAGGCATTGTGCTCCTAGCCCTTGACACGACACGTTGCAAGCTCTTTCTCCTTTTCTTCTTCTCGATCTTGTCACTAGCTAGCTACGGGTACAAAGCAAAGCAAGCTCCGATCCCGAGCACCCAGGCATTTTTTTTTTTTTTTTTTTTGAACAGCGGAGAGGCCCCAAAGGGGCCTGGATGCTTCATTAAATCACAATGGAGCAGGTACAAATTACACAAGGGACCTCAAGTATAAAAATATAGACTAACAAGTCCCTAGGTTTTACAGAGCAGACCCTAACTAAAAGATGGGGAACGCAATCAGGTCCTCTGCATCCACCATGTCGCAGCAAGCTTGAAGAACAGCCATTCTCACCGGAGCCGGGGACGAAACCACTTGACACCAGGAGAACTCCGAACGCCATCTCAAGCTTGTAAGAGGGCCTCCACATGGAGGTAAAATCAGCACCAGCAAACGCTGGGAGAGACCACCAGATGGTCCACAGAGTCGGCTGCCAAATCAAAGGGCACCGAGAGTGTAATCCAGCAAACCATAGCATCACAACTCCAGAGCAGATGATGAGCAACATCCGTGAGTCCAATCTCCGAATCCCCCCATCGCCACCATGGCGTCTCGGAGAAAAGAGAGCAAGACCACATCCGCTGCATCTCCATCTACCCAAGGTCCTCAGCCGCCGGAGCATTGAAATCAATCCGCCATCGAACTCCAAATTCCCACCACGAACCGGAGGAGGCAGATATGGAAGAGTAGAGCGACAGAAAACCAAAGAAAGAACCTTATTGAAGGAGCCGTATGGAGTCTTCTCACTCACCGCCTTGAGCTTCCACCATGAGAGCACCACGGTAAGGAAAAGCAACACCACGCAGAGCCAAGCTCGGCTCAAAAAGCCTGGCTCCAAAGCTCCGGTGCAAGCCTTATTAGGAGGGATGCGCGGCTTCGTCGGACTCGCATGCGCCGCCGCTTGCCACCAGCGAGACGCAGCTCGAGCGAAGAAGAACACGGCACCATGGATCTGGCCGCGGAGATCCAGGAACCTACCCTCAGACGCCACAGGGGGCAAACGCCACGAAGGCAAAACTATTCTAGCCCTACAGCTAATATATACACACCGAGCTGCGCATCCACATCCACACCGAGCGGCAGCGCCGCCGGAGAGGAGCGGGGAGCGAGCCGGCGGGGAGGACGGAGAGCTTGAGACGACTCTCAAAGCAAGGGCGGTGGGGAGAGCGAACACCTAGCACCCAGGCATGGCAAGCAAGCACACGGCGGTCGGAGCCCGAGCCGGAGGTACTAGCTACATCTCTCTTGTTCCCTTCTTCCTCGCTCTATCTTGCCCTTCCCTCTTCCTCTCTCAATCTCACCCTAGATCTCTCGCTCGCCGTGATCAGAGGAAGCAGGATTTTACGCACACTAATTTCTTCCAGTCTAGCAGGAGAAGAAGGTACGAACGACATGCCGCCACCGTCCCTGAGCAAGTGGTTCAACGAGATCCCCGGGGCGCTCATGGCTCCCGCGGCCATGGTGGCACTGGTGACCTTCCGGGCCGCCATGAACCCCCCGGCGAGGCTCACCATGTTCCCCGCGAGCTATGCCTGCTTCAAAGTCCTCAACTCCATGACCTTATGCAGCTCGGTCGTCCTCATGCTTCTCATCATGAGCCACCGCTTGTGCGGGACGCCGCCGGCCAGGATGGCCACCGCCGTCGCCCTCTTTGGCATGCTCTGCCTCACCTCCGCCTTCGTGTTCGCCTCTAGCCCCCAAGACCCAGTCGCCGGCTTCGCACTCCTCCTCCCGGCCGGCGTCATCTGCGTGCTAGTCTACTCCGGCGCCCTAGCCTTCGGAAAGTGGTACGTCAGCGCCTAATCCTTCATTAATGCTAGCTTTCAACCTCGTGTTATCTACTGAGTTAGGCGATGCTTCCATGTTTGTTTGTACAGGGCAACACGGTGATGATGCCCCGATCGACGAGGAAGGGAAAGCTGCCCGCCACAGATCAAGCCGTAGATGCTACTACCAGACTAACTAGTAGATTATTTAGCTTCAATATCTACTCTGTCTTCCCTGTCCGTACGATGTTGACTAGATTATTTAGCTTCAGTGTCTAAAAACCATTATTCACGCGTAGCTAGCTGCTACTACTACTACCACCGGACTGATTATTTAGCTTCAATGTATAAAGACTAGAATTAGATTATTTAGCTTCCATGTTCTTTTTTCTTCTTCTCTCTATCTTCCCTGTCCATTGTTCAGTTGGGGTTTCTTTCTCTATCCTAATGACGGTCCCAACTGCCAGTGGCGTCATCTTTATGTCCAGACGAATCGCACCATCGTTGCCACCCCTATCGTCGCCAACTCGATTCGCAACTCGGGGTTCAGCCGCATTGACCATGGAGGCCTTGTCGTGGCTCTCCGCCTTTGTTGCTGGCGTAGCTCATTCAGTCGGCTCCGTCTCTTCCTCCCTGCCACCTGCGCGCAAGGTGTTCGGCCGACGCAACTCATTTTGCTAAGATAGGGAAAACCGTGTGCGCAATGATTTCAGAAATCGATGTTCATGCGGGTCTCAGGAACCCGAGCAGCGGATCGGTCGGCCAGAAAGCTGAGTGGCAGCTTGAGGTTTCACTGTTTATACTTTCACCCTTTTTGCGTTGACGGTCATACCTAATCAAGCGGGACCGATCATGACGTGGTAATTCGTGTTTGTTGCACGGACCACCAAGTCAACCCCCACCAACATGCTTAAAACTTCCTCCCGTGTCGTTCCCTAGGGCAGCACCGGTGGCCCAACCCTACCGCACCGCCAGAACACCACCGCAGGGATATCGCGTTGTTGCTGCCGCCGGCCCTTGCCGCGGCGACAACGACTCATCTGCCATGGCGGCTTTGGGAAGGAAGGCTCCGCGACTCGTGGTGGACGCTAGGTTTCCTGCTTCCTATCTTCCTGTAATTGCACTACATTTTCAAAAAAGAAACTTTTTTTGCTGATTCTTTGCGCGAAATAGTTGAAAGTTCATTTGCTATACGTAAAGGTGTTGTAAGTTTTTCTGGAAGCTAAACGTCCCTATTTTTAAAAAGTTGTGATCATTTGCTTTGAAACCTTATGTAAAGGTAATTTGAAAGTCATCTAAATTATTTCAAGTTGGTTTAACGTTTTTGGAAACTCATTTTTTTGTTGAAAGTTCTGCATGACCTTTTAAATTAATTGAAGGGTTTCCTACACTATGCATCGCAACTGTTGCTGGTGGCACCAATTAATTAGTTGCTCATGTTGTATCGTTAATGTGGGTACTGATCTCTGATTTCTTCTTATCCATCTACCTGATGACTCGAAGCGTTCATTCCTATACTCCCCAACTGACCATGCATCAAGTATTGCATTTGCGTGCATAGCTAGCAGGCACGGTTTTTCGCCTCAACAACCATCGACGCGTATCGCTAGTGAAAGTTGAAACTTCAGGTCACGCTTTAGCTTTACGTACGCCGGAAACGGCAACATTCCCTGAAGGAATTGCGTCTGGGTTGCGTGCTTGAGGATAACAGCACCCTGAAGGAACTGCTACTGCAAAGTCACGCGACCAGAGTGGAAATTAGGAGACGATGGGGCGCACACGGGAGGGTGGGGATGAAGAGGATCGACAATGACAGTTTGGGTTTAGTCATGCGTAGTTTGAACAATTTTCCCTTGTCCAAAGCTACTTCTTATGTTTCTTGAATTCCTCGTTTGATCTTAAACTTTTTTATTTGAATCACAACAGTATATTGTTTTGAATAATTCCTCCAAAATGTCTCTGAAAAAATATGAGGAAAATGATATTGCATATATTGTAAAATTCCTTTAAAAGTAGTAGGATGTCTTGGAAACTATATGATTAAATAATGAATGGTGCATTAGGTCAGTTTAATTGGGTCTTGAGATTATTTGACGGTTTGCACCTACAACAAATTACATAATAAGTCAGTCAGTGTACATACAAACCTAAATCAGAATCCTTGTGGTTAGTCAAGATCTCTCATGCACTTTTAATATATAATCTGTGATATATTGATTAATTTTATATACCAAATAAAAGCCCGCATGGGCATGCTTATTGGCTCTACAACTTTTGCACCTCTCAGACAAGTCAAGTCAAGTCAAGTGTCGGCCTAAATTGTTTGGTGTATGTTTGACTGGTGAAACGAAAAGCAAAAGTTTCTTACCCGCAAAATAAAAAAGCAAAGGTTTCTAGCTAGCACAAGCTATTGCCTGCCCGGGCCAAGCTACTTGTTTGCTCTACGCATCTCTATGTCTTGTTGATTTGTTACACTTTCCCTTGTTCAAACACTTTTTTTTGCAAAAAGGACCCTCGCATTAAAAAAACATGGAAGAGTACAAAACACCTCAACAATAAAAACGAAAAATGCATCGAGATCTTTTAGATTCATTCGTCTTCAACCTCCGGACCGTGTCGACGGCGCACCGCCGCTGCCGCTACTCCCTAAGCCGGCTTGACGTTGTTGGTTGCGGACGGAAAGTCGTCGAACGGGTCAACAAGACCACATCTTTCTCGGAGCCGAAGAAGGAAGAACCGTCGATAAAGCTCCATGAAGATCTGAAGAACGCCACCGCCAGAAGAATTCCTCGAGAACCAAACCACTCCCACGAACTTGTCGACATCGCCGCCGAGATGGGGTTGAAACCGGGGAGACTTTATTGGAAGAGGCGCGGCCAGCACCACCTGAGCGCCTCCCCCACCCAACCTTAACCCTAAACTCAAGCGAACAGAGCCCTCCCGCCGACGGGGCTGAGATCCGCCCCGCCTCCACGGCCCGACACCTTTATATTTATTGAATTTCTTGTATTACATTGAGAATTTTGATTTAATCATAATCGTAGATTATCTTTGAATAATCTCGCTAAAAATCCTATGAAAAGATATGATGAGAATAATCTTTCATATTTTGTTAAAACTCTTATGAAAATATCAGGTATCTTAGAAACCGTGTGACTTAAGAATGAATGGTGTGAATGGCTAATTTAATTAGGTTTTGAGACCATTTGACGGTCTGCATCTACAACAAATGACACAATAAGCGTGTTAATTTTTGTCGAAATAGGAGCAAGCGTGTTAATGTACATACAAATCCAAATCTGAATCCTTCATGTTAGTCAAGATCTCTCCTGCACTTTATATTTTTTTCTAAAAGAAAAGCAAGATGCATGCTTATTGGCTGTACAATTTGTGCACCACCCACCCGAGTCAAGTCAAGTCAAGTCAAGCTAGTCGGTCAAGTCAGCTCCCTCTATTTAGATCTTCTAGCTAATTCCTTGACAAGGAGCGCCTAACCACTCATCCATTGCTCTTGTTTCTACTAGCTTCTTTACTCGAAGCCTGAAGAAGAAGGCCTAGCCGTCTCCATCCACCACCATGATCACCGCCTCCGGCAACCCCGGCATCCGGGAGCTCATCCAGGCCGACCGCACCGGCACTGGCTCGTTTGATCAGGACCCGCTGGCGTGCTGGGCGTGGCTCAACCCTCCCGGCGGGTTCTGGCGGGAGGACGGCGACCACCACCGCGCCGGCGACCCCGTGCTGCGCGACACGCACTGGGCGCACTACGTCGCCTTCTACCAGCCTCGACGCGACGGCGCTGGTGTGTTCGCTGCTCATCGTGGTGCTGCTGATGAGCGAGCGGTCCTACCACGGAGATGCCAAGGTGGTGGCGCTCATGTGGCCTCCTTCGTCGGCCTCGCCAGCTTCGTCGGCGTCTTCATCGCCGCCACCACCGCCTACGCGTGGTCCTGGGCCCACCTCGTCACCATCAGCTGCGCCTTGGTTGGCTTCATCTACGTGCTGCGGGAGATGATTTGGTGCCTCGCCAAGCTCAAGCTTTGAGTTTGTGTCCAAGTGAAGTGGAGGGTGTTAGCTTAATTAATCTTTGACTTCATATAAGTTACTGTAGCAGATTAGTGTTATCTCGTTGCATGTTGTTAGCTTTGGCCCGATCTCCTGACGTCCGCCGTGTACTTTCCGGCGACCAATTAATACTGCAGAGATGAGACGAGTATCGGTCTAGTCGCATGACATGTTTATGAGTTAGGGCCCAAATATGGTCACTCCCTCACCGTTATATTCGATGACGTGGCTACTCGGGGTAAGATGTCACGTGACGTGGATGAAACGTGGTTCATGTCAATGGTCGTTTACTCTGTTACAGCGCATGGGCATCGATCATGCTAGTTAAAGAGGAAAAAGACGTCTAGATGTATGTGGGGCAAAAAAGGTGACATCTTACAATTAGATGAGCGTTACCATTTGCATTGGTGATTGGATTAAAGTCAAGATGCAAGCACAGTAGTGCAATAGGGAAAAATTAAGAACAAGGTAGGGGATTAGGGTCCAATGGGAGTAGGTAGTCGCCGCTAGTTCGTTACCGTGATTGATATTCGATAACTCCTCCTCGATCACACGTCTGGTTATGTAGCTCACGTCGTCCATTCTGCACCGGTGACTCGTGGGTTGGGCTTGGGTAACCTCTTGGGCCTTGGGTCGTTCTGGAGTGGTGACCCGTCAATGCTAGCACGAAATGGTAGGTCGATCTCCATCAAGGCGGAACCACACTTTTGAATATGCATGTCCTTGGTCTCCACGTCAAAGACGACAACGGTTTCATAACTTTCATTGAATCCTAGCGCAGACACCCTGAGCAACACCACGTCGCATGTTCTCTTCTGGGAGTCACTGAATACAATAGGTTTATCTGGACCGTCGGTGCAGCGACCGTAGCTTCTCCTCCATGTGAATCACTGTCCACAGCGACCAACCACTACCGCACATTTTTGTTTGTGAGTTTCTCCTCGATAACATAATGTACGAGTGCTTTTTTTTTGCATGGTTAATGTACGAGTACTTGATTTGTAGTACTATAGTAGAACAAATCTGGCAAACCTGTCTACTTCCAAGGATTATTTTGTACCCCCGTAATTCATCATCATCATCATCTTAATTGTTACCCCCTCCGTGTCAAAATACAAGGCGCGCTATTTTTAAGGTACACTCAATTTTGACCATCAATAAATATCAAAATATATTGAATGAGAATGTATATATGATACCATTGGATTCGTCTTGCAAAATTCTTTAATTTTATATATCTTTATAATAATTTTGGGTATATAATAATTTTGTACGGGCCTTATTTATCAAGAGTTCGAGCAGGAGCGCCGCCGAGGCGGACGAGCGCGTCACCATGCATGGGAGCATGGATGCAGCAATTCCCTCCAACACGTGGCGCACAAGCAGGCATTTTGCACGCAGACGAGGGCCGAGAGGATCACGCGACTGGCGCGGAAGGCCTTCGCCAGCTCGCCGGCGTGACCTGACCACCATCGACGAAGATCCGAGGTGGCACGACCTTTGGACGTCGTCGGACTACAACACCTCGGAGGAGGAGGAGTTATTACTTTAGGATTAGTTTACTTATTATGCATCGTTTACTTTTATCTGAAGTCAACAAACTATGTTTAGCCCGCTAAACGGCTATTTCGGCGATGTAAAACAAAATGTAGTGTGCCGAATTTTACCTCGCCTGTTGCCTGTTGGAGATGCTCTTATGCGGCCGGTGACAAAAAACTTGCCCCATCGACCTCAACCACCACGCTGCATCTTCCATGGCCGTCACCACGTGCCAGAGCCGGCATGCATGTTGGACATCTACATGCACGTCAACGTAGTGTTCGTGTTTCGGAATATGTATACTTGGCCACGCCGACGAGCAAAAAAGGCGGCTTCAGTGTGCCGATCACCAACAAAAAAACTAATGCTCCGAGTATCCCATAGCACCTTCAACTGAACCATCAACCAAACTTCCTTCTCCTTCCAATGCCAAGCTGAAAAGAATATTTTGACATGGACATAAAATATAAAATGAGAGGTCGCAGCGACCATGGGTGGATGTGACTGAAAACATAAAATAGGAATTGGAGACCTCACTGTGTGTCTCTTTATTTTTATCAAGAGGGGGGTATTGGGACTTCTCTAGCGGCAGAAGGTTTTTTTTTTGTCACCCTATAATTTTGGCTGGAAACTGATTTAGTCCTTCGACCCTATAATCTTTGTCCCAGGGTTGGTTTAGTCCCCAAGCCCTTTTTAGTCTCTGTTCCCTATAGTCTCCATATTGTTTTCCCTTTGTATGTAGCATGGTGGTGGCTTGATGCCTAGGGCGTGGATGACACCAAATTCGTTGTCGGTGTGCCCACACAAAAATCTTATTTGCCGCATAACTCTTCGTTCCATCTACCAAAAATCATTGCTAACTATTAACATGCTAGTTGGAGCTAAATCTGAATGGCCAAGATAATAATGTGATGAACAAGGCGGTATACCGATTTTCGGCTATCCAGCGGAGCCAGTGAACCCTTAAATCCAGCTCCCACGACCATATTTTTCTCTCGATCACATTTTGCGTTCGGGCAAACCGAGCGGCATAATGCATCTTCTTCTATCTCCCGTGGCTCGTTAGTAAGTGAGGGGATTTTGCTCTAGCTCCACCGCTGAAGGAAAAGAAGTTGGTCGAGCCGGAGTTGGTGTTGAACTCGGCCCTACGTCCCTCAACATGGCGGTCCATGCTTACAAGCTAAGGGAAGACGTCTTGGTTTGGTGCTCGCCATGACCATCTTGACGAAGGCATCATAGTCACTGTCCACGAACCTCGCCTTCGATTGATACACCTGCAACCACCACCATAAAAGAAAGTATGATCACATGAAATAACATAGACTACATATTTGCTGCTGAACACACAAAATATATGCGATCTTTTTATAATAATGGGGCACACATGTATTTACTGTAGTGAACAAACTATTTGGGATATGTAGCTAGTGTACCATGGAGAAAAGTCGGCCGTGGTCAATTCCAGATTCTCTTGTACAAGTGATAGTCAATTCCAAATACTCTGGTACAAGTAAAATATACCTTTCAGAAAATCTGCTCATCGACGACCACTCTCCTCTCGTCCAAATAATGTTCGTCGGTCCTAGGCTCACCACTGCCTTCCAGCATGGCCCACCCGACAATGTTCCTGCCACCCACACTATTATTCTGCCTCGTCGCCATTTCCTCCCAGCCGGCACGTCGCCCCCCGGGGGTGGATCATCTCCAATGCCGGTGTAACCCCACACCACCACTATGTTTTGCCATCGCCTTCGTCTTAGTCTAATTTCCATGCTGAACTCAGAGTGTAGTTGTTAAGATAGTGGCGTTGAGTCGGTAATTTGTACCAGTGAGAAAGGATGTAGGCGTGGGCACGAGTTTAGTCGTTCACAATGGTGAGCACGTGACAAAGAGGTTGACGCAAGAAACAACTCTAAAAAAACTAACATTTCCTATGCACGTCGGGCATCGACTAAGAAGCATAGTTCAATGCCAAGCAGTTGGGTGAGTATGTAGGGTGGACGGCCATGCCGCTCGTCGTCGGGCTCGGGCTCGGGCTCTGGTTCTTGTGCGGCCCCTATGTGTACGTGACGTGTGACCCACATAGTCTTCTTATAGGTACATGTATAATTCATGTTATGAAAAAAACACGGATTGCTGGTTTAATATATGATGAAAATTCAAAAAAAAAAAAAAAAACACGGATGCATGCATTAGTCTAGGCTCGTGACTGCAATCTAAGGAAACGTAATTTAGGAAATAATCTTCTCTTTCTACATTTAGGTAAACGTAATTTTCTCTGGGACGCAATTTTCGCGGGAGACGAAATTTTGGCCCAACCCAAACGCCGCTATATATGACCTCGCGCTAACCCTCGTCTTCCATTCTTGTCGCATCGCATCACAACGTCCCCGATCCCATTTCCGCCGCCACCGCCGCCGGCCAGTTCCGGTCGACTCCGGCGAGTCCTCGCCCTGCTGAGCCCCGCCACGACACCACCTCCCCCTTCTCTGCTGATTCCATGGCGCCATCCACTGCCCCCGCATCAGAAACCCTAGCCGCCCGGCCGGCTTGCTCGCCGGCGCGCGCGCGTCGCCAGCACGATGCGTGGCGCTCCGTCGAGCTCGCCGGACCGCCGGCCTCTAGGACGCGCCGTGAGCCGCGGAGGGGTACTCCATCACGCGCTTGCAAGGAACCACCGAGGGGACGGCTCAGGCGCAGGGCCGTCCATCGTCTGTGTCCAATCAAGCTGCTGCTTCTCTTGTGTCCGCATCACCTGATTTGTTTCGATCTAGTGCTGCTATATACTATAGAATCTTCCAATTTTCGATTCACCCAATCTTGTTGGATTTGGATGCGAGTCGCTGCTAAAAAAAAAAAATCATTTTTTTGGGTGCGGGGATGCACTATTGCATTACGATCTGCTACTGTGTACCTTCCGTATGCAATTTACACTTTCTTTACGTGCATAGTGATTTCACCGGATGACGATGTGGTGCGTGTTAATTAAGGCTATTTTTTGGAACATTTCTCTCTCCCGATCACGCTAATCGGGCACTGGGCTGATGCTGCTGCCATTTTTTGTTTTAGCTGTTGATCTTGCCCTGATTAGTAGCAACTCCATCGAGTTTCCTGTGTATACTAATGGAATATTGATGCCGTCCCTTTTTCACTAGGGAGAGATCAGCCATGACAGACATGTGCTCTCCGCGGATCCTGTGTAGCACCTCTACTTTGAGCAGCAAGGACGCCTCGACCTGGGCGTTGTGCTGCAGTGCATGGGGGTTCTGGTGTGGCGCCATTGCCTTGCCCTTGTTCACCGTCGACTTCCTCGCCGGCAGCCTGACGGTGCTTGGCCTCGAGCAGGTGCAGACAGTTTCTTGCTCTGCTACACTCTCCTTTGATGAAGTCAATATTTCTTTTGCGAATTGTATGGATCAAGCCATGGACGTGGCCATACAAGACATCCATGCGGGCAAGTTCTAAAGGCCGGGTTCGTCACCTCTACACCTTGCAAGAGGCCGAGCTGCTCGCCCCCAAGGCCCACGGCGGTGACCTCAACACCGCCTGTCAGGAGCTTGTCGACATCGGCACCCAAAGGTCAACTTTTTGTGGGGATGCTACATTACGACATGATACTGACACTGTACATTCAGCGTGCACACACAATTCATACTTGCTTTAGGTGCACAGTGAAATTACTAGACGAGGAGCAAAGATGATTGAATTTCTGTTGCTTGTTGAGTCAAAATAATTCTTGAACTTCATGCTCGCCCCTAATGCTCGACGCTGCTATTCTTAACCTCGTCAACGAATGGTAAAAAAAAAATTAGTCGCACACGAATTGGATTCGGGCTGATGCAGCAGATGCTGTTTGGTCTTGCTTTGTTCGTCAGCATTAGTCCTCCATTATAGTCCTATGTGAATTTTGTAGATGCACAACTTTGTTTAGCAGTTGTGGCTTAATTAGATAGACAGAAAGATGCATGCCAGTGTGGGTGTTTTGTTCGTTTGAGATTCATGGAACAAGATGCGTGGGGAAGTAAAGTAGCTACATGTGCATTTGTTTTTCATGGATGCAGTGCATATCCGGTTCTAGTAGTCTTTATATATGTAGCGCTTAGTTATTTTTTCTGTAACATATAGAGGTGTGACCTTTATTTTATTTTTGGTGCTGGTTTCTTGCTCAAATAGGTTGGCTTCACCCGGTGGATGCTATTTGCAGTAATAGTAGACTCTCTGAAGTGATAAGTCAGCCACAGTTTTAATACGGGTATCACTACTGGTATTTTCTGGTCGATTAGCATCTGATCTGCATTCGTCCCCACAGCCCCATCTCATTTGCACCTCAATCCATCATGTGTAAATACGTTTTTGTATCCTCAACATTTTTTGTAGAGATTAATTTGAAGTTTTTTATCTGCCCACTGGCTGTGTACAATTTTAGAGATGGCTTATAGATTCGATATATAACTCTGCTTTAATTAAATCAATAATGTCATGCTAAATTTGGTAGATCTTCTCTGGTTGATGGTGCAATTTATTAATTTGCTGCTACTGTGCCCTTTTTGCATACCCCCCTGATGGCACGAAATTCTTCTTGTCATGCAAAAGGATTTAGGGGCATGATCTACTCAACAGTTTGCGATTTTACCATATTATAAAATGCTTTGGCCAAATATATGTTGTAGCTCTGTTCTATATATTGAATTCACATTTTTTTCCTCATGCTGAAAGTCCCGATCTAGTGTTTCTTCTAATAGTCCTAGGCACTGGTCCCAGTGAAAAAATGCTATGTCTTGTTGAAAATATCTATATTTACCATGGATGGTTTAACAACTTCTCGATCGTATTCACCATGATGCATTAACAGCCTCATATGCTGTCCGTATGTCTTTCAGGTCAATTCCACCACTGGTGGTGGTTTCAGAATGCACCCGTAGCTCTCTCTGATGTCGCTGGTCTGGAGAGGCCACCACTGACCCGCTGCTGGAGACCACCAGATAGGGGCTGGTACGGAGTGGCCGGTTGTCCAACCTGATCGGCTACTGCTGTGAGGGTGGCGAGCGGCTCCTTGTCGCCAAGTTCATGCCGAACAACCACTTGGCTAAGCACATCTTTCACCTGCGCTGCAACCGTCTTGGTGGTTATGTCCGGCGTCGGCTACACCCCCTCCGTTAAGCTCCCTTCTTCCTCTTCTATGTGCTGACTCCAAGCATTTCATGAGCGTGTTGTCCTATTTGTATGTTGCTCAAGTTCTTCAGCAATCAAGTAAATGATGTTGTGGAGTTGCTTTATACTGCACTATATTTTACTAGAAGTTGGGACTGTTAAAGTCCTTTTTATCTTAGCTGCAGGGTACTTTATGATGCTGGGACTGTTAAAGTTGCTTATGTGCTAGTGTATGCTGTTTGGCTTGCTAGCCGATTGCATCAGTCTGATAAGCTATCTTTTGTATTTCGAATTGCTGAATATACCAGTTTCCAACCCCCTGAATGCCAATCGTAAGTTTTAACCTGATTGCACATTTATTTGCAATGTGAACATGATTGAGCAGAGCTCATTTATATAAAATACCTTAGATGTTCGCGGAAAAAAATGAACAATATAATGCTGATCTGTTATCTGTATGACTGATTGACTGTTTCTTGCTTAGTTTGCGTGTTAGTTTTGTCTTATAATCCGTGTGTCTTTCAGGTCAAGTCCACCACTGGCGGTGTTCTTGGAAAGCGCTCGGAGCTGCTGGAGCCGCCGGCCACCTCACTCTGATGTCGCTGGAGAGACCACCGCTGTCCCGCTGCTCCAGACCAGACCACCAGATGGGTGCTGAAGTCGGCAGTTGTCCAACCTGATCAGGTGCTGTGAGGGCACCTTGGCCAAGCACATCTTCCACTGTATGTTTGTTACTCAATTTTTTCCTTGTTCAAGCCTGTTGCCTGCAATTAGTAGCATTCCTGGCTTGATAGTGTCGCTTCTGATTTGTTGGTACGAAATGTATGTGACATAACCATCCTGCAGTTCTTTTTGCCTAGTATTCCTGTTCTTCTAGGCTAAACCGGATATTGACACATTAATTCTTCAATAAATTCTTATGTTGACGACGACGACATGTTTGCGTGCCCTCTGACACAATTTTTGTTGTTGTCATGCTGAAGATTTGGGGCATGGGCTACTTTAGAATCTACGATTTTACCTTCTTTTAAAATGCTTCAGCCAACATGTTGTAGCTCATGCTAGTTATTTTCTTACTACAGTTCTAGATCTAGTGTTTCATCTACTCATACAGGAACTTGGTCCTAGTCCTAGTAAAAAAAGCACGTCTCGTTCATTTCTTTCAGTACTTGCAGTTGGTCAAAATACTTACCATGATGAGTGGATTAACAGCTTCATTCTGGATCGTGTTTACCATGATGGATTAACTGCATGTCCTTGTGTTTTTCAGGTCAAGCCCACCACTGGTGGTGGTATGGGAGACCACCCGGAGCTGTTGTTGCTAGAAGACGGGCATCTCTCTCTCAAGTCGCTGGAGAGGCTGGCGAAGATTTGTTTGTTAGTTTCGTCTTATAACTAGTTCTTATGCTGATTTGTACGAGTGTTACTTGGAAAGCTTATGTGCTAAGTCGGGTGCCTACATTTGAATATAATAAATGTATGTGTGGCAGGGACACCTGAATCAATCAGGGATGGCTTATAGATTCGATGTGTTGCACCCTGCTTAATTAAATATTTGATGTCACGCTAAATTTGGTTGATTTTCTCTGTTCGACGGTGCAATTTATTAGTTTGCTGCTGCTGAGCCTTCTTTTGGGACCTGCAGGTGTTCATCTCCGACGACGAGTTTACCTCTCAGGTCACTCGCTCGCTCCTTTCCTGCTATTTGGGTCTGCGTGGCAGTGGCTGTGACGACGCTGGAGGCCCTGGTGAAGGAACAAGACCTCGTATCTGTCGCTGGCGCCACTGGAAAGGTCGGCTCCCTGCAAGGTATCTTGCTCGCAATTAACAGTTAGCCATTTCATCTATTGCTGTATTGCTGTTGTGAATGACACTAGTTAGACTTGTTAGGTGAGCTACTGGTATCTCATAGCTTGGGCCATGGCTAGGTTAGGTAGGATCTGGAATTTTCTTCATTTCTGCTTGCTTCTCCTGGTTTTGTTCAGTCTCATCGCCTGGCATGCTAATATTAGTATGTGTATCATGATATTGTGCTGATCCAAGCGTCTTTTTGGCTTGCATAGAGTAAACCTGACAAATCTTCGGACATCTACACTAGGGATATACTGGAAATCTGGAATCACTAAATCCTGTAAGCACCTTGTTGACCAGGAAACATTCTGGAATACGTGCCGGATCTGAATGCCATGTGGGGCTTCCATGTAATGTAGTAGTTCAAGCTGCTCGTCCCCAAGGCCCACTGTTCAGGAGCTCGTCGACATGGACATGCAAAGGTATCTCTTTGGTGGCTGTCGAAACGATTGCTGCCATTCTAGCTTGCAATAGTCGATTGCTGCCATTTCCTCCTGCATTTGTAGTTACTGAAATGATATCAATTGACTGATTTGGCACCACAGGCAGGAAGGGCTTTCCTGGCTGGTCGCCCATGGGGATCTCGCACTCTATGTCCAACAAGTTCTTCAGCGGCGCTCTGCTGATGTTATCGGGTAAGGCGCCACCATCCTTGCGACCTGTTGCTCGGCCGTGAAGGATTTCCTTGAGCATAAGGTGTGTAGGATGGACGGCATCACCATCAAGTATGGCGTCGAGGTAATCTCACTTACTCTCTCCAACCCTGGTGGTTTGGTATGTACGGGGGCTGGAGATGATGATCTGTGTGCATTATGTTCTTGCTCAACGCAAGGAATAGGCTATGGAAATTGTGGTAGGTAAATTTGGATGGTGTTTCTGTTTTGGGGCAAGCGTGGTTGTGTACTATGCACAAGAGAAGAGAGCACATGTCTACGGCAAGATCCAAGTGTGTATGATTGTTGTATGTATCAGTGTATGCCATGTATGTACAAATGATGTGCTAGGATGAAATTTACGTACCACTGAATCAGTATTTTTGAATCTTAATGCATTTGCCATGTTGTGCCAGGCTGCTTGCTTAGCGGTATTTTGTGCATGTTGAGTGCCTTTGCTTCTTTAATGATTCTTAATGAGCGCTATCGAGCTTATATCATGTTTGTTCATGTTACCATTAATTTCTTTGGGAATTACTATCATGCATTAATATGTTTTTTATATTTAAGCTGTCTATACTTAGCAGCTTATTTCCTTGTGCAGGAAGGAGTGCCATTGCATGTTCCACTTACGGTGCTGCTACGGCGGTGCTAGACGTGGCCTGATGGGGCTCTGCCCGGTTGTAGACCTGTCCTGCCTTTGGCTTCCCTCCTTCATCCCCGTCCTTGCTGTCGTGCGGTGGTGGCGAGCTCACTGCACCGCAACCGCGGTGGTGGTGCCCTTTCTCCTCGGATACAGGCCCCCCTCCCGTGAGTTTCTCGGGTTTCTTTTTTCCTGTTTGACGTGCTCTTGTGGTATCAGTGCCATCGAGCCGTGGTGATTCCGGGCTCCGTCTTCGTGCAGTGTAACTCCAATGTATCCATTCAACTTTTGCTCTGTTTTAGTCTACATTTTCATTGCATGGAGTGTGTAGTCGATGCTTTGGGGATTTAGATCACCGTATAGTTGATTGCTTATTTGGTCAGATTACCTTACTTGGTTTATGCTTAGGAATAAGCTGATAAAAACAAAAATATTGATATTCCTCAGCTATGAGTAAAATGATACCTTAATGTAATTTCTGGTTTGCTTATGATTGATTTTTGTGGGCTTCACAGCTTAATGTAGATTGTCGGTATATTTTCAAGATCAATTAGCTGTTTATACAACTTCAGTTTACTTTACTTTTGAATTGCGTGATTGATTAAATCCTCCTGACGCCAACCATTGTGTTTTGTGTAAGTTTGCATGTTCTGTAGTTGTGTATAAGTTGATGTCCATGCTTATCTTTTGTGCATTGCCATATAGTTGTATATTTCCTGATGGTGAGGACAGATTGGCATGAAAGTGTCTTATCACTTTGCTTTAATCAATAAGAAATTTGCGTGAATAAGGCAGGGACTACCAAGTCATCTGTAGCATACTCAGTGCTGCTATTTGGCACCTAATTGGAGTTGATGGGCATGTCGCATCGCTCCCGTTGGCCGAGAAGACGGAGTTGGACCTGGTGATCAAGGAGGTGCCGACCATCAAGGTGAGGACCAACGACTTAAAACTTGGTATGCAACTTTACCGTGAGAGATCCAAACATGACAGTGTTGAGTTCAGGTTACATATGCATTTGAAACTTTGCTGCAGTCTTGATATATCACAGCTATATCTAATGTGAGCTTCCCGGCATGGTGCTACCTTGTATTTATGCTTTCAAGTTGCAAGCATATACGAGTAAAAACTATTTGGAAAATTGGCTTTAAACTGACACTGGAATGTTACCTGTCCACCATGTGAAGAATATCATTTCTTTTACGTGTTAGCTGAGTGTATGAGAATCCTGTTCCAAGATTGTTTAGCTGCCTGAAGGATTACTATCACTTGCAACTGCTATCTTTGTCTAAAATTTTTGGGACTGAAGAAGCTTTTCTTGGCTAAATCGCAGCAGGAGCAGGTAGAAGAGGATTGCAAGAGGGCGTCACGGGTAGAGGACTAAGAGGAGGTGGCCAGGGAACATCCGCAGCAGATGCTGGTGGAGCTCAACTCACACTGCAAGATCCCCATGAGTAGTAGCTGCTCTACCTCGCAGCAGGTTTCAAAATGAAAAAGTCCACTGGAGTTAGCTAACTGAAGTGGTCCGACGTGAACTGTCTGTTCCAGCTCTGGCGGTGCTGCTGTTGTGTAGGCCATAGCCTCGTGCGCCATGTGTGCGTTTGTAGGCCCAACTGGCCCTCGGTTTGGACAACTTCCGCCTCGCCGCCATACGGTGGTCTTCCTCTTCGACTCGTTGGGTTTAGGTTAGTTTTCTGGTTCCTCTAATTTCTCCTGGACCTCTTAATTTAGGTTGCAGTGGCATGTTTGATAGTTGCTATGGGAAGTTATCAGGCTGCTCGGTATCATGTTATTATTACCATTTAGGTGCATCTACTATACATGATGTTTTGTTCTGTCAAGTGATAGCCATTGCCTCTGTTTGGTATGGATTCGGTAAGCATGCCAGTAATATCGGTTACTGTAGGGGAAGAAGAGGAATATTAATGTTATCTCATCGTTTGTACCATCACCTATTTTGGGGTCTAAACTCTAATCTCGACTTGAAAATTTGCTTTACCTCCTAACTTTTAACTAATGAAACACCATGTGCTGGTTACGGTCACGACATGCCGTTGGCTACATGCTGGTGAGCTTGACGTGGCTCTGGCTGTCTTAGGTCTCCTCCATGTCGACAGATGTGTGCACTTGAGGCTGGACCATGTCCATGTAAATGCAGTAGCTAGCCTTGAATCCTTGACTATGTGTAGTCTGTGGTGTGTATTGACACTCCAGGAAGATGCCATGCATTTGTGTTGTGTGTTGTGAGTAGATGCGTGTCAGGGCTCCCCTCATGTGGTCAGTAGCTCTAGTTGGAATCAGGTGGGGGCAGTCTGGAAGTAATTATCAGGGATGACTTGGCCTGTTCGCTGCACTGCATTATGTACATCTTGTTTTGCTTCATTGGAGTTTGCTTGTGGATGTGGTGGTTCTGGTTCTCCTTTTAGATATGGCCATACGTCAGTCTTGAATTGTGTATGATGCACTGCTGCAAAGATTGAGGTGCAAATATGGTGCAACCGTGCAGCTGTGAAGTTCCATGCTGAATACACCCGAAGATTGCTGCCGGAATGCTAATTTCTTTCATCTATCATTTGTTCCCCTCCAGCCAATGGAAATTTATGTTGACGATGAGGTGAAGGGGACTCTTCATGGTCTTGTACAGGTTGGTTTTCGAGTTGTACTTTGTTTTTTTGTCCATTCATTCCGTCAGTTTTTTTTTCATGCTGTTTGTGATTATACAAATTTCTTGCAACTGCTATCTTTGTCTAAAATTCTTGGGACTGAAGAAGCTTTTCTTGGCTAAATCGCAGCTGGAGCAGATAGAAGAGGATTACAAGAGGGCGTCGTGGGTGGAGGATGTGGTCAGGGAACATCCGCGGCAGATGCTGGTGGAGCTCAACTCACACTGCAATATCCGCGTGAGTAGTAGCTGCTCTACCTCGCAGCACGTTTCACCATGAAAAGTCCACCACTGGAGTTAGCTAACTGAAGTGGTCCGGGTGAACTGGTTGTTCCGGGTCCGGCGGTGATGTTGTTGTGCAGGACGTAGCCTCCTGCGCCATGTGTGCGGTTGTAGGCCCAACAGGCCCTGGACATGGACAACTTCTGCCTCGCCGCCGTGCGGTGGTCTTCCTCTTCGACTCGGTGGGTTTAGGTAAGTTTCTGGTTCCTCTAATTTCTCCAGGTCCTCTTGGTTTAGGTTGCAGTGGCATGATTGTGGCATGTTTGATAGTTGCTATGGGAAGTTGTCAGGCTGCTCGGTATCATGTTATTATTACCATTTAGGTGCATGTACTATACATGATGTTTTGTTCTGTCAAGTGATAGCCATTGCCTCTGTTTGGTATGGATTCGGTAAGCCACTAGCATTGGTTACTGTAGGTGAAGAAGAGGAATATCAATGTTGTCTCATCATTTTGTATTTTGTTGATTATACCATCACCTATTTTGGGGTCTGATCTCGACCTGAGAAGACTTCTTGCATGCAAAAAAGAAAATTACAGTTTAGAAACGTACTAGCTAAATCAGTATTGCACGTCGTGAATTTTTCTTGTCATGCCAATATAACATACTAGCTAAATCTGGTGGCTTTTCAACCCTTGTAGGTCAGGCTTGAAGGCTCGACTGACTTTGTTTGCTTTGTGAGAAGCCTCGCGTGGCTCTTTCCGGTCCCTGGATGACCTGCCACACAGCTTGGCTCGCGTCTGGTCTGACCTGGCCGGTGGTGCTATTGCTGTTCTGGCCACTGCCTCCTGCGCCTCATGCGTGGTTGTAGGACCGGCTGGCCGTCAGCTTCGACCGCTTCCTCCATCTACGCCCAATCTATCATGCTATGGCGGCGAGTTCCACCGCGCCGCAACAATTGCAGCTAGTACCCTTCATGTACGCCTCCATGTTTTCTGTGAGTTTCTTCCTCCTTTACGTGCTCTGATACTGTGATGTGATGTGGCTGTAATGTGCTTCTAGTTCTGTTGCTAAGAGACTGATATCTAGGCCTAGTTATTATAGGTTCTTAGAGGGTCAGCTGGAATTAGAGCCAAACTCTTGTTATGATGATGCTCATGGTATTGAAGTTTCTGAAGTGCTTATCACAGAGGATTTGTTTATGCCTAGACTTGGCTTCTTTTTTGGGTTTGCATAGCAATTAGCATATGCCCTTTGAGATGCATATGGTTTTCCTTTTGGACGTCTGCATATGGTCTACATGTCATAAAAAAAAGTCGAGAAATATTTTGTTTGGGTTCATTCCAGGACCTGCATTTGATCTCGAACTTGGCTTGTGTGTGCTCACTCTGTTCGTTTTGTATCTTTTTGGTATCAATCACTGGTAGCGGAATTATTTTTTGAGGCAAATTAGGCCGCAAAACGCCTAAATATAGGAGAATCTTCTTCAGTTAATGTTTTTTTGATAGCTAGAACACCGTGATAGTAATTCACACATACTTGTTAACAATTATATGATCATGTTGGGTGTTACATGAGCTGGCAGTTTGGTTTGATTAAAATGACTTTGTCCTGTTGGGTGTTACAAGAACAAAATATGATGAGCACTGCATATGCATGTCCTTTGCTCTTCTGTCCCGACTGAATTAGTCTTGCCATGCCGACCTAGCTCAATCTGGTTCTTGAACTAATGCAGGCCAGGCCTTGGACTTTTCTTGGCTTTTGTGAGAATGATGTCGAGCTGCTGTCTGGCGTGGGAGGTTCACCGTGATTAGGAGAGCGCACGGGGTCGGCGGCCGCTGGTGCTGACTCGTCCATGTCTTGGGCGCTGATCTAAACCTTGATGTTGTCTCCCTGAAGCTGACAGTGATGGGAGATAATTGTAGCAACTTAAGTGCAGGCTGTGTGTACTGTTGCTTGCTATAGTGAAGATTATGATTCCTGTCATTTCGAGTCTGGTAGCGCAATATATGATGAGTTAAGCTTGTACCAGCTCAAGTGCATGTTCGTCAGAGTGTTTTTGCATCGAGTGAGCTGAACAGGATTTTTGTAGACAACCAAGTGCACATTTGCTCTCATTGGTGTATGTTGTTGCTCGTTGCAGTTGTGGAAGACCCCCGGGTGAAGCAACACCACAACTTGCTGAAGATGAGGCGTTATACGGATGTCGTCTCCTTGGTCCTGCTCATGTATTATTATTATTCACTAAACTGTGGAACTAATGATTCGGTTGAGGCCCTATACTTGATGGCCAACACCTTTGCTCTCACTATATCCATTCAACAACATGCACTTGTTTATTCGGTTGAACTGGTGATTCGTTTCCCATCTCCCTCACTCGATTCGCTTGCACCCGGAAAGAAAAGAGACCTCTGCAGTTTCTGGGCTGAAACCATGATCCAAGCAGGCCCTCCTTAGTTGCATTGATCTGAGGGGTATATACTTGTAGAATAACCGAAAAGGCATCATCTCCGATCTCCAGATCCTAAAGAATATGTGGGATATTTATTAAGGAGTAATCCATGGGAGATGATTTTGGCCAGTTAGCGTCACCTCGCATGCGTTGGTCTAGAATTATTAGTAGTTGCAATTACGGGTCGTTAGTAATTATGGTAGAGCACTGCTCGGGAAAGGTTGGACCGGTAACTGGGGAACACGTAAATATCTCTTACTTGGAACACCATGATGAGGCGCCGTAGTAACTAGTAACCGGCCACAAAATTCTAGGAAATAGCGTTGGACGGAGCATATCTCGCGCCCCATTGACAACAGAATCCCGGTAGTTACGCCCCCATATCATGGCAGTAAATTAAGCGTCTGGTTTAACTTCACGACAGAGTAGGTCGAAAATCAAGGATTGATTCCATGTCATCAATCCGTGACACCAAATCATCTCGGCCGCATGCATATCTCTCCAACAAACTAGCTGCAAGCAAATCTGCCCGCTCCGATATTCCTCCAAATCCACCGAACCTATTTCGTTCCCGCCTAACCTCTCTCTCCTCTCAAAATTCAAACCACCATCTGTAGACTCAACTTCCCCCTATAAATACAAGGCCATTGTCACGGAGCCACGTGCGGTTGCGCGTGTGACTTGTCGCGACTTGGGCGAGCTTGGCGACGGGTGCGGCGCGGGCGATGAGGGACGCACGGACGTGGCTAGCGAGGAGGGAGGTCTCGCCATGTGGTCGTCGGATCTCCGGCCCGGCGGCGGGTGGGCGGCGAGCTCCTATGATCCAGCAGCAGCAGGTAACCATATTCCATACCTCCTAGGAAGGATCTCGATTGATTTGTGTGTTCCTTGTTACTGCGTAGTACTAGCAGATTGGGTATGTCAATGGACGAGTCTTCGTCAGCCGCCGCGAGGAGCCACGGCAGGAACCGGGTCTTTGTTGTCCTGAATAGTGGCGGTGCTGCGTCACGGGAGCCGCGCCGGCCATGGCTTGCAGACGGCGTGGAGACGGACGAAGTCGGCGGCGTCGTGCAGCCGGCTGGCCACGTCGCGGACCACGTCCGGCGCGAGGTCCGGCCATCGCGACGTCGTCCGATCCATTGCGGCAGGATGAAGATGGAGAATTACTGTAGATCGAATCGAGGATTATTTTACCTGGAGCCCTGGACTACGTACTCGTAGCACCGTTTTAGAGGTTGCCCACCCGCATCCACCCAGATTCATGCAAAATATGCATCAAGTTGCTCGGTCAATATAAGAAATGGCTAGGATTAACTAGGAGTACACAATAGAAATAGAGACTTATAAGTGGCATATAAGAAATGTACGATTAGTTTCGAAAAAGGGCCAGATTTGACAAAAAATACACAAGTGGCATGCAGAATGTGTGTGTGTACGTCACCTATAAGTGGGACCCGAGCATCCACCGGTTGAGCATGCTTGTGACGCGCCATATTCTAATGTGCCATTGTTATTTTAGTATTGTTGTCGTGGCTAACTATGACGCCACTAGTTTCTTGAACGTGGTGGCACGCCGCAGTAACCACATGCCGGCTTGTTGTGACAAAGTTGGTTTCTCTTCTGCCGGCTTGTTTTGACAAAGTTGGCTTTTTTTCCGCCTAGTCTTGACAAAGTTGGTTTTCCGCCTTGTCTTGACAAGTTGGATTCTTTTCTGCCATCTTTATTGCTTTCCTTTGACTTAGCTCGCTAGGTCTTCAGGCAATTTTGCACTCCCGAATCCAGCTTCCGCCTTGTTCCAGTTGCCGGATTATTGGCTGCCTTCTTCTGGCCGTCTTTTCCTGGAAAGTTTCCCATATCACCATTTTAGCCTTCTTTGCCGTCTTCTTCGAGCCACCAAGTCTTCCTTGAACCCGAAACTGGCAATCTGCCAAAAACGGGTGCTAACACCTAGCCGTATGGACGATAGCAGCGGGGGCATGACGGCGCCAACCTGCCTCTGGTAGAGCGTTTACAAACCCGGAGGGTCTCCAACGGCGTGGTGTCGAGGGCGACTATGTAGCCGTCACGAACTTCAAAGACCATATAGAACTCCTCAACACGGCTCGTTGCCCGGTGGGGGAGCAAAACGTCGACCAAGTTTCTATCTCGCGACACCATGTTGTCGTCCTCATCCATGTCGCAATGCAAAGTGTGCCTGTTGACGGTAACGTGGGCCGCTCGATCGCGCCACGGCCTCCTGTCCCGAGGCGTCTGTTATGGGCGTGTTTGGTAGCCCACCGTGACCCCAACCAGGCCGTGGGGATGCAAATTTCGGCCATTCGGTTCCTCTGGCCTAGCCCGCGTTTCGGTATGGCGCGGACCTTAAAGCAGTGTCGGGCTAGGCCCGATAGGAACGGTCGATCGGCCGTTTCCACTAAACCACCCTCGATTGCTCTATTTCTAGTGTAGGGAGGGGGAATGCGGAGTCGAGTACATCCGACCTCATAGATGGCGCGATATCATGCGCGCACGCGAAAAAATGGCGGGACAAATTTCGGTCACCGCCCATCTATTTCGCTCGCCTATTTCATCCCCTCCGTCTGTCCGCCGAAACTCCCGCCACCATTTCCCCTTCGAGCTCTCCCCTTTGCACGTTTTCACAGAGGAGTAGTTAAGTGGCGGCTACTTCTTCGGCGGTCGGAGTTGGTCATCGACAGCAAACCGTCTTCGTCCTCTTTTCCGTGTGCTTCTTCCTGATTGGGCATACTACAGCTCACAAGCCCTCAAATTCTTTAGTCCCGGTTGGTGTTACCAACCGGGACTAGTTCTAAAAATCCAACGGCTCAGAAGCCCTCAAAAGAAACACACCCCTGATCCAACGGCTCACAAGCGTTTGAAAGAAACACACGATCCGTGTTACCAACCGGGACTAAAGGCGGGCTTGATACGAAACTAGAGAAAACATCCGAATCCCTTCAAATTTTAGGTTTCCCAGGGCAAGAGATGTGAAGGGACTTAGTGCAAATTTGTACCTGCCACGTGGATTAATATAGATGCAGCAACGGGTCCTCTGGGCCCCACCCCTTGTAAAAAAAAAAAAACAGGTTCCTGTCCTGCTGCCTTTAAATATGTCAAGTTACAGGACGACACTTGTTAGAAAAACCCACACAGACGGTTTTTTTTTGCGGGCCGATAAAGATGGATTTTTTTTGTCTTATACACAGATGGTTTCAGTTGGGTCCTGCTGCTCTTGGCTTGTTGATCCAGCTCTCTGTGCCGAGCTGTGGCTCTGGTGGCGCCACCAGATGGCCGCCCTCTCCGCGAGGCTACGGCGACTCCGCCGACCCGGCCATGGGCCACCTACACCCTCACCCACCTCGCCGACGCGCTCCCCGACCGCCTCCGCCTCCCCGAGGTGCGCCCGCCCTTTTCCATCTTTTTTTTCTTGGCCGCCGCCGCCCTCGACCCCCGGTGGCAGAGCTGTTCGGGCCGCGCGGCGATGGGTTTACCTCACGCAGTATTCAGATTGCCTCCTGTGCGCTGTATTCTGATTTTAGTTTCAGCATCCATTCTTCTTCCTGAAATTATGCCGCATGCGTTGTGAAAAATGGAAGATCTTGCACGATTTGGTTGCAAAGAAATCACATACAAATTGAAGGAAATGTGCTTAGGAAAAAGTATGAAGCAGATGATTGATAGCTGATGAATCTTTAAAATTCCGTGCTCACTGAAGAAACTTAGATTTATTGATAATCTACTACTATATCTAAATTATGATCCTGGTTGTTTTCTGAAAACTGTAACAATGCATCATCTGTTAATATTCAGACAAGTAGTAGTAGGGTTAGGGATATAGATTTGTATGCTAATTGCCCAGATTATATCATATATAGTCGTCTCTTTGTTATGTTTGTACCAAAGTCGGGAGAGATGGAAATTGTGCTGCCCACCAGTTAGCAAACCTTGGGAGAGAACAACTCGGAAGTCTGAAACCTTGTTGGGTAGGGTGCTCGCTTGTGAATGTAAAACATGATCTCTTACTTACAAACAGAGATTTAGTTCGCATAATCAGTCCATGGACACTAAGTTTGCCTTCAGTAGATTGCTCCAAATATATTTTGGTCACACAACAGAGTTTGTCAGTGGAGTGGTGTTAAGAGGAGCACCTTCATAGTGTAAGTTAACTTCACAGTGGAAGCCTGTACACAAATTTCACAAATTGTGATCATTTTTTAAAAAGTTGTGATCATTTCTTCTGAAACCTTATATAAAGGTAATTTGAAAGTCATCTAAATTATTTCAAGTTGGTTAACGTTTTTGGAAACTCATAAATTTGTTGAAAGTTCTGCATGAACTAATCTGAAAGTCATCTAAATTATTTCAAGTTGGTTTCCTACACTATGCATCGCAACGGTTGCTGGTAGCACCAATTAATTAATTGCTCATGTTGTAGCGTTGTTGTGAGTACTGATCTCTAATTTCTTCTTATCCATCTACCCGAAGACTCGAAGTGTTTGCAGCGTGCATGCCTAGCGGTATCGCTAGTGAAAGTTGAAACTTCAGGTCACGCCGGAAACGGCAACATTCCCTGAAGAAATTGCGTGTGGCACTACACCACGGTATAGTTTTAGGGGCACTTTGGTTGGGGCATTTTTCAAAGTGCCCCAAAAGCTAATAATTAGGGGCATTTTGACAAAGTGCCTCTAAATATCATATCTTTTGGGGCACTTTGGCAAAGTGCCCCTAAATGGCATAACTTTTGAGGCACTTTGATGAAATGCCCCTAAATGGCATACCTTTTGGGGCACTTTGATGAAATGCCCCTAAAAGCTGGGACATTTTGTGGCACTTTGGCAAAGTGCCCCTAAATGTCATAGCTTTTGGGGCACTTTGGCAAAGTGCCCCTAAATGTCATAGCTTTGAATGTGTGCTTTGAAAGTTTGATTGATCACACATAGAACAACACCACTCTGATCCTTTAGTTTCATCCATGCATGCATATAATTTGTCACCTTACTCAGGCCAACTCATAGAAATCTAATTGTCCTATCATGAACACTGTAAATAGAAAATGTAGGTTGCTTTTTCTCTACACCTTAGAATCAATAATTTAGCATCACCTATTCTAATGTAGCACAACAGACAGCACCATATCTTTACCCCTTATCTCGTATTTTTGTACTAGGTAATGAAATGAATTCTGTACACTAGTACAGGAGTAGTAGCAAACAATCATGAATTAGAGTAGGAAAATCTGTTGAGAAGTAAATGTGCTAACGCTGGTTAATATCAAAAAGAAAAAGCCCACTAACACTGGATAGTAACGCACCCAGGCCACGCACGGGTCCGCACGGATAGACCAGCGCAGGAAACCTAGCCGCGACGGCTCCTTCCTCTAGCGCCGCCGCGCCCCTGGCTCCCATCCACCGCCCGCCGTCGCCTGGAGTGTTCCCCTCACAAGTCGCGCCAGCTCCTTCCTATTGCGCCGCCGCGGCCTCCTCTTGCGCCGCCGCACCCTCCTCTTTCGTCGACCTCCAGGAGCACAAGGCGTTTGCCACCGCCGGCCGTCGACCTCCTGCGCGGCTGCGCCTCCGTGCGCCGCTCCTCCGCTGCCTCCGTGCCTCGCCCCGCTCCTCCTGCGCCTCCGTGCCTCCCGTCCTGCGCCGCCGCTGCGGCCTCCTGCCGTCCTGCGCCTCAGTGCGCCGCCCCGCTCCTGCGGGTACCCGTCGGGTCTCGCGTACCCGGCGGGTGGCGGGTATGGTGACGCTCTGTACCCGGCCGCGGGTACGGGGGCGGGTGGCGGGGACGGGGACAGGGGTCGGGTGCGGGTATGGGGGGAGCAAACCCGGCCCCAAACCCGGCGGGTGCCATTAACACGGCACTCTCCTCTCGTTCCCCTTCCTCTCTGGCGACGCGATGCGCCGCCCGCGCCGTCGCTGCTCCGGTCGTCGACGGCCTCTTCCGGCGCCGCCGTCTGCTGGCTCTGCTCCGCCGCATTCTACACCGCTGATTCCCTACCTCGATTCGCCCCCGCGTGCTCCAATCGAACCTGCCCGCGAACCCTAACCCTAGCTCGCCGCTAGTTCGGCTCGGCGCCGTCCGGCCTCTGCCCGGCGTCGATCTCCTCCACCAAAAAGCGTGCTACTCCCCGCCGCCTTATCGACCACGGCTTCCTCCTCGAGCCTCTGCTCGAGATCCTCCGCGAGCACGTCCTCCTCTCGAACGCCCAGGTCGAGCACGCCGCCTCGGCTACCACTTGGGCCCCGGCGCTGCTCGGCTCCCTCTCGAGCCCCTGTTTGAATTCTAGCTCGACCACGGCCTCCCTCTGCCGTCGCCTACCTCAACCTCGACGCCGGCGGGATGGCTCTCAGATAGAAGCAACCACGGCGTCCTCGACTTTCTGCCCTACGATTCGGCTGCTAAGGTGCTGTGGGAGCGATTTGGTGCGGTGGTCTGCTGATGCTGGACATGGTGGTGTTGTGATGGTGTGGCTGGTGCTGTGGTATTGCTGCTGCGACTACGACTCTGATGGGACGGCAATACATCGACCGCAACCCCGTCATCGCCTCCCTCGTCTACTTCCTCGACTACGCCTACTGTAGCTCCTCCATGCTCTGCCTCGGCTACAACTTCCCGAGGTGAGCACATTGTGGATTGGTTTGGTCGATCTAGTGCTATATGTGTGGTGCTGGTGACGAACTGGTTTAGTATTTAGGTTATGGCGCTGCTCTAATTCATCATGGCGATGAACTGATGCTGGGAATCTAGCTATTTGCCCCTGGTTGGTTTCAGTCAGTGGTGTTAACTGAAGAAATGTTCAGTTTAAATGTGTTGTTTTTGTTCGAAATGAAAGCCAGGAAGTACTGTATAATGAAAGCCAGGAATCTTTGGCCGTCTTGCGGAAAGAGAAACCCCAAATACTCTCTCCACTAGTCCCCAAATCCGATAGACCCAGGACGGAGGGCAATAAAATAAGTACACAGTTCTATTTTTATTCCTGCTGAATTTCTGTTAACCATAAATCTACAATATCTATCGCACCTTATAAAATCAGTAGTACTATTCTATTTCTATCTTTTGGTGAGGAGTTTTCCTACACGTATTTGAATGGTGGAGGGCATTGAAATAATTTTATGTGATAGAAAGTAGATGGCTGATTGCATGCCTTCAATTGTGCACTAGTTACTTTTTTTTTCTGATTCTCAGTTGTTCAGTCCAATGTCGTTACTGATTAATTTTCCACATGTTATGATTGTTCTGGTCTTAGAAGTTGGTCAGCGTATTCCTCAGTTGCTCAAAGGAGCATTAGTAGGCTTATAGGAGATGTAATCCTCGGTTGTTCTTACTGTGTTATCCTCTACTTGTCGCATATACTATATACTTTAGGGTTATATTGGACTATGTAAGCGATAAACTAGTAAAATAATATGAGACCATTAGTTTCAGTACTAGCTGATGTCACACGGTAGAACTAGGGTTCATTATATTACAATTTGCTAGGTATATTAGAAACTATAATATATGTGGCTTAATAATAATGGTGTGCATGGCAAATTTAATTAGGTTTTAAGACTTTTTGACGGTCTGCATCAACAACAAATTACACAATAAGCGTGTTAATTTTTTTTTGAAATGGGAATAAGCGTGTTAATGTACATACAAATCCAAATCTGAATCCTTCATGTTAGTCCAAGATCTCTCTCCTGCACTTTATTGGCTGTACAATTCGTGCACCACCGACCCGAGTCAAGTCAAGCTAGTTGGTTTGGGCTAGTAGGTCCAGGATCTCTCCTGCGCTCGTGAAGCCAAAACCACTCATCCAATGCTGCAGCGGATTTTCCCTGTACTAGCGCTGCAGCGGACGTCTGTGCGGCGACTGCGAGTAGATTTTCCCTTGTTTGTTTTTCAGTACCATGTCATCGATCCATGTTTCTTTCCCTGGCCCAATCAGAACAAAGATAGGGAGAGCACAGGGATTACGTGCTTGTTTGAGGATGATGAGAGCCGTCGGATCTCCTTTTGACAGTGGTCATGACTCTACACTGTTGTGGCCTTTCCATCATGTCCGTGTCAGCCGGTGTGTTTGCTCAATTAATGCATGCACCAACCAGTTGCTTATTTAGTACTACTTCTACTAGGAGTACTGTACTCGTGCATATATCCATCACTAGCTTAGTTAGTACTTACTCTGTGCACAATGTAAATGTAATGCCTTTTAAATTAATTTGCTAAAAAAGACTTACATTGTGAAGTGGAGGAGTATAACAATGGTTACAATAAATACATGAGCATGGCATTACTAATTAGATAACTTAGATTTGTTAATAGTTGAATGTATCTAAACACTTTACAAATATAGATATATCCACATGTCGACAAATGAGAAAGTCATCTAATTTGGAACGGAGTACATGGTTAATTAATGCATGCTTTTTATAGTACCACTAATAAAAAGATACAATTAACAATAACGTATCATGTAAAAAAAATACAGTTTATCCATGACTCCTATTATAAACAACCTTGTTTAGCAACGGCAAATGACCAGTATGTTAGTACTTGTAGCGTGTGCCCGCAACACACGCTACCAGTATGTTACTCGTGGTAGCACATCCAGTAAAACATCACACTACTAGTATGCTCTACTTAGTAGCCATGTAGTAGTGCGTTCTCCTAGAACACGGTACACTAATTAGCAGTATCGTGTGTTTATTAGCGCACACTACTTCTGAGTTGGCCGCTAAAACCTTTTTCCTACTAGTGCGTGGGCCACCATCACGGAACACGACTCCCCTGATGCGTCCAACGCAAGGGCCAGTTCAAAGGCCTTCGTTCGTCGGCCCATGACAGCCCAAGGGCCACCAACGACTTCGTCTCCGTGAACCCTAGCTCCGAGCGCATGCCGTCAACCCCGGTGGCTGCCTCAGGCGAAATGGCGATCAAGAGATCCTCTCCACCTATAGGAGGTACCGGAGGGTAACGCCCTTCCAGGCACCACCGGGAGAGGCGGGAAGTCCGACACCATCAGGATGGACCTGGCGCCCGTCACTGGTTCACACCCAAGCTTGAGTTCCCCTCTCCGATGGCGCAGCTCAGGCGAGCGGTCCGCGACCAAGGAAGAGCGCCAGCCTAGCGCCGGTGCCACGAAGGAGAGGCGCCGGACCGGATCTAGGTGAAACAGGCACCTTGGTCGACGCGTTCTCCCAACGCGGCTAGTGGCGAGAAGGAGCGACCCACCGTGCCCTCCGGCGAGGAGGACCCGAGCGGAGCCTCCGGGGCTAATGCAAAAGTTATTTCTCGTTTTTCTTTTGTTTTGCGAGACACCAAATCAACTCAAAAAACTTGTGCACATTTACACATATAAAGGCACGCACACAAATCCTACCTACACACGCAGGTTCTCAAATTATTCCTGGCATTGCCAAGCAGCAGGAAAGGTAGGTAGCGTCCTTGCGTACAGGATTCTGGATTTCAGGTCTTTTCTTAATGCTCTGCGTACCTAGTAAAAGGCATTGTGCTCCTAGCCCTTGACACGACACGTTGCAAGCTCTTTCTCCTTTTCTTCTCGATCTTGTCACTAGCTACGGGTACAAAGCAAAGCAAGCTCCGATCCCGAGCACCCAGGCATGGCAAGCAAGCACACGGCGGTCGGAGCCGGAGGTACTAGCTACATCTCTCTTGTTCCCTTCTTCCTCTATCTTGCCCTTCCCTCTTCCTCTCTCAATCTCACCCTCTCTCTCTCACGACATGCCGCCACCGTCCCTGAGCAAGTGGTTCAACGAGATCCCCGGGGCGCTCATGGCTCCAGCGGCCATGGTGGCACTGGTGACCTTCCGGGCCGCCTTGAACCCCCCGGCGAGGATCACCGTGTTCCCCGCGAGCTATGCCTGCTTCAAAGTCCTCAACTCCATGACCTTATGCACCTCGGTCGTCCTCATGCTGCTCATCATGAGCCACCGCTTGTGCGGGACGCCGCCGGCCAGGATGGCCACCGCCGTCGCCCTCTTTGGCATGCTCTGCCTCACCTCCGCCTTCGTGTTCGCCTCTAGCCCCCAAGACCCAGTCGCCGGCTTGGCACCCTTCCTCCCGGCCGTCGTCCTCTGCGTGCTCGTCTACACCGTCTGCGTGCTCGTCTTCGGCAAGAGGTACATCGGCGCCTAATCCTTAATTAATGCTTGCTTTCAACCTCGTGTTATCTACTGAGTTGATATGTAGGCGACGCTTCCATGTTTGTCTGTACAGGGCAACACGGTGATGATGCCCCGATCGACGAGGACCGCCGGCCAGCAGGGAAAGCCGGCTGCCCGCCACAGATCAAGCCGTAGCTGCTACTACCAGACTGACTAGATTAGTATTTAGCTTCATTATCGACTCTGTCTTCCCTGTCCGTACGATGTAGACTAGATTATTTAGCTTCAGTGTCTAAGAACCTTTATTTACGCGTAGCTAGGCATCTAGTATATGTTCGCTGCTACTAGTACCACCGGACTGATTATTTAGCTTCAATGTATAAAAACTACTGCAGTATTGGATTATTTAGCTTCCATGTTCTTTTTTCTTCTCTCTGTCTGCTTCCACTGTCCATTGTTCAGTTGGGGTTTCTTTGTCCTCGAATCTGGCTCGCGGCTCACCTGCATGCTGATTAGCTTCAGTTTTTTTCGGTCCTAATTTTCACATAATACAGCAAGCAGTAAGATTCATGCAACTAGTACATAAATGATGCATGCTTGGGCACATCTTACTCCCAAACAAAATTTCTACCCTGGAACACAATGGCCAGCCAATTTCAAACCATGAAATACTAACTTGTGCCTTTTCTCATCTACTTGGGACCCCTTTTTGCCATCCTGGAACTTCCAACCCTCAAACCTCTAAGACACAAAAGACAGACGGGTCGTGCCCGTCTCCTCTCCTTCGTCCCTAGAGGAGTAGGCGATTTTCTGAAACCAGCTCGGTCAACCCACCTCGCCGCCGCGGATCCGGCCGTTTCCTCCCCTCCGCCGGCTGCTCCGGCAGCGGGAGGGTGGGGGAACGCCGGATCTCGGTGTGTACATAGTGTAGGGTTTGCTAGGCTCGTTGCCGGCGGCGCTCTGGAGGCGGGGGTGTGGCTGGTGGTGGTTTTGCTGACGGCGCTTTTCCCCTTCGCCGGTGGTGCTCGTCGGAGCGTCGCCGTGGAGCGGCCGTCTTCTTCGCGCTCGCAGCTCCCGGGAGCTGCCGTGCGCGTCTTCCCCGTCCCCTGGCTGGATCTGAGGCGACGGATCTGGTGGCTGGGGTCGCGGGCGGATCCTTGGGCTCGTCAAGTTCTGCTACTTCTTCCGGCAACGGCGACGATGGCGGCCGAGGCATGGTGGATCGGAGGGGCTAGGGGGGGCGCTCGCCCGGGTCGTTCATCGACAACAGCTCCGCCGCGGCGCGGCGGACGGTCACGGCGGCGTCCTTCATAGGGCAAAGTCTTCCCTGGCAGCGGCAAGACGGCGGCTGGTCCTCTTCGTCTCCGGCGACGGCGGCGGTGAAGTTCTCGTAGCTTCTGGATCTTTTTCCCCTTCGTGTTGTTCTTATTTCGTTTTATGTCTGTGTACTGTGTATGTGGACGGCGGTTGAATATACGGAGGTTTGGATGTGTCAAAAAAAAAAAAACCCTCAAACCTCTACGAGCCAATTGACCACAGTTTTGATTCCACGTCAAGTCGGCAATAGATGCGATCGATTGACCTGACCTGACTCGCCCTCTGCTTTTCATTTTTATTCGAAGCCGTCCCGCCCCTTCTTCCGCGTTGGTGCCCTTTCTAGCTACGCTGCTCTTTTGTTTGCTCGGACGCATTGGTACGAGGCAGGGTGCTTCGAAAGATAATGGAATGTGCAGAGGGGGCCGGTAGTTGTTGTAGATGGATCGAAACCTTCGAGGTAGATCGCCAAATGCATTGGTAGGGTACATGTACCGTTAGTCGACTCTACAGATACGTCGACTATTACACGGTTTGGACATTAGAAGCGCACACTTCTTAATCCTAATGACGGTCCCAACTGCCAGTGGCGTCATCTTTATGTCCAGACGAATCGCACCATCGTTGCCACCCCTATCGTCGCCAACTCGATTCGCAACTCGGGGTTCAGCCGCATCGACCATGGAGGCCTGCTTGTCGTGGCTCTCCGCCTTTGTTGCTGGCGTAGCTCATTCAGTCGGCTCCGTCTCTTCCTCCCTGCCACCTGCGCGCAAGGTGTTCGGCCGACGCAACTCATTTTGCTAAGATAGGGAAAACCGTGTGCGCAATGATTTCAGAAATCGATCTTCATGCGGGTCTCAGGAACCCGAGCAGCGGATCGGTCGGCCAGAAAGCTGAGTGGCAGCTTGAGGTTTCACTGTTTATACTTTCACCCTTTTTGCGTTGACGGTCATACCTAATCAAGCGGGACCGATCAAGACGTGGTAATTCGTGTTTGTTGCACGGACCACCGAGTCAACCCCCACCAACATGCTTAAAACTTCCTCCCGTGTCGTTCCCTAGGGCAGCACCGGTGGCCCAACCCTACCGCACCGCCAGAACACCACCGCAGGGATATCGCGTTGTTGCTGCCGCCGGCCCTTGCCGCGGCGACAACGACTCATCTGCCATGGCGGCTTTGGGAAGGAAGGCTCCGCGACTCGTGGTGGACGCTAGGTTTCCTGCTTCCTATCTTCCTGTAATTGCACTACATTTTCAAAAAAGAAACTTTTTTTGCTGATTCTTTGCGCGAAATAGTTGAAAGTTCATTTGCTATACGTAAAGGTGTTGTAAGTTTTTCTGGAAGCTAAACGTCCCTATTTTTAAAAAGTTGTGATCATTTGCTTTGAAACCTTATGTAAAGGTAATTTGAAAGTCATCTAAATTATTTCAAGTTGGTTTAACGTTTTTGGAAACTCATTTTTTTGTTGAAAGTTCTGCATGACCTTTTAAATTAATTGAAGGGTTTCCTACACTATGCATCGCAACTGTTGCTGGTGGCACCAATTAATTAGTTGCTCATGTTGTATCGTTAATGTGGGTACTGATCTCTGATTTCTTCTTATCCATCTACCTGATGACTCGAAGCGTTCATTCCTATACTCCCCAACTGACCATGCATCAAGTATTGCATTTGCGTGCATAGCTAGCAGGCACGGTTTTTCGCCTCAACAACCATCGACGCGGTATCGCTAGTGAAAGTTGAAACTTCAGGTCACGCTTTAGCTTTACGTACGCCGGAAACGGCAACATTCCCTCAAGGAATTGCGTCTGGGTTGCGTGCTTGAGGATAACAGCACCCTGAAGGAACTGCTACTGCAAAGTCACGCGACCAGAGTGGAAATTAGGAGACGATGGGGCGCACACGGGAGGGTGGGGATGAAGAGGATCGACAACGACAATTTGGGTTTAGTCATGCGTAGTTTGAACACTTTTCCCTTGTCCAAAGCTACTTCTTATGTTTCTTGAATTCCTCGTTTGATCTTAAGACTTTTTTATTTGAATCACAACAGTATATTGTTTTGAATAATTCCTCCAAAATGCCTCTGAAAAAATATGAGGAAAATGATATTGCATATATTGTAAAATTTCCTTTAAAAGTAGTAGGATGTCTTGGAAACTATATGATTAAATAATGAATGGTGTATTAGGTCAGTTTAATTGGGTCTTGAGATTATTTGACGGTTTGCACCTACAGCAAATTACATAATAAGTCAGTCAGTGGTGTACATACAAACCTAAATCAGAATCCTTGTGGTTAGTCAAGATCTCTCATGCACTTTTAATATATAATCTGTGATATATTGATTAATTTTATATACCAAATAAAAGCCCGCATGGGCATGCTTATTGGCTCTACAACTTTTGCACCCCTCAGACAAGTCAAGTCAAGTGTCGGCCTAAATTGTTTGGTGTATGTTTGACTGGTGAAACGAAAAGCAAAAGTTTCTTACCTGCAAAATAAAAAAGCAAAGGTTTCTAGCTAGCACAAGCTATTGCCTGCCCGGGCCAAGCTACTTGTTTGCTCTACGCATCTCTATGTCTTGTTGATTTGTTACACTTTCCCTTGTTCAAACATTTTTTTTTTTTGCAAAAAGGACCCTCACATTAAAAAAACATGGAAGAGTACAAAACACCTCAACAACTAAAAACGAAAAATTGCATCGAGATCTTTTAGATTTCATTCGTCTTCAACCTCCGGACCGTGTCGACGGCGCACCGCCGCTGCCGCTACTCCCTGAGCCGGCTTGACGTTGTTGGTTGCGGACGGAAAGTCGTCGAACGGGTCAACAAGACCACATCTTTCTCGGAGCCGAAAAAGAAGGAAGAACCGTCGATAAAGCTCCATGAAGATCTGAAGAACGCCACCGCCAGAAGAATTCCTCGAGAACCAAACCACTCCCACGAACTTGTCGACATCGCCGCCGAGATGGGGTTGAAACCGGGGAGACTTTATTGGAAGAGGCGCGGCCAGCACCACCTGAGCGCCTCCCCCACCCAACCTTAACCCTAAACTCAAGCGAACAGAGCCCTCCCGCCGATGGGGCTGAGATCCGCCCCGCCTCCACGGCCCGACACCTTTATATTTATTGAATTTCTTGTATTACATTGAGAATTTTGATTTAATCATAATCGTAGATTATCTTTGAATAATCTCACTAAAAATCCTATGAAAAGAATATGATGAGAATAATCTTTCATATTTTGTTAAAACTCTTATGAAAATATCAGGTATCTTAGAAACTGTGTGACTTAAGAATGAATGGTGTGCATGGCTAATTTAATTAGGTTTTGAGACTATTTGACGGTCTGCATCTACAACAAATGACACAATAAGCGTGTTAATTTTTTGTCGAAATAGGAGCAAGCGTGTTAATGTACATACAAATCCAAATCTGAATCCTTCATGTTAGTCAAGATCTCTCCTGCACTTTATATTTTTTTTCTAAAAGAAAAGCAAGATGCATGCTTATTGGCTGTACAATTTGTGCACCACCCACCCGAGTCAAGTCAAGTCAAGCTAGTCGGTCAAGTCACCTCCCGCTATTTAAGATCTTCCAGCTAATTCCTTGCCGAGGAGCGCCCAACCACTCATCCAGTGCTCTTGTTTTCTAGCTTCTCTACTTGAAGTCCGAAGAAGAAGGCCCAGCCGTCTCCATCCACCACCATGATCACCGCCTCCGGCAACCCCGGCATCCGGGAGCTCATCCCGGCCGACCGCACCGGCACTGGCTCGTTTGATCAGGACCCGCTGGCGAAGCAGAAGAAGTATTTCCCGGGAGATGCGCTGGTGGCTGATGGCTTCTGTGGTGGTGCTGGTGCGGGCGGCGTGCTGGGCGTGGCTCAACCCTCCTGGCGGGTTCTGGCGGAAGGACGGCGACCACCACCGCGCCGCCGGCGACCCCGTGCTGCGCGACACGCACTGGGCGCACTACGTCGCCTTCTACCACCTCGACGCGACGGCGCTGGTGTGTTCGCTGCTCATCGTGGTGCTGCTGATGAGCGAGCGGTCCTACCACGGAGATGCCAAGGTGGTGGCGCTCATGTTGGCCTCCTTCGTCGGCCTCGCCAGCTTCGTCGGCGTCTTCGTCGCCGCCACCACCGCCTACGCGTGGTCCTGGGCCCACCTCGTCACCATCAGCTGCGCCTTGGTCGGCTTCATCTACGTACTGTGGGAGCTGATCAGGTGCCTCGCCAAGCTCAAGTGGTGAGCAAATCGTTGCAAGCGCCCGCCCGTACGTGCTTCTGATCGGCGCGATGTGAAGTGGAGGGTGACTTCATATCACTTAGACTAACAGATTAGCATTATCTCGTTGCATGCATATCTAGGTGTTTGAGTTTGTGTCGGAGTAGCAAAGAGTGGACTAGGTACTTCTGTTAGCATCCATCAGGGAGGGAGAGTCGTTGGTGTTAGCATCCCATGGACGCAAGATGCCAGCCTGGCGCCTTTCATGCAGCCTCGAACCGATCGTGTCGTGTACACTGCCTCGATCCACCTTTTTTTCTTCTTTTCTTTACTTCCCCTCGTCGCCTTCTTCTCTTCTTACTGAAATATAATCCCTGCGACGACCACGGTTCGATCCAAATGCACGCAAATTGCATGACGACCACGGTTCGATCCAAATCCAGGCTGGGCTCCCACGCAACGCGGTTTCCTGGTCTCGTCTCGTCAGACAAGATGCCCGTGGGCTTTTGCTTTTGTTTTGAGAATTCGATCGGTCGCTGGCTGCCACCCGGTGGGCTGGTCTGCGCCTGCTCTCGCGAAAAGGAGACACAAATTGAACTCACGGATCAGATTCGGCCCTAAACACCAGAATGGCTCGAATTCTTTGATTCTTTGGAATAAATAATTGTTCCTCCTAAATAAATATACTGAACCAAATTAATTTTCACCGCTCTGAACGATTCTCCATCCCAACATCAAATCGATAGTATGTATGCGAGCTACGTAAGTGATCCATACGTAGCTGTACGAGATCTCCTCCATTGTGTGAGGGCCAGTACGTACGTACTGTTTGTTCCTAGCTAGAGATGCTGCTGGCCGTTCCGCAGCATCACAAACTCCGAGGAATCACTTGCTGCTGCTGTGCTCACGACCACAACTCTGAGGAATTAGTGACATGGATTCATAGTCACTACGGGAAAGCCACACTACGCCGACGGCCCATATTCTGTTTGGAGAATATGATTTCTCTGTCAATTTAACATTTGCTATGTTTCATCAAAGTAATAATCACAATGCTCAATAATTCTATTGTCAAGGTGCCAGAAAATAGTATTACTTCCTTATGCTTACAAGTCGTGCTATTGATTCTCGTGTCATTAATAATATTGTCAAGGTGCGAGACAGTAAGGCTACGTACTCTCTCGCGCGCCCAGAATATACATGCATGCATGCCTTCAGCTGGCTATAAAATCCATGCAATATTGATGCATGCACATGCACGTGAGGCTATTTGCATAGTTGTGTACAAATCAAAGGGGTTGTCCACATGAGAAAAATCTTATTTCTCTATCAAACATACAAATAAGATTTTCCCAAGTCAGCTGGAAACGTGATTTTCCTTTGTTGTGTTGTATTCAGCATGCTAAGCTAGTGTTCGACAGGGATCCTTGCAATATTAACATAGCCTCTTGCAATATTTCATGTTTCATTTCCTTGACGCGTTATTATTTTATGTGATGCCTATTATTCTATGTATCGTCCCCTTCTCGCTCGTCCTTATTTTGAAGTTTTATGCCATATACCAGTTTCATATAAAGATAAAGACTAGGTTTTAACGAGCGGAGGACTTGGACCCCTTACGCAGACTTTTCCTGCCCAAGTATTGTGGGCTACATCACAGGGTTTTGGATCTGCCATTTTCTTAGCCCATTTTTTTTGATTTGTCACCCCTCCTTTTCGGAGGGCTATATACACAATGTTTTGGTCTTGGCAATTTTCCCGCCATTTGCTCGTTTTTTAAATCCCCTTTCTGGGGCCATATCACATTGTTTTTGACAATGATTTCACTTAAGCATTATTTACTTATATTGCAAAGCCACTGTGGCAGACTCCGTACTCATCATTTACTTCTATGAACTAAAGACATTTTTGCGAGGTAGTGCGCAATCCTTACTTTATTTATTATCGGCTCTTCCCTTCCGCAGAAACCCGATGGCGAAACCCTGTCATATTGTAGTACCTTCTTGAAGGTATTAAATACCTTTACCTCATTGCGTCCCTCTTAAGCGTGTCAATTTTATCCGTGGGGGTGGGTTCCATTTGGACACTTACCTGGTAAGAATCGGGGACGGGTCAAATCATCCCGTAGGGATAGTGGCGCGAGAACCCGATAGCTTAACAAGCCGGGATGTGGGGTCAAATTCACTCATGGACCATCCATGGGGAACTGAGCCCCCACGTGTTAGTGTAATAACCAACATGCACACAGGAAAATCCTAGGCCGTTAATTAGGAATCTCCTGATTACTCGCCCTGGCCGACGAATTCATCAAACAGATGTATTCGGTACGGTGACTCTACGAGCAGCGATTAACTGGCCGATTAAAAGTTTGAGTCGGCCGATCTTTTGAACATGGCTAGTGGAGTAAAGCAGGCCTTAATCTGCTTTGCATTTAACGCCATTAACTTTGAGAGCACTGAAGCACATCCTTTAGGAAATCATGTAACGCGCTGACTAGGCCGTTAATTAGGAATCTCCTGATTACTCGCCCTGGCCGACGAATTCATCAAACAGATGTATTCGGTACGGTGACTCTACGAGCAGCGATTAACTGGCCGATTAAAAGTTGAGTCGGCCGATCTTTTGAACATGGCTAGTGGAGTAAAGCAGGCCTTAATCTGCTTTGCATTTAACGCCATTAACTTTGAGAGCACTGAAGCACATCCTTTAGGAAATCATGTAACGCTATTGATGCATGCTATTACTTTGCTCATGAATGGATAGTAATCCGAAGTCTTTTTTTGAGTTTAATATTCTTGCATTTCTCTGTTCACTGTTTCATTTTCTAGTATGTACTTGCGTAATGGTTAAATGCTGTTTTTGACATTCTTACAATTCTTATCTGTTCTTCCAGCTGCATGGGATGCTGTTGTAACTTGCTTCTTCCTGGATACGGCACACAATATTGTTGAATACATTGAGATCATATCAAAAATTCTCAAGGATGGTGGGGTGAGGACTCTTGTTCTAAGATAATTACAATAGATATTCTTCATGAGGACCAGTACTGCCTATGTTATTTTGTGAGCTGCTTTGTAGGGAAGTTCATTATTTAGTAAAGTTGTTTCTCCAGTGCTATTATTATACCTGGTGTTTCTCTATCTACTGTAAGCACTAAGTAATTGTGTCTAATTTGAATCAACAGGTCTGGGTAAACTTGGGTCCACTTCTGTATCACTTTGCTGATTCTTATGGACCAGATGATGTAATTATTCATTTGTCGACCCCATTATTTGTACTAATTGAAGGTGGCATTATCATTGCCTTGACAAAATTTGTCTACTTGAACTCAGGATATGTCTATCGAACTAAGTTTGGAAGACGTGAAAAGGGTAGCTTACCATTATGGATTTGTGATGGAGGTGAGGGTCTATGCACTATAAACGGACTGTTGATGTTTCCACACATTTTATTGATATTGCGTTTTGCAGGTGGAGAAAATGATAGATACCACTTACACAGCAAATATGGCATCAATGATGCAGGTAAACCTATTAATCCCTTAGCCATTAGGACACGTAAACCAAGTTGTTCTTCCACGTTCCAAGTGCAGTATCAAATACTCCCTCCGTTCCAAATTAATTGACTTCCATTTGTCCACATGTGGATGTATCTATACGTGTAACATGTCTAGATACATCCATGTGTGGACAAATGGAAGTCAATTAATTTGGAACAGAGGGAGTAGTAGCTAGTAGGTTATTGAATTTATGATGTATAGTTCCGTAACATTGAATGTGTAATGTGATCAAATACAAGCCTGACCGTCTCAGTTGGAATCTCGGTCATTTTTAGCTTCCCCCTTTATGTTGTGGACTCGTACACTGTTGGAATACATTCAGTGTATGCGTCATGAGTTTGTTATACATTATGAATTACTGTTATGTTGATACATTCTCAGTGGCTGGGTGTTATACAACTATTGAAGATGCTCCTCTTAGATTAGTTGGAATTACATCCGTGCTAGAGTTTGCTAGTTGATACATTTTCACTACCCATAATTATATTAGTATACGCATATCTCTCCTGTTTGAATTCAGTTTATGTATGGCAACAAACCTTATTTCCACTCTGTCGAGTCGCAGAATCGATACCGTGCAGCATTTTGGACGATGAGGAAGGACGCGTCCCAATCAAAAGCGAAGAAGAGTCGGTGAGGTGGAGATCCTCTGTTTGGTGTGGTTCGCATGCAAGTTGTTTGCATTTAGAAGACTAAATTATGGTCAGTCGATAGTGATGTATATCCAGAGGCTGGAAGCCAGCCTAGGTAGGACAAATAAGGATGACCGGTTCGTGGCACCATATCTCACCATGACACTCAAACCTCATAGCGTATCTTGCGATAGAATTTGATTGTGTGGCATTACTTAGCTATAGGATGAAAAGAGTCGACCATGCTATATAAATTGCTTTTGGGGAGTACAGCTCTACACGAGATGTACCGTACTGTTTTTTAATTGAGCAAAATAGATATTACTGTACTGTTTGTAGAACGGTAGCGTAATGTCTGGACCGCGCTGTTTTTGCCACCATCGGCATTCGAGTGCTGGGCTAGCATGTCTGGACATTAACAGCAGAGGATCTGAGACTCCATTCTTGTGGTAGTATATATTGGCTCTACCCACCTTAATTTCTGTAGAATCTAGCAAGAGCAGTCGGTAGGTTTAGCATAAAACAACAGCCTTCTCACCGGTGAAAAGATTGAAGGCTAGGGGTGCGAGACATCTCTCTCGGAACTTGGCAAATAGCTCCGTAACTTCGGGAGAAGGGGTGTCCCCTCACAAAAGGGGATCACTGAGTCCAGGTTTGGGCGACTGTTTACCAAAAACACAGGTTTCCACAATGTCGTAAGACTATGTATGGGGTTGACGCCTGCCCAATGCCGGAAGGTCAAAGAAGTTGGTGAACAGGGAAGCCGACGACCGAAGCTCCGGTGAACGGGGGCTATAACTGTAACGGTCCTAGGAAGTCTCCCTGTGTGCCGTTCCATTTTCTTCTTCCATGTTCGCAGCGCCACCAGAAGCCATTGTTGTGCTGCTGCTGCTTGATATGGGCTATGGCTAGCTAGAGACGTAGGAAGGTATGTATGAGAGGCAGCTGGTCTAGATCACTCAGGAAAAGATGATGGGTGCCCTTAACATGGAGCCGGCGATGCTATTTATAATCAGTTTTTCTTGCGAATACATATTTGCATAAACGACCCTAGCTAGCTAGCTAGCTAGCTTACATAACACTGCATTGAGTATATCATGGTTTTAAAGGCGTCCGCCTAGGCGTCAAGGCGCCCCCCCTCCGCCTTGGAAAAACAACCGCCTTAGCCGCTGGACGCCTTAGGCGCCACCCCACTTCGCCTTAAGACGCCTTGACACTTTAAAAACCATGGAGTATATACAGTTATTAGCTCCTGCAGGATACCATCTGCTTGTGACTGTCCAATAAACTATACCTTAATTATTGACCCATCAGATCGATCAGCTACTAACTTTACTTTACTGTGAAATAAGGGTCTCATATTCAAACTTAATGAGTGAATTGAGAAGTATTTCACATCTAGTATATATAGTACAAATTAATTTGATGCTAAAATGATGCGAGGTCCCAACTTTACTGCTTCAATTAACTTTTTTTTTTTCAAATCGCGCCCTCCTCTCCCGACCCATAATTAATCCACTCGGACGAGACGTGCGCGGCATAATGTAGTGCTGTCCATACGCGAACATGGAAGAAGAAAATTACAAGTAAGAATCATGTGTATAGATAAAATTAATAAGTACATCAGGCTGATCACATAGCTAATTAAGCTTTGTTCCCAGCACTATATAGTACGTAAAATTAATCAGGAGGTAGCGGATGTTGCACGATTCTAGCAAGTTGTCCCAGCTATAGCTAGTCAAAATATGTATCCTAATTTTATAGCAGTATATGTGTGCGGTGCAAGTTTAATCAAGAAGATGGAGAAGAAGTGCTGCCAGCTGCTTTGAGTGCTCGGCGTAAAGTAGTGCTGACCATGAACATAGAAGAAAAACAGAGAGATAAGATCTGACATAATTAATAAATCAGGCTGATTGCACAGCTAATTAAACTCGGTTTCCTGTACTATATATATAATGAGATTAATCGGTAGCTACGCCCATGTGGCACGATCGTAGCTAGTTTGTCCCAGCCTAGTCAAACTAGCTGAATGCCCGTGCGTTGCTACGGGACATCTAGAAAATTATATGGATAGACCTATAAAACATTTATCTTTAAATTACGACACGTAAAAATAACATTGACTTAAGAAGTCCAAGTAATGCTTCAACAATGCTGTCGTGGTTACTACACTTTGTAGAAAGTATTACGAATTTAAAATAATTGGAGACATTGCTCGCACAAATTTTACTAATATTGCCCGTTCCAAACAAGTGACGACGACAATCAACTGTAGATAAGTCGATGACTCATGGACCTAAAAAATCATCAGAAAAAATATCTATTATCTGCCGGTATTTGCAACTATCAAACACGCAACAACACAGTAGGGTCATCTCGGCTCTCTCATGCAGCAAACACATCCAATAAAAATAAATCTCTCAACCCTGTGTGTCCTCTCTCATGCAAATCTTATACGACCTGGGTCGTATGCTCCAGGAGGCTGGACCAACTCTTTCGTTGGACACGTGGAGATGCGAATCTTAAAGCACCTTGTGAGGTTATCCCCAATTTCTTTTACCAAATCCCGTTCCTTCTCCGGCCTGAAGCTGTCGTAGTTGACGCTCGCTCTCTACCTCGGTGGTCGCTGCTCTTCCCCCGGCTTCTACAGCCGAGCTCGTCGGTCGAATCCACCCACTCTCGTTCCGCTCCCTAGTGTCCATAGCCATGCTCGTCGGCGGATGCAGCAGGTCTCGCGGCCGCTGCGTTCCTTTGGCGTCCACGGCCAAGCGCCAGAGCGCTCGAGGCTCTCGCCCACCGTACATGCTTCTGTCTACCTCAATTCTGATTCACTATCTCTAATCTGCCAGCTCTATCAAGAACCGAGCACATCAGCACATCACCACATCTCCTCCACGCCATGGCTGCTGGACGGTGGAGCGAGCAGGTCGAATCGCAACGGCCCCTTGACCCCTCGTTTCCAAATTCCAAGCACGGAAGAGGCGGCAGCGCACGCGTGCTTGGAGAGAAGGAGATGATGCAAACGCAGGGCTGCCAGAGTCCGAGAAAACGGAGTCGATTCGCTCGGCTGAGGGAACCTCCGCTTGATTCCTTCGGAGCGAAAATTCAGCACGGCGACAGACGTTTTCGGCGAGGTGGCGAAGGTCCTTGCGGCTCCAGCTATGACGCCGACAACGACCACCGCGGCGTGGCTAGGGCTCCGCGGAGCGCTCCACGCTCCTTTTATCGCGGGGTTGGTCGGTAATCTTTTTTTGAAACAAGGCAAAAGATTTGCCTTTTATATTGATAAAGAAGGAGGTTGGTCGGTAATCAGTTTCCTTATATGTTGTGTCGCGTTGGTTGCCGATTTGATTAGGAATCGGGACGAAATTGATCGTTCGGAATTAGTGCGTGCCACATACGAAGCAAGACGTACCACGTACCACGACCTTTACCCAGGCTCGAGGCTGCTCCGCTTTGGTATCAACAATTTGGATTTGGTGTTCTACTCGGATTTCCACGAATCGTTTTTTCTTAAGTTGTAAAATATAGTTTGGTGGAAGGGTAAACTTGTCTTTTTCACAGGACGGACCGACCATCACCTGAAGCCATATTATATAGTAGAGATAATCCCTGCGACGACCACGGTTCGATCCAAATGCACGCAAATTGCATGACGACCACGGTTCGATCCAAATCCAGGCTGGGCTCCCACGCAACGCGGTTTCCTGGTCTCGTCTCGTCAGACAAGATGCCCGTGGGCTTTTGCTTTTGTTTTGAGAATTCGATCGGTCGCTGGCTGCCACCCGGTGGGCTGGTCTGCGCCTGCTCTCGCGAAAAGGAGACACAAATTGAACTCACGGATCAGATTCGGCCCTAAACACCAGAATGGCTCGAATTCTTTGATTCTTTGGAATAAATAATTGTTCCTCCTAAATAAATATACTGAACCAAATTAATTTTCACCGCTCTGAACGATTCTCCATCCCAACATCAAATCGATAGTATGTATGCGAGCTACGTAAGTGATCCATACGTAGCTGTACGAGATCTCCTCCATTGTGTGAGGGCCAGTACGTACGTACTGTTTGTTCCTAGCTAGAGATGCTGCTGGCCGTTCCGCAGCATCACAAACTCCGAGGAATCACTTGCTGCTGCTGTGCTCACGACCACAACTCTGAGGAATTAGTGACATGGATTCATAGTCACTACGGGAAAGCCACACTACGCCGACGGCCCATATTCTGTTTGGAGAATATGATTTCTCTGTCAATTTAACATTTGCTATGTTTCATCAAAGTAATAATCACAATGCTCAATAATTCTATTGTCAAGGTGCCAGAAAATAGTATTACTTCCTTATGCTTACAAGTCGTGCTATTGATTCTCGTGTCATTAATAATATTGTCAAGGTGCGAGACAGTAAGGCTACGTACTCTCTCGCGCGCCCAGAATATACATGCATGCATGCCTTCAGCTGGCTATAAAATCCATGCAATATTGATGCATGCACATGCACGTGAGGCTATTTGCATAGTTGTGTACAAATCAAAGGGGTTGTCCACATGAGAAAAATCTTATTTCTCTATCAAACATACAAATAAGATTTTCCCAAGTCAGCTGGAAACGTGATTTTCCTTTGTTGTGTTGTATTCAGCATGCTAAGCTAGTGTTCGACAGGGATCCTTGCAATATTAACATAGCCTCTTGCAATATTTCATGTTTCATTTCCTTGACGCGTTATTATTTTATGTGATGCCTATTATTCTATGTATCGTCCCCTTCTCGCTCGTCCTTATTTTGAAGTTTTATGCCATATACCAGTTTCATATAAAGATAAAGACTAGTTTTAACGAGCGGAGGACTTGGACCCCTTACGCAGACTTTTCCTGCCCAAGTATTGTGGGCTACATCACAGGGTTTTGGATCTGCCATTTTCTTAGCCCATTTTTTTTGATTTGTCACCCCTCCTTTTCGGAGGGCTATATACACAATGTTTTGGTCTTGGCAATTTTCCCGCCATTTGCTCGTTTTTTAAATCCCCTTTCTGGGGCCATATCACATTGTTTTTGACAATGATTTCACTTAAGCATTATTTACTTATATTGCAAAGCCACTGTGGCAGACTCCGTACTCATCATTTACTTCTATGAACTAAAGACATTTTTGCGAGGTAGTGCGCAATCCTTACTTTATTTATTATCGGCTCTTCCCTTCCGCAGAAACCCGATGGCGAAACCCTGTCATATTGTAGTACCTTCTTGAAGGTATTAAATACCTTTACCTCATTGCGTCCCTCTTAAGCGTGTCAATTTTATCCGTGGGGGTGGGTTCCATTTGGACACTTACCTGGTAAGAATCGGGGACGGGTCAAATCATCCCGTAGGGATAGTGGCGCGAGAACCCGATAGCTTAACAAGCCGGGATGTGGGGTCAAATTCACTCATGGACCATCCATGGGGAACTGAGCCCCCACGTGTTAGTGTAATAACCAACATGCACACAGGAAAATCCTAGTCTTCGTCAATTGATCCACATCCTCCACTTATTCCCTCCATCAAGCTTCCATGACCATGACCGCAAGACAGACACCTCCCAAACCATCTGGACGCCACACCATCTGAGCCGCCCATCTGGACCGTCCCCGCACCAAGCGCCAATCACATGAGAGCCAAAATGTAGCCCGCCCTCCGGAAGAGCGCGAAATTTTCGAAATTTTGGATCTAGCTCACTCCCAGCCGAAAGTTCGGGAAGAGCGCGAAAACTTCCGAAATTTTGGAGAAGCCAAAGATGGATCTAGCCCACTCTCCCCGCAGTCCGCAGACCTTATCCTCATTCCCCTCCCACTCCCAGCCATACAACACCCCGATCCCTTTGCCGCCGCGCCCGTCGCCGGTCTATTCCGGCCAACTCCGGCGATGCAGACCACCAGCCAGTAACTAGATCTTCTCCTCTCCCGATTCCACGGCTTGGAACCGCCGAATCGCCGCCCCCAGCACAAACCCTAACTCAGATGCAGGGGCATGCTGAAATCGGCAGAGGAGACCGTCGGCGTCCTGGCCGGCGTCGAGATGGACTCGCCAGTACCTCTGCCGGCCGGCCGGCACCCGACGAGGAGAACATGGTGCAGCTCACATATTTCCCCTCTGGCGTGCGACGGCTCAGGCTCCTGTACGTACTGCTCTCTTCCCCAATATTCTTCTCCATCAGATTCGTGTTTTCTGCGGTTCACCATGTGTTGGGGGTAGATTAGATTATTCTATTCTGTAGGATTTGCTCATCTTTTGTGTGGCTCCTGATTGGATCTCCAATTTTAAATTTGATTTTCGCTGGAGCAGAAAACTACTTACACCCGGAAGATTTATTTACCATGATTATGTGAAGGATTGAGCACGTATTTTTCTTCTTTCAGTGCTCATGTGTGCACCACAACAACTTGCACCTATCTTTGTAGGTGTAAAACACTTTTAATCATCTTACGTGTCTTTGCACTATGCAAATGCATCCCTGTCTCTACTTGCTAGCTGCATTCTTATTTATAAACAAATCTGTTCGTCATCTACAAGGCAGGAAATCAACAGAAGGCCTATTATCACTCGAGCGAAGTTATTGGTTGCAGATTTCGAAATCATTCTACTCAACTAGCTTGCTTACATTGGAATTGCTGTTGCTATCTTTCAAGTATCAACCTTAGAGTTTGATTACCTTGCTAAAAAACTTCTTTTTTACGTGTAGACATCTACTGTATGTCATGAGCTATCATGTGGTGCACTCCATTTCGGCTCCCGCTGCTGCTGCTTGGGCTGAACCCTGGCTTCATGTGCCTTGTGCGTCGTGGTTGTCTCGCCTGCCCCTTGCTTCGACTACCTCCTGTGGCGAGCTTATTTTGCCACAACCGCGGTGGTGCTGAAGTTAGGTCTTGTCTGCAACTCCGGTGAGCTCCTCGATGCACCCTTCTCTTCTTCGCCCCCCTTGTGGATACCACGGCCATCTATTCGTCTTGGTACTGTGCTTTGTGATACAAATAGGCTGCTGGTTCTGTTTATAACATTACCACTATTAGTAGTGCTCTCTGATTGCAACGTTCCTTGATTAAAATTCATGCTCTTTTGAATGTGGTGTGAAAAATATAGTTTTGTTAGTCCTGTAGCTGATCATCTAGTTTCTGCATACATGCCCATTGAATCTGCTCATGGTTGCTTGTTGCTGGTTATTCCTGACCTGACATACGCAAAATCATCCCTAGCATGTATGTGTGGTATATGGCTCCATGCACATATCTTACAGGCCAAAAGACCAGTTTTTTAATTGTCTCTGCTTACTTAAGTTTCAAATATAATGCCACCCGTTCAGATCTCCCTGCCCCCAATTCTTATAGATATTGCATTGCTGATTTAACTTGTTTGTTTGTTTATGCTTAAGAATTTGATGTATCCAAACTTGTCTAGGTTGCTGTGTTGTTTGGTTGTTCCAGTTAAGTGGATGTAAACTTATCTTGTATATTACTCGCTGATTAATTAAGTACTTGTTCTACTAGTACTTAATCATATAGACATACATGTTCATTTTCCAATTTTAGTGGTTGTCCTAGTACTTAATAACTCATTCTCGATGTCTGTTCATGAATGTCTCAATCTGAATTATTTGTCTTTATGCACTTTTGTTTCAGGAGAGTGTCGTCCAAAGCTTGGAGTGGCGTTGATGCATCAACGCTGGAGTTGATTGAGTGCGGGTCTGTTGCGCCTTCGCATTTTCGGTGGTGTCGACAACCCCGACACCTCAAGTGGTAGGACCTCCTCCCTTGTGCTCCCTCGTAGTTAGTTATTTTTTCCACGGAAATGATTACTTGGGGTTAAATCCAAAGTTTGGCTTTCACATCTTTTGTTTGGAGTCGTCTATGTAACCTGAGCATAGTCTTGCTGATTAACCATCTGTAAGTAGTAGTACAACAGCCTCATTTCACTGTATATATTCTGGATGATGCTCCTGTTGGGTGCTACAAGAGCATGATGCTTTCTGGTTTGATTAAAAGTGATTTGGTCCTGTTGGATGCTTGTTTCAAGAAGAATATATGATGAGTAGTAATGCGTGCATGCATTTGTCTTGTTATGGTGATTTAACTAAACCTGTTTGTTAAATGAATGCAGGTCAGGCCTTTGAGCTTTCTTATGGATTTGTCAGAAGATCCACTTGATCTGTGGCTTTGGCAGTGATGGAGTCCTCGCTGAGTCAACGGTGGCGTTTTGAACTTCCAGCGGCTGCCAGGATATTGTTTTTGCCCTGGAATGGTCTGGTCCAGTGTTGTAAATAGTGGTAAGCTGGTAATACGAGTAGGAGGGGGCGTCCGGCGAGTAATGCTATGTACACGCATTTTGATTTTTGCTGGAGCAGAAAACTACTACACCGGGAAAGATTTATTCACCATGATTATGTGAAGGATGCAGCACGTATTTTTCTTCTTTCAGTGCTCATGTGTGCACCACAACAACTTGCACCTATCTTTGTAGGTGTAAAACACTTTTAATCATCTCACGTGTCTTTGCACTGTACAAGTGCATCCCTATCTCTACTTGGTACCTGCATTATTATTTATAAACTAATTTGTTCGTCACCAACAAGGTAGCAAATCAACAGAAATCCTTTTTAATTATTAGTACTCAAGCGAAGCTTTTGGTTGCAGATTTCAAAATCATTCTACTCAACTAGCTTGCTTACATTGGAGTTACTGTTGCTATCTTTCTAGTATCAACCTTCTGAGCTTGATTACCCTGGTAAAGAACTTTTTTTTTGCGTGTAGACATCTACTGTATGTCATGAGCTATCATGTGGTGCACTCCATTTCGGCTCCCGCTGCTGCTGCTTGGGCTGGCCGTGGCTTCCTTTGCCTTGTGCGTCGTGGTTGTCTCGCCTGGCCCCTGGCTTCGACTACCTCCTGTGGCGAGTTTATTTTGCCACAACCGCGGGGGTGCTGATGTTAGGTCTCATCTGCAACTCTGGTGAGCTCCTTGCTTCACCACTCTGGTGAGCTCCTCGCTTCACCCTTCTTTTGTTCGCCTCCCTTGTGGATACCACGACCATCTTTTCATGTTGGTACTGTGCTTTGGGATACAAATAGGCTGCTGGTTCTGTTTATAACATTACCACTATTAGTAGTACTCTCTGATTGCAACGTTCCTTAATTAGATTCATGCTCTTTTGAATGTGTGGTGCGGAAAATAGAGATTTGTTAGTTCTGTAGCTGATCATCTATTTTTTGTATAAATGCCCATTGCTGAAATCTGCTCATGGTTGCTTGTTGCTGGTTGTTCGTGACCTGACATACACAAAATCGTCCCGAGCATGTATGTGTGGTATATGGCTCCATGCACATATCTTACAGGCCGAAAGATCAGTTTTTTTAATTCTCTCTGACTCTCTGCTTACTTAAGTTTCGAAATTGATGTCACCTGTTCATATCTCCCTGCCCCCAATTCTTATAGATCTTGCATTGCTGATTTAACTTGTTTGTTTGTTTATGCTTAAGAATTTGATGTATCCAAACTTGTCTAGGTTTCTGTGTTGTTTGGTTGTTCCAGTAAAGTGGATTTAAAATTATCTTGTATACTAATTAAGTACTTTACTAGTACTTAATCATATGGACAGACATGTCGATTTTCCGTCATGAATGTCTCAATCTGAATTATTTGCCTTTATGCACTTTTGTTTCAGAAGAGTGTCGTCCAAAGCCTGGAGTGGCGTTGATGTTTCAACGCTGGCGTTGATTAAGTGTGGGTCTGTTGCGCCTTCGCATTGTCGGTGGTGTCGACAACCCCGACACCTCAAGTGGTAGAACCTCCTCCCTTGTGCTCTCTTACACCACGGCCATCAGTCCGTGGTAGTACTGTGCTCTGGCCTTCGAGCCGATAAACTGCTACTTATGATTGTCCTGTTTTTGCCGATGTTTGTTTTGCTTCTATTGGGAATATAAAAGCAGGCTGCCTGTTTTGGCCCTGGAATGGTCTGGTCCGGCGTTGTTAACAGTGGTAAGCTAGACGTATAAATGGATGAATCATTTCACTATGTAGTGGTATCTTAGGACGTAGCATGCCAGCCTGCTTGCTTACTACCCCAAATTCTTGCTTCTTCAGTTTAGATCACTAGGGATCCTGTAGGGGAATCTAGAACCATTTTTGTCATGCACGACAGCACGAGATGTGTATCCATGCTTCCACGGTACATTTGTGTTTGTGTATCCATGCTTGGAAATGCATGATCAATTTTCTGTCCATATTTGGTGCGTGATATTGATACAATGTACTGATCGAGTCCATCTGTTGTATAATTGTTTTGCATACATGTATAGTGGTTTGGTTCAGAAATGTTTGCGCTTTGCTTAGCTATAGTGATGCAAGCCTGTAACACTTGTTCCTTATTTGACATGGTTTGATCAGCATCCAGTAGATAGTTACTTTTTCTGCGGAAAAGATTACTTGGGGTTAAATCCAAAGTTTGGCTTTCCCATCTTTTGTTTGGAATAGTTTATGTAACCTGAGCATAGTCTTGTTGATTAACCATCTGTAAGTAGTAGTACAACAGCCTCATTTCACTGTCTATATGCTGGATGATTTTCCTGTTGGGTGCTACAAGAGCATGATGCTTTTTGGTTTGATTAAAAGTGACTTTGTCCTGTTGGATGCTTGTTTCAAGAAGAATACATGATGAGTGGTAATGCGTGCATGGATTTGTCTTGTTATGTAGATTTAGCGAAACCTGATTGTTAAATGGATGCAGGTTAGGGCTTTGAGTTTTCTTCTTGAATCTGTCAGAAGCTCCACTTGATCTGTGGCAGTGATGGAGTCCTCCCTGAGTCAACGGTGGTGTTTTGAACTTCCAGTGGCTGCCAGGATATTGTTTTCGCCCTAGAATGGTTTGCTCCGGCGTTGTAAATAGTGGTAAGCTGGTAATCGCTACGAGTAGGAGGGGGCGTCGGGCAAGTAATGCTATGTACATGCATTTGTTTGAAATAACTTGCACCTGCTGTGCTGCTTTGGAGTTTCCAAGTTAAGAATTGTCCATTGATATCACACACGCATGCATACAGCTGAAAATCTCTCCTAGTTAACGATATCATGTAGTATTATCTAATTTAGTGTACACCATTACAGCTGTAAATTCTCCATTCAACAGGAAACCTGACTCTTATTGCTGATAGGTAATTAGGTTGTTGGTATTATGCTTCATGCCTTGACAGGCTGTGCTTCCCCGATCTGCTTTGTCCGTAGATTTTGGTTAGCTCTAAGTTTAGCCATTATTTGCATACTGGTTATGCTCTGTTTTGTTGACTGCCATGAAAATTTAGACAACTTGAGACCAATGGGACTTAAAAAAAGGTTCCTTTTTGGAGGAGATGATAAATTTTCTTTATGTTTTTGTATTTCAGGGGAGAAGTGAAGCTGGAGCTTGCCAGGAGGTAGGCATGGCCTCTGTTATGTCCGGCAGGCAATGTTGGCCTTCTTCTTTGACTGGAGCTCCGCCCCGCCGCCATGACACCTTCCACCTGGCCTCCCGGTGCCCCTCGTCCGCCTCCCTCCCTGTCTCGACGCACCGGCCATGGCCACGGTCCAAGCAGCAGAACCGCCACACGTTTGGGCTGCGGGCGCACCTGTTGCTGACCTCCCCAACCTACAGCTGCCCGGTGAGCTCCCACTCCCTCTCCTCCAGCATTCCTTGTAAATCTTGTTTCCAGAGGAGAGAATGTTTGTATGGATGTCGGTCTGCTCTCTTTATGGCGTTATAGGGTTAGGCTTTGGTACTGATGCTTGTATGTTCTGATGATATAGTTGATTACGCCATGAATTTGCCGCGGATAACCTATCTCTTATCCTAGTTCTAGTCGCTCATGTTAGATTTCCTGTGCTGGTAGTTATGATGGGAGCCCGTTATGCTTGATCTGGAGAGTGTTTGCTAGTTGGTAGTTGGTTCCTGTTTGTAGACTTGTCGTCCTCACTCTATTGTGCTACTTTGTTTCTGTTTCCTACAAACCTCGTGGAGGCTGTTTTGTTTTAGTTGCTGGGGGCTAGGTGCTTGTTGTACTGTTTCTATATTGCCGTTGTTGCCTCAAGGCCTTTTGGAACCTTTGTCAGCGCTTTCTTATAATAGCTTGAGCAGCCTTTGTAACTCACACAAACTTGTGCCTGTTTTCTACAAATATTAGATTTCGCTTGCGCATACTTTGTTGGGGATATATTATATATCATCAAGTGTCTAGGTATTCAATTTTTTTAGGACACCATCTTTATCCCCGACTGCTATATCTGGGCAAGTTTTTCATTTGGAAAATAACATTTTACTTTACCTTTGATGGATTATATGCTTGTATTAAGTCTGATTGGAATTATCTCAACTTTAATGGGCTTCTTTCTAAAATCTTGCAGGACTAACCCTCAAGTCCTGGGATCCTGATCAACGGGTGGTGACGGCAGCCAGCGGGAGGAGCTCACCGCTGGGAGGCAAAGAGGAAGAGATACTGGTCGCCTACCAGGCAGCGGGCTGCCGCTGCCAGCCGTCTTCTCACGACCACCTCGCCAAGATGCTGCCGGCGACCACGTCCCTGAGCTCCTGCTGCCCAACAATCTGTTGTTCGTGAGCTCTCTCTCCTCTGTGTTGCTCTTCTGTCATGTTCATTCCAGATTCCTTAGTTTGTAAGCAACCCACAGTTCACGTTAGTACAATAACATGAGACATGTGTTATTACTAAAGGTGCAATCTGATAGGTTGTTCATAGATTTATTTTTTAGCTGGCCAAGTGTTTATCATAACCTCAGTATTACCTGTCACAAATTGCAAATTTTTCTTAACCGACTTTGCTTTGTTGTTCAAGGATAACGAGGAAGACGGGCAGCTTGATGCATCAGACTTGGAAGGAAGCAGGAAGACATGGGGGACAAGGAGGTTTCAGATTTGGAAGAATTTTTGTAACACCGCATGTGTTGTACATAATAGTCCCAGGATCGAGTTTCCATTGTAGAGCATCAAGTTTCCTTGGAGTTTGCTGTTGGGCGTCGCAGAGGTCGTCTTTGATGTGATGTCTGGTCGAGCTGGATTTGTGTATTTGAAATGTGAGATGTGTGTGAACTGTCATTGTTCATTATACATTTCTTTGTGACCTGGGCGTTTGCAAATTAAGGAAGGTCGTGCTGGATTTTGCGTGTCATTATTTGTAAGAAGATTGAACCGGAGTAAGAAGATTTGTACTAGTACTAGAAGAGGCATCTGATGCAGTTCAAAATCTAATTTTATCATATTGGATCTTCTCTCTTTTTGAAAGATCATGCACGAGAAGGGGCACATGATGCGCTTCAAAATCTAATAAAAGGATGGAAGGAACACCCGATTTGAACTACTAATTAATATAAGGAAACCAATCACATGGAATTTCTCTCTATTCTAGTACAACCTGACCGATAGATATGATGGATACGGTTTGCACTGGTAACAAATCACGGGATTTTAGGAAATCGGAATAACGGAGTGTTATCAGGAATTCTGGAGATGTTAGAAAAACAGAAAGGAAACTTATCCCGACTGCTTAAAAATCGAACCATCCGGAATTAATTGATTGGATTGACTACACGAGGCCATCTGTGGCATGCAATGGGAAGATTGAGTAGGTAGAAGTGACCCTAAATGTCATAGCTTTTGGGGCACTTTGGCAAAGTGCCCCTAAATGTCATAGCTTTGAATGTGTGCTTTGAAAGTTTGATTGATCACACATAGAACAACACCACTCTGATCCTTTAGTTTCATCCATGCATGCATATAATTTGTCACCTTACTCAGGCCAACTCATAGAAATCTAATTGTCCTATCATGAACACTGTAAATAGAAAATGTAGGTTGCTTTTTCTCTACACCTTAGAATCAATAATTTAGCATCACCTATTCTAATGTAGCACAACAGACAGCACCATATCTTTACCCCTTATCTCGTATTTTTGTACTAGGTAATGAAATGAATTCTGTACACTAGTACAGGAGTAGTAGCAAACAATCATGAATTAGAGTAGGAAAATCTGTTGAGAAGTAAATGTGCTAACGCTGGTTAATATCAAAAAGAAAAAGCCCACTAACACTGGATAGTAACGCACCCAGGCCACGCACGGGTCCGCACGGATAGACCAGCGCAGGAAACCTAGCCGCGACGGCTCCTTCCTCTAGCGCCGCCGCGCCCCTGGCTCCCATCCACCGCCCGCCGTCGCCTGGAGTGTTCCCCTCACAAGTCGCGCCAGCTCCTTCCTATTGCGCCGCCGCGGCCTCCTCTTGCGCCGCCGCACCCTCCTCTTTCGTCGACCTCCAGGAGCACAAGGCGTTTGCCACCGCCGGCCGTCGACCTCCTGCGCGGCTGCGCCTCCGTGCGCCGCTCCTCCGCTGCCTCCGTGCCTCGCCCCGCTCCTCCTGCGCCTCCGTGCCTCCCGTCCTGCGCCGCCGCTGCGGCCTCCTGCCGTCCTGCGCCTCAGTGCGCCGCCCCGCTCCTGCGGGTACCCGTCGGGTCTCGCGTACCCGGCGGGTGGCGGGTATGGTGACGCTCTGTACCCGGCCGCGGGTACGGGGGCGGGTGGCGGGGACGGGGACAGGGGTCGGGTGCGGGTATGGGGGGAGCAAACCCGGCCCCAAACCCGGCGGGTGCCATTAACACGGCACTCTCCTCTCGTTCCCCTTCCTCTCTGGCGACGCGATGCGCCGCCCGCGCCGTCGCTGCTCCGGTCGTCGACGGCCTCTTCCGGCGCCGCCGTCTGCTGGCTCTGCTCCGCCGCATTCTACACCGCTGATTCCCTACCTCGATTCGCCCCCGCGTGCTCCAATCGAACCTGCCCGCGAACCCTAACCCTAGCTCGCCGCTAGTTCGGCTCGGCGCCGTCCGGCCTCTGCCCGGCGTCGATCTCCTCCACCAAAAAGCGTGCTACTCCCCGCCGCCTTATCGACCACGGCTTCCTCCTCGAGCCTCTGCTCGAGATCCTCCGCGAGCACGTCCTCCTCTCGAACGCCCAGGTCGAGCACGCCGCCTCGGCTACCACTTGGGCCCCGGCGCTGCTCGGCTCCCTCTCGAGCCCCTGTTTGAATTCTAGCTCGACCACGGCCTCCCTCTGCCGTCGCCTACCTCAACCTCGACGCCGGCGGGATGGCTCTCAGATAGAAGCAACCACGGCGTCCTCGACTTTCTGCCCTACGATTCGGCTGCTAAGGTGCTGTGGGAGCGATTTGGTGCGGTGGTCTGCTGATGCTGGACATGGTGGTGTTGTGATGGTGTGGCTGGTGCTGTGGTATTGCTGCTGCGACTACGACTCTGATGGGACGGCAATACATCGACCGCAACCCCGTCATCGCCTCCCTCGTCTACTTCCTCGACTACGCCTACTGTAGCTCCTCCATGCTCTGCCTCGGCTACAACTTCCCGAGGTGAGCACATTGTGGATTGGTTTGGTCGATCTAGTGCTATATGTGTGGTGCTGGTGACGAACTGGTTTAGTATTTAGGTTATGGCGCTGCTCTAATTCATCATGGCGATGAACTGATGCTGGGAATCTAGCTATTTGCCCCTGGTTGGTTTCAGTCAGTGGTGTTAACTGAAGAAATGTTCAGTTTAAATGTGTTGTTTTTGTTCGAAATGAAAGCCAGGAAGTACTGTATAATGAAAGCCAGGAATCTTTGGCCGTCTTGCGGAAAGAGAAACCCCAAATACTCTCTCCACTAGTCCCCAAATCCGATAGACCCAGGACGGAGGGCAATAAAATAAGTACACAGTTCTATTTTTATTCCTGCTGAATTTCTGTTAACCATAAATCTACAATATCTATCGCACCTTATAAAATCAGTAGTACTATTCTATTTCTATCTTTTGGTGAGGAGTTTTCCTACACGTATTTGAATGGTGGAGGGCATTGAAATAATTTTATGTGATAGAAAGTAGATGGCTGATTGCATGCCTTCAATTGTGCACTAGTTACTTTTTTTTTCTGATTCTCAGTTGTTCAGTCCAATGTCGTTACTGATTAATTTTCCACATGTTATGATTGTTCTGGTCTTAGAAGTTGGTCAGCGTATTCCTCAGTTGCTCAAAGGAGCATTAGTAGGCTTATAGGAGATGTAATCCTCGGTTGTTCTTACTGTGTTATCCTCTACTTGTCGCATATACTATATACTTTAGGGTTATATTGGACTATGTAAGCGATAAACTAGTAAAATAATATGAGACCATTAGTTTCAGTACTAGCTGATGTCACACGGTAGAACTAGGGTTCATTATATTACAATTTGCTAGGTATATTAGAAACTATAATATATGTGGCTTAATAATAATGGTGTGCATGGCAAATTTAATTAGGTTTTAAGACTTTTTGACGGTCTGCATCAACAACAAATTACACAATAAGCGTGTTAATTTTTTTTTGAAATGGGAATAAGCGTGTTAATGTACATACAAATCCAAATCTGAATCCTTCATGTTAGTCCAAGATCTCTCTCCTGCACTTTATTGGCTGTACAATTCGTGCACCACCGACCCGAGTCAAGTCAAGCTAGTTGGTTTGGGCTAGTAGGTCCAGGATCTCTCCTGCGCTCGTGAAGCCAAAACCACTCATCCAATGCTGCAGCGGATTTTCCCTGTACTAGCGCTGCAGCGGACGTCTGTGCGGCGACTGCGAGTAGATTTTCCCTTGTTTGTTTTTCAGTACCATGTCATCGATCCATGTTTCTTTCCCTGGCCCAATCAGAACAAAGATAGGGAGAGCACAGGGATTACGTGCTTGTTTGAGGATGATGAGAGCCGTCGGATCTCCTTTTGACAGTGGTCATGACTCTACACTGTTGTGGCCTTTCCATCATGTCCGTGTCAGCCGGTGTGTTTGCTCAATTAATGCATGCACCAACCAGTTGCTTATTTAGTACTACTTCTACTAGGAGTACTGTACTCGTGCATATATCCATCACTAGCTTAGTTAGTACTTACTCTGTGCACAATGTAAATGTAATGCCTTTTAAATTAATTTGCTAAAAAAGACTTACATTGTGAAGTGGAGGAGTATAACAATGGTTACAATAAATACATGAGCATGGCATTACTAATTAGATAACTTAGATTTGTTAATAGTTGAATGTATCTAAACACTTTACAAATATAGATATATCCACATGTCGACAAATGAGAAAGTCATCTAATTTGGAACGGAGTACATGGTTAATTAATGCATGCTTTTTATAGTACCACTAATAAAAAGATACAATTAACAATAACGTATCATGTAAAAAAAATACAGTTTATCCATGACTCCTATTATAAACAACCTTGTTTAGCAACGGCAAATGACCAGTATGTTAGTACTTGTAGCGTGTGCCCGCAACACACGCTACCAGTATGTTACTCGTGGTAGCACATCCAGTAAAACATCACACTACTAGTATGCTCTACTTAGTAGCCATGTAGTAGTGCGTTCTCCTAGAACACGGTACACTAATTAGCAGTATCGTGTGTTTATTAGCGCACACTACTTCTGAGTTGGCCGCTAAAACCTTTTTCCTACTAGTGCGTGGGCCACCATCACGGAACACGACTCCCCTGATGCGTCCAACGCAAGGGCCAGTTCAAAGGCCTTCGTTCGTCGGCCCATGACAGCCCAAGGGCCACCAACGACTTCGTCTCCGTGAACCCTAGCTCCGAGCGCATGCCGTCAACCCCGGTGGCTGCCTCAGGCGAAATGGCGATCAAGAGATCCTCTCCACCTATAGGAGGTACCGGAGGGTAACGCCCTTCCAGGCACCACCGGGAGAGGCGGGAAGTCCGACACCATCAGGATGGACCTGGCGCCCGTCACTGGTTCACACCCAAGCTTGAGTTCCCCTCTCCGATGGCGCAGCTCAGGCGAGCGGTCCGCGACCAAGGAAGAGCGCCAGCCTAGCGCCGGTGCCACGAAGGAGAGGCGCCGGACCGGATCTAGGTGAAACAGGCACCTTGGTCGACGCGTTCTCCCAACGCGGCTAGTGGCGAGAAGGAGCGACCCACCGTGCCCTCCGGCGAGGAGGACCCGAGCGGAGCCTCCGGGGCTAATGCAAAAGTTATTTCTCGTTTTTCTTTTGTTTTGCGAGACACCAAATCAACTCAAAAAACTTGTGCACATTTACACATATAAAGGCACGCACACAAATCCTACCTACACACGCAGGTTCTCAAATTATTCCTGGCATTGCCAAGCAGCAGGAAAGGTAGGTAGCGTCCTTGCGTACAGGATTCTGGATTTCAGGTCTTTTCTTAATGCTCTGCGTACCTAGTAAAAGGCATTGTGCTCCTAGCCCTTGACACGACACGTTGCAAGCTCTTTCTCCTTTTCTTCTCGATCTTGTCACTAGCTACGGGTACAAAGCAAAGCAAGCTCCGATCCCGAGCACCCAGGCATGGCAAGCAAGCACACGGCGGTCGGAGCCGGAGGTACTAGCTACATCTCTCTTGTTCCCTTCTTCCTCTATCTTGCCCTTCCCTCTTCCTCTCTCAATCTCACCCTCTCTCTCTCACGACATGCCGCCACCGTCCCTGAGCAAGTGGTTCAACGAGATCCCCGGGGCGCTCATGGCTCCAGCGGCCATGGTGGCACTGGTGACCTTCCGGGCCGCCTTGAACCCCCCGGCGAGGATCACCGTGTTCCCCGCGAGCTATGCCTGCTTCAAAGTCCTCAACTCCATGACCTTATGCACCTCGGTCGTCCTCATGCTGCTCATCATGAGCCACCGCTTGTGCGGGACGCCGCCGGCCAGGATGGCCACCGCCGTCGCCCTCTTTGGCATGCTCTGCCTCACCTCCGCCTTCGTGTTCGCCTCTAGCCCCCAAGACCCAGTCGCCGGCTTGGCACCCTTCCTCCCGGCCGTCGTCCTCTGCGTGCTCGTCTACACCGTCTGCGTGCTCGTCTTCGGCAAGAGGTACATCGGCGCCTAATCCTTAATTAATGCTTGCTTTCAACCTCGTGTTATCTACTGAGTTGATATGTAGGCGACGCTTCCATGTTTGTCTGTACAGGGCAACACGGTGATGATGCCCCGATCGACGAGGACCGCCGGCCAGCAGGGAAAGCCGGCTGCCCGCCACAGATCAAGCCGTAGCTGCTACTACCAGACTGACTAGATTAGTATTTAGCTTCATTATCGACTCTGTCTTCCCTGTCCGTACGATGTAGACTAGATTATTTAGCTTCAGTGTCTAAGAACCTTTATTTACGCGTAGCTAGGCATCTAGTATATGTTCGCTGCTACTAGTACCACCGGACTGATTATTTAGCTTCAATGTATAAAAACTACTGCAGTATTGGATTATTTAGCTTCCATGTTCTTTTTTCTTCTCTCTGTCTGCTTCCACTGTCCATTGTTCAGTTGGGGTTTCTTTGTCCTCGAATCTGGCTCGCGGCTCACCTGCATGCTGATTAGCTTCAGTTTTTTTCGGTCCTAATTTTCACATAATACAGCAAGCAGTAAGATTCATGCAACTAGTACATAAATGATGCATGCTTGGGCACATCTTACTCCCAAACAAAATTTCTACCCTGGAACACAATGGCCAGCCAATTTCAAACCATGAAATACTAACTTGTGCCTTTTCTCATCTACTTGGGACCCCTTTTTGCCATCCTGGAACTTCCAACCCTCAAACCTCTAAGACACAAAAGACAGACGGGTCGTGCCCGTCTCCTCTCCTTCGTCCCTAGAGGAGTAGGCGATTTTCTGAAACCAGCTCGGTCAACCCACCTCGCCGCCGCGGATCCGGCCGTTTCCTCCCCTCCGCCGGCTGCTCCGGCAGCGGGAGGGTGGGGGAACGCCGGATCTCGGTGTGTACATAGTGTAGGGTTTGCTAGGCTCGTTGCCGGCGGCGCTCTGGAGGCGGGGGTGTGGCTGGTGGTGGTTTTGCTGACGGCGCTTTTCCCCTTCGCCGGTGGTGCTCGTCGGAGCGTCGCCGTGGAGCGGCCGTCTTCTTCGCGCTCGCAGCTCCCGGGAGCTGCCGTGCGCGTCTTCCCCGTCCCCTGGCTGGATCTGAGGCGACGGATCTGGTGGCTGGGGTCGCGGGCGGATCCTTGGGCTCGTCAAGTTCTGCTACTTCTTCCGGCAACGGCGACGATGGCGGCCGAGGCATGGTGGATCGGAGGGGCTAGGGGGGGCGCTCGCCCGGGTCGTTCATCGACAACAGCTCCGCCGCGGCGCGGCGGACGGTCACGGCGGCGTCCTTCATAGGGCAAAGTCTTCCCTGGCAGCGGCAAGACGGCGGCTGGTCCTCTTCGTCTCCGGCGACGGCGGCGGTGAAGTTCTCGTAGCTTCTGGATCTTTTTCCCCTTCGTGTTGTTCTTATTTCGTTTTATGTCTGTGTACTGTGTATGTGGACGGCGGTTGAATATACGGAGGTTTGGATGTGTCAAAAAAAAAAAAACCCTCAAACCTCTACGAGCCAATTGACCACAGTTTTGATTCCACGTCAAGTCGGCAATAGATGCGATCGATTGACCTGACCTGACTCGCCCTCTGCTTTTCATTTTTATTCGAAGCCGTCCCGCCCCTTCTTCCGCGTTGGTGCCCTTTCTAGCTACGCTGCTCTTTTGTTTGCTCGGACGCATTGGTACGAGGCAGGGTGCTTCGAAAGATAATGGAATGTGCAGAGGGGGCCGGTAGTTGTTGTAGATGGATCGAAACCTTCGAGGTAGATCGCCAAATGCATTGGTAGGGTACATGTACCGTTAGTCGACTCTACAGATACGTCGACTATTACACGGTTTGGACATTAGAAGCGCACACTTCTTAATCCTAATGACGGTCCCAACTGCCAGTGGCGTCATCTTTATGTCCAGACGAATCGCACCATCGTTGCCACCCCTATCGTCGCCAACTCGATTCGCAACTCGGGGTTCAGCCGCATCGACCATGGAGGCCTGCTTGTCGTGGCTCTCCGCCTTTGTTGCTGGCGTAGCTCATTCAGTCGGCTCCGTCTCTTCCTCCCTGCCACCTGCGCGCAAGGTGTTCGGCCGACGCAACTCATTTTGCTAAGATAGGGAAAACCGTGTGCGCAATGATTTCAGAAATCGATCTTCATGCGGGTCTCAGGAACCCGAGCAGCGGATCGGTCGGCCAGAAAGCTGAGTGGCAGCTTGAGGTTTCACTGTTTATACTTTCACCCTTTTTGCGTTGACGGTCATACCTAATCAAGCGGGACCGATCAAGACGTGGTAATTCGTGTTTGTTGCACGGACCACCGAGTCAACCCCCACCAACATGCTTAAAACTTCCTCCCGTGTCGTTCCCTAGGGCAGCACCGGTGGCCCAACCCTACCGCACCGCCAGAACACCACCGCAGGGATATCGCGTTGTTGCTGCCGCCGGCCCTTGCCGCGGCGACAACGACTCATCTGCCATGGCGGCTTTGGGAAGGAAGGCTCCGCGACTCGTGGTGGACGCTAGGTTTCCTGCTTCCTATCTTCCTGTAATTGCACTACATTTTCAAAAAAGAAACTTTTTTTGCTGATTCTTTGCGCGAAATAGTTGAAAGTTCATTTGCTATACGTAAAGGTGTTGTAAGTTTTTCTGGAAGCTAAACGTCCCTATTTTTAAAAAGTTGTGATCATTTGCTTTGAAACCTTATGTAAAGGTAATTTGAAAGTCATCTAAATTATTTCAAGTTGGTTTAACGTTTTTGGAAACTCATTTTTTTGTTGAAAGTTCTGCATGACCTTTTAAATTAATTGAAGGGTTTCCTACACTATGCATCGCAACTGTTGCTGGTGGCACCAATTAATTAGTTGCTCATGTTGTATCGTTAATGTGGGTACTGATCTCTGATTTCTTCTTATCCATCTACCTGATGACTCGAAGCGTTCATTCCTATACTCCCCAACTGACCATGCATCAAGTATTGCATTTGCGTGCATAGCTAGCAGGCACGGTTTTTCGCCTCAACAACCATCGACGCGGTATCGCTAGTGAAAGTTGAAACTTCAGGTCACGCTTTAGCTTTACGTACGCCGGAAACGGCAACATTCCCTCAAGGAATTGCGTCTGGGTTGCGTGCTTGAGGATAACAGCACCCTGAAGGAACTGCTACTGCAAAGTCACGCGACCAGAGTGGAAATTAGGAGACGATGGGGCGCACACGGGAGGGTGGGGATGAAGAGGATCGACAACGACAATTTGGGTTTAGTCATGCGTAGTTTGAACACTTTTCCCTTGTCCAAAGCTACTTCTTATGTTTCTTGAATTCCTCGTTTGATCTTAAGACTTTTTTATTTGAATCACAACAGTATATTGTTTTGAATAATTCCTCCAAAATGCCTCTGAAAAAATATGAGGAAAATGATATTGCATATATTGTAAAATTTCCTTTAAAAGTAGTAGGATGTCTTGGAAACTATATGATTAAATAATGAATGGTGTATTAGGTCAGTTTAATTGGGTCTTGAGATTATTTGACGGTTTGCACCTACAGCAAATTACATAATAAGTCAGTCAGTGGTGTACATACAAACCTAAATCAGAATCCTTGTGGTTAGTCAAGATCTCTCATGCACTTTTAATATATAATCTGTGATATATTGATTAATTTTATATACCAAATAAAAGCCCGCATGGGCATGCTTATTGGCTCTACAACTTTTGCACCCCTCAGACAAGTCAAGTCAAGTGTCGGCCTAAATTGTTTGGTGTATGTTTGACTGGTGAAACGAAAAGCAAAAGTTTCTTACCTGCAAAATAAAAAAGCAAAGGTTTCTAGCTAGCACAAGCTATTGCCTGCCCGGGCCAAGCTACTTGTTTGCTCTACGCATCTCTATGTCTTGTTGATTTGTTACACTTTCCCTTGTTCAAACATTTTTTTTTTTTGCAAAAAGGACCCTCACATTAAAAAAACATGGAAGAGTACAAAACACCTCAACAACTAAAAACGAAAAATTGCATCGAGATCTTTTAGATTTCATTCGTCTTCAACCTCCGGACCGTGTCGACGGCGCACCGCCGCTGCCGCTACTCCCTGAGCCGGCTTGACGTTGTTGGTTGCGGACGGAAAGTCGTCGAACGGGTCAACAAGACCACATCTTTCTCGGAGCCGAAAAAGAAGGAAGAACCGTCGATAAAGCTCCATGAAGATCTGAAGAACGCCACCGCCAGAAGAATTCCTCGAGAACCAAACCACTCCCACGAACTTGTCGACATCGCCGCCGAGATGGGGTTGAAACCGGGGAGACTTTATTGGAAGAGGCGCGGCCAGCACCACCTGAGCGCCTCCCCCACCCAACCTTAACCCTAAACTCAAGCGAACAGAGCCCTCCCGCCGATGGGGCTGAGATCCGCCCCGCCTCCACGGCCCGACACCTTTATATTTATTGAATTTCTTGTATTACATTGAGAATTTTGATTTAATCATAATCGTAGATTATCTTTGAATAATCTCACTAAAAATCCTATGAAAAGAATATGATGAGAATAATCTTTCATATTTTGTTAAAACTCTTATGAAAATATCAGGTATCTTAGAAACTGTGTGACTTAAGAATGAATGGTGTGCATGGCTAATTTAATTAGGTTTTGAGACTATTTGACGGTCTGCATCTACAACAAATGACACAATAAGCGTGTTAATTTTTTGTCGAAATAGGAGCAAGCGTGTTAATGTACATACAAATCCAAATCTGAATCCTTCATGTTAGTCAAGATCTCTCCTGCACTTTATATTTTTTTTCTAAAAGAAAAGCAAGATGCATGCTTATTGGCTGTACAATTTGTGCACCACCCACCCGAGTCAAGTCAAGTCAAGCTAGTCGGTCAAGTCACCTCCCGCTATTTAAGATCTTCCAGCTAATTCCTTGCCGAGGAGCGCCCAACCACTCATCCAGTGCTCTTGTTTTCTAGCTTCTCTACTTGAAGTCCGAAGAAGAAGGCCCAGCCGTCTCCATCCACCACCATGATCACCGCCTCCGGCAACCCCGGCATCCGGGAGCTCATCCCGGCCGACCGCACCGGCACTGGCTCGTTTGATCAGGACCCGCTGGCGAAGCAGAAGAAGTATTTCCCGGGAGATGCGCTGGTGGCTGATGGCTTCTGTGGTGGTGCTGGTGCGGGCGGCGTGCTGGGCGTGGCTCAACCCTCCTGGCGGGTTCTGGCGGAAGGACGGCGACCACCACCGCGCCGCCGGCGACCCCGTGCTGCGCGACACGCACTGGGCGCACTACGTCGCCTTCTACCACCTCGACGCGACGGCGCTGGTGTGTTCGCTGCTCATCGTGGTGCTGCTGATGAGCGAGCGGTCCTACCACGGAGATGCCAAGGTGGTGGCGCTCATGTTGGCCTCCTTCGTCGGCCTCGCCAGCTTCGTCGGCGTCTTCGTCGCCGCCACCACCGCCTACGCGTGGTCCTGGGCCCACCTCGTCACCATCAGCTGCGCCTTGGTCGGCTTCATCTACGTACTGTGGGAGCTGATCAGGTGCCTCGCCAAGCTCAAGTGGTGAGCAAATCGTTGCAAGCGCCCGCCCGTACGTGCTTCTGATCGGCGCGATGTGAAGTGGAGGGTGACTTCATATCACTTAGACTAACAGATTAGCATTATCTCGTTGCATGCATATCTAGGTGTTTGAGTTTGTGTCGGAGTAGCAAAGAGTGGACTAGGTACTTCTGTTAGCATCCATCAGGGAGGGAGAGTCGTTGGTGTTAGCATCCCATGGACGCAAGATGCCAGCCTGGCGCCTTTCATGCAGCCTCGAACCGATCGTGTCGTGTACACTGCCTCGATCCACCTTTTTTTCTTCTTTTCTTTACTTCCCCTCGTCGCCTTCTTCTCTTCTTACTGAAATATAATCCCTGCGACGACCACGGTTCGATCCAAATGCACGCAAATTGCATGACGACCACGGTTCGATCCAAATCCAGGCTGGGCTCCCACGCAACGCGGTTTCCTGGTCTCGTCTCGTCAGACAAGATGCCCGTGGGCTTTTGCTTTTGTTTTGAGAATTCGATCGGTCGCTGGCTGCCACCCGGTGGGCTGGTCTGCGCCTGCTCTCGCGAAAAGGAGACACAAATTGAACTCACGGATCAGATTCGGCCCTAAACACCAGAATGGCTCGAATTCTTTGATTCTTTGGAATAAATAATTGTTCCTCCTAAATAAATATACTGAACCAAATTAATTTTCACCGCTCTGAACGATTCTCCATCCCAACATCAAATCGATAGTATGTATGCGAGCTACGTAAGTGATCCATACGTAGCTGTACGAGATCTCCTCCATTGTGTGAGGGCCAGTACGTACGTACTGTTTGTTCCTAGCTAGAGATGCTGCTGGCCGTTCCGCAGCATCACAAACTCCGAGGAATCACTTGCTGCTGCTGTGCTCACGACCACAACTCTGAGGAATTAGTGACATGGATTCATAGTCACTACGGGAAAGCCACACTACGCCGACGGCCCATATTCTGTTTGGAGAATATGATTTCTCTGTCAATTTAACATTTGCTATGTTTCATCAAAGTAATAATCACAATGCTCAATAATTCTATTGTCAAGGTGCCAGAAAATAGTATTACTTCCTTATGCTTACAAGTCGTGCTATTGATTCTCGTGTCATTAATAATATTGTCAAGGTGCGAGACAGTAAGGCTACGTACTCTCTCGCGCGCCCAGAATATACATGCATGCATGCCTTCAGCTGGCTATAAAATCCATGCAATATTGATGCATGCACATGCACGTGAGGCTATTTGCATAGTTGTGTACAAATCAAAGGGGTTGTCCACATGAGAAAAATCTTATTTCTCTATCAAACATACAAATAAGATTTTCCCAAGTCAGCTGGAAACGTGATTTTCCTTTGTTGTGTTGTATTCAGCATGCTAAGCTAGTGTTCGACAGGGATCCTTGCAATATTAACATAGCCTCTTGCAATATTTCATGTTTCATTTCCTTGACGCGTTATTATTTTATGTGATGCCTATTATTCTATGTATCGTCCCCTTCTCGCTCGTCCTTATTTTGAAGTTTTATGCCATATACCAGTTTCATATAAAGATAAAGACTAGTTTTAACGAGCGGAGGACTTGGACCCCTTACGCAGACTTTTCCTGCCCAAGTATTGTGGGCTACATCACAGGGTTTTGGATCTGCCATTTTCTTAGCCCATTTTTTTTGATTTGTCACCCCTCCTTTTCGGAGGGCTATATACACAATGTTTTGGTCTTGGCAATTTTCCCGCCATTTGCTCGTTTTTTAAATCCCCTTTCTGGGGCCATATCACATTGTTTTTGACAATGATTTCACTTAAGCATTATTTACTTATATTGCAAAGCCACTGTGGCAGACTCCGTACTCATCATTTACTTCTATGAACTAAAGACATTTTTGCGAGGTAGTGCGCAATCCTTACTTTATTTATTATCGGCTCTTCCCTTCCGCAGAAACCCGATGGCGAAACCCTGTCATATTGTAGTACCTTCTTGAAGGTATTAAATACCTTTACCTCATTGCGTCCCTCTTAAGCGTGTCAATTTTATCCGTGGGGGTGGGTTCCATTTGGACACTTACCTGGTAAGAATCGGGGACGGGTCAAATCATCCCGTAGGGATAGTGGCGCGAGAACCCGATAGCTTAACAAGCCGGGATGTGGGGTCAAATTCACTCATGGACCATCCATGGGGAACTGAGCCCCCACGTGTTAGTGTAATAACCAACATGCACACAGGAAAATCCTAGTCTTCGTCAATTGATCCACATCCTCCACTTATTCCCTCCATCAAGCTTCCATGACCATGACCGCAAGACAGACACCTCCCAAACCATCTGGACGCCACACCATCTGAGCCGCCCATCTGGACCGTCCCCGCACCAAGCGCCAATCACATGAGAGCCAAAATGTAGCCCGCCCTCCGGAAGAGCGCGAAAATTTTCGAAATTTTGGATCTAGCTCACTCCCAGCCGAAAGTTTGGGAAGAGCGCGAAAACTTCCGAAATTTTGGAGAAGCCAAAGATGGATCTAGCCCACTCTCCCCGCAGTCCGCAGACCTTATCCTCATTCCCCTCCCACTCCCAGCCATACAACACCCCGATCGCCTTTGCCGCCGCGCCCGTCGCCGGTCTATTCCGGCCAACTCCGGCGATGCAGACCACCAGCCAGTAACTAGATCTTCTCCTCTCCCGATTCCACGGCTTGGAACCGCCGAATCGCCGCCCCCAGCACAAACCCTAACTCAGATGCAGGGGCATGCTGAAATCGGCAGAGGAGACCGTCGGCGTCCTGGCCGGCGTCGAGATGGACTCGCCAGTACCTCTGCCGGCCGGCCGGCACCCGACGAGGAGAACATGGTGCAGCTCACATATTTCCCCTCTGGCGTGCGACGGCTCAGGCTCCTGTACGTACTGCTCTCTTCCCCAATATTCTTCTCCATCAGATTCGTGTTTTCTGTGGTTCACCATGTGTTGGGGGTAGATTAGATTATTCTATTCTGTAGGATTTGCTCATCTTTTGTGTGGCTCCTGATTGGATCTCCAATTTTAAATTTGATTTTCGCTGGAGCAGAAAACTACTTACACCCGGAAGATTTATTTACCATGATTATGTGAAGGATTGAGCACGTATTTTTCTTCTTTCAGTGCTCATGTGTGCACCACAACAACTTGCACCTATCTTTGTAGGTGTAAAACACTTTTAATCATCTTACGTGTCTTTGCACTATGCAAATGCATCCCTGTCTCTACTTGCTAGCTGCATTCTTATTTATAAACAAATCTGTTCGTCATCTACAAGGCAGGAAATCAACAGAAGGCCTATTATCACTCGAGCGAAGTTATTGGTTGCAGATTTCGAAATCATTCTACTCAACTAGCTTGCTTACATTGGAATTGCTGTTGCTATCTTTCAAGTATCAACCTTAGAGTTTGATTACCTTGCTAAAAAACTTCTTTTTTACGTGTAGACATCTACTGTATGTCATGAGCTATCATGTGGTGCACTCCATTTCGGCTCCCGCTGCTGCTGCTTGGGCTGAACCCTGGCTTCATGTGCCTTGTGCGTCGTGGTTGTCTCGCCTGCCCCTTGCTTCGACTACCTCCTGTGGCGAGCTTATTTTGCCACAACCGCGGTGGTGCTGAAGTTAGGTCTTGTCTGCAACTCCGGTGAGCTCCTCGATGCACCCTTCTCTTCTTCGCCCCCCTTGTGGATACCACGGCCATCTATTCGTCTTGGTACTGTGCTTTGTGATACAAATAGGCTGCTGGTTCTGTTTATAACATTACCACTATTAGTAGTGCTCTCTGATTGCAACGTTCCTTGATTAAAATTCATGCTCTTTTGAATGTGGTGTGAAAAATATAGTTTTGTTAGTCCTGTAGCTGATCATCTAGTTTCTGCATACATGCCCATTGAATCTGCTCATGGTTGCTTGTTGCTGGTTATTCCTGACCTGACATACGCAAAATCATCCCTAGCATGTATGTGTGGTATATGGCTCCATGCACATATCTTACAGGCCAAAAGACCAGTTTTTTAATTGTCTCTGCTTACTTAAGTTTCAAATATAATGCCACCCGTTCAGATCTCCCTGCCCCCAATTCTTATAGATATTGCATTGCTGATTTAACTTGTTTGTTTGTTTATGCTTAAGAATTTGATGTATCCAAACTTGTCTAGGTTGCTGTGTTGTTTGGTTGTTCCAGTTAAGTGGATGTAAACTTATCTTGTATATTACTCGCTGATTAATTAAGTACTTGTTCTACTAGTACTTAATCATATAGACATACATGTTCATTTTCCAATTTTAGTGGTTGTCCTAGTACTTAATAACTCATTCTCGATGTCTGTTCATGAATGTCTCAATCTGAATTATTTGTCTTTATGCACTTTTGTTTCAGGAGAGTGTCGTCCAAAGCTTGGAGTGGCGTTGATGCATCAACGCTGGAGTTGATTGAGTGCGGGTCTGTTGCGCCTTCGCATTTTCGGTGGTGTCGACAACCCCGACACCTCAAGTGGTAGGACCTCCTCCCTTGTGCTCCCTCGTAGTTAGTTATTTTTTCCACGGAAATGATTACTTGGGGTTAAATCCAAAGTTTGGCTTTCACATCTTTTGTTTGGAGTCGTCTATGTAACCTGAGCATAGTCTTGCTGATTAACCATCTGTAAGTAGTAGTACAACAGCCTCATTTCACTGTATATATTCTGGATGATGCTCCTGTTGGGTGCTACAAGAGCATGATGCTTTCTGGTTTGATTAAAAGTGATTTGGTCCTGTTGGATGCTTGTTTCAAGAAGAATATATGATGAGTAGTAATGCGTGCATGCATTTGTCTTGTTATGGTGATTTAACTAAACCTGTTTGTTAAATGAATGCAGGTCAGGCCTTTGAGCTTTCTTATGGATTTGTCAGAAGATCCACTTGATCTGTGGCTTTGGCAGTGATGGAGTCCTCGCTGAGTCAACGGTGGCGTTTTGAACTTCCAGCGGCTGCCAGGATATTGTTTTTGCCCTGGAATGGTCTGGTCCAGTGTTGTAAATAGTGGTAAGCTGGTAATACGAGTAGGAGGGGGCGTCCGGCGAGTAATGCTATGTACACGCATTTTGATTTTTGCTGGAGCAGAAAACTACTACACCGGGAAAGATTTATTCACCATGATTATGTGAAGGATGCAGCACGTATTTTTCTTCTTTCAGTGCTCATGTGTGCACCACAACAACTTGCACCTATCTTTGTAGGTGTAAAACACTTTTAATCATCTCACGTGTCTTTGCACTGTACAAGTGCATCCCTATCTCTACTTGGTACCTGCATTATTATTTATAAACTAATTTGTTCGTCACCAACAAGGTAGCAAATCAACAGAAATCCTTTTTAATTATTAGTACTCAAGCGAAGCTTTTGGTTGCAGATTTCAAAATCATTCTACTCAACTAGCTTGCTTACATTGGAGTTACTGTTGCTATCTTTCTAGTATCAACCTTCTGAGCTTGATTACCCTGGTAAAGAACTTTTTTTTTGCGTGTAGACATCTACTGTATGTCATGAGCTATCATGTGGTGCACTCCATTTCGGCTCCCGCTGCTGCTGCTTGGGCTGGCCGTGGCTTCCTTTGCCTTGTGCGTCGTGGTTGTCTCGCCTGGCCCCTGGCTTCGACTACCTCCTGTGGCGAGTTTATTTTGCCACAACCGCGGGGGTGCTGATGTTAGGTCTCATCTGCAACTCTGGTGAGCTCCTTGCTTCACCACTCTGGTGAGCTCCTCGCTTCACCCTTCTTTTGTTCGCCTCCCTTGTGGATACCACGACCATCTTTTCATGTTGGTACTGTGCTTTGGGATACAAATAGGCTGCTGGTTCTGTTTATAACATTACCACTATTAGTAGTACTCTCTGATTGCAACGTTCCTTAATTAGATTCATGCTCTTTTGAATGTGTGGTGCGGAAAATAGAGATTTGTTAGTTCTGTAGCTGATCATCTATTTTTTGTATAAATGCCCATTGCTGAAATCTGCTCATGGTTGCTTGTTGCTGGTTGTTCGTGACCTGACATACACAAAATCGTCCCGAGCATGTATGTGTGGTATATGGCTCCATGCACATATCTTACAGGCCGAAAGATCAGTTTTTTTAATTCTCTCTGACTCTCTGCTTACTTAAGTTTCGAAATTGATGTCACCTGTTCATATCTCCCTGCCCCCAATTCTTATAGATCTTGCATTGCTGATTTAACTTGTTTGTTTGTTTATGCTTAAGAATTTGATGTATCCAAACTTGTCTAGGTTTCTGTGTTGTTTGGTTGTTCCAGTAAAGTGGATTTAAAATTATCTTGTATACTAATTAAGTACTTTACTAGTACTTAATCATATGGACAGACATGTCGATTTTCCGTCATGAATGTCTCAATCTGAATTATTTGCCTTTATGCACTTTTGTTTCAGAAGAGTGTCGTCCAAAGCCTGGAGTGGCGTTGATGTTTCAACGCTGGCGTTGATTAAGTGTGGGTCTGTTGCGCCTTCGCATTGTCGGTGGTGTCGACAACCCCGACACCTCAAGTGGTAGAACCTCCTCCCTTGTGCTCTCTTACACCACGGCCATCAGTCCGTGGTAGTACTGTGCTCTGGCCTTCGAGCCGATAAACTGCTACTTATGATTGTCCTGTTTTTGCCGATGTTTGTTTTGCTTCTATTGGGAATATAAAAGCAGGCTGCCTGTTTTGGCCCTGGAATGGTCTGGTCCGGCGTTGTTAACAGTGGTAAGCTAGACGTATAAATGGATGAATCATTTCACTATGTAGTGGTATCTTAGGACGTAGCATGCCAGCCTGCTTGCTTACTACCCCAAATTCTTGCTTCTTCAGTTTAGATCACTAGGGATCCTGTAGGGGAATCTAGAACCATTTTTGTCATGCACGACAGCACGAGATGTGTATCCATGCTTCCACGGTACATTTGTGTTTGTGTATCCATGCTTGGAAATGCATGATCAATTTTCTGTCCATATTTGGTGCGTGATATTGATACAATGTACTGATCGAGTCCATCTGTTGTATAATTGTTTTGCATACATGTATAGTGGTTTGGTTCAGAAATGTTTGCGCTTTGCTTAGCTATAGTGATGCAAGCCTGTAACACTTGTTCCTTATTTGACATGGTTTGATCAGCATCCAGTAGATAGTTACTTTTTCTGCGGAAAAGATTACTTGGGGTTAAATCCAAAGTTTGGCTTTCCCATCTTTTGTTTGGAATAGTTTATGTAACCTGAGCATAGTCTTGTTGATTAACCATCTGTAAGTAGTAGTACAACAGCCTCATTTCACTGTCTATATGCTGGATGATTTTCCTGTTGGGTGCTACAAGAGCATGATGCTTTTTGGTTTGATTAAAAGTGACTTTGTCCTGTTGGATGCTTGTTTCAAGAAGAATACATGATGAGTGGTAATGCGTGCATGGATTTGTCTTGTTATGTAGATTTAGCGAAACCTGATTGTTAAATGGATGCAGGTTAGGGCTTTGAGTTTTCTTCTTGAATCTGTCAGAAGCTCCACTTGATCTGTGGCAGTGATGGAGTCCTCCCTGAGTCAACGGTGGTGTTTTGAACTTCCAGTGGCTGCCAGGATATTGTTTTCGCCCTAGAATGGTTTGCTCCGGCGTTGTAAATAGTGGTAAGCTGGTAATCGCTACGAGTAGGAGGGGGCGTCGGGCAAGTAATGCTATGTACATGCATTTGTTTGAAATAACTTGCACCTGCTGTGCTGCTTTGGAGTTTCCAAGTTAAGAATTGTCCATTGATATCACACACGCATGCATACAGCTGAAAATCTCTCCTAGTTAACGATATCATGTAGTATTATCTAATTTAGTGTACACCATTACAGCTGTAAATTCTCCATTCAACAGGAAACCTGACTCTTATTGCTGATAGGTAATTAGGTTGTTGGTATTATGCTTCATGCCTTGACAGGCTGTGCTTCCCCGATCTGCTTTGTCCGTAGATTTTGGTTAGCTCTAAGTTTAGCCATTATTTGCATACTGGTTATGCTCTGTTTTGTTGACTGCCATGAAAATTTAGACAACTTGAGACCAATGGGACTTAAAAAAAGGTTCCTTTTTGGAGGAGATGATAAATTTTCTTTATGTTTTTGTATTTCAGGGGAGAAGTGAAGCTGGAGCTTGCCAGGAGGTAGGCATGGCCTCTGTTATGTCCGGCAGGCAATGTTGGCCTTCTTCTTTGACTGGAGCTCCGCCCCGCCGCCATGACACCTTCCACCTGGCCTCCCGGTGCCCCTCGTCCGCCTCCCTCCCTGTCTCGACGCACCGGCCATGGCCACGGTCCAAGCAGCAGAACCGCCACACGTTTGGGCTGCGGGCGCACCTGTTGCTGACCTCCCCAACCTACAGCTGCCCGGTGAGCTCCCACTCCCTCTCCTCCAGCATTCCTTGTAAATCTTGTTTCCAGAGGAGAGAATGTTTGTATGGATGTCGGTCTGCTCTCTTTATGGCGTTATAGGGTTAGGCTTTGGTACTGATGCTTGTATGTTCTGATGATATAGTTGATTACGCCATGAATTTGCCGCGGATAACCTATCTCTTATCCTAGTTCTAGTCGCTCATGTTAGATTTCCTGTGCTGGTAGTTATGATGGGAGCCCGTTATGCTTGATCTGGAGAGTGTTTGCTAGTTGGTAGTTGGTTCCTGTTTGTAGACTTGTCGTCCTCACTCTATTGTGCTACTTTGTTTCTGTTTCCTACAAACCTCGTGGAGGCTGTTTTGTTTTAGTTGCTGGGGGCTAGGTGCTTGTTGTACTGTTTCTATATTGCCGTTGTTGCCTCAAGGCCTTTTGGAACCTTTGTCAGCGCTTTCTTATAATAGCTTGAGCAGCCTTTGTAACTCACACAAACTTGTGCCTGTTTTCTACAAATATTAGATTTCGCTTGCGCATACTTTGTTGGGGATATATTATATATCATCAAGTGTCTAGGTATTCAATTTTTTTAGGACACCATCTTTATCCCCGACTGCTATATCTGGGCAAGTTTTTCATTTGGAAAATAACATTTTACTTTACCTTTGATGGATTATATGCTTGTATTAAGTCTGATTGGAATTATCTCAACTTTAATGGGCTTCTTTCTAAAATCTTGCAGGACTAACCCTCAAGTCCTGGGATCCTGATCAACGGGTGGTGACGGCAGCCAGCGGGAGGAGCTCACCGCTGGGAGGCAAAGAGGAAGAGATACTGGTCGCCTACCAGGCAGCGGGCTGCCGCTGCCAGCCGTCTTCTCGACCACCTCGCCAAGATGCTGCCGGCGACCACGTCCCCGAGCTCCTGCTGCCCAACAATCTGTTGTTCGTGAGCTCTCTCTCCTCCTACATCTTATTCTTGCAAAAAATGTTTCCTGTTGAGTTGGGCGTGTGCATAGGCAGCAGAGAAAGCATGCACATATGCAGTAGATGAAAATGAAATATTATTGTGTTCATAAGGTCCATACCTTTACTATACTCCGGCCGTTGTGCCGATGACCCCTATTTGAATTATGGTGATGATGATCATCTAGTCGCCTAGTTTGTAAGTTGTGTTAATAAGACTTTGACATATGGGCCTGGTTATTAGAGGTCCTGGTGCTAATATTTAAGTAGCCTGGAGGACATATGTAGACTGTGCAATGCTTGCTTCCGGTTTGGTCATTGCTTCTGGTTTGTAGCATGTGCTAGACATGTAGACGTTTTATTTTATCTCCCCTTGTGCCTCTGCACAGGTTCCTGGAGCATCTTCAAGTGATGATATTTGTACTATTTATTCTGACTGTACCATTGCTGGATCAATTGGTTAGGCTGTGTAGTGTCTTGCTGAATGGTTAGTAGTAAATCTAGAGTGTGAAACTGTTCATTTGGCCTGCTCTGTGATGTTTGTATCCTTGAGATGGACTCTGGCTTGGTTACTGATTTCTGTTGTTCCAGGTCCTGTTTTAAGTCGTCGTATTCCATGTGCACTCGTAACTGCCACTTGTTGAATATTAGTGCATCTTCTTTGTGTGTTAGTAACTGCCACTTGTCCTAAATTGCGAAGACCTGGAAGCATTCCATGTGGTCGCAGTATGCACTATTTTGTGTTGCTCTTCTGTCATGTTCATTCCAGATTCCTTAGTTTGTAAGCAACCCACAGTTCACGTTAGTACAATAACATGAGACATGTGTTATTACTAAAGGTGCAATCTGATAGGTTGTTCATAGATTTATTTTTTAGCTGGCCAAGTGTTTATCATAACCTCAGTATTACCTGTCACAAATTGCAAATTTTTCTTAACCGACTTTGCTTTGTTGTTCAAGGATAACGAGGAAGACGGGCAGCTTGATGCATCAGACTTGGAAGGAAGCAGGAAGACATGGGGGACAAGGAGGTTTCAGATTTGGAAGAATTTTTGTAACACCGCATGTGTTGTACATAATGGTCCCAGGATCGAGTTTCCATTGTAGAGCATCAAGTTTCCTTGGAGTTTGCTGTTGGGCGTCGCAGAGGTCGGTCTTTGATGTGATGTCTGGTCGAGCTGGATTTGTGTATTTGAAATGTGAGATGTGTGTGAACTGTCATTGTTCATTATACATTTCTTTGTGACCTGGGCGTTTGCAAATTAAGGAAGGTCGTGCTGGATTTTGCGTGTCATTATTTGTAAGAAGATTGAACTGGAGTAAGAAGATTTGTACTAGTACTATAAGAGGCATCTGATGCAGTTCAAAATCTAATTTTATCATATTGGATCTTCTCTCTTTTTGAAAGATCATGCACGAGAAGGGGCACATGACGCGCTTCAAAATCTAATAAAAGGATGGAAGGAACACCCGATTTGAACTACTAATTAATATAAGGAAACCAATCACATGGAATTTCTCTCTATTCTAGTACAACCTGACTGATAGATATGATGGATACGGTTTGCACTGGTAACAAATCACGGGATTTTAGGAAATCGGAATAACGGAGTGTTATCAGGAATTCTGGAGATGTTAGAAAAACAGAAAGGAAACTTATCCCGACTGCTTAAAAATCGAACCATCCGGAATTAATTGATTGGATTGACTACACGAGGCCATCTGTGGCATGCAATGGGAAGATTGAGTAGGTAGAATAAAGAAGGCGACCTAGCTCCGATCCGTGGACATAAGCATCCTGGCCGTCCATTCTATACATCGGCCCCAACAACACAACCTGGGAAAGAGAATCACCTCCCACCTCTATCAACAACAGAAAGGGGAGAAAGGGGGAACTGAAAATCTGAAATAACTCCCGCTCATCTTCTTCCTCTCTTCCCTCCATATATCACCTCTATAAATCCAAGCCCAGGTCACAAGTCCGCGTGCGGGTTGCGCGTGACTTGTGACTTGTGCCGCTTGTTGCTGAGGCCGAGGCCGAGCTGAGGAGAAGGCGCACTAGCGGTAGCGGACCTCGTCGTCGTCGAGTTGGTCGCCGGTCGGCCGGTTGCGTCAAGGTATGTATCCATGCTCATTCTTTTCATGCGAGGCGCACGCGCGCGTCCATAGCAGCCGGCTTCCTCCCTCTCTGTTTTCTTGAATGTTGGGCATCCTACGGCTGCCGTGCTTGCTGAGACTAACTCCCCTCATCCTCGTTTTGTTTCTGCAGGAGCTGTTGTGCTGATAAGTGTTCGATGAAAGTCTAAACAGGCTGCAGATGTTCAAGTACGGCGAGTCTTGTTGATTTGTCCCTTGGCATGGATTTTGGTCCCCTGTCGACCACCGCCTCCTCTCTTCTCTCCCTTGGCATTGATTTTGGTCCAATCAAGAACCACCGCTCCACTGACATCAATTTTGAAGGAAAAAAAGCCCTTAAACTATGTAATTATGCGGGTTCACTCGATCAATGATCCAGTTTTTCATCATTTAGGATTTCCTCACATGTCTCTTTTTCTGCTATAGAAACGATAAAGGTTGCTTTCTTTGTTGATGCGATCGATTGACCTGACCTGACTCGCCTCCGCTTTTCATTTTTATTCGAAGCCGTCCCGCCCCTTCTTCCGCGTTGGTGCCCTTTCTAGCTACGCTGCTCTTTTGTTTGCTCGGACGCATTGGTACGAGGGACCACCAGAGGGCGGCGAGCAGGTCTTCGTCCTGGCACCGGCGGTCGAGGAACCGGCGCACATGGTTGCAGGTTTCCTCGCCGTCGCAGGCGTATTCGGGTTCAGGGGCCTGCTGAAGCCGGTGGTGCGGAAGTCGGCGTCAAACTCGTCGAAGTCGGCCTCGCGCTGGGGACACGCCGACTGACTTTCTATCTGGTTGATATAGGATCATGTATTTCAAACTTAGGACTATCAATACAATCAAGGTAGTTTAGCTCAGTAACAAACTTTTTTCTGCTGTACGAAAGTACAACAAAATGCGAGCAACTGAGTATCACTGGCCACCACACAGGTTCATGACTTAATGCTATTGTAGTTTGATAGTAACTTCTTTTATAAAGAGATATGGCTATTATATATAAATAATCAAAACATGCAGCTTCTGCCATCTGGCATGTACTCAAGACTTAAATAGTTTTAAGATGTGTGATCAATGCCAGTTCCAGCCCCACCAACAAAAGCTTGGCTGCGTACTCATGCAGAGTTAAGGCCTTAAGGTTTAAGGAGAGAGCTTGGTGTATAGATTGAGCGGTGGTATTTCTGGGTAACTACTGCGTTATGTGTTATGCTTCCTAATCTGTTTGTGCAGAAATGCAATAATAGTGCCTCACTGTTATTTCACGGCCATTATGGATTATATTTGTTTATATCTTATGATTGATTTGAGTAACTCCCAACCAAATGTTGTTTAATTTGTCATGCCACAGGGAACTGATTTCTGTGGATTCTTCGTTTGCGAGTACATACAAGTTCTGACCTGCGAGAAATTCGAGGGCAAAAGAAGTAAAGAAGTACGTAAACATTATTCACAGCGTTATTGTTTTACCATCAGTTGTGCTGAGTTTCATTCATTTCATATATATATGTATACACACACAACTCATGTATTTATTTTGATCTTATTCTTTTAAAGTTGGCAAGAAAGCGCTGCAAGCTACCATTAGAGGCCCGCTTCAAAGCAATTGCGGAGGAGTTGGCGGGATTTTACCTTGCGGAGGTCATACCTGATACAGGAGAGTACCACTATAATACATAATTAGTATGACTCCATGTAATACTGATCCGCATGTAATTAAGTACCTGGAACCGGGAAAACTTGATCTTCATGTAATTAATTTGTTAGTGTCATCAACGTGATCTTCATGTAATTTGTATGTGTTAAATATATGCATCAACTTCATCTTCGTGTTTTTGGCGCATCGACGTGATCCCTGTACGATCGAAACCATCCGATACCCCTAAACCCCTCCTAAAACCCTAAATACAGAAAATTAATCGAAATAGAAAAAAAGGAAACCCACTAGTCCCGGTTCGTGTTACGAACCGGGACTAAAGGTTCCAGGCCCGCGCGCCTGCGCCGTGCCCACGTGGGTGGGCATCTAGTCCCGGTTCGGAACCAACCGAGACTAAAGAGCTGGGGCTCTAGTCCCGCTTTGTTAGTCTCGGTTGGCTAACCGGGACTAGAGCCCCTCTGGAACCGGGACTGATGTCCCTTTTTCCACTAGTGTTCGAATAATCTCTCCAAAAACCCTATGAAAAGAATATGAGGAGAATATTATTTTGTACATTGTATATATGGGATCTTTATATGTAAATTAATCCGGGAAACCAGGAATTTGTGAAAACGGGAAGCCGGGAAAACGTGAAACCGGGAAGCCGTGAAAACGTGAAACCGGGAAGCCGGGAAAACGTGAAACCGGAAGCCGTGAAAACGTGACGTCGATTTCCCGACTTCACGACTTCCCGACTTCACGACTTCCCGACTTTCCCGACTTCACGACTTTCCCGACTTCACGACTTTCCGTTCCGACTTCCGACTTCCGATTTCCCGACTATCTCATAAAGCTTTCTCTTACGAATATTTTGATATGCTATATGTATTTTTCTGATTTATAGATAATTAACCGTATTTTTTGCAAATTATTACAACCGAAACGAGAAAAGCAGCAGGCCGCTACGTGGGTGCATCTCTAGTCCCGGGTTGTAGTACAACCCGGGACTAGAGCCCCTATCGCACGCGCCATGTGCTGCCCCCGCCTAGAACGCTTTGGTCCCGGGTCGTAGGACACCCGGGACAAGAGGGGGAGGCCTCTAGTCCCGGTTGGCATGTACCGTATGCCAATCCGGTCCAAAAGGCCTCTACCACCCGGGACTAAAGGTGGTGTTTCCACTAGTGTGAAGCCATCCTTGTTACTAGACATAGTCCTCCAAGAAAAGACTACAACCCGGGACTAGAGCCCCTATCGCACGCGCCATGTGCCGCCCCCACGTGGAACGCTTTGGTCCCGGGTCGTAGGACACCCGGGACAAGAGGGGGAGGCCTCTAGTCCCGTTGGCATGTACCGGATGCCAATCCGGTCCAAAAGGCCTCTACCACCCGGGACTAAAGGTGGTGTTTCCACTAGTGTGAAGCCATCCTTGTTACTAGACATAGTCCTCCAAGAAAAGAAAAAGGGGAAATCCTTCTCGGTTGGACCAATGGTGGAGAATTATGCCTCATGGAGGTCAAAATTAATGAATGCTTCCATCAAGCTATGTTGGCCAATATATATCACCAAGCAGTTAAAGTTGTGAAAAAAATTGTGAAAGAAGTCAAGAGAAAAGAGCCGAGCAGCAGTGCGGGGTTCTGGGAAGCTTGCCGGCAGGGTGGCAAGCCGGACTGCTATTTCCCGCGACGGCCGGGTCTGGGAAGCTTGCTGGTAGCGGCGGCTGGCCGGACTACTTCCGCTTCCGGCGGCAGGCGCGCGTCATCTGCCGCAGCGAGCAAGGGTTCGTATCAGGAATTCATGGGCCAGCGAAAATGGGCCAGACCCTGGATAGCGTCGGCCTTAAAATACAGTGTCTGGTTTATAGATGGATTGCACACACTTTTTTTTGTGTTGCTCCAAGCCATACCCAAATATTTTTTGTCAACTCAGCTATTTGTGAAATTGATACTACACTGCTATCAAGAGGGTGTGAATGCCATAGATCTCTTAACATTATAATCGACAAACATCATTATTTATAGATGATATTAGTTGGAGAACCAAATACACTAACAATGAGGTGCATAAATAATTGCTAGAATACATCACAAATGACTTTGCGAAGCCTTCCTCTTTTCCTCTAGCTTGGTAAACACACTTCCATCGTATATACCTCTGACGTCCTCCTTGTGAAGAAGTCCCTTTGAATCGCTCGCAAGCATGAACATGGGATCCCACTCTATCCGAGGTGTCCTGCAAAATATAAGAAAATGCACACTTAGAAAACTTCAGAGCCCTAAATAATCATTCTACCATTTTACCCAAAGATTTTTGGCGTTTAAATTTAAACCTATAATTTCTTCAATACTGCAATATTAACAAAATAACTGAGTTGACAAAAAATTACACTGGATCTCGTCGATCTAGATTTGCTAGGAGCATCCGCTGTATCTCCGGAAATGTCAACACATCTCGGTTTTTCCGCATACTTTGTGAATATTTCCTCAAACTTTTCGGAACAAACCTACAGATTGTCAAATTAAGAATGTATATCCATTTGAACCACAATTAAAATATCTCACTGGAGCTAGTAAATTAATATCCCAAAACGAAGCATGTCATATCACCAAAATGATCAAAGTTAACTCATGTATATTGAAGTAATGAAATATAGCATGCATTTTGTATATTCTGCATGGATAAATATGTTGGACACTTTCTCCTGTTCATAGTATAAGACTATAAGTAGTTTAAGACAGAAATAGTGTATCCAAAGCAGTAATTTAAACATCATTCTTTTCCAAAAATCAGTGGATTCGAAAGAAATTATTTTTATGTGACAAAAACATGTTTAATGACAAACCCTATAATACTAATTTAGTATTATATATCTTGGTATCTATTTTGAGGTTGAAATTAGAAATATTTTAGTGACACAAACTCCGACACTTGTATCCAACAATCAAAGGGATATTATAAGGTGACAAATTACATCACCGCTTGATATGGTGGTTATGTACTTGTTATATGTAGGTACCCCCACATAGAAACACCACACCAATGGTAAAGAATTCAAATACATCTGACTAGATATATGGTTTGTAAGATGACAATCTCCCTACAATATTTAACTTTAAACTCAAAACAGAATAAAAGAAACAAAACCTTCAAGTGCAACTGTTTTCCTTTTAAATTTCAGCATGTATGCTTGCGTTTACTATATGAACCTGAGTAAAGTAGTTTATTTTAATTACCTTCCTTTCTGATCAAATGCAGGATAGGTAGGTGGATTTCAGGTCTTTTCTTAATGGTTGTGTGCTCTCTGCCCTTACTCGACACGTTGCGTGTCGCGTATCTTTCTCCTTTTTCTTTTCCATCTCACAAAGCAAAGCTCTTTGTCACTACGAGTAGAAAGCAAAGCAAGCTCCCTCGCCTGCAGGCGGCAGCCATTTTATCTTCCCGAGCAGAGCACCCAGCCCTCCCCTCGATCGTCTGCACTCTCGCTCAGCAAAGGTCCTCTTCCCGGAGGTACTAGCTAGCTACATCTCTCTTGTTCCTATCTTGGTACTTGCTGCGCCGTGATCAGAGGAAGCAGGATTCTACACACACTAGCTAATTTCTTCCAGTCTGTCTAGCTGGAGATCGACATGCCGCCGTCCCAGCGCGACTGGATCAACGAGATGCCCGCGGCGCTCGTGGGTCCGGCGGCCGTGGTGGCATCGGTGACCTTCGTGGCCGCCATGAAGCCCCCGGCGAGGCTCACCATGTTCCCCGCCAGCTACGCCTACTTCAGCGTCCTCAACTCCATGACCTTGTACGCCTCGCTCATGCTCACACTGCTCATCTGGACCCAGCGCCTCTGCGGGACGCCGCCGGGCATGGCCACGTCCACGGCCAGGATCGCGACCGCCCTCGCGCTCTATGGCATGCTATGCTTCACCTCCGCATTCGCCTTCGCCTCCAGCCCGGAAGACCCGGTCGCCGGCTTCGCGCTCCTCCTCCCGGCCGTCGTCGTCTGCGTGCTAGTCTACTCCGTCGCCATAGCCTTCGGAAAGAGGAGGTACGTCGGCGCCTAATCCTTCATTAATGCTAGCTTTCAACCTCGTGTTATCTACTGAGTTGATATGTAGCTAGGCTATGCTTCCATGTTTGTTTGTACACAGGGCAACACGGTGATGATTCCCCGATCGACGAGGAAGGGAAAGCTTCCCGCCACAGATGATCAAGCCGCCGTAGCTACTGCTTCCAGACTAATTATTTAGCTTCAGTATCTATGAATGATTTAGCGGGGTTTTCCCCCACTTTGTCTTCCCTGTCCGTACGACGTAGACTAGATTATTATGTTCAGTGTCAAAATACCATTATCTATCTTTTCGCTGCTACTACTACCACCGGACTGATTGTTTAGCTTCAATTATAAAGACTAGAATTGGATTATTTAGCTTCCGTGTTCTTTTTCTTCTTCTCTCTGTCTTCCCTGTCCTCCAATCTGGTTCGCGGCTGTTATTAATCACCCTGCATGCTGATTAGCTTCAGTTTTTTTCGGTCCTAATTTTCACATAATACAGCAAGCAGTAAGATTCATGCAACTCAATCAAAGAGAAATTAAAAGGTTATACCAAGGAACGGGGGGCAGCTATTACGAACAGGGACAGCTCTGGTGCTTTCCAATAGCTACTAGTGTACTAATAGTACATAAACGATGCATGCTTGGGCACATCTTACTCTCAAACAAAATTTCCACCCTGGAACACAATGGCCAGCTAATTTCAAACCATGAAATACTAACTTCTTTCTTTTCTCATCTATTTGGGACCCCTTTTTGCCATCCTGGAACTTCCAACTCTCAAACCTCAACGAGCCAATTGACCACAGCTTTGATTCCACGTCAAGTCGGCAGTAAAAACGATAAAGGTTGCTTTCTTTGTTGACGCGATCGATTGACCTGACCTGACTCGCCCTCCGCTTTTCATTTTTATTCGAAGCCCCGCCCTTTCTTCCGCGTTGGTGCCATTTCTTGCTACGCTGCTCTTTTGTTTGCTCGGAAGCATTGGTACGAGGCAGGGTGCTTCGAAAGATAATGGAATGTGCAGAGGGGGGCGGTAGTTGTTGTAGATGGATTGAAACCTTCGAGGTAGATCGCCAAATGCATTGGTAGCTAGGGTACATGTAACAGTCGACTCTACAGATACGTCGACTATTAGACGGTTTGGACATTAGAAGCGCACACTTCTTAATCCTAATGACGGTCCCAACTGCCAGTGGCGTCATCTTTATGTCCAGACGAATCGCACCATCGTTGCCACCCCTATCGTCGCCAACTCGATTCGCAACTCGGGGTTCAGCCGCATCGACCATGGAGGCCTGCTTGTCGTGGCTCTCCGCCTTTGTTGCTGGCGTAGCTCATTCAGTCGGCTCCGTCTCTTCCTCCCTGCCACCTGCGCGCAAGGTGTTCGGCCGACGCAACTCATTTTGCTAAGATAGGGAAAACCGTGTGCGCAATGATTTCAGAAATCGATGTTCATGCGGGTCTCAGGAACCCGAGCAGCGGATCGGTCGGCCAAAAGCTGAGTGGCAGCTTGAGGTTTCACTGTTTATACTTTCACCCTTTTTGCGTTGACGGTCATACCTAATCAAGCGGGACCGATCATGACGTGGTAATTCGTGTTTGTTGCACGGACCACCAAGTCAACCCCCACCAGCATGCTTAAAACTGCCTCCCGTGTCGTTCCCTAGGGCAGCACCGGTGGCCCAACCCTACCGCACCGCCAGAACACCACCGCAGGGATATCGCGTTGTTGCTGCCGCCGGCCCTTGCCGCGGCGACAACGACTCATCTGCCATGGCGGCTTTGGGATGGAAGGCTCCGCGACTCGTGGTGGACGCTAGGTTTCCTGCTTCCTATCTTCCTGTAATTGCACTACATTTTCAAAAAAGAATTTTTTTGCTGATTCTTTGCGCGAAATAGTTGAAAGTTCATTTGCTATACGTAAAGGTGTTGTAAGTTTTTCTGGAAGCTGAACGTCCCTATTTTTAAAAAGTTGTGATCATTTGCTTTGAAACCTTATGTAAAGGTAATTTGAAAGTCATCTAAATTATTTCAAGTTGGTTTAACGTTTTTGGAAACTCATTTTTTTTGTTGAAAGTTCTGCATGACCTTTGAAATTAATTGAAGGGTTTCCTACACTATGGGCCTGTTTGGTAGCCCGGGCCAACCCAGCAATTCTCAGCCCAACCGAGATTTCTGAAAATTCGGCTGTTTGGTAGCCCGGTTCTCCCGTGTGGGCACTGCCCAACTGACCCGAAAAGAGCTCTCAGCCCGCCCGATAGAGAAGCTCGAATCGAGCTTCGCTGCTCGGCAGGGCTGAGCTCGCCCGGAAACTGCCCACCCGCGCCCCGCACCTGGTCCAAAACCAATAGGGGTCAACTGCCCCGAGCCCTCATTTCCCCCCCAACCCGCTCCTCTCTCACTGTGCTCCTCCTGCTCTCGCCCGCCGCATCCTGTCCCCGTCGCCTCCCCGTCGACCCCGGGCTTCCGTCGCCTCCCCGTCGACCCCCCGTCGACCCCGGGGTTCCGTCGCCTCCCCGTCGACCCCGGGCCTCCGCCGCATCCTGTCCTCCGCCGCCTCCCCGTCGACCCCGGGCCCCGCCGCCTCATCGACGAGCCACGGCCACGGCACGGACGAGCACGGACGAGCACTGCCGCCGCCTCCCAGCCACGGCCTCCGCCCCCGCGTCCCAGCCACGGCTTCGGCCCGCCCCGCGTCCCAGCCACGGCCTGGCACGGCCAGCGCCGCCACGGCCAGCCACGGCCAGCGCCGCCACGGCCTGGCACGGGCCAGCGCCGCCACGGGCAGCCACGGCCAGCGCCGCCACGGGTCAACCAGGACCTGATCGCGTTTTACAGGGACCTGATCGCTTTTTATTTCTGTTTACAGGGACCCGATCGCTTTTTATTTTGTATACAGGGGCTGCAGTGCAAATTTGGACCTCCTCAGCGTGTTTTCTCCCGTACGAGCCACCAAACAACGGACCCAGTCAACATGTCTCCACCGGCCCGGGCTACCAAACACGTGTAAAAATCTGAGCCCAGCTTAGCTAGGTTGAGCCGGTATGAGTGGAGATAGCTAATCTCCACCGGCCCGGGCTACCAAACACACCCTATGCATCGCAACTGTCGCTGGTAGCACCAATTAATTAGTTGCTCATGTTGTATCTTTTTTTTTTACCCTATGTTGTATCGTTAATGTGGGTACTGATCTCTGATTTCTTCTTATCCATCTACCTGATGACTCGAAGCGTTCATTCCTATACTCCCCAACAGAGAACTGACCATGCATCAAGTATTGCATTTGCGTGCATGGCATGGTTTTTTGCCTCAACAACCATCGACGCGGTATCGTTACTGAAAGTTGAAACTTCAGGTCACGCTTTAGCTTTACGTACGCCGGAAACGGCAACATTCCCTGAAGGAATTGCGTCTGGGTTGCGTGCTTGAGGATAACAGCACCCTGAAGGAACTGCTACTGCAAAGTCACGCGACAAGAGTGGAAATTAGGAGACGATGGGGCGCACACGGGAGGGTGGGGATGAATTAAGAGGATCGACAATGACAGTTTGGGTTTAGTCATGCGTAGTTTGAACACTTTTCCCTTGTCCAAAGCTACTTCTTATGTTTCTTGAATTCCTCGTTTGATCTTAAGACTTTTTTATTTGAATCACAACAGTATATTGTTTTGAATAATTCCTCCAAAATGCCTCTGAAAAAATATGAGGAAAATGATATTGCATACATTGTAAAATGTCCTTTAAAAGTAGTAGGATGTCTTGGAAACTATATGATTAAATAATGAATGGTGCATTAGGTCAGTTTAATTGGGTCTTGAGATTATTTGACGGTTTGCACCTACAACAAATTACATAATAAGTCAGTCAGTGTACATACAAACCTAAATCAGAATCCTTGTGGTTAGTCAAGATCTCTCTCATGCACTTTTAATATATAATCTGTGATATATTGATTAATTTTATATACCAAATAAAAGCCCGCATGGGCATGCTTATTGGCTCTACAACTTTTGCACCTCTCAGACAAGTCAAGTCAAGTCAAGTGTCGGCCTAAATTGTTTGGTGTATGTTTGACTGGTGAAACGAAAAGCAAAAGTTTCTTACCCGCAAAACTAAAAAGCAAAGGTTTCTAGCTAGCACAAGCTATTGCCTGCCCGGGCCAAGCTACTTGTTTGCTCTACACATCTCTATGTCTTGTTGATTTGTTAGACTTTCCCTTGTCCAAACACTTTTTTGCAAAAAGGACCCTCGCATTAAAAAAACATGGAACAGAACAAAACACCTCAACAATTAAAAACGAAAATTACATCAAGATCCTTGAGATGCCCTTCGTCTTCAACCTCTAGACCGTGTCGACAACACGCCGCCACTGCCGCTACTCCTAGAGCCGGCTTGACGTTGTTGGTTGCGGACGGGAAGTCGCCGAACGGGTCAAGAAGACCACATCTTTCCCAGAGCCGAAGAAGAAGGATAAACCACCGATGAAGCTCCATGACGATCTGAAGAACGCCACCGCCAGAAGAAGTCCTCGAGAAACAAACCACTCTCACAAACTTCTCGATGTCGCTGTCGAGATGGGGTTGAAGCCGGGGAGACTTTATTAGAAGAGGCGCTGCCACCACCACCACCACCTTAACCCTAAAATCAGGGGAACGGAGCCCTCCCGCCGACATGGCCGAGATCCGCCCCGCCTCCATGGTCCGACACCTTTTATATTTCTTGAATTCCTTGTATTACATTGAGGATTTTTGATTTAATCATAATCGTAGATTATCTTTGAATGATCTCTCTAAAAACCCTATGAAAAGAATATGAGAATATTGTTTCATATGTTGTTAAAACTCTTATAAAAGTACCAGGTATATTAGAAACTCTATGGCTTAATAATAATGGTGTGCAGGGCTAATTTAATTAGGTTTTAAGACTATTTGACGGTCTGCATCTACAAGAAATAGCACAATAAGCGTGTCAATTTTTTTTGGAAATGGGAACAAGCGTGTTAATGTACATACAAATCCAAATCTGAATCCTTCATGTTAGTCAAGATCTCTCCTGCACTTTATATTTTTTTTCTAAAAGAAAAGCAAGATGCATGCTTATTGGCTGTACAATTTGTGCACCACCCACCCGAGTCAAGTCAAGTCAAGCTAGTCGGTCAAGTCACCTCCCGCTATTTAAGATCTTCCAGCTAATTCCTTGCCGAGGAGCGCCCAACCACTCATCCAGTGCTCTTGTTTTCTAGCTTCTCTACTTGAAGTCCGAAGAAGAAGGCCCAGCCGTCTCCATCCACCACCATGATCACCGCCTCCGGCAACCCCGGCATCCGGGAGCTCATCCCGGCCGACCGCACCGGCACTGGCTCGTTTGATCAGGACCCGCTGGCGAAGCAGAAGAAGTATTTCCGGGAGATGCGCTGGTGGCTGATGGCTTCTGTGGCGGTGCTGGCGCGGGCGGCGTGCTGGGCGTGGCTCAACCCTCCGGGCGGGTTCTGGCCGGAGGACGGCGACCACCACCGCGCCGGCGACCCCGTGCTGCGCGACACGCACTGGGCGCACTACGTCGCCTTCTACCACCTCGACGCGACGGTGCTGGCGTGTTCGCTGCTCATCGTGGTGCTGCTGATGAGCGAGCGGTCCTACCACGGAGATGCCAAGGTGGTGGCGCTCATGTTGGCCTCCTTCGCCGGCCTCGCCAGCTTCGTCGGCGTCTACATCGCCGCCACCACCGCCTACGCGTGGTCCTGGGCCCACCTCGTCACCATCAGCTCCGCCTTGGTTGGCTTCATCTACGTGCTGTGGGAGCTGATCAGGTGACTCGCCAAGCTCAAATGGTGACCAAATCGTTGCAAGCGCCCGCCCGTACGTGCTTCTGATCGGCGCGATGTCAAGTGGAGGGTGACTTCATATCATTTAGACTAGCAGATTAGCATTATCTAGGTGTTTGAGTTTGTATCGGAGTAGCTAAGAGTGGACTAGGTAGTTCGGTTAGCATCCATCAGGGAGGGAGAGTTGGTGTTAGGTTCCAGCTGGAGACTTTGATTGGTTTTATAATGCACGCAAATTAAAACGATCGATGGAGTTTCATGTCAATTCGGCAAGCAAAACGATGGAGTTTGCTTTCATCCGCTTTTCCTTTTTGGCTTTGGATTCGAAGCGCTCGACCTACCTCCTTTCTTCCGCGTTGTGGTGCTCTTTGTTTGCTCGGACGCGGAGACCAATTAGTATCGCGTGACATGTTTATGAGTACGTTAGGGCCCAAATAAATATGGTTACTCCCTCAGTGTTGTATTCGATGACGTGGCTAGTCGCGGACCTGCCTGTTAGTTGACATGTCACTTACTCGGGGTAAGATGTAACGTGACGTGGATGAAACGTGGTTCATGTCAATGGTCGTTTACTCTGTTACAGAGCATGGGCATCGATCATGCTAGTTAAAGAGGAAAAAGACTTCTAGATGTATGTGGGGCAAAAAAGGTAATATCTTACAATCAGATGAGCGTTACCATTTGCAATGGTGATTGGATTAAAGTCAAGATGCAAGCACAATAGTGCAATAGGGAAAAATTAAGAACAAGGTAGGGGATTAGGGTCCAATGGAGTAGGTAGTCGCCGCCAGTTCGTTACCATGATTGATATTCGATAACTCCTCCTCGATCACATGTCTGGTTATGTAGCTCACGTCGTCCAGTCTGCACCGGTGACTCGTGGGTTGGGCTTGGGTAACCTCTTGGGCCTTGGGTCGTTCTGGAGTGGTGACCCGTCAATGCTAGCACGAGATGGTAGGTCGATATGCAACAAGGCGGAACCACGCTCTTGAATATGAATATGCATGGCCTTGGTCTCCAGGTCAAGGACGGTGACGGTGTGATAACTCACATGATATCCTTCCACCAGACACCCTGAGCAACACCACATCGCATGTCCTCTTTTGCGAGTCATCGAATATAATAGGTTCATATGGACCGTCGGTTGGGATATCTGGGTGCAGCGACCGTAGCTTCTCCTCCATGTGAATCACTGTCCACAGCGACCAACCACTACCGCACATTTTTGTTTGTGAGTTTGGTGAGTAGCTTCAGCAGTCACACAATGTCGCCAAGTGGAGCTTCACCGAGCCTAGCTTCCGCCTCCCCAAGTCATAGCTTAGGATTGGCTCGTTATGAGACACCAACCAATAGATGATCCCGCCGTACAGGACGGCAGGGTCGCCTCAGCGTTTGACCGACCACCAGGGCAAGTCGGGTTGCTCTTGCTTGTGAAACGCCTCCATGTACCACGTGACGAGGCGGTCCGCACCTTGATATTGCATCTACTGAAATCAGCGACGAGCAGCAGGTAGGGGCGGTCAATCCCGTCGGCGGCGGTGAGTATGATGTAATTATGGTGGTTTATGATGGATTCCCACTCGTTAAGAGGCGGACACGAGAGGAAGGTCTTGGCACCGCTCATTGGGTGGTACACATGTTTTCACACGAGGCACCAGAGTGATAACAACTGGGACAACCAAAGGGGATGGCTATAGCATGAGGATCACATGTTTCACCAAATGCTTTGCTCCGCTGCTCTATTAAAAGGAGTAACTTAATTACCAGAAATGACAACTGAGAAAGCAGAGAGCAGAGAGAGAGAAAGGGGAGAGAGACAGAGGAGATAGAGAGAGAGAGAAGAGAGAGATATAGAGAGAGAGATAGAGAGAGAGAAGACACAAACATACAGAACGTCGGATGCAGAAATGAGAGAGACTTTGAAATCTCAAGAACAACAAAAAACAAAAAGAATTAAGAGAGAGAGCAAGGGAAATAAAAAGATAAAGTGTGAGAGAAAGACAATGAGAAGAGAAAATGATAAAGAGAATAATAATGAAAAGAGACTGAAGAAATAGACAACATTACTAAGAGAATGACAAGAGAAACAATACATGGAAAATGAAGACTGACAAAGAGAAAGAGAAAAGGACACAAGAAAGACTGATATCCCAAGTTACTCATGACTAAAAACGAGAAAGAGAAATACGGACATATAATCAACTGCACAACAAAAATTGAAGACAGACTAAAGAAATATGATTGATGAAAGAAAATGAAGAGAGATACAAGAAAGACTATTATCCAAGATACTCATGACTGAAAAAGAAAAATAGAAAAAAGACTGATAATCAACTGCAAGACTAAAATTAAAGAGACTAACAGAAAAGAGAATGAAGACTACTCGAAATCCAATAATGAAACTGGAAAAGTCATGTTTACTTCTCGTTTCATGGTTTTTCAGAATTGCAAAGTACTTGCACTTGCCACAATCGCTTGAGCTAGAGAAAAGAAAGCAATCAAGAGCAACAGCCATGAAACACACAAAACTATTGTGGTCACTAAGCTCGGTCCCCTGAACTTATTGCCAAAGAAAGTGACGAGCGGCAAATATGACAAGTGAAAATGGGATAGAATGAACTCCTTGGCATCATCGCAAGCTGCAAAAAACAACACAGAAATCTGAATCATTCCAAACTATCTGTAGAAACAATATCCATACATCTTCAGGCAAACGTGTCAAATGCGAAAGAGGATATGTGGAGCGTAATATAAACAGAGGATGCATAATGACAAACCTTGTGTAGCACTGAAGACTCCTTGCAAAATTTTGTGAAGTTTCTCTTTAAAAATTTGACAGCCTAGTTACTGAATAAACGAAACAACGCATCATCTAACATCTTGTGTCACTCTTCAAACAGCTGCAAAAAAGATCATCAAAAGAATTATTCACACGCAGACAAGAAAAGCTGATACCAAAAAATATCACTACAAAAATGGATGTGGAAACTTAAATATGGTAACAACATAGTTACTGACATCATCATAGCTTGAATTGTTGTTCCACTCACTGTTCCCCACTCGTGGGAGGTCGCCCCACAACTCTCTCTGTCATGAAAAAGAAAAACAATCAAATACATACAAGGTCTAGGAGAACTAGGCTCTGGCCTAGTGGCAAGGGGCATGGTGGTGCACCCTGCGGCCAGGGTTCGAATCCCATCGGGATCGAATTATCTGGTCCTCACCCGGGTGGGCTCTTCTATAAAAAAAAAAGTCCTAGGTGCTAGGCCCATGGATCTCATTAGGAGAACTGAACCATGTATAAATATCTCATACATAGTGCATGAGAAAAAATCTGAACAAAAATACACAAGTAGTTGATGCTACATAGACAGAAAAACAAGATAATACCGAAGGTTGGTGCTACACTCAGGACAAATAATACTAAGTTGGATTTCAGATTGGAATTAGCCCAAAAAAAATGAGGCATGATGTGCACTTGCAGCAGTATACATACATTACCAAAGATAAACACACTCTCTGTTCCATTTATCGATAGTGGATTAAATGACAGCTTCACCTCCAGCTTCAGTTCCAGCTTCTCCGTAACGAATTATATACCGACCTAGCCTTGCAAACGCAGCTGCGAATCGATTCATCGCCGCACACACAACTATACTTATTGATGGGTGGACTGATTATAGGATATACTAACACCATAAGCATGAGCAAACAGACCACATGCAGAACCCTAGTGCATCCTAATAAAAAAAAAAAAAACTTGGGAAGCGTGCACTCAGGTTCAGAGATTCAGACAGTAAGATCGTACATCTATTCAGTCGTGAAGATTGGCACCTGAAAAACTTAGATGCTGACACATATACCAGGCCAAAACATACAAAATAATCATACAGCAAAACGCACGAGCTCCCTCACGTGCCCTCCTTTTGTTGCAAAAAACATATTTGGGAGAAATGACATGAACACCACGAGTCAAACGACTGAGCACGCGTCCGTTGACTCGGAACTACTTCCTCCGTATCAAAATATATGTCACACTTGTTCATTACCACCCCATATGTATCTAGACATGTTTTAGTGCAAGATTCATGAATATGAATCTTGCACTAAAACATGTCTAGATACATATGGGTTGGTAATGAGCAAGTGTGACTTATATTTTGATACGGAGGGAGTATATATCAAAATAATAGTTTGCTTCTGAGGAAATCAACCAAAGTCGATTTAGTCGGCAGCGCTAACAGCCTAACAACCCGACCGCCGGCGACTCACTAGAAACACCACTTCAACAAAATCCCTAACGCCGGCATACAGCTACAACCCCTGCTTCGACATCTGGACCGAAGCCATGGCGGCACCCCCGTCACAGAAAAAATACAGTAGGAGGGCACGTGTGCAACAGATAGAAGGGCAGCACATAGCCTCATACAGTGGCGGAGCTAGCAATCTGGCAAGCTTTGGCTTCTGCCACACCTAAATTTCGGTATTTTGCATAGCATGTAAGTGTAATTATGCATGGATTAGTTAATTTGACGGAGTACCTGCTCATTCCACCACACCTAAAATTTGTTTCTGCCTCCGCTACTGGCCTCATACATACCTGCGCCGCCGGCTAACTCTCCTCAACCGGCCTCCGGCTCCTCCAAATTTCCCCATCAGGCGAGCCCGGGCGCGCTTGAGGAGGCGCCGCTCTCCTCTTGCAGTCTTGCTCGCTTTATTTTCTCTGACACCGCTCTGACCACCTCCCTCCTCCTTGACTAAACAGGTGACACCTTCGTCTCTCAAAATATAAAAAAAATGCGCTGTGACAAACGGGTTAATGGGCGCACACAGCAAAACTAGGTCGCCATCCGAACCAGACTCATACGGGCCCGAAACGACAACAAACAACTTAAGCCGCGGACGTGAATCTCAAAGACACATCGCACGGCCAAAAAAACTGTGCACGAATTGAAAAACAGACGTTGTAAATTAGCAAAAGTCTATAAATATCTCCTCAGTACCGTCTTTCCGTTTTTCCACAAACCTCTAAACCCTGGCCGTCACAGATCGATCTATCGATCTCCGTCGCCGCCGTTCTTCACCAAGGCTTCGGTGAAGGTTTGCTTCGGATTCTCGTCGCCCCGAGACTCTTACTCCCTGTTAACCTTCATACCTTTGTCTATGCACCTCTCTAATCTCGTTTTCCACACAAACCAGAGACGGGAGCGGGAGTTCGTCGAGCGGTTCGTCGCCGGAGATTGGAGCTGCGAGAGCACGACGTCTTCGCCGACCTTCGAGAGACCGCTGCCAAAACCACCGCTGAGTTTCTTGGTGAGTAGATAATTCGTATGGTATTTTCTCTCGAGTTGCACAACCACCCGAGCACCGCCGAACTTCACCGTCCAAGCAGCTGTGCCTTTTTTTTTTTTTTTGAATTTCAGGTAAGCTACGATCAGTACGTGTAACTTCGTCCATCCCAGGGAAGAAAAGCCACGACCGTTGGATCCTTATTGGAGGCTTTAGATTAGATCACTTATTGAACGGGTACCAGCGAATCGCGCTGCGACAAGTGTCACGTTTTCTGTAGATTCGAGTAGGAAAAACAGATTATGCAGATCTTGTAAAAATCATATAAAATAATCCACACGTCGGAATTTTACGTTCTTTATACCGTTGGATTCAGAAAAACTTGTAGAATCTATTTTTGCAATAAAAACGCAGGTTTACAGAACATATAAAGTTAATGAATTTAAACCCTATATATATAGTATATTTGGCATAATCTGAGTAATTTAAATCTCTTGTTGCATTCTGTTTAGGTGCATGCGCATCATTTTAGTGTTATGACCAGAGAACTAAATAACAATAATATGTGCGATATTAAATTGACATGCATGCACGTGTTGCATCTTTGTTTTCTCTTTTGTGGTTGTTCTTATTGTGATGTTTCCGAAGATTTCAAGGATTGCAACAACGCTTGCAATTGTGAGGAGTGTTTGAGCGACTTCGATCACCAAGGCAAGTGTGCTTTTACCATAAATGTTGCTAAGCATCTTTATTGTATTTTTGGTAGAATTGCATGTGTAGGATTATATATTATATGCTATGCTATGAAACCCAAGTAGGATAGCCATATGATTTTTTTCCAACCATGACAATTGTTTGATTGTCCTCTTGTCACCATCGTAAGTTAGATGTGCTTAGAAATGCATAGTTATACGGGGCTGTGGTGTCATATTATGAAAATGATTTTAAGTTATTGCTATTTTGTTTATTGAAAAAAAACAACATAAATTAGTCAATCATCTAGGCGGATTGCTAGAGTGGTCATCGGAGTGTGCTGCATGGTGGGGACCGCCGCCCAGGTTACAAGAGAATAGATTGGTTGCTTGTTTGGTAGTTTACGTGTACAGCCGTATGTCAACATTATGTATGGGCAGTTGACGGAACCTTGTAAGTTATAGAACCTCGAGCCCGTCGTGACTAGCAGATGTAGCGTATAGTAGGTTGTACCGGTCCGCAGGTGGTTTGAGGTTTTATTTCCCAAAAGTTCTGTCTTGGTCTTCTCCTTACCTTTATACAAACTGTGTGTTTTGGTAAACGGGGCTGACTGGGTCTTACGGGTAAAGTGTAAAAAACTCTCGAGAGTCTAAAAACTAAAATCTTAGCCATGTCCCTGGTTAAGGACGATTTGAACAACCAGATTTGTGATCATGTCGATTTCTCATTAAAACTTGTGGTTGAACAAAAGGGTAGGAGCACCTGTTGTCAAGCAGTGTGTCCTTTGTTTATTATTGAAAACTAATTTGTATCAAATGATAGGATAAAATTAGTGCTTTTCGCAAAATAGCCTGAGCTCTACCTAGCCAAATATGCATATAGATGCTAGGTATTAAAAACAACATTTCCTTTTCGCACATCTTGCCAATACAATTCAATTGTATTGACCAGTGTTGTTTCTGGCTGTAACTCACCGTTGCAGGTAATTCCGAATCCGAGTGACGCGTTTGCAGTAGGTCGCGAGACTCCACTCGACATGATCGCCTGTGGCATATCTAGATGGAGCCTTTCATTTATTTACTTTCGCGGTTATCTTGATACTTGTTATTTTATTTTGAGCTAGCCCTGAGCTATGCAATTTGTAGTAATTAAATTTCTGGATCATTACGTTGTAATAATGATGCACTGAATTTATTTGTTATTCATTTGGAACCGTGTGTGCTAGCGAGTCGATCCAGGGACTAGCACTATACATGGGATACAACCTTACCTGGTCGTATAGCTTCATAAGACCTACTTGTGGTTTGCAATAATTGTCTGTTCTTCCATACTTCTGCAATCCAACTGCAGACACATCAACTTTGTCTACATCGGCCAAAGTTTTTGCAGCAGCGTAGTATATAGTCTTCCTGTTAGCCGGGGTTATTCCCTGCGTAAAGATGAGCAGAGCGATAAAAAAATTATCATGGATAAAATCGTTCCTCACTGCAAAAAATAATAAATATGAATTTAAGAGCTGCCTTCTGTATACATTCCTTTCACAGAATGTTGTAGAGGAGAGAGGGATTTGAAAAGTGGCATGCCTCTAAAATAAATATAATCGTTGCTGTTTGTATATATTCCAATACAAATATGGTAACTCTGTTTGTATATAATCGTTGCTCCGAGAAAAACTTTAAATGTTGTACAGGAAGTAAGGACGTGAAAGTGGCATTGCCTTTAAGAGTTTGAAATTAATCAACAATGATAAGGTTACTAGTTGTCAATCCAATTTTAAGACTGCTTTTTCTATGTTTCCATGCATTGCATACAAGAATTGGTGTCTGACCTTACTTGCACTACCAATGAACTCACCCCAATTTCAGCAGTGGACTCATCAGAAGATGTTGTTGCACCAAGCCTACCGATTATATGCTTTATATCTGGTCTTTTCGCTGGATTAAAGTCAGTGCACTCTATCGCTATTTCAATGCATACTCGTACTTGTTCCAGTTGTCCGTCTACCTGTGATTTCTCCAACGAGTCCAACCTATTTATCCACCTACCAAGTACCTGCGAAATTGCCATCATGTGCTATCATTTATGAGAATTAGCAGCAGGTGTTTCTAAAGAACACGGAAGATTCATGTATCTTAGAGTGGCACTATAAAGATGGCATAGTACATATGACATGCTTCACACAAATTAAACCGCTTCACACAGATTATTTTAGTGCATTCAAACAAAATTAGAAAACCACTAAATGCTGCAAACCAATAATTCCAAAACTTATCACTTCGTGAATGTTAAAAAAAAAAAAAGAATCTCACAAAACTACCCAACTTGAACGAACTTCAGAATCAGAACAATTTTTACCCCTAACTTTTCGTCACATTTTAATATTTTTCAAATCTACACACTTTCAAAATGTGGACAATTTAAAAATATCTAATTCTGGAATGAATTTTTAATTGACCTTAATGCATGCTCACACAATGTATTCTTACCAATTGTTAAATTAAATTTGCTATTTAAGAAAACCCTTAAATACATTATATAAAACCCAAAAAAGATTGATATTTAGAAACAATACTACAAATGAGCTTCTTACAATTATGCAGCTGAAACTAATAAATGCTCATATTGAACTAACCTTTCTGCAATTTGACGGTTAAATTTACATGAATGAAGAAACATACCACAAAATTCGCAACAAACAAGCAATTACTAACTACTTATGACATACGATCCAATTCCAAATATGAATAATTAGAAACTACACAACATTTTCAAATGCGCACATTTTCCAAATTTGAAATTTACCACGCGAGCACAACGTATGCCGCGGAGAAAAAAGAGTCAAAACTATCGCACCGATACAAATTTCGAAGTATAAACACTTTTCTAACAGTAAACTTTATTTGCATTCCCAATTTTTCGTAATCGATTAGTTAACATGGTGGTCAACTGTATTATAAACCGTGAAAACCAAAGAGCATGACACCAGTTGTTGACCCACAACTCAGATTTTTTTTTAGCAACAATTCCAGAAATTGATAGAACTCTGACAAATGGGTCTACTTTAGGGTTTAGGGTTCCTTCATATAAAAAGACAACCATACTTGAGCATTCGAACCCAAATTCTAAATTTGTTCAAACTTACATTTCAAAATAAACTAATATTTACACACAAATTGACAAAACTGCCTGTAATAATGCATTAAAAAAATGCTACGAAAATTCAATATTTCCACAAAACCATATTCTATTTCCTCCTATTATGGTGCCACATAATAAAATTATGACAACACGGAATCATATTTGACCATTTCAATTTAACTAACATAACTTGGACGTAATATAACTTAAATTCCTCTAATTCTGTAGTTGCGCTTTAAAAAAATGTTTGACTAGGTGAATATTTGCAGAGAATACACATTCATTTCGTCAAATTGTGGATTGAGTTCAAATTGGATTTAACAAGTGGTCAAACAACGTATTATCTCTGAATTTTGAGTTAAGTTAACATCTTAAGACAACACACAAACATACCATACCAAACCAAATAATTTAACATTTACAAAATATTATAACTAAACTCGCTCCAAATATATACAATTTAATTTACTAAATACTCACGTTGAACCTAACTCTCACTAACTATGTACTTAAATTTAAATAACGCTTCATTACATGCACATTTCAAGAAAACGTAAATTCTTTTCCTCTAAAGATGGATTGAATTTAACACTTCCTACTACAGTATTTTTCCTTCTAACTAACGATCTAAATTGCACTTAACTCTCCCTGACTATGTACATTTCAAGAAAGCGCAAATTCTTTTCCTCTAAAAATGGATTGAATTTAACAATTGCTAATACAATATTTTCTTTCTAACTAACGATCTAAAATGCACATTTACGTCAAAATACAAACATAATAGTTAGACATACCCACCATACCTTTCCTCTAAATATGTTAGCACACAAGAAAAATTTGGTAAAATAGAACTATATTTCACAATTTCAAATTACCTAACATATTTAGAAATACCATAATTTAAAACTATCTAACTATATTAGATAAATATTCTAGCAAAAATGCAAAACCATCCCCTCTAATTACGGATCTACAAAACCTGAGCATTTACTAAACGTGCAAACAATTCAAACATAAATGGCTCCCCAACAATTTCGCAACATGTAGTTTTTTTGAGTTCCAACAATTTTACAATCTAAACAACTTCCAAAAACGGACATTTCCAAAATTTGAATATTTCAAAATTCCAACTGCATTTCAAACCTAGCCATTTTACTAACGCGAAAAAAAAGATCTAAATAACTTCCTAATTTGACTACTTTTCGAAATCTAGACAACTTTCAAACACAAACTCTCTTTGCATACTAACGATTCTCAAATCTACACAATTTATAAATGTCGACATTTTCAAATTACAATTTTACAGCACGGGTGCGGCGTGTCGCCGCACTAAATTTACCTAGTTTATCCTGAAACAGTCAAGATGGAAGCAAAATCAGAATTGGGAAATGAGGACGAGTAGCTCACTTTGCTTGATAAAAATACAGGTAAGTGACTTACGACATGACAGCAGATTTTTCTGAAATCCTCTGTTCGGAAGTTCAGACTCTGCACATGACAGCAGATATGCCGTGTGGGTTGCTCCATCCAACCATCTGGATCCCAATGGAAGGGATGATCTTGCACCTCTGCTTCCTCCTTCAATTTGATGGATACATCTCGCCAGGTATCCATAAGGTGGCAGATTTTCGTCCAGATGCAGTATCGCAGGTGGATCCTCATTTAGCTATAAAATTTGCAGTGTCGATCCATCAGCAAGAGGAGACCTAGCAGGCAAAATGGCGAGCGAAACCATTTGAAGAGGAGGACCAGGGGATTCTATCACCTCAGATGGATGGGTCTCGCCCGCGTGAGCATCAGGCGTAGCATCCCACCTTGCTTCTCAGCTGTTCATTCGGTATCCAACGACTGAGAGCGGAAGTTTTCAGATTTTCACTGAATTGGAGTTTGCACCGGATACGTCGCCTGTATACTTCCCATCTTGAGTGCTGATCTCAAAAAAAAAAAAATCCCATCTTCTTTGGAACACGCTTGTTCTTTCTCCTTTGTTTCTCTGTTGTGGCGGTGGTTGCCGTGGCGATGACCGTCGTGGCGACGACGGTTCTAGACGAAGGGGCGACGACGACCACCTAGTCCAGAGCGGTGGCCAGTGGCGAAGCCAGGATCGGGGCACGACCCGGGACAAAAACTAAGCGTATTTTTTTAAAAAAAATCTCTTGTAAATAGCACAAAATTCCTTTGAGGAGCTTCTTGGATTTGAGATTTTTTGCATGGTTTGGTGTAGATATTAATAAATAAAATTTATTCATATATTCCTAAAACATGAAATCGACACATATTGTTAAATCAATGAATAAATTTAATTCTAGACAGTAACATAAATCAATTCAACTATTAAGTTAAAACAGTGAGATTAACAGAAATGCTCCTACAAAGCTGGGTAGAGAGAGGGTTCGACCGTTTGCTCGCTCGGGCGATGTGGATGCCCATTCGCTCGTTTCCGCCTAGTTTCCGTCAATATTGGGCTAGAAAAATGGGCCTGTATAGGATACGCACCAGGCCAGATCAGAAACCCACATAGGTGGCCCTGATTGCCCGGGGCCCAGCTCAGCCCCTGGCGGTGGCGAAGGCACGGAAACCATGGTCGTGGAGACAGAACCATGGTTGTCGACCTCTCCTGCCTGCCGGTCAGAGGTACGAACTGCGCGTTTCCGAATCGTGCACCGTATGCCGGGGTTCAAGGACTAGTAGTTTATTTTCACACTAATACATGCACGAGTTTCCAAAAAAATTGATCGCAAACCTACAAATATTAGAAACAGTCGCCTACATTTTGAACACATTTGAACAAACAAAAGTAAACAAAACCACAACCATTTCGCCAAATCGAAAATTCTTCCAAAAAAAAAGCCACCAAATCATGGAGATGCATCGCGGTTAAACGGGAGGATAGGCCACCGTTCCCGCATCCAGAACAGATGGGTTGGGGAGGCCGTCGGCATGCTGTGGGTTAGTTCTAGAGAATCAGATGGGAGATGAGCGTACGATGGAATGGAATTTACTGGTCGCGAGGAAGGGCTGCAAAGGGATGCAGTTGGGGGTCTGTCGGTCGGTAGAGACAAGTCGACCGTGCCTTGCATAGCTGGTGTTCCTCCAGAACTGGATGTGTAAAATATCATCTTCAACTTGCCAGAGTCCTCAGCAGTTTACTCAAGAAAGCTGAAGGTGTATAACTGTATATATGTCAAACACATCTACCCTGAAGAAAGATGGTTGGTGGAGAACTTCGATACAACAATACTGGGGACTTTGCTCCCTGGAGCATGCAATTGCGAGAAAGATGTCAATCCTGAGATTGGCTCAGAGCTGTACATGCTAAGTAAACACCACGTTCTTTCATGTCAGTTCTAGCCACTGAAAAATAGAAATTACATGATCTCAGAGGTCAGAGCTATGCGCATGTAAACTATACCATGGGAAGGAGAAAACCTGATAATACACAGTGACAAACCAACAAATCCAAAATACCAAAACGAAGTTCCAATATGTTCTGACCAGAAAAAACAATTAAGCAAAACAACCAGCTACACCATGGGATTCTCAAGAAGAAACAAGTCGACAAGCTTCAGGTTTGCTCAAGGTTTTATTAAGCGCTAGGCGCTAATTGAGCGTTTTGTCTCTGTTTTTAACTTTTTTAAATGATTAAAGCGCCAACGCACTTTAAATGCAGTTGAGCGCTAACCGTTTTGCTCCGCTCAGCGCTTAAGCGCCCTTTTTATAACCTTGGGGACCATCTGATCGAACGGGGACGTAAACTCATGCTTCGTTAGCATGTCACCAAGGGCGCACCTTTTGAGTTTATGCCGCGCCCAGTAACAAAGCTTCCTTGTCACCAGCTGAATGAAAAGCGTCGAAATAAATAAGAAAGAAGTATGCATATGACATATAGTTTCAGTACAGATCAGATAAGATTTTGCAGAAGCTATACCTCCCTGTGCTCCATTAATGTGGAAGCCAATTGAATTGGTGAAATCAATGGTGGAACGTGTTTCTGCTGCTGGTTCCTGTCGGACGATTTGATCCTCATGTGCTGGCTTCTCCCCTGCAGCTGGTTCCTCTCGTATGATTTGATCCTCATGTGCAGGCTTCTCCTCAACTGCAGCTGGTTCCTCTTGGATGATATGATTCTCATGTGCTGGCTTCTCCTCAACTGCAGCTGGTTCCTCTTGGGTGATTTGATCCTCATGTGCTGGCTTCTCCTCAACTGCAGCTGGTTCCTCTTGGATGATGTGATCCTCCTGTGCTGGCTTCTCCTCAACCGTAGCTGGTTCCTGTCGGATTATATGATCCTCATGTGCTGGTTCCTCCGCATAAACCGTGTTGTTTGTTTCCTCCTCGCTGGAGTTAACCTCGTCAAGAACACCTGGGATGGACATGGACACAACATATGGCTTGTTGTGGTGGTTACTCGCCTCTGCTTCCCACACTTTTCTTGTTTTTCCATCCACGTCAGGATGAAGAGCAATCTCCTTCAGCTCACGGAGGGGCATGATTTCGGCGCCAGAAAGACCAACCAGATCCCTGCAGATCAGGTGGATGGAAATAATCTGCGGCCGAGCTCCATCTTTGACTGTTAGGACAGGTGTCCGCACAACTTTCAGCACAAGACATAGGCGGTTAAGGCTCATGAACTCCCTGTCGTGTATGACGAAGCCATCGTCGATGCTTTTAGCAGTAATCTTGAGGCACAGCAAGAAAGGTATCTTGCCAAGGACTGACAGAAGATGCTGTGTCACAGACATTGTGGTCGAAATACATAGCTTAGTGAGGTCACAAAATAAGGGAAGGAAATTAGACAATGTGGTTGAGCTGGGGTTGCCGTGTAGCTTGAGTGAGGTCAGATGATATGAATGCCCTGCCCCCGAACTGTGGTGTTGACATAGTTGATCTAGAGCAGTCAGGGAGCCTTGTGATAAACCTTGGAAGTAAAGGGACAGGGAGCGAACGGTGCCCTTAGGCATAGCAGCTTCAATGTACTTTTGGATGGCCTCGGAAAGGTGATTATTCATGTCGACCTGACCTTGTCCAGTTTCATCAGAGGCACACCATATCTTGACCTTATTCAACCTTTTCATACGGTCCATAAGCTGCAAATATCCCCGACCCTTGTCAGCCACGAATCCAGCTATGGTCTCTAACATACATTCTTTTGGTAGTTTCTCTGTCTTGACTGGGTCTTGAAACTTAAACTTTCCAATCAGATGAATCAAACAGGGTAGTCCAATAGCTTCCACTGGTAGCACATTTACACTTGTCTTGCTTACATCAAGTGTCTCCAGCAACTTCAACTGTGCAATTTCCTTGGGTATCTCTGTGATATTAGGCCCAAGGCTTAGATATCTCAGATTCCATAGCTTGCATATGCCTTTGACATGATGATCTTTTACATCAGTACACCCTTCCAGGTCCAACACTCTTGTAAGTTTGTACTTGCTGAAACTAGAAAGACCTTCACCTGCATCCCCTAAGACTGTCAAAGATCGGACACGATATAAGTCAACACCAGACATCACCGTTCCAGAATTTGTACCATGGATAAAAAAGTGACGGGCTTCATTGTGCTCATCACCAAAGGGCATGATGAATTTCATGGACATGGATTTGTGCAACACGAACACGTGCATGATACTATGTGTTTTGCACGTCTTCCCTGTAGTAATGTTGGCTGGAACAACAGGCAGAATGATACTCCGCTTCATAAATGTCTCGAAGTTTTTCTCAGCTAAACTTTGGTCCTTACCTTTAGGATGGCGTGCATATCCTTCAGCCAACCATCGCCTGATTATGACATTCTTCTTGAGGGGGTGATCCATTGGGAATATACCGAGATACAATAGGCAGGTCCTGACCATGTAATCAGATAGACTGGTGTAATTTTCCCTAAGCACACATCGAAGTTTTGCAAAATTAGGCTCATCATCTTTGCGTTCAAGAAACCCACCCAGGTTGTTGCATAATCTGATGCAAGATTCCCCCGTCAAATCATTTTCACAGCTCAATTCGCTGGCCACACTATGAAGAGCAAGCGGAAGACCACCACATTGCTTGAGGAGGTCTTCCACACCATCCACTAACCCAGGTGTATCTCTTCCAAGCAGAGCTATCTTTTTAGAATCTTCTTTTCCAAGACTTCTCATGGTGTATACACAACCAAAGGTACGTCTATCCTCATCCCGGTGATGAGTGCAGGTGCAGCATTTATTAGCTATGGAACGACTTCTTGTTGTCACTATTATTCGGCCATTACCCTAAAGGCATTCTTCAATGTATCCCAATGCGTGGAGTGCTTATCCTTAATGTCGTCAATAACGATTAAATACCTGACAGATAAATTAACATATTGAAGTAAGGCCAGTCCCATTATTAATTTTATGCCAATTTGCTATGTATTTTAGATACTCCCTCCGTCCCGGTTTATAAGTCTTGCACGCATCGCTAGATCGTTAATATGACCAACGTAATATCAATTATATTTTACAGAGGGAGTACTCAATATAGGTGTTCAACAACGTTTCCCACAAGCTGCAGGAAACTGGACACTCGTCACACTCATTTTTTGAACTTTTCAATCAGGGCCAAGCGAGCAGACATTACAGCGCCAATACAAATCTTGTTAGCCGGTTTCTATGGGTTAAACCTGGCCCAACTTAAACACCTCGATACTCCATTCCATCTAGTTGTATCTTATGTGATCCACATAATCAATACATTAGTTCCGACTTTTATTAAAAATCCATGAGTCTAACTGAATGATGAGTAATTTTTTTTAATGATTCATGTGTTGATTTGTGTGAAGAGATCAGACGCTATCAACTTCATTATGTTTCATTAGCAGTAGCTTTTAGCCAATCCAAGTCTTCAATTAGCCACCGTTTGTATACTGAATCTATTAGGCGTGATTTTCTCTTCTGCGGCTAAATCGTTGAATATCCCATAGAACAACGTAATGAAGGTCTTTTTTTGTTGCGACAACGTGTGACGAATGTGCCATGGTACATATGGGATTAGCCCCTCCATTTAAATACCATGTTTTCTTACATTTTTTAGTTTAACATACATATTTTGCTGCTCGTATATTCAGATGCATTAAAAAAGGCTAACATATGTTTATTTGTTAGTGACAAATAACTAATTAACCTCTGAATAAATATATTACAAATCTGAAAGGCAATATTTAAAATGTGTGTTCCTAATGTTTCATATACAAATTCCTACATGTTTCCTTAGACAAGAAAAAGAAATGTTGTTGATGGGACTTCGTGTGTTGCAAACTTGTAATATGTGTGGTAGCCCATGCAGCTGCACGAGTTGAGATTTGCTTACATATGCAAGATTTGCGTTACCATTGAAAGCTCTGTTTTCATAAGTAGACCAATTTCTACATGATTTAAGACTTGAGCTGTAAAAACTTGAACTGAAATAATGCAATAAATAGTACTATATGCACCAATCGATAGCCCCCCCCCCCCCCCCCCCCCCCCCCCCCCCCCCCCCCCCCCCCCCCCCCCCCCCGCCCTTTCTTTGTTTAAAAAAAAACATGATTTAAGGCTAGCTTGTACTCCAACTGCTTACTAGGTAAAACCGAAAATATCTGCTCATAGGAATTAAGTATGCTCACCTGTTTTCCATGCCCCCTGGACCAAGCTGATCGCTTATATTTTGCAGGATCCCGTTGGCATCCATATTGTCCAGCGAGTGACCGTCAACCCAAGCACAATGCCTCGCTTGTTCATCGTGGACCTTGTCGTAGACTACCCTTGCAAGGGTTGTCTTCCCCGAACCACCAAATCCCACTAGGGCGACCACCCGCAGGAGGGTTGCAGCCTGGATGTCAGTGTCCTCTGCTTCATCTTCGTTTGGTTCGACGTCAAGCAGCCTACGAAGATCCATGGTAGCCTCTTTGATGCCAACGGGAGTAATATTTTGCACATATTCCACGGCTGGCGCAGCCTCCACAGTAACAACAGCATCCAACGCCCGTTTGCGGGCTTCTTCCACGCGATTCCTCAACTCCTTGATCTTGGCGGCAAACCGGAGACGGCGGCGGGTCGTCTTGATCGCGTGAACAGACCGACGAGTCTATGACGCTTCCGGCTTGCATGTCACGCGGTGCAGGAAACGCTCTATGCAATCTTCGATGTCATGAGTCAGTTCGCGGATCTCTTCGCCATAAGCACTCGCGACGGCGGCCGTGGGAGGAGCAGCTCGCTGCTGATCATCCACGGCTGCCGCCAAGATGTCAAGATCTCTTTTCAGTGATCTGCTTTCCATCTTGATATCCTTCCAGCCCTGATACTTGTTAGCGAGCACCTTGTCGAGTCTTCCCACGACGATGTTCGCGAAAGCACTCGTCGCCGCTTTCAACCCGGCTACCTCCACCGCGTTACCATCCCTGAATCGATTGCTTTGGTGGATCAGGCGTCAAGAGAGGATGCGAGAGGAGGAAGAAAAAAGGCATAAGCATTCAAGATGGAAAACAGGTGCAACGTCGTTACTCTGTGTGTGCATAAGTTATAACTAGGGGCCAGATACACTTGGGAGAGTATAATTATTTTGTATGAGTTGCAAACCAACAATCTCTATCATGCTAATGAGCTGTCCCAAGGTCAATAGTGGAGTCGTTATTCAGCAACAATAATTGACGGAAAAAACAACGATGATCACTCTCATGATGAGCTGTTCGGATAGTGAAGGCGTCCTTAAGTTACAAGTTGCAACAATAATTAACTCCAGAAAAAACCAATGACAGGATGAGCTGTTCTAATAGTGACGTTGTCGATTAAGCCAATCTTCTGTAGATGATCGATCGGCCGTACTAACCACATATGTGTTGTTTATTTTTAACGTGAACGAGCCAACGAGGCCCTTTATGTCTTGTTTGCTAGCTGGGTCTTTCATGGGCCTTTTTCACGTATAGTACGTGTGCTAGTACGCACCTAGGATGCAGGAATGAATTTTTTCTTCGCTTTTCTTTCTTAGATCGATGGATGAAAGAGACTAAGGGAGTGACAGACACAAGGTTATATTTTATTAAAATAAATAAAATATCAAATATCAGTTTAAAATAATTAAAAATCTTAGTTAAAACCTAATCGCAGCCGGGGAAACAAATTAATTACAACCTGGTTGCAACTGAAAAATCTCACTTGTAGCTAGGAAAGAAATCACAGCTACAACGCACTTGAGAAAACATCAGTTACAACCAACTTACAACTAAAAAAAACTCAGTTGCAACCCGGTTACAGCTAGAAATATCAACTGTAACTCCACTTGCAAGTTGAAAAAAAAACCTCACTTACAACTCACTTGCAACTGGAAAAAAACCCAGTAGCAACCCGGTTGCAACTGGGAAAAATCAAGTGTAACCTTACTTGCAAGTAGAAAAAAACCTCATTTACAACTCACTTGTAACTGGAAAAATATCAGTTGCAACCCACTTGGAACTGAAAAAAACTCAGTTGGTTGTAACTGGAAAAAAATCAAGTGTTACCTCACTTGCAACTAGAAAAAAAACCCACTTACAACTCACTTGCAACTAAGAAAACACTAGTTGCAACCCACTTGCAACTGAAAAAAAAACTCAGTTGCAACCGGTTGCAACTGGAAGAATTGAGTGTTATCTCACTCGCAACTAGACAAAAAAAACCCACTTACAACTCACCTGCAACTAAGAAAACACTAGTTACAACCCACTTGTAACTGGAAAAAAAACTCAGTTGCAACCCGCACTAGTAGGGAAATACCTTTCTGTGGATTCCCTATCTGTGGCGCACCAAACCGACCATGCGCCACAAAAAAAATTCTGTGGCGCACCATTCCGAATGCGCCACAAAATACTGTGGCGCATACGTGCATGCGTGCGCCACAGAAACATGGTGGGTCCCGCCACCACAAATATCTGGTGACCTTTTTGTGGCGCATCTGCATGGATGCGCCACAGAAATTATACTTTCTGTGGCGCATCCATCCAGATGCGCCACAAAAATTCGGTGGGGCCCCCTCCAATGATTGCATTGGTTATCTGTGGCGCATGCAGCACGTGCGCCACAGAAAACATGGTGCGGCCCCACCAATAATTTAAGGGGCAACATTCTGTGGCGCATGCATCATGGTGCGCCACAGAAAGACATGTTTCTGTGGCGCACCATGATGCATGCGCCACAGAATGTTGCCCCAGATCTACAAAAAGGTGGCAACCCCTCTACCTACCACCATTTACTTCTTCTCTTCTTCCTCCTCCACCTCCACCTAGCTCGTATTTCTCTTCCCTCCCCTCCTATTTTGCCCATAGTTTTCTCCATTTTTTTTAGTTAAACCTATTTTGTTTGATAGATTATTGGTGAGGGTTTAGGAGAGCCTCCAATACATCTCTTTTTGTCCACTAGTTTCTCTCCAACATCACACGCTCTCTCATCGATCGCGGTCACGTCTCGGCACCGAATCTACTAGGTGAGACATGGATCTACATGGATGATGAACATGCATATGCATGTTTGGTGGCGGGCGGTGTGTGTATGGCCGGATGTGTGTCGTGGTTGTTTGTGTTCCGACCATGGTGTCGTGTATGTGGATGTTGCCGGCAACATGATTTGTGAAATGTCTGCAGGTACCCATGAGGCCCTTGAGTTTGCCGGCAAATTTGGGTACTCCATATGTCCTACTTTTAGGAGAGGTCATGCCGAATTTTTTTGTGAATTTTGGCATGAGACTTTGCTAAAAATAGGACATATGGGGTATTGCGACTAATGCATGGGCCAACTAATGTGTGTGCATGCATGTTGCGGTTCTAATTAACATACTCTTGTTTGTGCTCTATGTATACCGCGTAGGCCGCAACCATGGTCGTCAGGATGAGCTCCGGTCGAATCAGTAGATACAAGGAAAAAGCGAAGGCGGACATGATTCGGTGCAACAGGCGCCAGATAAGATGTCCGTGTCGAAAATGCAAACTCGTGAGCTGGATCGACCCTGATTCCGGACAATTGGAGGATCACCTGCTCAGGCGCGGTTTCATGTTAGGCTTCAACCATGACGAAGGAGATGTCGGCGGACAAGATCATCATGATCATGACGAAGGAGATGTCGGCGGACAAGATCATCATGACGAAGGAGATGCCGGCGAACAAGATCATCATGGTGACGAAGGAGATGCCGGCGGACACGGTCATGATGAAGGAGTAGATGGTGGTGGAGAAGACGCGAACACGCAGACCTCGCTAATTTCGGCCTTGCAGGACCCTCATGTTCAAGAACTGCTACTCAAGGAGACGAGCAACGACAGAGCTGCAGCCAGAGAGAAAGCCAAGCTGGCGCAAATGGAGATAGACGGGAAGACTCCGTTGTATCCTGGGTGCCGGCCACAGGATACGCGCTTGCAAGTAACGCTTGATGCTCTGGAGATGAAGTCGGAAAACAAATGGACCGACGTGAGCTTCAACAAGAACATGAAATTCTTCCACGATCGTCTTCCCGAGGGGAACACATTGCCAACTAGTATCGAGGATGCCAAGAAAGTCGTGTGCCCTCTTGACCTACCGCACGTTAAATACCACGCCTGCATCAATGATTGCGCAATTTATCGGGGCGAGTACAAGGACAGATACACATGTCCGGTGTGCGGCCAAGGACGGTACAAGAGTGGGAAGGACAAGAAAGTTCCTCGAAAAGTGGTATGGTACTTTCCTATCACTCCCCGTCTGCAGCGGTATTTCGTAGACCCTAAGGAAGCAAAGCTCATGCAATGGCATGCGGAAAGGGAGAAGCCCCAAGAAGATCCGGAGAAGGGAAAGATCCTGACACACCCTTCAGATGCTAGCCAGTGGGAAGCATTGGACATGGCCTTCGAAAATTTTGGGGCGACGCAAGGAACGTCAGGCTGGGTATGAGCACCGATGGACTCAATCCGTTCGGCAACCAGAGTAGCACCCATAGCACCTGGCCCGTATTTGTATGGCCTTACAACCTTCCCCCGTGGTTGTGCACGAAGCAAAGGTACATACACATGAGTATTCTCATTCAGGGGCCGAAACAACCAGGTATCGACATACATCTGTATCTCGGGCTGTTGAAAGAGGAGTTAGCCACGTTGTGGGAGACGCCAGCCCGTACGTGGGACGCCTACACAGCTGATTATTTTGATATGAGAGCCGCGTTGTTCACGACGGTGCAGGACTATCCTGGTTGCTCATATGTATCGGCCCAGGTAGGTCACGGATTTTGCGCATGTGTCAAGTGCATGGATAAGACCCCGCATCTCCAGCTACCAAGGGATCCCGGGTCTTCGAAAACCGTGTTCCCAGGGGCTCGAAGGTGGCTTCGCATGGATCACCCGTGGAGAAAACGCGGTGATTTGTTCAATGGTAAAGACGAGCCCGAAAGAGCCCCGTGCCCGAGGAGCGGCACAGAAATCGACGAGCTTTTGAAAAACTGGAAGGAGTGCCCAGCGCCGGGAAAGAAGCGACCGAAGGTAGATCCACTGCTGGGTGTATGGAAAGCGAGGTCTGTTTTCCACGACTTGGAGTACTGGAAGGTCCTCAAGACGCCACATAGCCTCGATATGATGCACATTACGAAGAATGTTACCGAGAGTCTGCTTGGCACACTTTGCCACATGTCGGATAAGACCAAGGATGGGACGAAAGCAAGATACGATCTGAAATGGCTTGGCATCAGGAAAGAACTTCAGGCCCCCGATAGTGATGACGACGATGATGATGATGATCAGACAGAAGGGACTCAAGGTCGCCGCAAAAGGGCAAAGAAGAACACGGTGATGCTTCCCGCTGCCTGCTTCAGTATGAGTCCGGAGGAGCTCGAGCAGTTTTTCAGGTGCCTTCTAGGAGTCAAAGTTCCTCACGGTTACTCGGGGAAGATAAGCAGATATCTGGATGCAACAAAGAAGAGGTTCACCGGGATGAAGTCTCACGATTGTCACGTGCTGATGACACAGATACTTCCCGTTGCGATCCGAGGGTTAATGGATGAGCACGTCCGTGATACGTTGTCTGCCCTTTGCAACTTTATCGACGTCGTCAGCAGGAAGTCGATCGGCGTGAAGCAGCTCGACATGCTTGAGGAAGAGATCGTGGTGATACTATGCGAGCTCGAGATTTACTTCCCGCCCGCATTCATTGATATCTGCGTGCATCTCCTTCTCCATGTCGTTGATGACATCAGGCAGCTCGGTCCGACGTTCCTGCACTACATGATGCCGTTCGAAAGGCAGAACGGTGTCATGAAAGGATACGTTCGCAACAGGGCCCGTCCAGACGCAAGCATGGCCAAGGGATTTTTAACCTACGAGTGCATCTCCTTCTGCCAGAATTATCTAAGGACCGAGAACGAGGATGTCGGTCTGCCCACCAGGACACACCTCGGCAGGCTCGATGGAGTTGGTCACCACGACGGCTACCGCTCAATCTTTGTCGGCATTCATGGTAAAAAACGACCTCGACAGGGCTCACCGGGTCTACAACACTTAAAAGTGACCGAATATTATGTGGAAGAGCACAAAATCTTAATCGAGCAGAATTACGTCGACATGAGACGGCAGAGGAAGAAGGGAGACGTAATCAGAGAGCACAACTCCAGCTTGACGCGTTGGTTCAAGAAAAGGCAACTGCTTGAAGCAGAGAGCAGGAAGCCATCTACGGAAGAGGAAAAACTCATATTCTCCTTATCACAGGGCCCCGGGCAGAACGTAAAGACCTATCAGTCGTACGACATCGGCGGTTTCAGATTCTGCACCGAGGAAAAGGACAGGTATAGCGAATATCAAAACTCAGGAGTAACTATGCTATCCTACGCCGATGACGAGGCTACTGTCAAGGAAAGATTCTTCGGAAGGATCGAGGAGATATGGGAGCTCAACTACTGTGGAGAGTTGGTGCCAATGTTCCGTGTGAGATGGGCCAAGGACGTCGTCAAAGAAGACCGGTATTTTACCACCATGGTTATACCCGATGCCAAATCGAAGAACGCCTCCGCAAAAAATGAGCCATGGGTACTCGCTAGCCAAGTTGAGCAATGTTTCTTCATTACCGACCCGTCAAAGCCTAGCCGTGTTGTCGTGAGGAGGGGCAAGAGGAGCATCATCGGAATGGAAGGAGATGCCAACGAGGAAGACTTGGACAAAAACGGCGATCCGAAGATCGAGGAGGAGTTCGACAAGTACTTCGACATGCCGACTACTAGTAAACAAAGAAGGAAGACATCCCTACCTACTAAAGGCTGTCCGTTCACGCGAAGAAATCTCAAGATGCCCGGCCTAAAGTATTCAACCGCGAAGAAGGGAAAGAAGAGAAGCTAGCTCGGAACCGGCCGGGACGAAGAAGACTTTTTTGGTGTATTAATTTGTGTGTGTGTGTGACAGACAATCATATATATGTATATCATGAATAAAATAATGGTATACTAACAAATGTGTGTATATTCTTTTTTTAATGTATGTATGTTCTTTCTTTAAATATAACCAAAATGTTTTTTTTAAAGAACAACAAATGTGTTTGTGTTTTTAAAGGAAAAACAAATGTGTTTGTGTTTTTTAAAAGAAATACAAATTCATGCCAACGAATTTTGTGGCGCATCCTCCACCTGATGCGCCACAGAATTATGGAATTCTGTGGCGCATCTGCTGGGGATGCGTGGGATGCGCCACAGAATTCTGGCACTTAGCCATATTTTGGCTCGGCCTCTCTTTCGCGCCCACACACGCGCCCACACGCCACGCACCCGACACGGCGCCCACGACGCGCCCGGCGACGTCCTCCCCACGGCGGCCACCTCCCGCGCCGGCGACCTCCCCTCCCCCGCCGATCTCGCCGCCGCGACCTCCTCTTTCGCGCCCCGCCCTCGCCCGCCCCGCGCTCGCCGCGCCCCTCCCTCCAAGCGCCCTCGCCGCGCCCCGCCCTCGCCGTGCCCCACACCTCGACACCGACGCCGCCGGCCTCGACACCGCCGTCCTCTCCATCCCCTCCCCGAGGTGCTGCCTCTCTTCCATCCCTCTCCCTCCCCCCACACCTGCACATAAGGTGTTTGGTGAAATGCCAAACCAATTTTTTTGAAAAAATTGATGATTTGGTTGTTGATTGCTTGCTGCAAGTAGTTGTTAATACTTCTAGTTGCTGCTAGTGGTGTTTAGTCAATTTTGGAGACCAAAAAAATTTGAAATTTTGCTAAGTTAAATATGGTCACTGTTTAAACATACCTACAAAAATGCCTTCAATTAAGGTTCTAGATGTATTCAAAAAATTATTTCTGGGGTTAATTATGAAGTACTAACTTAGTACAAGAGATCCATGAGGGTTAATGTGAAATAGGATCAAGATTTGATGCTTTAGAAATGCTCCAAAGTTGGTACTTTTTAAAGGAAATGAAGATATATATGGATGTGAATTTTCTTTTTTTTTTCTTGTGCAGACCACCGGCTTCGACTACATCAACTATCTCCTCAACTACAGTTCCCCCTTTGGTGAGCTATTGGTTAACCCGGTGACCATGTGTTCTGTGCTACCACGACCATCGTGTCGTGGTTGTTTGTGTTCCGACCAGCGTGTCGTGTATGTGGATGTTGCCGGCCGTAGATACCGGCAACATGATTTGTGAAATCTATGCAGGTAACCATGAGGCCCTTGAGTTTGCCGGAACGTCGATTAACTTCCGTTCCGGCAAATTCGGGTACTCCATATGTCCCTTTTTTAGCAAAGGTCATGCCGAATTTTTTCGTGAATTTTGGCATGACTTTGCTAAAAATAGGACATGTGGAGATGTGGATGTGGTATTGTGTTTGTTGTCGGCCGGCAGATGTGGATATGTGTTTGTTGTTGGCCGGCCGGAGATGCCGGCAACATGATTTGTGAAATGTCTGCAGGTACCCATGAGGCCCTTGAGTTTGCCGGAACGTCGATTAACTTCCGTTCCGGCAAATTCGGGTACTCCATATGTCCCTTTTTTAGCAAAGGTCATGCCGAAAAATTTCGTGAATTTTGGCATGGCTTTGCTAAAAACAAGACATATGGGGTATTGCGACTAATGCATGGGCCGGGTATCTTAGTACTTAATTAAGTGATTTTTTTCTTATATTTGGTGTACTAACTTCGACATTTTTTTCTTATAGGTGAGACGAACATGGCTGACAATAACGAGGCCGGGGGTTCTCGAACAGGAGGCGAGGAACCGATAGAGGAAAATAGTATGATTCAGACGGTCATCGCACAGGCAGTGACAACGACGTTCACGTCGATCTTTACTACCGTCTGTGAGTCTGTCAGGGTTTGGATTGAGGGAGGGAGAAAAGGGCCTCCCCCAGTGATCAGCTTCGGCTCCAACAAGTACTCAATCAATGTGCCTACTACAGAAGATGCACCCCCAGCATCCCCAGAGGTAAAGAAGAAGAAGCACAGGAAGAGAAGTAAGCCAGCTCCTAAGACGACTATCCGGGGTATGAAGACATGGTATCACCCCGTGCGGATGGCTTGAGCCGAGTTCATGAAGCTGGTCAACCGATCCTGTCTCGGGACTGCTCCACCTCGCAGACGGATGCATGCTCTCTTTGCAAAATGCTATCTTGACGTGAGAGAGCAACCTTCTTAAAGAAGATAATCCAAATTACCCGGTGTTCACTGTCAAGGTGCCAAAAGACTTGGCCGAGTTCGTCCATGAAACCCCGCGGATCTGTTTTTCATATCGTACGAGGACGTCTTCATGCTGTTTCACTTTAGACGGCTGGACTATAACTTGGTCCGCCTATACGTGCTCAACCAGGCGATGAGGATCAGGAGAGATAATACCCCGTACATCAAGGTAGTGGATCCCTACTACATGCGTGACAGCCTGCTGGTGGAAGGATCAACGACACGGGCCAAGGCCACGAAGTTCCTCCAGAGAATCATGCTGAACAACCAGGATAAGAACAACTTTCTTATGCCTTTCTTTTCCGAGTAAGTACACATCCGGTCGCCGCCGTCGTATCTTATGCTTTCTTATAGATTTCTTCCGTTGTTGATCATTTCCAACATTCCGTTTCAATTGTGTTGAGCAGTGATGAGTACGCAGTACTCATCGTCGTAAGCCCGATGTGGTCCGTTGCCACTTATTTCGACTCGGGGAGTCTTAAATACTACACCAGAATAAAGGGTGTTCTCGATGAGGCTCTCGAGGGCTATGCCCAAAAGGGAGGTTACTTCCACAAAGAAAAGAATGGGGAACGTTTAACGAAGGACAACAAACACATTTTCTGGCATGGGACCGGGTTCCATTGCATCAAGCATGCGCCTGGCAGCATGAAGGATGCCTTCTACGTCCTCCATCACATTAAAGGGCTTATCCGGGATGTAGAGACAACGAGGTGGCCATCTAGTCTCCAAGAATGGAGCAAAAATGCGAGAGAAATCACCGATTCTGAGCTTAGAGAAGACTTCCATCGCATCCAGAGGCAGTTATCGCAAATCATTTTGGAAGATGTCATGGAAGCAGGGGGGTCCTTACACAACGCCAGAGGTAGGATGTATTGTAAAAGAAAGCCTTGCCTCACTCGATAGAAGTGCTTCTTTATTTTCTTTATTATAGACTTATCCACTTAATTAGATGAATAAATCATACTCTATTTATATTATTAATCAAATATATATCCCAATTCATATCCAGGGTTGTCTAAGTGGGAGATCGAAGAACGCCTAGACAAGCAAAATGACATGAGGACGTGGATGACGAAAGACTGCTATAAACCGTTCCCGGAGCCGATACACCAGAAGGCTCAATCCTACCAGTGGAGCTAGACGTGTTCTCCGTCAGCGACCCAGCAAGAGACCCCAGCAGCGACTCAAGAAGAAGAGACTCCAGCGGCGACTCAAGAAGAGACTCCAGCGGTTCCTCCCGCACCCTCGACAAGTGGGCTGAGGCTGAGAAGCCAGATTCAGCGTGGGGCGCAGGAGCCCGACGATGATAAGTGGGCCCTAGTGATTGCTTAGACATTGAGTCGCCGCTGGAGTCTCTTCTTCTTGAGTCACTGCTGTGGGGTCTCTTGCTGAGACGGTGAAATGGCACATCGTTGTATCCATCTCCAGGGTTGCATCAGAGGGAAATCGATGACAACTTTATTTGTACTATGACTTATGTGACATGAGATGAACTTTTGTACAATTAATTTGTCACTTAATTGTCACTATATATGTATGTATCTCGGGCTCTAAGTGGTGATGTACATATTTATCTGTCTGTTTTAATACTGTGTCAAAATATATTACTGTTTCTATTATTTTCTGTATAAATTCTGTAATATACCTGTATTATTGTCAAATACAGCAAATAATCGATAATACAGCAAATAATCGATAATATATACAACAAATAATTTAGTGGCGCACGGTAAATAATTTTGTGGCGCACCATATTCTGTGGCACACGAACAAAGTGCGCCACAGATACATTATTGTCAAATACAGCAAATAATCGAAATTATTTCGGTGGCGCATGGAAAATAATTTAGTGGCGCACTCTGTTCTGTGGCGCACGTCAGGCCGTGCGCCACAGAAATATTTCTGTGGCGCATTTCTGGAGGTGCGCCACCGAATTGTCTACTTTCTGTGGCGCATGGTTCCGTGCGCCACAGAAATAATATTTTTGTGGTGAGAATTCTGTGGCGCACCGTCCATGCGCCACAGAAACATTTTTTGGTGCGCCACAGAAAGGCACTTCCCTACTAGTGCCGGTTGCAACTGAAAAAAATTAAGTGTAACCCCACTTGCAAGTAGAAAAAAACCTCACTTATAACTCACTTGGAAATGAAAAAACATCAGTTACAACCCACTTACAACTAGAAAAAACACAGTTGCAACCAGGTTGCCACTGGAAAATCAAGTGTAACCCCACTTGCAACTAGAAAAAAGCTCACCTAGAGCATCTCTAGCATAGCCCTTAAAAGTCGCGGAACCTCAAAATAACCATCATAAATGGTTTCAGAACCTTATAAACGGAAATAGCAGAAACCTTAAAAGCCGCCGACCCGTTAACGTTTTTCAGGGCACCCGTGAAATCGCCCCGCGGAACTGCGAATGCACATGTTTTGCCCACGAACCGCCGGGGCCCTGTATATGGCAAAAGCGGTTGGCGGGAGGGACTATTCAGCTCGCGCGACCTCGTCTTCTTCCCTCATCTCACAGCCGACTCCGCCGCCAGCCACGCCGCCTTCGATTGAGACGCTTCCCCCGCCGCATCTGCTGTCGTGAAGCCCCGTCGAGTCGCCCCCTCCCTGGATCTACCTTGCCGGCTGTTTCTGACTCGCCGCCCCGAGTGGAGAGTGCTCCCCAGCCAAATCGCCGCCGCCGCGTCGGATCTATCGGTAAGTGTTTCTCCGATCGATTTAACAATGGTTTCCGTCGGATTAGGCGATACTTATGGTCCGGTATGCATTCCATATGGAGTTGAGCCCGTGCGCCGAGTTTTTGCTGTCGGATTCATCCTCTTTGGATGACTCGGATGTGGAGACATTGTTCGAGAGCCGCCGGCGGCAGATGGTGGTCGCGGTCCTCGCCGTCAAGGAGTTCGAGCATCGGTATGCAAGAACGCGGCAAGGATCCAAAGCTGGTCGCCTTTGCATTCCTCGGAACCACTTCTATGGCAATGAGCTGCTCATGCGAGATTATTTCACCGAGATACCAATGTATTCGGCTCACATCTTCCAGAGAAGGTACCGTGTGCGTCGTTCTCTTTTTGTGAAGATAGTGAAAGCTTGCGAGGCGAACTGCCGTTATTTTACCTAGATCGCATTGAAGCATTTCTTTAGACTTACCGGGAGATTGAAGATGCAAACACACATAAGCAGTTGCAGCTTGACCTAGTTGATCACATCTAGCAGTTGCTTGGGCAGTAATTATGTGTCATTTGTTTCATTTCATTTCATTCATGGGTGATTCAAACAATTGTTTCCATTCGGGACTATTTTTCTATTGATTTATTGTTTAATCCGTGTGATTCGAACTATTATTGTAATAATATGGATTATTATTTGAGCTATACAGCTTGCAATATTTATAATTTAGTTATTATTATTTATTCGTTTTTCAATTTTTATGTCCTTTGTGTTCTGTTTTAACGTTCTGCTTTACGGGTTCTGCTAAGTCGCGCTCGTTTTCGTACAAAAAACGCGAGTTTCGCGAACCTTATATCTGTTTTAAGGTTCCGCGGTTTATGGTTTCTGCTAGAGATGCTCTTACAACTCACTTGCAACTGAAAAAATATCAGTTGCAACCCACTTGTAACTGGAAAAAAACTTATTTGCAACCCAGTTGCAACTGGAAACAACTCGGAAATCTCACTTGCAACTGGAAAAAACCCAGTTGCAACCCACTTGTAACTATGAAGTTCTTAGTTTGGAACCGACTTGCAGCTCCTATTCTATCACAAATAACGATGCGATCCAATGGTTCAACAGTCGACCTAGCTGTAACTTAAAATCTTGTTTCGATCAAGAATTAACAGTAAAAATAACAAAATTATAAAAATAACGAAGTAATCATCTTTATTGAGAATACTCTTTTTATGCACGATATCGACAAGGAGTTTAGTAAACAAAATAAAAGCATTTATAAATTTTTATCCATCTTGATATCCTTCCAGCTCTGGTACTTGTTAGCGAGCACCTTGTCAAGTCTTCCCACGACGATGTTCGCGAAAGCACTCGTCGCCGCTTTCAACACGGCTACCTCCACCGGCGTTACCATCCCTGAATCGATTGCTTTGGTGGATCGGGCGTCAAGAGAGGAGGCGAGAGGAGGAAGAAAAAAGGCACAAGCATTCAAGATGGAAAACAGGTGCAACATCGTTACTCTGTGTGTGCATAAGTTATAACTAGGGGCCAGATACACTTGGGAGAGTATAATTATTTTGTATGAGTTGCAAGTTGAAACATAATTTTCTAGAAAACCAACAATCTCTATCATGATAATGAGCTGTCCCAGGGTCAATAGTGGAGTCGTTATTCAGCAGCAATAATTGACGGGAAAAAACAACGATGATCACTCTCATGATGAGCTGTTCGGATAGTGAAGGCGTCCTTAAGTTACAAGTTGCAACAATAATTTACTCCAGAAAAAACCAATGACAGGATGAGCTGTTCCAATAGTGACGTTGTCGTTGAGGTGCAAGTTGTAATAATAACTAGGCCTCAGGCGATGCATGACGTCACTCTGTTGATCAAGCCAATCTTCTGTAGATGATCGATCGGCCGTACTAACCACATATGTGTTGTTTATTTTTAACGTGAACGAGCCAACGAGGCCCTTTATGTCTTGTTTGCTAGCTGGGTCTTTCATGGACCTTTTTCATGTATAGTACGTGTGCTAGTAGGCACGTAGGATACAGGAATGGATTTTCTCTTCGCATTTCTTTCTTAGATCGATGGATGAAAGAGACTAAGGGAGTGACAGACATAAGGTTATATTTTATTAAAATAAATAAAATATCAAATATCAGTTTAAAATAATTAAAAATCTTAGTTAAAGCCTAATCGCATCCGGGGAAACAAATTAATTACAACCCGGTTGCAACGAAAAATCTCACTTATAGCTAGGAAAGAAATCATAGTTACAACGCACTTGAGAAAACATTAGTTGCAATCAACTTACAACTGAAAAAAAACTCAGTTGCAAGGTTGCAACTAGAAATATCAACTGTAACTCCACTTGCAAGTTGAAAAAAAAAACCTCACGTACAACTCACATGCAACTGGAAAAAAAAACCCAATAGCAACCCGGTTGCAACTGGGAAAAATCAAGTGTTACCTTACTTGCAAGTAGAAAAAAACCTCAATTACAACTCACTTGTAACTGGAAAAATAACAGTTGCAACCCACTTGCAACTGAAAAAAAACTCAGTTGGTTGTAACTGCAAAAAATCAAGTGTCACCTCATTTGCAACTAGAAAAAAACCCACTTACAACTCGCTTGAAACTAAGAAAACACTAGTTGCAACCCGCTTTGCGAGCAGGACCTTCCGACGACGGCTTATGAGGCGACGAGGAAGACCATGACCAGCAGCGTCGGACCAGCCGAGGAGCGGCGGTCATGGCCGCACACCACACGAGCCACGACATGCCAGCAGTTGCGGACACGCTGTCATGCGAGCGAGCCTCTGTGTGCCTTCCCAGGCTCATGCGGCATGAACGAGTCCGTCTAGTGGCAGCATCTGGCTCGCCAGCGACGAGCGGTGCTACCACTGCTTTTTTCTGATTTTTTTATTACCGACGTGTCATATGGCATAACGACAGTAATCAATGAATTAGCACCGGCGAGGGCTGGCCTCAAGCCAATGATATAAAAATAGCACCGGTGTGGGTGCCCTCACGCCAATGATACTAAATAGCACTTGTGTGAGTTTACTCACACGGGCAAAACTCGCTAGAGATCTCGTTTTTCACACCAGTGATTAGACTTTTCCTTTTCCTACTAGTCTATGGTGAAACCACAACTTAAAAGAGACAAGGTAGTGGATCGGAACTTCAACCTTGTGGACAGCATCCGTGCTTGATCTCAGCCTTATTAGTTGGATTGGATGATTAAAATCGTGTACGCTGTCTAAAATGACTATGAGTCATAATCTAATGGGTAATGGGATTCCGCACTTGTTTGGGCAGGCAGAAAGATTTCCAACAACCATCTCCTCACAGCACGGGATACCCTTCCAAAAAAAAAAACATAAGAAGGGTTTCCAACACACATGTGTCTAGCATCTCAATAATGGACACATTTCAGCCCCACATATTTAAGACAGACCGAAGGAGATGCTCTAAGAGATGGAATCATTGCAAAACAAAAATGTCCACTTCTTGTTTTTCTTCCGATAAACACTGACCGGTCCACACATATGGCTTACCCAGTAATCCGGGCCTCTTTACTCCATCCATAACAGGTTCATACACCTAGACAACTTGGAAGGATAGCAAACTCATATAGAGGTCATGCAAGTCCACCCTTACCACTTCTTGCACAATAATCTGGAGAGCTCCCGATTCTTTCGTTCCTTGATTTCTTCTTCCTACGTACAGCTACGCATCTTTCGTTCCAAATCAATGTTGTTAGCAATAATACTATTATTATTAAAAGCAGAGAGGACTAATATTAGTCTCTGTTTTGGTTCGCTTCAGAAACAAAGGTCACCGGAGATGGAGGCCCCGATCAGTGCTTCCCAGGGAGCCATGCGGTCTCTTCCTAGGAAGCTGGAATCGTTGCTATCGGGATCCAAGCACAAGCTGCGTGAGGTGGAGAAGAAGAAGCTCCGCGTCCTCCAAGCAGATCTCCAAGAAATTATAGACAAGTACCTGATTGAGCCATCAGAGGTGGTGTTCCCTGCCTCGACGGCCAACTCTTGGATGAAAGATGTGCGCGACCTGTCATATGACATCGACGACTTCATCTACGAGCTCGCCCATGTCGTCGGCGGCGGTGCCAGGATCAGCGTCGTCCAGAAACCCCCCCGCTTCAAGGTCTCTCTGTTTCCGGAGAAGCTGAGACGGCGCCGATGGGTCACCGACGAGATCTCGCGATTGAGGACTCGCGTCGAGGAAGCAATTCGGCTGCACAAAGAATGTCTGGGTAATTGCAAGTGGCGGCCCATCATCACTGGTCAGCCTCCTCCATCCCCATGTGGCCGCCTTGTTGGTGTGGACAGCTCCATCCAACAGCTCTGCGACTTGCTGGCTAACGATGGACAGCCCGGGCACAGGGTGGTGTCCATTGTTGGACCTGGTGGGGTTGGTAAGACCACCCTCGCCAGAGAAGTGTACCGTAGGCTTGGAGGCCAGTTCCAGTGTCTGGCTTTTGTGCGGACATCGCCAAAAGCAGACATGAAGGGGCTCCTTACCAGCCTACTCTCGCAAGTTCGACGGCGCCGCCACGTCCCCGACAATGCTCTCGACGTGCATAAACTCGTCGTCAACATCAACGAACACCTACGAGATAAGACGTAAGTGTTTCTCCACATATTTCTTACCACATAAATACAAAACTATTTTAATAACAGTGCTCTTTATCGAAAAAATTCAGAACTATTGGTAAATTGTGTGGGGGTATACATTCGAAATCGCGCCGTAGCTCTATGTGAATGCAAATATCTTAGCACGGTTACTGAGCGACACAATGAAGAGAGTGAAGTCGTAATTTAGCTAACATGTAGCCATATGCAAAAAAGGTTGCTAGTCTTACCATATGTATGCATAAGCCCAACACTATTAGGGAAATGGCTACCAGTGGCCTGCCATTTTCATAATTAGTGGCGACGATGTGGCACATCATTGCTGATATGCTACTGATAATTTATTCACAAAAAAAGATATGCTGTTGATATTTAGTATATTTAGTACTAGTGGCGTTTGACGGACACGCCCACACCACTAGTAACGCTTTTTAGTGATGTGTTAGTGGACTACACGACACGGGTAACAATTAGTGGATTTTTTCAAAAAAATCCATAATACGCCGCCGCCATATACAACGTTATATACACCGCAGTGCCGCTGATGTGGAGCGGAAGAGCATGCTAGGGACGACCGGAGGGAGGTGCACGCGGTGGACAGGCGTGGCAGGCGGCGGACAAGGTCGTGGTGGTCGCAGCTTAGCAGCGGCATCGTCACATCGACGGAGGACGTCAGCTGGCAGCCGGAGGCGGGGCTTTTTTGTCGATGGAAGGAACCCAAAAATGGGGCTCCCAATTTCATATCGTCCTCCTCGTCGCTGTCGTCGGGGTCAGCCTCATCTTCATCTGTCGGGTGCTCCTCCTTCGAATCATTGTTGTCAGAGGAGGTATCGCCGGAAGAGGAACTCGGAGACGGTGGGTTGGGGTCCGAGGCGTCTCCACCGTACCAGGGGAGAAGTCCTCCTGGTATTCCGTGCTAGCGTCGTTGATAGGGGCGTCCTGAAACCACCTATCGGTCATGGCAATGGGGTTTTTATTGCAGAGTACACAAGGTTATTTTCGGTGGAACAATTAACTGCAGTAAGGTGATTGATAATTATGTTTGTCAATTTTGAAGATATCATCAATAAAACCAGTCATAACAAGTTCTTCCTCACCTCCATAAATTAGTAATGTATATATCCTTAGTGTTTTCCAAGTACTCGCTCTGTATCAAAATATAAGTCACACTTGCTCATTACCAAACATATGTATCTAGACATGTTTTAGTGCAAGATTCATGTTAAGGATATTTTGAATCACTACCAATTGACCATGACCTACATCAGCTTGATATCTGGTCATAACAAATTAACATTTATAGCGCGGGAAACATTTGGTCGAGTATACAACATGGCATACATAATGAATCTTACTAATAGGCTCTTGCTCATTAGAAGCCAAATGACATTAGTCTTGTTTGGACTAATGCCATGTGAAATGGGCAAAAGCCATTTCTTTGTCTCTTTAGCGTGTTTTGTTCCTTTTAAACAATATGTTGATATGCGTGCTCTACCGCAATCTACTTAGCCTCTTTGATATATACCTATAGATTTTTGTTCGCATGAAATATGTTGACACTCCTAAGTCATCTATATATGAGATCGCCAATACGAGCTCTCACTAATCTTCTTGTAAACACAAGGTCTTCCTATTTATGAAGTCAATTTGACACCTCATTTTTTTTCCAGAATAGTTATCTCATGGATATAGTTGTTTAGGGTGCACATCACGATTTCAATCCATCAACTATCATATCATCAATCATCGCTCTTACGTCCTACCAAGAGGTGGTTGTGCTTATTGTGGGACGGTTAATGATTTAATAATATTTTTTTGGCAGGTACTTAATTGTAATTGAAGATTTGTGGGCATTATCAACCTGGGACCTTGTTAATCGTGCGCTGCCGAAGGGAAATTCTCGCAGTCGAATATTAACAACGACAGAAGTTGACGTAATAGCCCAGACATGTTGTGCAGATAATTGCAAGTTTATTCCTGCACAGAAAGAAGATATCTCCAAATATATCCCTTCGGAGAAAGAAGATAAACCCAAATATATGCCTTCGAAGGAAAAAAATATCCCCATGTATATGCGTACACAAATAGAAAATAATTCCAAGTATATCATCAAGAAGGAACCACTTAGTGAAGATGAGTCAAGAGAACTATTTTCAAACAGAGCTTTTGGCAAGCAAGCTGAATGTCCTCCAGGCATCAAGGAAGTTTCAAGTGAAATTATAAAAAAAAGTGGCAGGTTGTCGCTAGGAATTAGTATATTGGCCGGTCTCTTGGCACACCATCCAGCCAGCAGCATAGAGCAATGGAATTACATAAGTAATTCACTGAGTTCTGATTTGACAACACATGCTAGTTTGGAAAACATAAATCAAGTTCTTAACATTGGCTATGACAATCTTCCTCACCATTTGAAAGCATGCATGCTATATCTGTGTCTGTATGAGGAGGACTGCATAATCTGGAAGGATGATTTGGTGAAGCAGTGGATAGCCGAAGGTTTCATCTCTGTAGTGAAAGGGGAAGACGAGGAAGAAGTTGCACGCAGCTACTTTGGTGAGCTTGTTAACAGGGGAATGGTCCAACCTGTGGATACCAATTGCAGTGATGAAATTATGTCATGTACAGTGCACCACATGGTACTTCACTTCATTAGAGACAAATCCATGGAAGAGAATTTCTGCATTGTAATAGATCATTCTCAGACCACCATAAGGCTTGCTGACAAGGTTCGTCGGCTAGCCCTCCACTTGGGAGGTGTGGAACATGCCACAGCGCCCTGGCGAGAGGATATGAGACTGTCAAAAGTTCGGTCAGTTTCCTTCTTTGGATTTCACAAGTGCATGCCTTCAGTTGCGGAGTTCCGGTTTCTTCAGGTTTTGAATCTTAAATTACTGGTTTATCATCCTGATAACATGATGACTCACAACCTTACTGGATCAGATGACCCGAGTGGCAACCTTACTGGAGCTGATGACCTGACGGACAAACTCAGTGAACCTGATGGCTTCAGTTATAACCTCACGGAAATTTCGGAACTCCTCCGACTGAGGTATTTTTATCTCGATGCATGTAATATGAGAGTGGCGCTTCCAACCCAGATGCAACAGCTAAAAGATTTAGTGGCATGGGAAATTGATGCCGAAGTAGCTGCAGTTCCATCAGACATTGTTGATATGCCGAGCTTGTTGTACCTCCGAATTCCCAGCAAGGCTCATCTGCCAACTGGTATTTGCCGCATGACCTCTCTTCGCACTCTGGGTGTCTTAGATCTCAGCAAGAACTCAACTGAAGACGTCATGAGCCTCACTGGGCTGACCAATCTCCAGAATCTTCGTCTCACATGTTGCACACTACAGCCTGATAACCTGGAAAAGAACCTGGAATGCCTGGGCACGGTAATTCCGAAACTGAGCAATCTCAAATGTGTAACTCTGGTACCTGCAGTCTCCACTCATTTTAATGGTCAGCATGATGTCGGTGCTTCAAGCATGAGCACTTCCTGGAATGCTCTTCTTCCGGCCCTTCTTCAGAGACTAGAATTGTCACGGCGCTGCTGCCACTTCTCCAGCCTACCTGGGTGGACCAAAGAACTTACCAAACTATGCAGTTTAAAGATATCAGTTAGGAAGGTGTCGAAGGAAGATGTTTTTATTCTCAAAGGTTTGCCCTCCCTATTCGCTCTCTCGTTGTTCATCTGGACTGCCCCCGCAGGAAGGATCATCTTTGACAATGATGGATTCTCGGTTCTCAAGTACTTCAAGTTTGTGTGTGCTGCACCATGCCTGAAGTTTTTGGATGCAGCAATGCCCAATGTCAGAAAGCTTAAGCTAGGTTTCAATGCTAATAGAATGGAACAATACAACTTGGATGCGGCTAGGTTTGAGCGCCTGACCGGTCTCAACGAGATCTCCATAAAAATTGGGGCCACCAGTGTTGATGAAGGCGAAAGAAATTCTGCACATTCAGTGTTGACTGACGCCATTGGCATGCATCCAAGCACCCCCATCATCAATGTACATTGGGTGGATTGGAATTTCTGTGGTGAAGACGAGAAACACACCAAGCCACTAGAAGAATTGCGAGGCCAGACTTCGCAAAAGCAATATGTGACAACAGTGGAAAGCTCAGATTTGATTTTCAAAAAGGAGGCAAAGCCCCAGGCATCTGCATTGATCGATACACACATAGTGGAAAGATCAGATGAACATGGAAAGCCAGAGATAAACTTGGAAGAAGATGCAAAGAAACAACCTGATACAAGGTACTGCCAGTATAAGTGCAATTTAATTTAACAGACATTTAATTCCTGCTCCGATGTTAACGGGATGTCAATGGCTTGCTGTCACCAGGACTTATGCTGCACCAGATACAACCTTACATTTGAAGAATATAGGTAATCTTCTCTTTCCCTCTCTTTTCAGCGCTCGTCCTGTCAAATGAGCTTGTTGCTAAAAGTTTTCACCACCACTTCACTTGTTTCTGTTACTCCATAACGATGAACAAGTTTACTTTTTGATAATGGTAACGATGAACAAGCTATGTTCATAAAGTCACGTAAATTACTAGCTTTCAGCCTACCTGTAGATCTACTTTTCTTTAACATACAGATAGAGTAGCCAATATATTCGAATCAATCAAACCAATCTACTTTTTTCTTTCCTTTACAGATCTTAAGTTACCATTAAGTGAGAAACATGCAAACAAAGTTGCCGAGAAGCACGAGATTGACAGTGGTGGGTATGGTAAAATTGACAAGGTATCATCACTTATTGTATTAATTACTTGTCTTTCGAGTGAGATTAGCACACATAGTCAGACTACTCAAAGCAATTTGAATATGCTACTACTGCAGGGAAACTGAATGAATGCACTTAAGACAAAACTTTAAAATTTATACCGGCAGGAAGCTCAAAAAATACCTCGAATCTTTGAGGCATTTATGCAACTAGCTTTAAAAGAGGGGCAGCACTAGGCTTCAACCCGCTGGATGACAGGAAAATCAGTCACCTTCCCGGGTTCCAGATTTAACTTTCATGCACAATATTTTCGTGTATTAGGAATATCATTGCAACATTTTCCCTGTATTCTTATAAAATATTGCAAAAACTGCACAACAATTTTAATCAAAAGCATGCAAAAACTTGTGGGCATAAAACAAACTCCCCTTGGTTGCAACAAATAAGTTTAAATGGGTCAGCATACCCACAACAATTTTAATTAAAAGCATGCAAAAACTTGTGGGCATAAAACAAACTCCCCTTGGTTGCAACAAATAAGTTTAAATGGGTCAGCATACCCATAGAATGATAGTCAAACACGTACAACATACAGAAACAAGGCAACCAAAAAAAATGGAGACCCAAATATGGAGAAACAAATTTGCAGCATAGGTTCAACGCTTCCCAATAGACTTCCTAGATTATTCCAACATGCGGCTCGTATATATAGCATGATACATTGTATGTGTATTGCCCACCTTCTTTCCATTATTCCGGATTTTAAGTTCTACTCGTTGGTGCATGGAGTTGAATATGGTATCAGAGCAGAGCTGTTGGGTTAAAGTCTGGCATTAACACTAAAAAAATGATGTTTCTCTTTCTATCCACGTATTGGCCTTATCGAGTCACACATGAGATTATTAAAGTTTAGGCCATAGTCACACATGAGATGGGGTGTTATAACATATGTGGATTACCCAAGTTCTTTCCACCAGTACGGACTTTTCGTTCGACTAGATGGTGCATGAAACTTAACATGGCATCAAAGATTTCAAGTCTTAGCTCTCGCAATTTTAAAAAATGCGCTTACCACTTTTGTATCCACGTATAGACCTTATCGATTCCTACTCACGTGAAAGGGGGCGTTACGGTGTATATGATTGCCTAACTTCTTTCCATTATTTTGGACTTTTAATTCAATTGGTTGGTATGTGAATCTTAATATGGTATCAAAGTAGAGGTCTTGGGTTCAAGTCTTGGCTTTCCCAGTTTGATAAGAAAAAGGGTCTTGCCCTCTTTCTGTCCACGTATAGCCCTTATCGAGTCATACGCAAAATTTTGTTCATGTGTAGGCCTCATCGAGTCACAGGTAGCAGGGGTGTCATAGTATATGTTGGATTCTCCACATTCTTTCCATCATCCTGACTTTTGGTCCTACTGTTGGGTGCATGAAATTTGACATGGTATCGGAGCAGAGGTGGATAAAGTCTCGGCTTTCGCAATTTAATAAAATATTACTTTTGACCTCGTATAGGCCTTATCGAGTTATATGTGAGAATTATATTTACGCGTAGACCTCATCGAGTCACACGTGAGAAGGGGTGTTGCAGAATAGAAAGAAGTTCAATGCGGCGAAATTAACACTGTATTTCTTGTGCATTGAGTAACCTAGGGGCCAAATAAACCGTGTAATTCAAATTAACCTTTGCTTGCGCTAACCCAACTCTATACATTGCTTACGTCGCCGCCGTGCATTGATCCACCGGCCTTTGACGTCACGCGGGCCACCCTGCGCCACCATCTTCCTAGCCAGCTCCTATCTTCTCTTTGGAAAAAAGAAGGCCGAGACTTTTGTGTTACCCGTGAGATCTTGCTACGAGAGAGAGAGAGTGAGAGAGGGGAGTGTGTTCCAAATGCTAGGAAATGGTTTGCCTCAATTTTCTCATTGTATTCCTCCCTCTAAATAGGGACAGAGCAGCCGGGCTGCATAAGTCAACTATCCGGTCACATCGCTGCGACGTGACCGGTCATCCCATGCCCTGTCTACCTGACGCGCCACTGTTGATGACGTCATGACTAAGAAACACTGTAGGTGACGTCTAGCACGTCCTATCTACCTACTATGTACTGATGCGTCAGCATTACTTCAGGACACAGGCTACAGGACAAAAGTCCTCGCACCCGAAGAACCTGGCGACTACTGCAACTCGGGACAGGCCCCGGAGTCGAACACATCCTCGACTTGGGACAGACGCCGAAGTCGGCACCCTCTAACTTTTCGACTCCCAAGGATCATCGACTGGACACACAAGCCTATTTCCAACAATCACTCGCTAGGCTTGAGTTCCGGAGACACCTCTACCATGCCGATCCTTGTTCGCAGCTCCGCCAGGCGGACTCGTCCAAGTGGCTTGGTCAGCATGTCCGCGAGTTGGTGTTCAATGGGCACGAACTCCAGCTCAACCTTCTTCGCCTCCACGCAGTCTCGAATGAAGTGGTACTTCAGGTCGATATGCTTTGATCGCTCGTGGAAGACGGGATTCTTGGCGAGCGCGATAGCCGACTTGTTGTCGACCTTGAGTACCACGTGCTCAGCTTCGCCGTTGCTGAACTCGGACAGCAACCGAGCCAGCCAGATCCCCTGGCAAGCAGCTGTGGCAGCCGCCACATACTCCGACTCGCAGCTCGACAGAGCCATGACCTTCTGCTTGAGTGACTGCCAGGTCACTGGGCTGCTCCCAAGGAAGTACAGCGTACCCGACGTACTCTTGCGCGAGTCGACGTCGCCCGCCAGGTCGCTGTCGCTGTAGCCGACCAGGCGCGGTGTACCTGCACTCCTCCCATACATACATCCGAGTCGCGGAGACTCGGCGATGTAGCGTAGAATGTGCTTCACGGCCGCGAGGTGCTCCAGAGTTGGAGCCTCCATGAACCGCGATACGAACCCAACTACGAAGGTCAGGTCCAGCCTCATCTGCACCAAGTACCGGAGGCTCCCGACTATGCTCCGGTACTCGGTAGCATCTGTCGCGGGTGCCATGCTGCACTTGGACAGCTTGAAGCGCGGCTCCATGGGTGCGTGGACGGGGTTGCACCCGCCCATCCCCGCCTTCTCCAGCAGCTTCAAGGCATAGGTACCCTGCGAGATGTCGATCCCGCTGTGTCCTTGTCGAACCTCGATGCCGAGGTAGTAGCTCAGCAACCCGAGGTCGGACATCTAGAATAGGCTCCGCATCTCCAGCTTGAATCTGTCGATGTCACTGGAATCCGAGCCCGTGATCACCAAGTCGTCGACGTAGACACCGACTAGAAGCCGGCTTGGAGTTGCTCCTCGCGCGTACATGCCATGCTCCGACTTGCACCTTGCGAAGCCGAGCTTGACGAGGCATGCATCGAGCTTGGTGTTCCATGCCCTTGATGCCTGCTTGAGGCCGTAGAGCGCCTTGTCGAGTCGAAGCACCAGGTGCTCCTTCCGCTTTGTAGCGAAGCTAGTTGGCTGCTGCACATACACCTCTTCCTCCAATTCGCCGTTGAGGAAGGCTGACTTGACATCCATGTGGTGGACGTCCCACCCCGCACTCACCGCCACGGCTAGCAGTAGCCTGACAGACTCGAGCCAGGCCACGGGTGCGAAGACCTCGTCGTAGTCGACCCCGTGCCGCTGCACATAGCCCTTCGCCACCAGGCGAGCCTTGTGCTTATGGACTGCGCCGTGCGTGTCCTTCTTGGCGCGTCCTTCTTCACCTTGTACACCCACTTCAGGCCGATCGCGTGGTGACCTGGTGGTAAGGTGGCTAGCCTCCAAGTCGAGTTGGACTCGATGGCCTCCAGCTCCTGCATCGCCAGCCTCCAGCTGGCATGCCTCTTCGCCTCATCAAATGAGCCTGGCTCTTCGGAGGCAAGGTACATCCGGCTCAAGTGCCGAACCCACTTCGAGCACGTTCTGCAGAGTGCGGAACCGGTGATCAAAGCTCATGTCATCTTCTGCATCGAGCATACCTGAGTACCTCGAGGGCGGTGTGACGAACTCGACGCCAGAGACAGCCGGAGTCGAAGACTCGGTTGTCGGGTGCTCCGGTGTTGTTGGAGAACCAGCTGGGGATGCACTCCCGACTCCTGGAGTCGGCGAGTCTGGAGCCGGTGAGTCGGCAGGACCCGCACTCCCGTCTCTCGGAGTTGGCTGCGGCTCGAACACCATGTGCTCGACCGCGAATGTGTCGACTCCGAAAGTGTTCACCGGAATGTCCGGCGAACTCCAGTCCCAGCGCGTGTTGTCGTCGAACACGGCATCTCGCGTGATGGTTACGCGGTTAGTCACCGGGTCATAGGCCCGATAACCCTTCGTCTTAGGTTGGTACCCGACGAAGATCATCGGCCTGCTCCGGTCATCGGGCTTCTTCAGCCCGGGGCGCGTCTCTCTGACGTGCACCACGCACCCGAACGTGCGCAGGAAGCTCACATTCGGCTTGCGGCCATGCCAGGACTCGAACGGCGTCTTGCCGTCCACGCTCTTGGTGGGTGACCTATTCAAGATGAACACGGCCGTTGTCACTGCCTCACCCCAGAATTCTCCAGGGACCTTCTTGGCCTTCAGCAGACTGCGGGCCATGCCCACAATCGTCTGGTTGCGTCGCTCCACGACGCCGTTCTGCTGTGGGGAGTACGGAGCTGTCAGGTGACGCTCCACTCCGAGCTCAGCGCAGTATGCTGTGAAGGACCCGGAGGTGAATTCGCCTCCGCGATCCGTGCGCAGCGTGCGCAGCTTGCAGCCGGATTCCGACTCGGCTCCCGCCTGGAGTCGAATGATGGCGGCTGCGTCCTCGTCCTTCGTCGAGAGAAGGGCGAGCCACATGTACCGCGACAGGTCGTCCACCAGCAGGAGGAAGTACCTCTTCCCGCTCGGTGTGGCCGGGGTGATCGGCCCACAGAGGTCACCGTGGACCAACCCGAGTCGCTCCTTCGCCCGGAATTTCGCTTGCTTTGTGAATGTGTCTCGCCTCTGCTTCCCTGCTAGGCAGGCGTCGCAGAACTGGTTCACGTGCTCCACCAGAGGGAGGCCACGCACCATCTCGCCCTTCGCCAGTCGGCGCAAGCTGTCGAAGTTGAGGTGCCCGAACCGTGCATGCCAAGTCCACGCCGGGTCGTCACCGGTGCTCACAACTAGGCACACCGGCTGCGCGACTCGCGCGTGCAGCTTGTACATCCTGTTCGGCTCTCGCCTGACCTTGATCAGGAGCTGCCGCTCCCTATCATGCACCCGGAGGATCCCATCCTCGATCAGCACCTGGCAGCCGTTCTCGTCGAACTGGCCCAGGCTGATGATTTCTGTGTTCAGTCGAGGTATGTAGTATACCCCAGTGATGGCCCGATGCTCGCCTGACTTGCAGACGGAGAGCACCGTCCCCTGCCCGCAGATGTCGACTCGCGAGCCGTCGCCGAACTTGATAGTTCCGGTGACGCTTGTGTCGAGCTCCGCGAACGCGGCACGGTCACCAGTCATATGATTGGTGGCGTCCGAGTCGTGGTACCAGACGCCCTTCTTGGCGTCCCCCTCTTGCGCCAGGTTGACCTGCGACTTCTCCTCTAGCATGAGGAGGACCGGCTCCTTGCGGGTCGGGTCGGCCAGCTCCTCCCGAGCTGCCTTGGTCGACTCCTCCCGAGTCAATGCTATCGAGTCCTTGCGACTCGATGAAGATGTCGAGTCCTCCTGACTTGACACTCCCGGGTCCTTGCGACCCGAGATGGCCGACTCCTCTCGAGTCGCCGAGCCTAGCTCCTCCCGAGCTGGGGCAGTCGAGTCCTTGCAACCCGACGAAGCCGTCGACTCCTCTCGAGTCAACGTGTCCCACTCCGCGATCCAACGGATCGGCGTGAGTTCCTCCGGAGGAGTCAACGATCCCTTCGACTCCGCCACCAGTCGAGTCGCTGACTCTGCCACTGGTCGAGACAAGGGTGCCGCCTCCGAGGTGCTCGACTCTGCCTGGCGAGTCGAAGCAGTGGGGCAGACGCGATGGTACAGGCCTCCACCATCAGGAGCGCGTTGTCATCTTCGTCGTCTCCGCCACGGACGAGGTGTGCCTCCGCACCCTCTGCGCGGACGAGGTGTGCTTCCTCGCGCTTCTTGCGGCAGTCCCGTACCCAATGGCCGGCGACTCCGCAGTACCTGCACGTGTCTTTCGACGTGCCAGGGTTCCCGGCTGCGCGATCCAAGCTGCCCCTGCCGCGACCGCGCGGCTTGCCTCCACCGCGTCTGGCATGGCTGGAGGATCCACCTCCGTCCTGTGGACGCATCCAAGAGAACCACTCCTCCTCCGTGAGGAGTAGTTTCCCAGCCTGCTTGGCCTCCGGCTTCTCCGCCTCATGTCGCTCCTCGGCCGTTTGAGGCGTCCGATGAGCTCCTCCATGGGGAGCTTGTCGAGGTCGAGCAGAGTCTCAATAGAGCATGCCGTCTGCGAGAACCTCATGGGAACGACCGAGAGAAACTTACGGATAGTGTCCAGCTCGGTGATGGTGACGCCGAGCACCCCAAGCTGCGACACGAGTGACGACAGCCGCATGGCGAAGTCGTCGATGTTCTCGGCGTCGCCGAACTTGATGGCCTCGTACTGCTTCTTGAGCGCCGTCGCCTTCGCTTCCCGGACACAGGTGTCCCCGACCCTCATCGTCTTGATCGTGTCCCACGCCTCCTTGGCCGTCTTCTTTGAAGCCAGTGTGAAGATCATCTCCGGCGGGACGGCCAGCAGCACGTACTCCAGCGCTGCCCGGTCCGTCTCCCGCTCCTCCGTGCCATCGTGCACGGCGGCCCAAACGCGGCGTGCCTCAAGCTTCACTTGCATGAGCAGCGCCCAGTCCGCGTAGTTTGACCGCGTGAGCAGCGGCCACGAACTACCGGCCTCCCGCACAACCCGCTAGACTGCCAGCGTGCTCGCGGCCTCCTTCACCTCCGCCGGCATGAGCGCCTTGCTTTCGCCCATCTCCGGTGAGATCTCTCAAGAAGTTAGGCTCTCATACCAATTGTTACCCGTGAGATCTTGCTACGAGAGAGAGAGTGAGAGAGGGGAGTGTGTTCCAAATGCTAGGAAATGGTTTGCCTCAATTTTCTCATTGGATTCCTCTCTCTAAATAGGGGTAGAGCAGCCGCGCTATCTAAGTCAACTATCCGGTCACATCGCTGCGACGTGACCGGTCATCCCATGCCCTGTCTACCTGACGCGCCACTGTTGACGACGTCATGACTAAGAAACACTGTAGGTGACGTCTAGCATGTCCTATCTACCTACTGATGCTGACGCATCACTTCAGGACACAAGCTACAGGACAAAAGTCCTCGCACCCGAAGAACCTGGCGACTGCTTCGAATCGGGACAGGCCCCGGAGTCGAACACATCCTCGACTTGGGACAGACCCCGAAGTCGGCACCCTCTAACTTGTCGACTCCCAAGGATCGTCGACTGGACACACAAACCTATTTCCAACATTTTGAAACGTCGGGACCCGGGATGATGTTGACCTCTTTGGCTGCGCGCCTATAAAAACTCGCGGCCAGCATCGTCACTCTTTGTCTCCTAGCCTCCTAGATCACTGGCTCACTGCTCATAGAGCTCGACCATCCCCTAGACAGAAGCGCCACAGACTCCCATCCCACCCTTCCAAATCCATCGATCCCAGACTTCCCAGCTCTGGTTGGGTTGGATCAATGGCCGCGGAGAAGGTGTGTACGAATTTGGATATTTCGTTTCTGGTTTCACTTGTGGTTTTGCACTTTTGCTCTGCCGGTTTGCTGATGATGTCGTTTTGTTGTCTGACGGCCGAATGCAGAAGGTAGTGCTGAAGCTGGAACTGCACGACGACAGGCACAAGCAGAGGGCCATGAATGCCATCAGCGGCCTCCACGGTACTTGCTTAATCCTGTTCTTGCTCTGCCTGTACGTAATTACGGAAGGAATTGACCATAATTTCACACTTCAGTTCTGAGTTTCTGACGACAACCATTGCCGCTGTTTCAGGTGTCGATCAGATCTCCGTGGACATGAAGGAGCAGAAGATGACCGTCATCGGCACGGTCGACCCGGTTGTCGTCGTGGAGAAGCTGCGCGCCAAGTTCTCCGCAAAGATCGTCTCCGTCGGCCCGGCCAAGGAGGAGAAGAAGGACGGCGCCGGAGACAAGAAAGACGGCGACAAGAAGGAAGACGGGAGCAAGCAGGCGGCGTACCCACCACAAGGCTTGCTGACAAGGTTCGTCGGCTAGCCTTCCACTTGGGAGATGTGGAACATGCCACACCTCCCAGGCCAGAGAATATGATACTGTCAAAAGTTCGGTCAGTATCCTTCATTGGATTTCACAAGTGCATGCCTTCAGTTGGGGAGTTCCGGTTTCTTCAGGTTCTGAATCTTAAATTACTGGCTTATCCTGATAACATGATGACTCACAACCTTGCTGGATCAGACGACCCAATTAGTTCAAACTATTAGGCCAGAAAGTGAACTGGAGCTATTAGGCCACTTTGATGAAAGTGTAGAACCAAAGGCCCTCCCATTATCACTTCTTCAACATATCACCAGTGGATTTGCTAATGACAAACAAATTGGCTATGGTTCCTTTGCAATTGTTTATAAGCTACGTACGATTATGGTACCTCTCATATATATGCCCTTCTCTTTTGATCCCGGCTTAACTGAAATTTTAATTGACTCGAACAAAGCATGTTGCGGTTATAGGGAGTGCTTTGGAATGGCACGATTGTTGTGAAGAAGCTTTATGGAACGATTTCTATAGATGAGAATAAATTGACCGAAGTGGTTCGTTGTCTGATGAAGGCAAAGCACAGAAACACAGTACGGTTTCTAGGATACTGCTTTGAGACAGAAGGGAAAACGCAGGGCCGGTCCATACATATCCGGGGCCCTGGGGCGAAACAACAAAAAGGGCCCCTTCTAACATATAAAATTTTCAATGTATTGTATTTCAAAAGCTATCCATACATAGCATAGATTGATGGTATGTGAACTATATAAAACACACACCATAAATTATTTATTTGTAATGTTTCAGAGAACTACATCATATAATAGTCAGTAAACAATTTGTCGGTTGAACCTTTCTCGGATTCTACCAGGTCATCTTTATGTCCCCTACCCAAAACCCTCTACCCCATTCCCTGCATAAGCTTGTAATCTCGGACGCCTGCGCGCGTACCAACTGGAGTATATGAAGCTCTCTCCCTGTCTCAAAAAAATTAAATTTGGAAAGGCAGGGGAACTATGGCGCTATTCAATGGGATTGGAAAATCTGGGGGAGGAGACGAGTCGACGGGATCCTTACCAGTACTAATCCATTGTTTCGGTCGATCCGTCCATGAGTGTTGCGTGTTGGACTGGTGCCTGGTGGGCTTGGTACATCGTGTGGTTTTTCCCTTGTCTTACTGAACCTAATGCGACCTAGTACACTGGAGAACTAACTGGGCCGGGGCCCCTGCCTCCTAGGGGCCCAGGGCGGTCGCCCCGTCACCCCGCCCTATGGGCCGGCCCTGGGAAAACGGTAGAATGGGACGGGAAGCTTGTGTTGGCTGAGTTACGACAAAGATTACTATGTTTTGAATATCTACCTCAAGGGAGCCTTGTCAAGCATATCACCGGTATGATCATATAGCCTTCGTTCGATGTATTTACAGTTTATTCTGATTTTCACCTCCAACGTAGTACGATCGACGGGACATCCATGACGACTTGGTAGCCAATAGAAAAAATCAGTAATTCTGTCCACCACAGTTCGGAAGACATCGCAGAATATTTCATGCATAAATACAGGTGCATGCCCAAATGCAGATTGGCATCAGATTTCTCCACTCTCCAATGGCGAACCTACTGGAGAGAGCTCCTCAGGCACTAACCACCGGCTCCGCCCATCCGCACACGCTTACACTGCTGCAAACCGGCGGCGCAATATTCAGGTGCCATGGCTGCCAGCAGCTCAGCGCAGACAACGCCATGTACCGGTGCCACCCGTGCAGCTTGGACTTCCACCTACCGTGCGCGCTAGCACAGCCCACCATCGCACACCCTCGCTTCGGCGCCTGCGCTTTCACCTTCTTCACCAGTCCCGGCGCCGGCAACAGCAGGACCTGCGACGCGTGCGGCGACCTTGTGCTCGGCTTCCTGTACCAAAGCCAGGGAGGCCAGCTGGACCTCCATCCCTGCTGCGCTTTCCTCAAGGAGAGCATTGTCTCCAATGGCCGCGAGCTCCACACTAGTAGAACGGTTGTAGAGGCCCTTTAGTACCGGCTGTGCAACCGGTACTACTAAAGCGGGACTAAAGGGATACCCTTTAGTACCGGTTGTATCAAAAACCGGTGTTGAAGGCCTCCACGTGGGAGTAGCACAGGGCGCGCGGCGGATTACCTTTAGTACCGGTTGGTTTAATAGGTTCTGCTTTTTTCCCCTTTCGCTTTTTTGTTTCTGTTTTTTTCTTTTCGCTTCTTTTTTGGGGTTTAGGGTTTCTGTTTTTTTTCCTTTTCGCTCATTTTTCAGGATTTCGGAGGAGATCACGTATAAAGTACTCATTACATATATAAGTACTCATTACACATATAAAGTACTCAGCACATATAAAGTACTCATTAATTACATGGAGATCACTGCTTGTACATGGAGGGAGTCTATTTTTCGATATAGTGGAATTCACCGGATTCAGGTATGACATGCGTAAGGAAAAATCCCGCCAATTCCTCCGCAATTGTTTTTACGCGGTTTATTGGCAGGAGCTGGTTCCGCTTCCTTGCCATCTTTAAAAGAAGGAGATCAAATCAGTTATGATCGAAACTAAACACAATTGATGGTAGCAAAAATAAATTTGTGAATGATGTTTACGTACCTCTTGATTTCTTTGACTATTGACTCTCTCATTGACCTTTATGTGGATGTACTCGCAAACGTAGTATCCACATAAATTCGTCCCCTGTGGTTGTAGCAGGCACCACTATACGAGAATAGAATTCAATCAAATAATAATCAAGAGAATGATAATGGTATTGAAACTAAAATTAGAGAGATACGCGGACCTAGGTACGTGGTACTACTTACTTTGTTAGCCTTAAACTCCAGCTTATCTTTCCATTCACCGCGTTCTTCCGTGGTGAACCTTCTCCAAACCCTGCCCGACAAAGAAAATGAATTGAGGAGTTATTACTTACTTTGATATCAGGAAATGAACGAATTAAAGAGGCCGATATAGTGCGATTGAAATTACCTCTGGAGCAATACACGCACGTTTTTGTATTCATCTTGATGTTTCCTCAATGAGTCCCAGACTTCAACTTCTCCAAGATCGATTCTAATGATTAGCAGAATGAAGTGGAACCTGTGCGCACGTTTATATACGCAGTTATTCAGAGCTCATCAATTACACTTAATATCGGGAAAGCAAAATAGAATGTGTACAAGACAGTAATACTCACTTGAAGTTGTAAGGAAAAAGTATTTCTTTTTGCTACTTTGTCGCTTTAAAAACGTTAGCAAAACGTTCTCTGTGTCCTGGGCATACTGTTCTACGGTGACTTCATGAATTTTATCCGGGTCAATGAACCCAATGTCCCAGATTCCATCCACTCTGCATTCACGAATCTTCATTCTGCATAATAGCGTACAAAAGAATATCGTGAGGATAATTACAGGCAATGAACGAGCATAACTAAAGAATTAAATTACACAAATAAATCACTTACAGACAATAGCAGCTGATGATAGCTTTGTCGAGGGCACGTTGATTGTACATCTGAAAAAGTTCGCGGAACTCAACCTGCACAGCATATTCTCGGAAGTAGTGCTGTTACTTAACTCCCGCCATGAAATAGAATCTCCCTTCTTTTGCGGCGGTCATGTACCAGTTATGCAATTTCCATAACTGTGTTGTTAGAGCACTCGGATTTTCGACCAGAGGCAGCCCAGGAGCATATTGATATGCTAACTCCATGATGGGGTAATCTGTCTCGCCATGGATTACAACTTCTCTATGCTCGATTTCCCGAGCAACAATATTATCAGAAGGCACAATGAGCGGGGCGATCGATTGTACTTCTTGTTCTCCGAGCTGGGGAACTTTTTCCCGCATTTCTCTTTTTCCTCTATCTGTGAGCTATGTTGCTTGTCAATACCGCGCTCATAGTCTGAAAGGGGCCTCACTGGAGGGATATATAAGTTGTCAACGGTGCGCTCAAGTGTCTCCCTTGATATGTTCTTCCGAAGTTCCTTTACGGGGTCCTGTTTTTCCTGTTTTTTCTGTGCAAAAAATGCTTTCACCTGGGCACGCGAGCTCTCTTCTAATTCCTCCTTACTCTTCTCGGCAGGTAACTTCTCAGGAGTCTTGACTTTCTTGGGTATGTTTGGACGTTTCTTGACAGGGACCTGTCTTTCCTGAGCATAGTACCAGTCGACGTGAACAGCTTCCGCTTTGCCAAATTACTAGTGGGCGCGTCACTCGGCTGACGGGACGGCACGGGCGATGGACTCGCGGTGGGCACCCAATCGTCGGGGAAGGCGGGTGGACTTTGAGGTGGTGAATTTCTACTCGGAGGAGTCGGTGGCCTTGGCGCCGAGTCTGGAAACATGATGTATTTCTTCTTCCATAGAACGATACCAAGCTCGACTTCTCCCAATGTCTTCTCGCCTTCAGCTCCAGGAATGTCAAGATCCATTGAGTGGAATCCTGACATAACTTTTGTGACCCCGACACGAGCAAATCCAGCTGGAATCTGACCAAAATGGAAGGTTGCTCCAAGTTGATATGGTAAAGCATAGCCATTCGCCACCGGATAACTAATGTTCTTCATTGGCGCATGTAACTCACAATTTGTCTTCTCCGTGATATCATCCACGGGGTAGTGAGCCGCCGACGGTTCATCAACTGCAGGATCTTGTAGCTGCATGGAACCCACGCTGCTTTTCCGCTGAGATGGGCAGACATCGATTGCAGGATCTTCTAGTCGCAGCTGAGATTCCCTTTGCTGGGTACTTGAGTGTAGTTTCTCCTGCACAGCATGCACCTGGCGTTCTAATTCCGAAAACCGGTCCGCCTTCCTCTTCTTACTTCTGCAATGTTTTTTATAAGTTGCAACGTCCGCCGGAAACCCTTGAAGAAAACGAACCCCGCCTCCTCTGCCTCGACATCGTCCCCAGTGTTCTTTATTCCCGAGGGCGAGTGTCAGCTCGTCGTCCTCTCTATCGGGAACATATTTTCCCTCCTTGACCTTTGCTATTGCGTCTTTTAGTTTTTTTACGACTCTTGTAATTCTTTTCTTCCATTTTCCCCTTGGAACAATCAGCCCTGTATCTGGTTGCAACATTGCCCCATGCGCGAACATCCAGAACTTGGACCTATCGGGTCAGTCATCTGTCTCTGGAGTGATCCCTTTTTGACGCGGTTCATTTTCAAAGGCTTCCCACTTAGGCAAGGCAGTCTTGTAGCCACCTGACCCCAAAGTATGGTGATATTTCTTCTTCTTAGCATTCAACTTATTTTGGGCCGATCGGGCCACAGTGACGGCCGATTTCTTATACGCCACAAATTCAGGCCACGCATCTTTTATCTTCTCTAGATATCCAGTGAAATCTGGAGTTACTTTCTCATATCTTTTCCACAATCCTTTCTTCCAGTTGTTGAATTGCTGGGCCATCTTCTTTAGAGTTCACTCCTTGACTTTATCCTTCTTCCTCTCTGGGAGATCTGCCGGTAGGCTGAAAGATGCCAAGATCGAGTCCCAAAGGAGGTATTTAATTCTTTTATCGACATAACTTGCGCCAATGTTGGCTTTCTTCGGCTCATTCCATTCTGCAAGAACTCCGCATTGACCTACATATTTAGTGTAGATTCCTTCGGGTTTCACCGGTTTGCCATCATTAGCAACTTCGTCGATCGACAACTTTGCACCATCTGGCAGCTTTAACCCTTGGTTCGGGCCTCGTTTAGGGACGCTTGGCTTAGATCCAGAGGGCTACAAGAAAAATGTTTCGTTAATAAGTGCAAATCAATTAATGCATCTAGTGATCAACAAGACTTAATATATATATACCTCGCCGGAGTTTTCTAAGGGCACTTCATCGTCGTCTCTTAAATTTTCTAGCTCAAGTCCCTCACGGGAGTCGTTCAAACATTTTGCGCTGAATTCCTCATCATCTTCTTCACCGGAATCTTCTCCATCGGAATTAACTCCAAGGGTCTTCTCAAATATAATTGCTGCCATGTGATCTTCATTCTCGTCGTCTCGAATGAAGGGGACATCGACGTCCTCCATAGCTCAATGTCACTGCAAATTTTTAATTCATAGCATCAAGGTTACAAAGTTTCTAATTTGCTACATTTTCTAACTTTGCCAAGTTTGCTAAGTTTTCAAATTTGCTACATTTTCTAACTTTGCTAAGTTTGCTAAGTTTTCAAAATTTCTAACTTTGTTAAGTTGCTACATTTTCAAATTTTCTAACTTTGCAAAAATTGCTACATTTTCTAATTTGCTACATTTTCTAATTTTGCTAAGATTTCAAAATTTCTACATTTTCTAACTTTGCTAAGTTGTTACATTTTCAAATTTTCTAACTTTGCAAAAATTGCTACATTTTCTAATTTGCTACATTTTCTAATTTTGCTAAGTTTGCTAAGATTTCAAAATTTCTACATTTTCTAACTTTGCTAAGTTTTCAAAATTTCTAACTTTGCTAAGTTGCTACATTTTCAAATTTTCCAACTTTGCAAAAATTGCTGCATTTTCTAATTTGCTACATTTTCTACACCTTAGCTAAAAAAATGAAAGAAAAAAATTGCTACACTAATAATTTGCTACACCTTAGCTAATAATATGCTACACCTTACTAAAATCAAAAAAAATGAAAAAAAAAACCTGAGGGCGCCGGAGATGGTGGTGGCGGCGCACGGCGATGGTGCGGTGGTGGCGCGCGGCGGTGGAGGGCGCCGGAGCAGGGGCACGCCGTGGAAGCCGGAGCAGGGGCGGCGGAGGGGCGCCGGAGCAGGGGCGGCGGAGGGCGCCGGAGAAGGTGCGCGCGGTGGTGGCGCGCGGCGATGGTGCGGTGGTGGCGCGCGGCGGAGGTCGACGCGGCGAGGGAGGGGGCGATGGCGCGGCCGGCCGGAGCAGGGCTTCGCCGGAGCAGGGCGTCATGGAGCTCGAGGCATCGGCGGAGAGGATCAGGACTTGGTCGATTTGGGGATGAATTTGATCGATCCCCTGTTTAAACCGCGCCCAAATGACCTTTAGCACCGGTTGGTAATACCAGCCGGTACTGGTCTTTAGTACCGGCTGGTATTACCAACCGGTGCTAAAGGTCCATTTTGGGTCGCGGCGAAATTTCGCGCGCGAAGCCCACCCCTTTAGTACCGGTATTACCAACCGGTACTAATGAGCTTTTGATTTGTTTTTTATTTTCTGTTATATGTATACGTGTTTTATTTCTTATGTTTTCTGTTTTGATTTATATCTATTTGGTTTCTATTTTGTTTTTTTCTCTAGTTTCTTTTTATTTTATATCTATGTAACTTAATTGTCTAAAAATTTGTAATAATTATCTATTAATTAGTGTAGTAAATTTAGAAATTTTAGCAAATTTGAAAATGTAGCAAATTTAGAAGAGTTAGAAAATTTAGCAAAGTAACGTTATTTGATGATTGTGTTAGCAAAGTTAGAAATCAAAATTAATACTCCATAATTAGTTGCAATATTGTTGTTAAGAACTATTTGTTGCAATTTTTGTATCAATGTTTTGTTTTTTTCTCTAGTTTCTTTTTATTTTATATCTATGTAACTTAATTGTCTAAAAATTTGTAATAATTATCTATTTATTTTAGAAACATCGTTAACAACATCCTCGTGGATTAGGGTTTACCCCGTCGACGACAATACATATAGACCCATGGCAGCGCGTGGCCAGGACACCGATAGCTAGGGGAGGACACGTGACTGACACGAGTCGTGACCGCGAAGCCCGCCTTTAGTCCCGGTTGGTAACACCAACCGGGAGTAAAGAAGCACACGGATCGTGTGTTTCTTTTAAGCGCTTGTGAGCCGTTGGATCAGGGGTGTGTTTCTTTCAAGAACTTGTGAGCCGTTGGATCAGGGGAGGACACGTGACTGATACGAGTCGTGACCGTGAAGCCCGCCTTTAGTCCCGGTTGGTAACACCAACCGGGAGTAAAAAAGCACACGGATCGTGTGTTTCTTTCAATCGCTTGTGAGCCGTTGGATTAGGGGTGTGTTTCTTTCAAGAACTTGTGAGCCGTTGGATCAGGGGTATGTGTTTCTTTTGAGGACAAAACCAGTGTTGGATCAGCCACATGACCCTATATAAACCCCCCTCTCGAACATGTTCGACACTCAATGTAGTTCATTTGATATACAAAGCATTCAGATTCCCTGCATACGTCCAACGGTGCATTTGATATGAGGGCACTCACGAGCCACCGTTGGGTTGTATCCAGGGAAAACCGTGTGTTTTGTTCTATCTACAAAATACTTCAGTTCATCGACCGAATACAAATCATTCAGATTCCCTTCATACAACCCAACGGTGCATTTGATATGCAGGCACTCACGAGCCACCGTTGGGCTGTATGACGGGGAAACCGTGTGCATTTGATAAAAGGTTTAATACATTATTACACATCACCAACAACATCCCTATCTAGTGTTCGCTTTTTTTTTCGCGTGTGTCCCTTTCTTCTGATTGCGCCGTAGCCATGGACAATCTTCATCATTTAACACGATGCTTGGGTCAGTTTTCACTTTGAAGGACGAAATTTCATTAAACTTATTGTAATCTTCTGACATGTCTATCTTATCCTCCACTCCCACGATGTTTCTTTTCCCTGAAAGAACTATGTGGCGCTTTGGCTGATCATATGATGTATCGGCTTGCTTATCTTTTCTTTTTTTCGGTCTGGAAGGCATGTCCTTCACATAGAAAACCTGAGCCACATCATTGGCTAGGACGAATGGCTCGGTGTGGTACCCAAGATTGTTGAGATCCACTGTAGTCATTTCGTACCGCCGGTCTATCTCTACCCCGCCTGACAGGTTGACCCATTTGCACTGAAACAAAGGGATCTTAAAAGAAGGTCCATAGTCAAGTTCCCATATCTGCTGTATGCAACCATAATATGTGTCCTTTGTCCCATTGTCATTTGTTGCATCAAAGCGGACACCACTATTTTGGTTAGTGCTCTTTTTGTCTTGGGTTTCCGTGTAAAATGTATTCCCATTTATCTCGTACCCTTGGAAAGTCAATATAGTCGAAGATGGTGACTGGGCCAACAAGTATAGCTCATCTCCAACAGTGGTGTTATTAATGAGATGTGTACGCAACCAACTGCCGAAAGTTTCCACGTGCTTTCCTTTAATCCAGAAGTTAGTCTGCTCCGGGTATTCGGAGCGTAAAATATCCATGCGTTTCACGATATACGGAGCCACCAATCTGGAATTTTGTAGAACTGTGTAGTGTGCTTGAGTGAAAGAATGCCCGTCCATACTTCTTGTTGCTTTCTTTCCTAGCATGCCTTTTCCACGTAGTCTCCCCTCATGGCGCGATTGAGGAACACCGATCGGCTTAAGATCAGGAATAAAGTCAACACAAAACTCAATGACCTCCTCTGTTCCATAGCCCTTGGACATGCTTCCTTCTGGCCTAGCACGATTATGAACGTATTTCTTTAAGACTCCCATGAACATCACAAAGGGGAACATGTTGTGTAGAAATACAGGACCGAGAATGGAAATCTCTTCGACTAGGTGAACTATGAGGTGCGTCATAATATTGAAGAAGGACGGTGGAAACACCAACTCGAAGCTGACAAGACATTGGACCACACCCGTCTGTAAACTTGGTAGAGTTGCTGGATCGATTACCTTCTGAGAAATTGCATTGAGGAATGCACATAGCTTCACAATGGGTACACGAACATTTTCCGGTAGAAGCCCCCTCAATGCAACCGGAAGTAATTGTGTTATAATCACGTGGCAGTCATGAGACTTCAGGTTTTGGAACTTTTTCTCTACCATGTTTATTATTCCCTTTATATTCGACGAGTAGCCAGACGGGACTTTGATACTGCCCAGGACTTGAAAAAAGATCTCCTTCTCTTCTTTGGTAAGAGCGTAGCTGGCAGCACCTTCATACTTCTCTGGATTCAGGTTGTCTCTTTCGTGCGTATGATGCATGTAAAATGCATACATGAACTTTGCATTATTTTACTTATATTCCAATCATATTTGCATCATATAAGGGTTATATCACTGTTTTATAATGATTATGAGAATATTTCACAGTTTCCCTATTTTTCTGGAATTAACCCTGCGGAGGCAGAAAACCCTATTTTCTATGTTTTGATGTTTCAGGGACCCAAACGATGTCCAAATGACCTGCAAATTTATGAGCATCAATATTTGGAAGGAAGAAGACTTTGGAGCGAAGGAAGCAAACAAGCGGAGTCCCGAGGCCCAAAAGGGGGTGGCCCACGCTGGCCACGTGGGGCCCACCATCTGGAGCCTCGGAGCTCCTTTGCCGTCGATCTTTTTTCCAGAAGCTTCCTCTTGATCTAAAACCGACTATAAAAATAGTCTCCGAGGCTCTTCGGAGAGGAGGCGGCGGAGAAACACAAAACCAAGAAACAGGAGACAGAAGGCTGCCGCCGGAGAAGATCGGAGGGGGGAAACGCCGCCGGAATCACCTCCGGAAGGCTCCTCCATCCCCCCCTCCAGGGTGATCTCCATCAACACCACCGTCAAGACCAGCACCATCTCCATCACCATCTTCGTGATCCACTTCATCCCCCTCATAGTTTGAGATTGTTCGAACCCTAGCTATTGTCTAAGTACTATTCTACATGTTTGTGAATTGCTACTTGTCATTGTCTTGTGGGGAGATTATATCTTCAGATTGTGTTGTATCACTTATTCCATTGAATCATATCATGTCTTCGCGTTGTGAGTAGTTCTCTCATGATCCTGGGGGCATAGGATGGATTGACAATGATTTTCACTTAACTTGTGTTGAGTATTTGGTCAAGTTTTTTATCTTTTATGATTGTCTTGATGTACAATGTATGAAGTGCACTATACATTGAGTAAGGCATGAAGGTGCTATCACACTAATGTAATGAATTGAGGGAGACTTGGGAGGACATGTAAACCCTTGACCGATACATGAAGTTACATTAGGAGGGGATTTATATCGGGGACCTTAGAGTTTAAGGCTATGATAGGACTCTATATCTTAATAATTCTTGTGCAGTCATTTACTTGGCCACATGATCCATCATAAGGGGTTTAGTTTATTTATTTAGCTACACCTAATTATGGCTCCGTCCAAAGAAGATTAAAACTTGACAAAATGTTTACCTTGTTGTTCTTGAAATATCTATGCCATGAAATCCATGTAGCACTTGGGAACGTTCTCCACTTATAAGAAACACACACTTGAGCTTGTCCTCTTGCTGCATAGAGGATTGGGCTTTCTCTCTTTGAGAGCTGTCACTTGCTACTATTTATTTTCAGCATTGCATCCATACATCCAAAAATACCAAAAACACTTGCATCTTTCAATGTTTTATTTATCAATCTTGCTAACCAATACCTTCAGCTCCTCGTGGGTTCGACAACCTTTTCTAATCGAAAGGTACTATAATTGATCTCCTGCACTTGGGAGTTATCAGCGTACGTTGCTGGTCCTGCCGTGCATCCGCTGTATCTTTCGTCTTCCCATACACGCCTATGAAATTTAGCAGGTGCACGCAAAGATTTTTCATCACGTGCATCACGTCGATTGCAGAGCGAACCTCTAGCATTTTCCAATAGGGTAAATCCCAAAATATAGATTTCTTTTTCCACAAGGGTATGTGCTTGTTAGCGTCTTTCGAAACAGATAGACTGCCAGGGCCCTTTCCAAAGATTACTTCTAAATCCTTGACCATGTCATATATAACATCACCATCAGGGCGTGTAGGCTTCGTCCGGTTATCTGCCTCACCTTTGAAATGCTTGCCTCTGTTTCTTACGTGATGCCTGTTTGGAAGAAATCGACGATGTCACAGGTACACATTCTTGTTACCTAAATATATACTGTCAGTCTTATCTAAACAGTGCGTGCATGCATTGTATCCCTTGTTCGACTGTACTGAAATGTTACTAAGAGCAGGCCAATCATTGATGGTTACAAACAGCAACGCTCGTAGGTCAAAATCCTCCTGTTTGTACTCATTCCACACACACGTACACCTTCGTCCGACCACAGCTGTAAAAGTTTGTCAACTAATGGCCTCAGATACACATCAATCTCGTTGCCGGGTTGCTTCGGGCCTTGGATAAGCACTGGCATCAGAATATACTTTTGCTTCATGCACAACCAAGGAGGAAGGTAATAGATACATAGAGTCACGGGCCAGGTGCTATGACTGCTGCTCTGCTCCCCAAACGGATTCAAGCCATCCTTGCGTCAGCTGCAAAATCCCCAAACTCATTGTCGATTTTTCTCCACTGCGACCCATCAGCGGGGTGTCTCAGCATCTTGTCTTCCTTACGGTCTTCTATGTGCCATCGCAACAACTTGGCATGCTCTTTGTTTCGGAACAAATGTTTCAACCGTAGAATTATAGGAGCATACCACATCACCTTGGCAGGAACCCTCTTCCTGGGGCTCGGCTCGCCCTCAACATCACCTGGGTCATCTCGCCCGATCTTAGACCGCAATGCACCGCATATCGGGCATGCATTCAAATTCTCGTACTTCTCACCGCGGTAGAGGATGCAGTCATTGATGTATGCATGTATCTTCTGCACCTCTAATTCTAGAGGGCAGACAATCTTCTTTGCTTCGTACGTATTGTGGGGCAATTCATTATTCCTTGGAAGACTCTTCTTAAATATTTATAGCAACTCTTGAAATGGCTTGTCACATATTCCATTCTTTGCGTTCCACTGCAGCATTTCCAGGGTGGTACCCAGCTTTTTCTGGCCATCTTCACAATTTGGGTACAACAATTTTTTGTGATCCTCTAACATGCGCTCCAACTTCAACCACTCGTTTTCACTTCCGCAGATTATCTGTTCATCAAGAATGACCCAACGAAGATCATCATCGGACTGATCATCAATAATGACCTCATACTCAACTTCGTCTTCCCCCATTGTAGTACCACCGTGTTCAGAGAACACAGGATAGTTGTCATCATCCTCTTCTTCATTGTCTTCCATTATAACCCCTGTTTCTCCGTACTTGGTCCAACAAAAATAATTGGGCATGAAGCCTTCTCACAACAGGTGGGAGTGTATTGTTCTTGCGCAAAGATAATTCCTCTTATTCCCACAGTCATCGCATGGACAAAACATAAAACCATTCTGCTTGTTTAACTTAGCCACTTGGAGAAAATTATGCATGCCATTAATAAACTCGGGACAGCGTCGGTCACCGTACATCCATTCTCGGCTCATCTGCATTATATAAATATATCAAAAACCATTACACTATAGCTATATCATGAATAGAGATACGTGACCAAATTCATTAATACAAGTTCACCACATTTAAACAAAAGTAGAGTAGTGAACAAATCTAATACATAGTTCTCATAAAAATTCATTAATTGAAACTAACATACAACTAGCGAAAGAATTTAAATCCAACGACAAATGCGATCAAAATCGCAACTAAGTTAATTATTGAACCAACAGCATAATGATATCACGCCTCTTGACTAATGACATATTTTCTAATATTTTTAATCTTCAAGCGCATTGCATTCATCTTGATCTCGTGATCCAAGCGCATTGCCTCCATCTTGACCTCGTTATCATCGACGACATCGGCAATCTTGAACTCCCATTTCATCTTCTCTTCGAGACGAAGATCTTCACTTCTTTTCAATTTTGCTTTCAAATCATTGTTTTCTTTTACAAAAAACTCGACAATATGGTCGGTTGGAATTTCCGGTTCAACTACCTCCTAGATAAAAATATATGTACGTCAAGTGGGTCGGCATAATTGTTACAAACACGAAATTAAACAAATATATAGTTATAACAAACAATCGTACCACATCCGAATAATAGAGCGGACGAGAGCCGGTGTGGACAGATGTCAAAAATATGACACTATATATAACAAACAATTATACAAATAAGAAAATTATACAAGTAATAATTATGCATCTAAATCATACAACTAAGATTTTTTAAAATAAAAGATAAAAATAAGAGGTTCACCGAGGTGGTGTCGGTGACGGGGCAGCGCGGGTGATCGACGGCGGTCAGGAAGGGGACGAGACGACACTATAAAAAACCACAAATTATACTTTAATTTGAGCTCAAAATGCATATAAAACAAATGAAATCCTAACTTGGGCATTTCATCAAACACCTTGCTAGCACTACAAAAATCAAACTAGCTAAACTAGCAAAAATGAGCTAAACTTGAAATGCCGAAAGAGAAGATGAAGTTGCTAACCCTTGTATATGTAGGTGCCACCAATCTTGACAAATGTTGGAGAAAAAAGGGGTGAGCTAGAGCTTGGGAGAGCAAAGAGAGAGAAAAAATGGAGTTGTGTTCGAGCTGAAAAATGGAGCTGTGACAGGGAAACCTTTAGTACCGGTTTGTAATACCAACCGGTACCAAAGATGGGCCTTTAGTATCGGTTGGTATTACAAACCGGTACTAAAGGGTCTAGCCGTGGGGCCACCAACGACCACCGCCTGTGCCAACCTTTAGTACCGGTTTGTATTAACAACCGGTACTAAAGATCGGCCTTTAGTACCGGTTAGTAATACAAACCGGTACTAAAGGGTCTCGCCGTGGGCCCCCAGCCGGCTCGCATCTGGAACCGGTACTAATGCCCCCTTTGGTACCGGTTCGAGGTCAACCGGTACAAAAGGGGGCGCACGGATGCCCTGTTTTCTACTAGTGCCACCTCCGCACCCAGCAGGCGGGCGATGCCTGCGACCTGTGCGGCCAGGACAAGAACGGGCGGCGTGGCAAGTTCTGGACCTATGCCTCCTTCCAAGCCAACGGCGGCGTTGTGAGCACGCACGTCGCGTGCCTCTTGTATGGCCACCCTGGACCTGGTACTGGTATGTTCTTCTCAATGTGCTTCTTTACAGTTTGGCAGGAATTACACACAAACTCCATTGCTGACAAGTGTGAGCCTGCATGCATGCAGGAGTTAGCCGTTCCATTTGCACCTCCTCTTCTACTCAGACGCCGGCTCCCAGCCCCAGCCCGAATCAGATGGGGAATGTCGGCGGGAATGTCGTCAACACGGTCCAGACCATCAATACTTTCTACTGCTTTGGCAAGATGGTGAAAGACATCCTTGACGCCATCAACTCTGGGACTCCACGGACACTCTCGGGTGATTACACTCAAGCCGGCCGGCAAGTAACGAAAAGCTACTACAGTGCAGCTCCACGTACTACTTGCCTCTCTTATACTCTATGCGCAAATCCTAAAATAAAGTGCTCCATCGATCGCCCGTATCCATTGAGCACAGTCGCTGAAAACACTCCATCAGCTGTAAGTTTGTAATCTGTATTTTTAATTCCGCCTCAACTCGTACCAAGCTCGATCGGTAGTCACACATTGAGCTACAATGTCGAGTATCCCGGCCCTGTGTAATTTTAATCGACGACCTTTGTTGTGTTTTGTGTCAAATATTGTGTACGTGTTGGGTTAGATTTGGACTTAGAGTTGTATTAGGTGTGGATATGATACGAGTAGTATCAGAGTCGAACTCTTGTACCTGAGCCTCTCATATAATGAGGGGTGCACCACACATGTAACCCATGACGACTTGATAGCAACAGGCACGCAGGGGGAGCCGGCGGCTTGTGCCGGCGCCTAGGACGGCCAGGGTTGCGGTATCAATGGGGAGGAGCGCCCGTAGTCATGACCCGCAGATATAGGCGAGTTCGCCGAACTGCGTTACCAAATCTCGGTGTCGTCATCTTGTTGCGGATTGCTTGGTTCTCGGTAGATCGATTTTGCGCCTACGTCCACAACAACCATGCATGCATGCTTATATATATGCCCCTTTTGTCCACATACAAGATCGCCCGGCGGATCGATTATGAGAAATCTTTCCATTTAATTAATACGGTCGGGAGCCCTCTCGTTTACTTCGGCATAATGCAACATTTTGTCCACTTAGACGAGGCCAAAGAACAAAGAAAGTTAAAAACAAAGCGTATTTGGGTAACCTTTTTTTAGACATAAGGCACGTGGCCAGCTTTAACTTAATAAAGCCACGAATGGCAGAGTACAAGACACGACTGCTTGTAATATTTCTATCATCGGTAGAAATAGTTGTATCTCAGCTACCATCGTCGGCTTGTAATATTTTGATTGGATTTTGCTAGAGGCCGAGTGGGATTCCTGCTGTACATTTTGTTATATGAAATGGTTTTGGGTAGCTTAGTTAGCTGCCTAGCTTGGTGGCATCCTGCCTATACCAGAGGTAACTCTCACCTATTCTTACTTCTACCTTTACAAGAGGCGGCGATTTGGATAGTGGGTCTAGATGCATCCATTAGGTAATTTTTTTGGTTTTTTTTAGAATGTCAAAAAGTTCCAGAAACAAATCCGTATGTACATTACAGCGTGATGTGTTAGCACAAAAATTGGCATGATGAAAAAACTTTTTTAGCAAGCTGTACAAAAAAGACAAAATTCTGACACGTATATATACATTTCTGTATGTCCGAATTTGTCTTTTTTGCACAGGTTGCAAAAAAAGTTTTTTCTTCGCGTAACTTTTTGTGCTGACTTGAAATGTGTTGAACTACATGCAAAAAATTTATTTTGAATTTTTTGACATTTGAAAAATTGTTTTTTCAAATGTTTATATGTTTTTTGACATTTGACGTTGTGAATATCCGGAGAAACCCCTGCTTATATGTTTCTCTACAGTTTTGGCAGTTTTTGCTTGTCATCGTATTACACCGCACTGAAGATCACGGCGACACCTGATGGACCTACAGATGAATATCTTTTTTTTTAGGGAATCTTGTAAAACAAATGGCCTCAAATAAAAAAGGGCCACGCTCACGGATTCCTCAAAAGATAATGCAAATCCCAGCCCTGAGCCCGCACCGGTCGTTGAAATGCTTGCAGAGCTCCCTAAGGAGAGTGGCCTTGCAATTCTGGTGAGACGAGTCCAACTGTTTTGGTCTCAGACTCATTGAATTATTCGCTGAGAATGCCATGGTTCTCGAAGAATTGCATTTCCACCAAAAGTTGTGCGAGCACATAAACCATAAGACTGAAAGGTGGAACTCAAAAAGGAGAAAGTCAGGGGCGACATGTTTTGTGATTTTACCTCTTAAGAGGTGACTGTACACAGAACTTGAATTTTAGTGTGTATACTCTGGTTCTATAGGAAGGAAATTTTGGGCTGAAATGTGCTGGTACATATATCTTGGCTTCATGGCTAGCCCTAACGTATCAAGTTTAAGGTCGAATAAATAACGTATAAATGTTCTGGTATATTTTGGCGTGAGTAACGCATCGTCGATTCCCATCTGCATATACTAGCTAATCCGACGACGATCGACAAAATAAATTAAGATCCATCCACAATGGAAAAAAAAATTAGCAGCGGAAACGCCGCACGATCGATCCAGAAATTAAATAGATCGAGATTCTATATAGACATGGAAAACATATATAGTACGAGATCGATCGGAAATTCAATACGGGTAGTAGGTGCAGATGCACCCACTACCCGGAAAACATTTTTTGAAATGCCAAAAAATTCCAAAAAAAATTTTGCATGCAGCTCATGAAATTTCATGTTGACACAAAAAGTTTCGTGAAGAAAACATTTTTTTTGCAACCTGTGCAAAAAAGACAAATCCGGACACACCGAAACGTATATATACGTGTTAGCTTTTTCTTTTTTTGTACAGATCACAAAAAAAGTTTTTTCACCCTGATTTTTTTTTTTTTGCTAACACATCATGTTGTAATCTACACCCGGATTTTTTTCCGGAATTTTTGACATTCTAAAAAAAAATAAAAAAATTACATAATGGGTGCATATGCACCCATGAGCCAAATCTCCTCCTCCCATGGATTTCAGAATCTTTCGAAGGAGAAATACAATGTGCCACGGGTTTGCAGCCCGCGGTTTGTGACTAGATCTGTTCTGTATGCTGGAACCAGCTGGATGAAACATTTTGAAATAGTTGAGCCGTGTATAGACATGTCAAGTTGTATTATGGACACAGTCTCTAAACCAATTAACATCCATTGGCAATGAAGTTCACAAGTCAGATAACACAGTTCTTATTCAAAGCAAAAGCAGAGTGTCATTGGCATAAATTATCCCAAAATGAACGTACTTAACAATGTGCCTCTGGTTTCCAGCCCGCGGCTTGTGGGGCTAGATCTGTTCCGTATGCTGGTTTGGTGACGCGAAGCGATTCAAAGTTGATGTGCAAGTTGCAGCCGCAATGCCTATCTCGACAGGGCTTCTTTTGTGCTAACTAGGTTTTTTTAGATAAGGGGGTGCGGGTCCCCGGCCTCTGCATCCAAGAGATGCACACAGCCATCCACAATTATTAAACAATCCGAATATTCAATTTTACAATTCAAGGGTCACTTAAGGTGGCTACAAAAATCAACCACTCGAACAGCAAAAATCTAAGCATCTATTCTTCTAGAATGAAGCCACCCAGACCGGTTGAAGATAGCCCGCACGACCGTCAGCAATCGGGTACACCCGGCATCCATAAGACCACGCTGGTCCGCCGGGAGGAGGAATGACCACAGGTGTATCCAGTAGCACGCCTTGTGAATGACCTGCAAATAATGAATAGAATTCGTTTTGTTAAAGACAATATCATTTCTACAATTCCAAATAACCCACAAAATGGCCGCAACGCCAATCCGAATGCGAGCCTTTGTAACTTTATCAATCCCGTTTAATCAAGTACCAAAGATGTTGTTTACATTAGAAGGTGGGGGTATATTAAAAGTGAAATGAACTAGTCGCCAGATATCTCTAGCAAAAGGACATTGGACGAAAAGATGCTCCGCAGACTCATCCGCATGACACTATCTCGACAGGGCTTCTTTTGTGCTAACTAGGTGCAGGCACTATACAGCCCGGTTCTTCTGTAGTTGACGTCGTGATGTGTATCCCTTAACTACTTACTAATGATGGGTGTATGTTAAACTAGCAGTAAGAAGCCATGGTTGCGCGTTGAAAAAATGCCTCAGTAGTTGGCTCATTATTTCCCAAGGAAAATGAAACGGGGGACAGATTATTATCCTTACAACACACTAAACAAAAAATGCGCACACCTCACTGTTAACACAAAATCATGAAGCAAAAAAGCTTGAGTGACTTACATCAAGCAGATCACTGTAGATTTTGCTGAGTTTATCTCACTCTGCAGTAGACAGCTCGATATCATTTGCGGGCGAGATCGGAAGATTCGTAACAAGGGAAATCGATATCCTCCGTACTAGACTGATCGATGTTATGAAGAGAAATCGCAAGTTCCAGCATGCATCAAGAAGAGAAATCCAAGGCTAACCGGCAAGTGAAGAGATTCCAAGAGCAAGTGCCGAGGCGCCGAGTCATTCCGCCGCCGCCGACCGCTGGCGCTCCGCCTCCCTCCATCTCTGGTCTGCGGTGGAACCTCCGCGACGTACTAACAACCCACTCTCAGTCTGGGCCTCATAACGGAGACCACAGAACCCGGGGAGTGAGGAGCTTCGATTCATCGCGCTTAGCGCCACTCCAGCGCCGTGTCGCCTGAAGCTCCTCGTAAATGGGTCGTATTTGGCATAGCCCATTAACAGGTAAGTTAAATATTTATATTCATTTTATATAAAAGCGTATATTGTAAAAAAAATGTTCATGTATGTCAAAAAAGATGTTCATACGTACATGAATAAAATGTTCATACATGTCTATATAAATATTCGTATTTATCTAAATAAATGTTCATACAATAGAAAAGTTGTTTTTATATATGATAAAAATGTCCATACAACTAGTCCTGGCCATGGGAAGCCCGGCCCGAATCCCAGCTCGAAACCCGGCCGGAAAATCTCAGGCTTGGGCCTGAAATGTAGGCTCGACGGCTACGCTGGGTCGGATCTGGGCTTTGCATTTTGACAGTTTTAGGAAGAAACCTGGTCCGTGGCCCGGCTGGCTTTAGGGTTTTTGTGGCTGAGCCGGGCCAGGACGGGCTTGGACTTGAGTTTTCTGTGTCGGGCTTTTATCGGCCTGGCCTAAAGCCCGGCTCGGCCCGAGGTATGGCCAGGTATACATACAAGTATAAATAAATGTTCATGTGTATCTATATGAATGTTCATACGTATCTAAATAAATATTCAAGTGGTAGAAAAGTTGTTTCTATATATGATAAAAATTGTTTATACAGAAAAGTAAACATATTCCAACGGAAAAAAAAACGTTCATGGTACATAAAAGTGTGACAAAAATAGAAAAAAGGAAAAGAAATGAAAAAAGGAAAAAATAGAAAAACAAGAAAAAATAAAAAGTAAACCGAAGAAACCAGAAGAAAAACCTAACTGGAAAAAACCAACGAAACTGTTGAGGTCATGGGACTCGGATACCCTCACAGGGGTAGAACGAGAGGCCCATCCGGCCTAGGACGGCCCAGCGCGAGGACTCAGCATACGACAGAAACCAGGACGTCTTATCAACTTGGAGTATAAGACAAGTCAAGATAAATTGTTCCGGAGTCCTCGGGATATCTTTGTAACTGGCTCAGATCGAATCTAGTGAAAGGGCATTTCTATCCCTAAGTGGTTTTTTGGTGTTTGTTAACGACATAAGTGAAATCTTACCGTGTGCTAAAATACTTTAGGTACATTTGATGAAAAGCACAAGACGGTGATCGACCCCTCAAAAAGGAGAAAAGATCGAAGACGGTGTCCGTAGATTCTTTGTTTTTGAGTCGTAGGGCATCCGTACTATCAAGAGGGGTTGCTCGATGGAAGGTGTGGGGAAATCTTATCACATACACAAACCCAGATTTGCACCCACTAAACCTTCCTATGCAAAGTTGGAGAGAACTCTTAAAGCCTAGCTGTTGTTTGGAAATGGGTCTGGAGACTCCGGTGTGTGTAGGTCGGTGACTCCGGTCTTTCCAGTCCGGAGACTCCGGTGTGTGCAGGCCGGAGACTCCGATCCTACCAGACCGGAGACTCTGGGATTTATTTCCAGACTTAGGCTCCCAAGAGCTGCACCTAGTGGTGCGACTCTCGGGTGCCCTGTCCGGAGTTTTGCCCGGAGACTCTCGGAGTCATCTGCCAGGTCAGAGACTCCGGGCTAAGGGCATGTTCGGATGTGGTCCGGTTTCTCCAAATTCCTCCGATCCAGCTTCCCGCAGCAACTTCTACATCCGGAAGGGAGCAGGAAACGTTCGTTCCTGCTCCTTCGTTTCGCTGGGTCGACAGCCCATTTTCTATAATGCGGCCTGCTAAGAATGGTAACTTCCATCCTGGTCCGGTCCGGGATGCTGATCACTTTCGAAGCCTGTGAGCAAGGCTGGCTGTATTCGGTGGGATTTTGTGTTAGCTGGGCAAGCTAGTTCGGTAACGTTGGCCAGTTTGTTTTTTGGTGCGATTTTTGGCTGTAACAGAGATACCAACAGGAGCTACTGCTGGAAGTGCACGAACAGGAGCTATGGCCGCCGTTGCTACTTCAGGAGGATGACGAGGACGTGGAATCCGGCCGCCGTTGCTGCTTCTTGAAGGACTGATTCCGGCCGCTGCTGTAGCTCGACGAAGGAAGGCCCGCCGCCGGTGCTGCAGCTTGACGGAGGGAGGCCGGTGGCGCAGACGGATGCGTTCGGGCGGAGGTGCAGGGATTGGCGGCGGCGGGTGGCATAGGGATGGGCGGCGGCGGCGGGTGGCACAGGGATGGGCGGCGGCGGCGGGTGATGCTAGGTCATGGGACGGGAGCAGAGTGAGATTGGATCGAGGGGGAGTCGCTCACGAGGATAATAGAAAAGGAGGTCGAACAATTTTTTGACTAGGCGGTGGCATATCCTCCGTAATATCTCGCTGCTCCGCGATCCGTTGCTCCGAGGATCCCCGAAACTGGTGCTCCGAAAATTGTACAGCATAAACGCCCAGCTTCGCGGATCTAGCTCTGTGGATCTGGCCTGTTCGGCACTGCTCCGAGTTGGAGCACCTGGAAGCTGGAAGCCAGGCCACATCCGAACACGCCTTAGTTTCCTGCAACGGCTAGATTTTGAGGGGACCTATATAAGGCCTTCTTCTTCCCCAAGAGCTGGCCACAACTTCATTTCTCTCTCCACCATTGTTGCTAAGCTTTAAAGCACTATATCTCTCATCCAATCCACTCCCAACTCATGCACGGGAGAGTCAGAGCAAGGACAGCAAAGATGTGCATCAGACCAGTCACCCTTGCTTGCATCTAGTGTCCGAGTGTAGTGACTCAGACAATGAGGCCGATACATATACTACTGAGATTGTTTGGCCCACTAAAGCAAAACCCTACTCATGTGATGCTCTTAAGCCGACTCGTCAGAATCGTGTTGAAGACATCATGTTCGGTTTTGACATGGCTAAGTGCGATAGAATATTTGATGCCATGTTAAAAGATAAGCACATAAGAATATCACATACTATACCGTCGTTTGATGAGTTAAAATAGCGAGCTTATTGCAAGTACCATAATTCTTTCTCCCACACTACTAATGATTGCAACGTTTTTCGGCGACAGATCCAATCGGCCATCAATGACGGACGATTGAGCTTTGCTCATTATGGCAGTCGATAGACAGCCATTCCCAATGAGCGTGTTAGACCTGGAGGGGAAGAAGGTACTCCTTTGGCCAGAGGTGGCCAAATCAGCTAACAAAGATAATGTTGTTATTGGTGAGCCCAGGAACAAGGAGAATGACAAGATTTTGGAAAGAGAAGTCGTGCTGAGTCGGGGACCTGATGGCAAGGAGACATTACACATCACTATCAAGAATCCTGCACTTGGGGGACAACCGCAAGCACAGAAGGATTCACCTGCAAAATTCATCAAGCCCAAGAATCCAGAAGTCGGTAAATGGAAGACCAACTGGGTCGAGTCCAAGCATAAATATGTCAAGCCAACTTTTGATAGATTACTCTCCAAGTATGTGAAACAGTCGGCCGGTTTTAACTCCAATCGGCCAGTATGTGGGAAGCAACCAAGGTCACCGTCAGGCGAAAAGTCCTATCGACATGTGAAGCCGACTGGAAAATAGATGTCAATTCCAGGAAGGATATTTCCTACTACCAACATAGAAAGAGCTGTCTGTCATCGGCTTGCTTATCCAACTCCAGGCCGAGTGAACCCTAGTGTCAATCGGCCAGCGAGATGTCCTTCAGATGAGGGTACGCAGAGAACATGGCGCACCAAATCGCCGAGTGCTATGACATTCGAGTCAGGCAAACAGGAACAGAATATTAATGTCGGCGCTATCGTCATAGGCACTCAAGTGCTCAATGTACATCTGCTGGTTGTAATCAACAATCTGGCTAACCCTAAAGGGCCGATACTTACTATCGCGCCTAGACCTGCGGCTAAATATCATGAAGCTAGTACGAGCAACGTCAAGCCTAGGGATCCGAAGTACACTCAGCCCGTGTGGTGTCCTCCAGGATTGACCAAGACTCGGAAAAGGAAGTTGCAATGGTTGATGAATCATGAGAAGGTAGAAAAAGAAGCACATAGGCTAAGAGATGAGTCCTTCAACAAGGATTGTCCCATGATACCTTCTCGGGTGTGGGTGCCTAAACCGACTCATTTGATGACTCCCAGGACGATCACACCGATTCCTGCAACAACTAAAGAAGGGAGCTTGATCGTCACCACACCTACTACTACACTCCCCTCACAAAGCGTAGAAGAGGAGTCGGCAGACTTGTCCGAGCAGAAGTCCGAGTCGGCGAATGTGTCTGAAGATGAGATGACTGATTGTGAGTCAACGCCGACTAGGATGGGCATGGACATTAACATGGTATACATCTACCTACCGAGTTCCATGCTATAGACCTAGAGGGAGAAGTAGCTCAGCTAGACTTAGGTCCCAAGAATGCCATCTTTGAGAAGCCAGAGGAACCGGTGAAGCATCTAAAGATATTATATGTCAAAGGGCACATCAATGGATCACCGGATGATGACGATCTGATGAAGACCAACATGGTATTGAATGTTTTCGAGGGCAAAGAGAGAGTAGAGGCCAAAGGCGTGATCAGCTCAGACCTTACAGTCGGAAGCAAAACTTTGGCCACAACCTTCTTCGTTACTGATGTGCAGGGGAATTATAATGTTACGCTTGGACGTGACTAGCTCCATGCCAACCAATGTGTGTCGTCAACTATGCACCAGCAGTTGATATAGTGGGTCGACGACGAAGTGGAAGTTGTCCATGCGGATGACTCGGCTTGTATTGCTTTGGCCGAGCTGTTGGTAGACTTGCAGCATCCCAATGCTACGCGTCTGTCAGGATGCGATTTGTCTGAGTTCGATTTCCTGAGTGCCACCAGGGACGGATTCGTACCTATTTCTCTAAAGCTGATTGGTAGTGATCAGCTCCGTCACGTTTGATCATATGGATCCCAGTGCCGAGTGTCTACAGAAGCATCTAGAAAAGTATCGGTCCGATAGGAACGATATGCACGAGTCAACAGAAGAACTAGACGACATGGATAAGTTGGGACAGGGCTTCACGTCGGCCGTCCCCTTAGAAGAAATAGACATTGGGGATGGTACTATTCCAAGGCCGACGTTGATAAACAAAAATCTAGAAGGCGTTTACAAGATTGTGTTAATCGAGCTACTGAAAAAATGCGTTGATTGCTTTGCATGGGAATACCATGAGATGCCAGGCTTAAGCCAAGAGCCAGTTGAGCATCGGTTTCCAATAAAGGCCGGCTTCAGAACTCATAAGCAGTCGGCCAGAAAATTCAATCCCAGGATGTATGACCGGATCAAGGAAGAAATCGGCCTACTCCTCAAAGCTAACTTTATAAGGTCGTGCAGGTATGCCGAGTGGATTTCCAACATCGTGCATGTAGAGAAGAAAAGATCCGGCAAGCTTCGGGTGTGCATCGACTTCAGAGACCTGAACAGGGCCAAACCCAAAGACGAATATCTGAAAGGACAAGGATGTCGCCTAGAGGGGGGGGGGAGAATAGGCGATTAAAACTTTTCCGGTTTAGTCTTGATAATTGCGGAATAAAACTATGTGTTTAAATTAACAAGCCAACAACCTAAATAAACTAGGCTCACCTATGTGCACCAACAACTTATGCTAAGCAAGACAAGCAACAAGGTGATAGCAATATAGAATACTTCAAGCACGAAGGCTATCACAAAGTAAAGTGCATAAGTAAAAAGCTCGGGTATAGAAATAACCGAGGCACGCGGAGACGAGGATGTATTCCCGAGTTCCTCCTTGTTAAGGGAGTACTTCTCGTTGGAGAGGTGTGAACCAACACAATGGTTCAACAACCACAAAGGTTTCACCTTCTTCTCCGATGAACCGCACCACAAAGGTTTGGTTCACCTTCCACTATCGGAATCCTTCGAGGCGGAAATCCGGAGCCTTTCAACAACGATCCGGGGCACAACCCACAACGGGATTGGGGGCTCCCGAACAGCTACAAGTGACCACCAAGGGTCTCAACCACCACACGGGCGTCTAGGGTCCAAAGACCCAAGGGTAACAAGTTCACAAGCTTTCAACTTCCACGAATCTTCGTGGAGAGCACACCGATGCACCAAATGCAAAAGGCAAGAGCACAAGTGATCAAATCCTTCACTCCAAAATCCCACCACAAGCAACTAATGCTTATGGGGGAGAAGAGAGGAAGAACAAAGTAGGAGAAACACCAAGAACTCCAAGATCAAGATCTACTAGGTTCCCCTCACTTAGAGGAGAGATGGATTGGTGGAAATGTACATCTAGATCTCCTCTCTCAAATCCCTCAAAGATATGCAAGAATCATGGGAGGAATTGGGAGAGGGGCAAGCTTTCCAAGGTCAACAATGGTGGGGGAGAGAGGGAAAAATGAGCTGTGGAAAACTTAGGCTCTTTGGGGAAGAAGGGGCCTTTTATAGGTCTCCCAAAAAAAGAGCCGTTGCAGGAAAACTGCTTAGACCGGGGACTCCGGGGACACTCCGGGGTCACTCCGGACCCCCCACCCGTGGCTGCCGTCGAAAAACGAAGCGCGCAGACCGGAGACTCCGGTCTGGGACCGGAGACTCCGGCCAGGAAAAAACTGCAGCAACACCGAACACGAAAACTAAGATATCTTGAGCATCCGAACTCCGTTTTCGATGATCTTTGGCTCGTTGGAATCGTAACAAAGAGCTTTACAAGATCATACAGAGAAACATCATAGTCCAACAATAGAGGATAAAACCAAATGGGAAAAGGTTAGACCTCTCGATAAAAGAACAACCGATGAAACCTCCAAACCAAAACCGTAATATGTTTCTCATCCAGACTCCGTTTTGTATGATCTTGGGCTTGTTTGAAAGATAATCACAAGCACAACAAGATTATAAATATACACATCATAGTCCATAATGTGAGGAGGAAACCACAAGTGGAGAGTTTGACCTCTCTTAGAAAAGACAAACCGGTAAAAGCTCCAACATCAACAACACCACAAGATATTCAAATGAAATCCGTTTTTGATGAATTAGAGCTTGGTATGGAGATGAACACAAGCTCTAAATCCTCACATGGATAAAAGCCAAATAAGAACCAAGAAAGATGAAATGCCGAGTATGCAAAGGTTTGAGCTCTCCACAAAGATGCGATCAAGTTACTCACTTGAGAGCCCCTCTTGATAGTACGCCGTCTATCCTATAACCCGGTCTCTCACTAACACCATGAGATCGGTAAAATAGAAAACCTATCAAGATCATACCTTTGCCTTGCGCATTCCACTTGAGCTTGATGATGACGATCTTGACTCTCTCAAGTTGGAACACCTTTCTTGATTGTTCTTGCTAGCACATGCTTGATGAAGACTTCTCCAAATGCTCCCCCATACTCCATTATGGGAGAGCCTCGCTAAGTTCCGTCTTCATGTCTCCATTGCAAGCTTCAATCAAATGATATCTTCCGAGATGGATCATATTGAACTTGCACTTCATCTTCTTCTCTTGATATATATGGTGGCTTGAAGTAAACATGAATGTTCACTCAATCTTCTTTTCCAAGCCATACTTGCAATAAACTCAACTCTACACATGACCATTCTTCATATAAACCCTTGGATAGAACCTTGGTCATCATGTAATCTTCTAGAGTCCAACACATGAACTCCAATATTTTCCTATGGACAAGATCTACAAGTATATCTCAATACAAACATTAGTCCATAAGGATTGTCATTAATTACCAAAACCACGCATGGGGCAACACATGCACTTTCAATCTCCCCCATTTTGGTAATTGATGACAATGCCTTTTACGAGGGTTTATATGATGAATTAAGCAACCATGCAACACAAAGAGCAAGGATGCAAGAGCATGAAAGGCAAATGCTTAAGAACGAAACAAAAGCATAAAACCAAATTCCCTTAAACCCTCTAAACTTCTCCCCATTGACATCGATTGCCGAAATGGGAGAAAAATATAGAAGGCCAATATAGGAAGAACTCCCCCATAAGGTGTGCATTTCTCATAATATGAGTGAAATCAAATGCACATATCCAATGACGAATATATGGAGGGAGATCAAATTATATCGAGGATCCAAAGATTGCAAAAGAAAATCAAATTGAAAGATACTTCGACAAGAGAAGTAACCAATCAAAGGATCCGAAAAAAAAACAACAGAACAAGAGAAGATATTATGATAAGATCAAACAAGTGTTCTAACAATCAAGAGGGAACTCCCCAAGGTACGTGCACAATAAGGATTTGTATTTTAATATAGTGTGCAAAACATGGAATCCTCACTCCCTCTTAGATCATTTTGAACAAAAACACATGCAAGGGAGCATATATAAGAAAAGAAGCAATACAACTTGCAACAAATAAAATCTTGAGCAAGGAGCGGCAAATAAAAGGATGGGTGTGAGATAGAAAGACAATTTTAGGAGACTAATACAAGGATGAGCAAAGCATCAACATAGTCTTTCAAAAGGAGTGGCACATAGTGCATATCGTGTCTTTCCATAACTACACACCAAAGAAGATATAGCAAATAGCTCCACAAGCTTATTAAAATGAAAAAGTAAACCAAATAAAAACAAAGCTTGTGCCATTTTAGAAACCACCAATGAATCAAAAGCAATAAGAGGTGGTCACTAAAGAATTGGAATACCAATTAAAGATGTAACTATTCTCATGTGTATAAGTTTCTAAGTAGACACCAATCACAAAGATATAAGTCCACAAATAAACATGTACACACAAAATAGGTACAAAGGTAAAGAACATGATATCCAAGAGGAAGTCATAAATACACCAATAAGATTTTGCTTAAAAGCATAGCACAAAGCTCAATTTTATCTTAAAGGGATATAGATGAACTTCCAACACATACTCATCATAGCATCAAAAATATCCACAAGGGATGAGGTGATAAATGGGATGCTCCGAGAAAGATAACAAGTATCGCAAAAGGCAAATGATTTTGAAAAGCATCAATATTGCATATGTGAGACATAGAGTAGAAAGTGCTAGATTAACATATATGGGATTGATGAATCATGAAAATGATTATATATATATTCCCCTTGATATGTAATCATCCCGGCTTGCCCACATTTGCAATAAAGATATTTTGCAAGAACCAAAAGAATTGCAACAAAAGAGATTCATGGCAAGAAACAACCTACACAAGGTTGAAAGCTAGAAAAGAATGCATGAGGTAGATACTTGTTACCGAGATAGCATTGGTGATGTAGAAGATAAGAGTTCATGATCATCCGAGCTTGGCTCCAATAAGCACATGGTGATAACACCTTCCTTGTAAATGAGACAAGCTTCCAATGCATCTCCAATGTACCTAAAACAAATTCAAGTACAAAATGGTTCCCAAACTATTGGGCCCAAGTAGTTAGAGCAACTACAATACATAGGACAAACTCCACATAAATATGTGCATATTGATATGAAATTGAATTTCATGCACATCTTAGCCATTTAGGATTTGATGGAGTTTATCCTATATATTGGATCAACGAAAGTAAGCATGCCATAAGATATACATATAGTAAATATGCATGCACAAGACTTTCAAGAACCAAATGAGATACAATTTGGACAAAACACCAATTAAACCAAGAAAGCACACACAAGTGTGACAAAAAAAATTGTCCAAATTATATCAAAAACCCAAATCAACACATGATTGAAGATACCACTTTGAAAAGATGCCAAATGAAAGTAAGATACCAATTGATGAAAATATCATCAAGGAATAAACCAAACCCTCTACACTTCTCATGATGGCACAAAGTACCAAGACGAAAATGTTTGTCTTCCAAAGAGACACGTCATCGGGATCAAATGCCAATTGAAGACAACTAATGTTCAAAAGCATATAGGATTGCTCCCCCAAGATTTGTGCATTATTTATGATCTTGCATTTGAATACAAAATGCACACAAATGGGATCATCACTCTCCATACATATTATTCAAACACTAGTCATGTTCAAGGAAAGCAATAAGATACAAAACCAATTTAAAGAATGATGTTCTACTCAATGTAGGATAGCTTCCCCAAGAATGGGATCATTGCTTTTCCTAACACAAGAAAGCACAAAGCGAATTTTGAGTAGAGCAACAAGGATCCAAAAGATACAAGGAAGACAAGTGAGAGTTAGATCAAAACAAATCCTTGGCAATAAAATAAGGCAATTCAAAGCAAAACCAAAGTGAAGATGGTCTACAAATTTCACCACAATATGAGTATCACTTGTCAAGGACAAGGAGTATATAGAGATATTTCTCGGTGGTATATAGGAAATGATATTGAAGACCAATTTCACAACAAATAAGCATATGGCAAAAGAAAGATTTAAAGGCCAAAGCTTAAAAGATAGATATTCTTGATAGCTTCAAGTATTCACGCGATCATGCAAAGCCACTACAAAGAGTAGCTTGAAGCAATCGATTTCCCAAAAGGATATGCGAACATATTTGGGGAAAACCGTACCAAGAATGTCCATCACAAACAAGATCCAAAAGATGATTAAACAAAATCATTTTACCAAAATGGAACTTGTTTGAGCAACATGCCACATAGGAATAAGATAATGAATATCAATTCTAGGTGGCAATACCTCACATGTTCACATTTTCTAGGCTTGTAATATGCACATAGCTTATTACTCCCCCATAATGTGATAATCCATTTTTTTAAAACAAGAGGCAAACAAAACCAACTCGAGAAATTAATGGACATTATAGAATTTGAATTTCTCATGAGCATGACATACCACATAGAGAATAGATAATATGATGTATCATCACTAAGTGGTATTCCTCATGTACACACATTTTTAGGATTGTGAAGTGCACGAAGCATATCACTCTCCCAAAATGGATAGTCCATTAATCTCTCAAAAGAGAGCCAACAAGATAAGATATCAAATAAAAGCAATAAGGCTCAAACAAGTAAATGGTGTGCAAACCAAATACACATACTTGATTACTCAAGATAAGTAAGTAGAGAGCACAACACATACAAAACTAGCAAGGTACAAAACCTAACACATGCAAGGGTGCAAGCAACTTTCAATGTATATATGATTTAAATAAAAGTTACCGCAAGGAGGAACATTGGATATGAGATAGAACAATATAATCCAAATGACTTGACTTGAGAGAATATAATTGATGAAGATCCCTTAATTCTTCATAAGTAGCCAAGTCTCCAATGCCCTCCAACAACACCTATTGATCAAGTTTTAGCTTGTTGGTCCCCAACCAAGTTGGGTCCTAAGAGGTTAGTCACAATAGGTTTGGCAACCCAAATGGTTCTTTTCTTGACACCACTTTGAGTACCAACATATTTGGCAAACACATTGCCAACCTTATCCTTCCGAAGAGAATAATCATCATCAATAATAATGGGGTTGGATAAGGTACCATTTGTGCATGAAGAAGCAAGTGACCCTTCTCACGGCATAGGTAGCAACATCTACTTCCTCCTCTCTTCTTAGTTGGAGTCTTGACTTGAGGAGGGGTAGCTTGATTCTTCTTGGGAAGAGGCCGTTCTTCAACTTGAGGAACTTGAGTTTGAACTTGAGGCTTCTTCCCTTGTTGCTTCTCACTAAGAGCTTCTTCTTCAAAGGGCAAGATCTAACATGGTGCCCTTCAACTTTGCACTTGAAGCAAACAATCTTGGCCGAATCTTTAACTTGTTCTTGGCCCTTTTTCTTCTTGTTAACTTGGACTTGTTCTTGATATTGGAGTTGAATCCAAGTCCACTCTTGTCATTGGGGCGTCTTTGAACACTCAACATATTGTCAAGTGTAGAATCCCCAACATGACGCTTTTCCAAGTCTTTCTTCAAAGAAGTGACTTGGGCCTTGAGCTCATTTAATTCCTCTACATGGTTAGTATCAACAAAAACACTAGAGGAAGTAGAGCTTCATTGTTAGAGCAACAAGGCATGAAAGTAATTCATCACAAGATGTAGCAATGTGAGTGGATGAATTACTAGGACTAGCACATGGCAATATAGCATTTTAGTAGAAGTTGTGCCATTGTCCACATGAGGCTCACAAGATGTTACCTTTGTAGTGATAGCCTCATGAGCTAACTTTAGCCTAGCATAGGATGCTAGAAGATCATCATTAGAGCTAGATAGCTTTTCATGACTTTCTTCCAATTTCCTATACTTGCTAGTTAGCAACTCAAGTTGAGCCCTTAGCTCAACATTCTCCTTCAAAATAGATGCTTCACAAGAAGTGGAGTTAGTAGCACAAGCATCATTAACATTAGAAATGGAAGAAGACAACTTGGCAAGCTCATCATTTTAGATAGTTGAGTTTGGAGTTGATCATGAGACTTGATAAGGAGAGAGTGTTCACTTTCTAAAGCCTTGTGGGCTTTGTCAAGTCTCTCTATGTCCTCAATTAGTCTAGCATTGCCAACACCAAATTCAACTTTTTCCTTTTTAAGCACTTTATATTTAGCAATAGCATGATCTCTTTCCTTAATGATTTTAGCAATAATAAGATCATTTGATCATCAAGAGATTCAAGTTTCTCCTCAAGAGACACTCGAAGCTCTTGCTCTTCCTCAAGGGCATTCATTAAGGATGCCTTTTCATCGGCATCCTCTCTCTCAATTTGACATTTCTCGAGAAATTGAGTTTCCAAGTCCTCAATGATTTCCCTACTCTTAATAGCATAAACAATGATTTCACTTAGAGGAGGGATAGCTTTGCTACCTTTGGGGAGAGCACCAAATACCATCTCACCCTTCTTTGTTATGGATTCAACATCCATAAGCGCTCCATGAGAATCCTCATCCACATCATCACAATTTGGATTTGAGGTGGAGAACCTTTGAATCCTTAGCCATAAGGCAAAATGAGTAATGGACAAAGATGGTGAAGAGATACTTGAAGCACCATTGAGATCCACGTCTTGTTCCAACAAATGTTGGGATTCCTCTACATTGTTAGCCACACAAGAAATAGAGGATATGGAAGTATTGTTTTCATGGCAACAAGACGAATGAAGCATATCATCATGAGATTTAGTTAAACAACTATTACATGATATGCAAGGACTAGCAACACTAGCATGTAAAACATTTGGAGTGCTAGAAGTGTTTAAGTCCAAAGATAGATCATTGCAATGAGATAGAGATGAAGTATAGTCAATAGAATATTCACCATCAACAAAGCAATTTCTATCACCACTCACCATATCATTACCTTGTGACAAATCACATGTTGGTGAAGTGGAAGAATTGTGAACTCGTCACGGCCGGAGGTGGAGGGAGAACAATCATCCTCAATAATATTGGACACTTCATATTTATCTTGAAGCTTGGTCCATAGCTCATGAGCGTTCCGAAAAGGCATGATTGATGCAAGAACTACATCGCTCAAAACACACATAGACAATTAGATACACGAGTATCGAGATAAGAGTTTTCCTCATCCTCTAAAGATAACTTTTGGGAATCCTTTGGAGGAGAAAAACCCATATCTACAATTCTCTTAAATTTGGGTTTATGTCCCTAAGAAGGTTAAGCATGCGAATTTTCCAAACATCATAATTTGTGCCATCGAATATAAGAGTGGGATCGTGCACTAATTCTCTATACGACATCTTTACTCTCTAGGCGGTAAAGCCCAAAAAGAGAGCCCAGGCTCTGATACCAATTGAAAGGACAAGGATGTCGCCTAGAGGGGGGGGGTGAATAGGCGATTAAAACTTTTCCGGTTTAGGCTTGATAATTGCGGAATAAAACTATGTGTTTAAATTAACAAGCCAACAACCTAAATAAACTAGGCTCACCTATGTGCACCAACAACTTATGCTAAGCAAGACAAGCAACAAGGTGATAGCAATATAGAATACTTCAAGCACGAAGGCTATCACAATGTAAAGTGCATAAGTAAAAAGCTCGGGTATAGAAATAACCGAGGCACGCGGAGACGAGGATGTATTCCCGAGTTCCTCCTTGTTAAGGGAGTACGTCTCGTTGGAGAGGTGTGAACCAACACAATGGTTCAACAACCACAAAGGTTTCACCTTCTTCTCCGATGAACCGCACCACAAAGGTTTGGTTCACCTTCCACTATCGGAATCCTTCGAGGCGGAAATCCGGAGCCTTTCAACAACGATCCGGGGCACAACCCACAACGGGATTGGGGGCTCCCGAACAGCTACAAGTGACCACACAAGGGTCTCAACCACCACACGGGCGTCTAGGGTCCAAAGACCCAAGAGTAACAAGTTCACAAGCTTTCAACTTCCACGAATCTCGTGGAGAGCACACCGATGCACCAAATGCAAAAGGCAAGAGCACAAGTGCTCAAATCCTTCACTCTCAAATCCCACCACAAGCAACTAATGCTTATGGGGGGAGAAGAGAGGAAGAACAAAGTAGAGAAACACCAAGAACTCCAAGATCAAGATCTACTAGGTTCCCCTCACTTAGAGGAGAGATGGATTGGTGGAAATGTAGATCTAGATCTCCTCTCTCAAATCCCTCAAAGATATGCAAGAATCATGGGAGGAATTGGGAGAGGGGCAAGCTTTCCAAGGTCAACAATGGTGGGGGAGAGAGAGAAAAACGAGCTGTGGAAAACTTAGGCTCTTTGGGGAAGAAGGGGCCTTTTATAGGTCTCCCAAAAAAAGAGCCGTTGCAGGAAAACTGCTTAGACCGGAGACTCCGGTCTCTTAGACCGGAGACTCCGGCCCCCGGAGACTCCGTGGTCACTCCGGACCCCCCACCCGTGGCTGCCGTCGAAAAACGAAGCGCGTAGACCGGAGACTCCGGTCTGGGACCGGAGACTCCGGCCAGGAAAAAACTGCAGCAACACCGAACACGAAAACTAAGATATCTTGAGCATCCGAACTCCGTTTTCGATGATCTTTGGCTCGTTGGAATCGTAACAAAGAGCTTTACAAGATCATACAGAGAAACATCATAGTCCAACAATGGAGGATAAAACCAAATGGGAAAAGGTTAGACCTCTCGATAAAAGAACAACCGATAAAACCTCCAAACCAAAACCGTAATATGTTTCTCATCCGGACTCCGTTTTGTATGATATTGGGCTTGTTTGAAAGATACTCACAAGCACAACAAGATTATGAATATACACATCATAGTCCATCATGTGAGGAGGAAACCACAAGTGGAGAGTTTGACCTCTCTTAGAAAAGACAAACCGGTAAAAGCTCCAACATCAACAACACCACAAGATATTCAAATGAAATCCGTTTTTGATGAATTAGAGCTTGGTATGGAGATGAACACAAGCTCTAAATCCTCACATGGATAAAAGCCAAATAAGAAACAAGAAAGATGAAATGCCGAGTATGCAAAGGTTTGAGCTCTCCACAAAGATGCGATCAAGTTACTCACTTGAGAGCCCCTCTTGATATTACGCCGTCTATCCTATAACCCGGTCTCTCACTAACACCATGAGATCGGTAAAATAGAAAACCTATCAAGATCATACCTTTGCCTTGCGCATTCCACTTGAGCTTGATGATGACGATCTTGACTCTCTCAAGTTGGAACACCTTTCTTGATTGTTCTTGCTAGCACATGCTTGATGAAGACTTCTCCAAATGCTCCCCCATACTCCATTATGGGAGAGCCTCGCTAAGTTCCGTCTTCATATCTCCATTGCAAGCTTCAATCAAATGATATCTTCCGAGATGGATCATATTGAACTTGCACTTCATCTTCTTCTCTTGATATATATGGTGGCTTGGAAGTAAACATGAATGTTCACTCAATCTTCTTTTCCAAGCCATACTTGCAATAAACTCAACTCTACACATGACCATTCTTCATATAAACCCTTGGATAGAACCTTGGTCATCATGTAATCTTCTAGAGTCCAACACATGAACTCCAATCTTTTCCTATGGACAAGATCTACAAGTATATCTCAATACAAACATTAGTCCATAAGGATTGTCATTAATTACCAAAACCACGCATGGGGCAACACATGCACTTTCAATATCCTTTGCCAATAGCCGATATGCTTATCAACGATGAATCTGGACACCGAGTCATCAACTTTCTTGATGACAACGCGGGGTACAACCAAATCTTCATGGACGAAGAGGACTCATCCAAAACGGCCTTTAGGTGCCCCGGGTTCGTCGGTTTATTCGAGTGGACGGTATTGACCTTTGCGTTAAATAATGCCGGCACCACATATCAGAGAGCTATGAATTTGATCTTGCATGATCTCCTTGGAGTTGTACTAGAGGTCTACATCGACGACGTTGTCATGAAGTCGGACACCGAGTCATTTCATTTGGCCGACTTGCGTTTAGCGTTTGAGAGGATGAGGAAGTACAAACTCCAGATGAATCAACTGAAGTGTGCCTTCGGTGTATTGGCTGGAAATTTTTTGGGCTTCATCATTCATCGACATGGCATAGAGATTGACCCTTAGAAAATGTAAGCCATCCAGAAGGTCCAAGCTCCGACTTGTAAGAAGGGCAAACATAAGTTTCTCAGCAAAGTTAATTATCTCAGAAGATTTATAGTCAACATGTCAGGAAAAGTTGATGCATTCGCCCAAATCCTTTGGTTAAAGGATGATTTGGATTTCACTTGGGGGACAAGAAAGCAGGAAGCATTCGAGAGGATTAAAACATGTTTATCCACTGCTCTGGTTTTGAGAGCACCCAGTCATGCGGGGCCTTTCAGATTATACATTGCAGCCGAGGAGGGTGTCATTGTTGTTGTCTTGGCCCATCAGACCGAAGGAAAGGAATACGTTATCACGTATCTCAGTCGGCGCTTACTGGATGCCGAGTCAATGTACACATTTATTGAGAAGCTATGCTTATGTCTCTATTATGCCTGCACCCAGACAAGGCACTACTTGTTGTCTTGTATGTGCATTGTGGCTTGTTAGATCGATGTCATAAAATACATGTTACACAAGCCGATTCTCAGTGGTCGAATCGGCAAGTGGGCTTACACATTAATCAAGTATGATTTGGCCTACGAGTCCCTCAAATTATGAAAGGCCAGATCATAGTCGACTTCATTGTTGAACATCGGATTGACAAAGGGCATAGTTTCGATATCGACCTTGTCTCTTTAGTACCATCGAAACTATACTTTGATGGCTCAGTCTGCAACAACGGTCGAGGACTCGGTGTTGCTTACATAGCTCCCCATGGTAGTGTCTTTGAAGCCTCATACCGATTGGAGTATTTTTGCACTAATAATCAAGCCGAATATGAAGCTTTATTATTTAGGCTAGAACTTCTAATCTCTGCAGGTGCTACACACATTGAGGCTTACGGTGAATCATTACTAGTCGTCTAGCAAATATCCAAGGTCTTCCAATGCTTCCACGAATCGCTCAACATCTACCTCGACAAATGCCTGGATATCATCTCTACCTTGGACTATTTTATTATTTCTCATATATCCCGGCAAGACAATTGGCTCGCTAACAAGCTAGCACAATAAGCATCTGGCTACCATGTTAGTCGGGGCATGTTCTTCATATCAACACGGCTGATGCTTGGGTTCGCCGACTTGTACACTATTGACTCGGCCAAGGATGAAGGATCTAGTGTGAGTCGGGAAACCGACTGGAGGAAACCCATTATTACTTACCTGCAGGATCCGAATCAAAAGGCAGACATGACTATTCGGCGGCTTGCTCTTAAGTACATATTGATTGATAATTCTTTATCGCTGAACAGCCGATGATCATCTTCTGAAGGGTTTGGACGAAGACCAAGCTAGGGTCACTATGGGAGAGGTACATGACGGCTTATGCGGGACTCATCAGTCAGCTCACAAGTTGAAGTGGCTGCTTTGACGCGCCTGGTTCTACTGGCCGACTATGATCAATGACTGCATCAAGTACTACAAATGGTGCAAAGCCTGGCAGAAGTTTGGAGACATTCAGGAGGCTCCAGCAGATATGTTAAATCCTATTATTAAACCGTGGTCGTTCAGAGGTTGGGGATTGGACTTCATTGGTATGATCCACCCAGCTTCATCACGAGGGCATCTTGTCGTGCTGGTGGCTACTGACTATTTCACCAAGTGGTCTGAATCAATATCTCTCAGGAACATGACCCACAAGGAGGTGATCCAATTCATATCCGAGCACATCATTCACAGAATCGGCATACCTCGGACTTTAACTACAGATCAGGGCACGTCATTTATGCAGAAGGAGGTAAAGAAGTTTACCGAGTCGTACGGTATCAAGATGCGCAATTCATCTCCTTACTACGCACAAGCTAATGGACAAGCCGAGTCAAGTAACAAGATATTGATCAAGCTCATCAAGAAGAAAATTAAAGATCATCCAAGGAGGTGGCATGAAGTCTGGTCCAAAGCCTTATGAGCACACAAGATCTCAAGGCATGGTGCTACAAAAGTGACTCCATATGAGCTAATCTATGGACATGAAGCCGTTTTACCATAGAGGTGAATCTGGCTGCCTTGAGGCTTGCCAAGCAGAACGGTTTATCGGCAGAAGATTATCATAGTCTGATGATGGACAACATTGATGAAGTTGCCGATAAACGCATGATGGCCTTGAAGGACATCGAAAAAGAGAAGTTGCTTGTGGCCAGGGCTTACAACAAGAAGGTTCGACTGAAGAGCTTTCAAGTCGGCGACTTGGTCTGGAAAGTAATTTTGCCGATTGGTTCGAGAGATAGGAAGTTCAGTAAGTGGTCACCGAGTTGGGAAGGCCCTCTTAGAATTGCAAGAATAGTACCCGGCAACTCATATTTGGTGGAATCCGTGGCAGGAAAATAATTTTCAGCTGTTTGCCGAGTGTCCGTTAGGTAACAATCAGCAAACAGGGTGCGCCGTCTCTCTTCCGTCAACCGCATTCGCTGGGGACACGTGCCCTAGGGTTTGCCGAGAGCCAACTTGTTTGTCGAGCGTCTTCCGCCAGGCTCTCGGCAAAGGCTTTGCCGAGTGCCTCCTTCCGTTTTACCGAGTGCTACATGTTTGCCGAGCGTATTTTCTCAGGCACACGGCATATACTAGCCTTTGCTGAGTGCCCGATGAAAAACACTCAGCAAACGGCTAGACACACGACAAACGGCCAGATTCCAGTAGTGCGTTGATGTAATGACCACACACAGATCCAATGGGTAGATAACCGGTAAAAATAATATCATTGCGGCTATTCCATATAGTCCAACATGAGATGCCTACCCCCACCCGGATTTTAGCGTTAGTTGGTTGTTGACACTGCTAACCAATTCCCAAATATATTCGAGATGTTGATCGGTGGGGTAGGTTGAACACTAATAAATGGTTCGCTATAACAATCGTGCAAAGGGGCATGATAAAAAAGAAGTGATGAATTGGTTCTTTTGGCACAAAAAAATATTAATATTCCCTAAATTGTCTTTTGTTAAAATAACTAAAATAACTCCTCTGCATAAATACTAAACGAGTAGAGTAGTAGAACTTGTAGTGTGACATTTGGTGATAACATAGCATCAGGGGCGGACTCCCCAGCTGGACCAATCGGAAGGGTTTTAGCCCATAGATTCAGTAACCAAATGGTTTTAGGATTTCATCTATCCGGTATGTCTTCACCCTTTAGTTTTAATATAACAGCTATACATGTTATGATATTTTGGTTTGTCCTTGAGTGGTATGGTCTTGTTTTGAGATGGTCTAAGATTGTACAATACTATAGTTAGCTCGTGCCTAAATCCCGAGTGGCAAAAATTCCTGGCTCCGCCCCTTGATAGCATAACATTGGGCTGCTGATGATAGGACGTTGTCGCCGGTGGTGGCTACAAAATCTTCATCCTCTTCCTCCCACTTGCATTGTACACTCGGAGCATTGTGACCAGCCAACCTCATAAATACCCTGCACACTGGTACTAGAGCCGTAAGAATCAGGCTTAGAGAATGGCACACACCAGGCCTCGAGCAATGGACGAGGAGGGGAAGAGGGTGCCCTTCACGGGGCTGTTCCGGTACGCCGACGGCACGGACCTGCTGCTGATGCTGGTCGGCACGGTGGCCGCGCTGGGCAACGGCGTGTCGCAGCCGCTCATCACGGTCATCTTCGGCGACATCATCGACGACTTCGGCGGCGCCACTACCGACAACGTCCTCCACCGCGTCAACAAGGTGAGGCCCACCACCTTTCCGACCAGCTCGGCTTCTTCCACCCTCGACACGCCCGCTAGCCATCCGTAACAAGAACGGTGTTCGTTCGGGTTACCCTGCTCCTCGAGAAAGCTCCGGGAAATCTGGCTGCCCGTACCGGAGAACGATGGTCGGATGGGTTTTGTACCTTTCTGCATTCGCTTCCCATTTCTTCCATTAATTTTTCTGTCGCACCACCATTAGCTGTCGCCGTCGTCAAGCGCGTGCTGCTGCTGGAGGTGCAGCCGTTGCGCTTGGTGCTGGCGCTGGTGGCGCTGCGCCAGGAGAGTGAGCATCTCGGCTACGTCCCACAAGCTGCTGTCATTGGCAAGCGAAGCTTCAGTCGAAGCGTGTGAGTACCCGATGTGCTATGGGATTGGTGATTTTTCTGGTTTTGGGAGACAAGGGATTAGATGAGGACCCGATCGATGCGTTCGTTTTTTCAATTCGACTCGATGCGTTCTCTGGTGAAGGGGTGACGAGCGGTTGTGTCAAAGAAAAGTGGTACTGACATGTGGGCTCCAGTTTAAACGGTATGTCAAAGAGAAGCGGTAACTGATCCACACAATTGTGTTGCATGATATATAGCGTTCTGTTCTGCATAGATCTACAAATTTTAGAAATCGGAATTCAGAAATTGGACCGCAGGTTATCTTAATAAGTGTTCTTTTGGACATCTTATTTGTATTCTGAGTTTACACCAAGGTTAACACATCTGGTCGTTGTGGATTTGTCATAACATTTGCAAGAATTTCTAGCAACTTGAATTCTTTAACCATGCATCGACAGTCACTTAGTCACACAATATAGTTAGATTTATTTCCTTGCATATACAACATTGTTGCAAGACAATGAAGACATGAATAAATTTCCACCCTGTTGTCTGTTTCCTTTTTGCAGACCGTTCTAAGCTTTGTCTACTTGGCCATCGGAACAGCAGTAGTCTCCTTTCTCCGTAAGTATGAGCAGACTTTGTCAACTTCATATGTGTTTGCACTTTGCAGAACCTACTGGCAGCTGATCATAGTTGCTGCTAGTTACTGAACATGATTGCTATCTCAGGGAGACAGGGAAATAATGAGTTTAGTATATAAGTATGAGAAAAGGACAGTTAATACCCTATAAGTATTTCAAATATGCTACTTGTCATCATGGTGCAAAGTCCAAATTGTGTTCCTATAATTCTTGTCCAAATAGTATAGAAATACCGCTGAATATAGAAAAAACAGGGTCCAAAGGTTTTATATTTCAACTGAAAGGTGACAGATGGAGAAACATATGAAAATTTTAACAGCAAGTGCGGCGACTTTATTCTGTTTACAACCGAATGAAGGATAAGCTGAAGCAGGATTCCACATGCTTAAGCCATATATAGTTCTCATGTCAAGGTAGAATAACTGTCAAGCCAACTTGCCTGTGCAGAGGTGGCATGCTGGACAATTACCGGCGAAAGGCAGGCGGCACGCATTCGCTCCCTATACCTCAAATCTGTCTTGAGACAGGATATATCGTTTTTTGACGTAGAAATGACAACTGGACAAATAGTGTCAAGACTGTCTGGTGATACTGTGCTAGTTCAGGATGCTATTGGTGAGAAGGTAAGGACTTTCTCCATGTCAAATGAAGAGCACATAAGTAAAATTGTGTCCATTACATTCCAACTCATAAAAACTGACATAATTGACTACTGCAGGTTGGCAAGTTTCTACAACTTGTGGCTACTTTCATCGGTGGTTTCGTTGTAGCTTTTGTCAAAGGATGGCTTCTATCTCTTGTCATGCTGGCATGCATACCTCCGGTTGTAATTGCTGGAGGAGCAGTGGCAAAAGTGTTATCTACAATCTCTAGCAAAGGTCAAGCATCATACGGTGATGCAGGGAACGTTGTTGAACAGACAATTGGAGCCATAAAAACAGTAAGTTCAGTTCGCACAGCAATTTATATAATGGCTAGTATAAACGTTTACAAGGGGAAAAGAGGGGTTCTGGGTTCTGAATTGTTGAGTACTCACTAGTTATCTTGTGGGTATATCCGTGAAATAGGTTGTCTCTTTCAATGGGGAGAAGCACGCCATCAGAGCATACAATAAACTCATACACAAGGCATACAAGACTACTGTGGAGGAAGGACTTGCCAATGGCTTTGGCATGGGTTCTGTTTTCTTCATATTCTTCTCTAGCTATGGTTTAGCCATATGGTACGGTGGAAAGTTGATACTTAGCAAAGGATACACAGGAGGAAAAGTCATCAGTATGTAAATTTATTATTTCAGAAGTAATGTTTCTTCTTCACATGAGTTGCCTTTTTCATATTCAGTTTTTTCAGTCTTGATCCTTCCATCCTTAACCACAGTCACCACTTTCACGAGTTTATTCACATAGTAAGTCATTTGCAGGTTTTGTTTACACTAGTTTTAGCGACTGTAGGTGTATCTCAAACAAGTGCAATGGCCACTGATTCAACAAAAGCAAAGGATTCAGCTATCTCCATATTTGCTTTACTTGACGGAGAGCCTGAAATCGACTCAAGCAGCAATGAGGGTTTGCCATTAGATGAGGTCAAGGGCAACATTGATTTCCAACATGTCACCTTCAAGTACCCAACTCGCCCAGATATTCAGATCTTCAGTGACTTTACCCTGCACATTCCCTCTGGCAAGGTTAGCCTACTTTTCCTATCATCATCAAATTGTTATATCTTCTACAGTGAAGTACTTAGTAGCTTACTTGCGTTATGGTTTTATATAGACTGTTGCACTTGTTGGAGAGAGTGGTAGCGGCAAGTCAACAGTAATCGGACTGTTGGAGCGATTCTACAATCCCGATTCAGGTACCATCTCATTGGATGGAGTGGAAATCAAGAGCTTAAACATCAATTGGTTGAGGGACCAAACGGGGCTGGTGAGCCAAGAGCCTGTACTCTTCAACGACACAATCCGTGCGAACATAGCCTATGGTAAGGATGGGGAAGTCACCGAGGAGGAGCTCATTGCGGCAGCGAAGGCATCCAATGCACATGAGTTCATATCAAGCCTTCCCCAAGGATACGACACCACCGTTGGGGAGAGGGGGATACAGCTATCGGGTGGACAGAAGCAGCAAGTGGCTATTGCGAGGGCCATACTGAAAGACCCTAAGATACTACTACTTGATGAGGCAACTAGTGCCTTGGATGCAGTGTCTGAGCGGATTGTGCAGGATGCCTTGGATCATGTGATGGTTAGCAGGACCACTGTTGTTGTGGCGCACTGCCTCACGACGATCAAAGGTGCTGATATAATCGCAGTTCTCAAGGATGGTGCAATAGCGGAGAAAGGAAGACATGAGGCGCTGATGAACATCAAAGATGGAGTGTACGCTTCACTAGTAGAACTTCGTTCAGCGTCATCATAATACCTAGGATCAGATTTGGTTCCTATCTCTACACGGTGTACATCTACCTTGACCCCTTTTTGTTGTTGTTCCTGTAATCGTGCTACATTATTAATCTTAGGGACTTGAAGAGGAATTCGAGAGGCAATCTGCTATTTCCTGTATTGATGTAGTCTAAGATTGTAAGCTAGTCTAAGATTGTAACCATTTCGACGGAAAGCTTCTGCTTCTTCTGATTTTCATTTTAATCTTCAAATGTACATTTCCCATGTAGATGTGTAAATCTTTACTATTAAATTGAAATCGGACGTGACGGTGATGGTACCTCTGCACTTTTACAATTTAGCCCCTCTAGATATGTTGGTAGCTGTCCGCGTCGACTTCCTTCCACGATTTTAACATAAAGATTTATTACCTGTCCTGGCCCAAGCCTTGCAATTGTTATATCCTCATACTTCACACCAAGAGGCCTTTCAGACGTCTTCTGTTGGCTTTGACCAAAGGATGTGTAGGTCTTCTGTTTGTCCCCAGATTGCGCAGGAGATGCAATAGTCAATTGGCTACCTTCTGGCAACCACTCCAATTGACCAGACTTCACTGAAAGTCAATAAAGCTGTAAGCACTTGATATACTACAAAATCCCAACCATATCCCATAAATAAAACTGGATAATGCTAAACATGATAAAGAAGTACAACAAGAGAACTAAAACTGAAATGTTTAATTTATCATTGACTTGAGATAAAGGCATTTAGCAAAGTAACTTCTTGATGACGATTAACATATGACATTACAATATACGGCACTGCATGTTCTCCAAGTAAGATGAATAAGCAGAAGTACAGTACCGAGAACCAAATATCCACCGTTCACTTAGGTGGCATTGTAACAATATATTTATAAGGATAAGCAAGGACACGCGCTTCAAAATAAATGAACTAAAACGATACAGCAGAATAAGCTGGAGCTGATTATTGGGGAAGAAATAGTTTGTTGAACGATATACATTAAGGGAAAAAATCCTAACGGAGAAAAGTATTAATAAACTATACTAGGGTCCAGGTTGCAGGTGAATGAGATATACCTGTAAGACATTGGGAACCCTTTTCACATGAAACATGCAGTTTGTATACAATAGTATTCCTTTCATTTGGGACATCATCTACAAAACAAAATAAAAGCATAAGATGGCCCTTATTGTAAAAATGCAACACTGTTTATGAATGTGAAACAACAGAAATTTATGTCACTGACCGAAGATATATTAAAAAAGCCTTGGATCTGCATCAAGTGGAACAAGGCCTAGTCGATGTGAAAGGACCTCATCTGCTATAACTGAGGTGTTGTCAACCATGAGGACCTTCTAATAGTCATTGCAGGAACCTATGAATTAATATTACACATCTAACACTTGGATATTGAACCGGAACCGAAACATATATGACTTGCTAGAATAATTTTCGATATGGTACAGATGACAGCAATGTGCATACCTCTGCAATGAGGATTCTACGAAAAGCATTAGCTATCAATGCATCAACACCAATCATATCAAACTCCATATCATCCTCTGTAAGTCGATTTATCTTGATTTTAAAGTCATTGCAGAACTTCTCCACTGATACACTATTATCAACTCCCATAGCAGCAAAAGCACCCGAGTATTGAAACCCTTCTGTCTTTCGAAACATAAATGACAAAGCATACAAAATTAAAGATCGATCTAATTATATGTCATCATCCAATAGTAATAAAAAGAAAATTCTGCTTCAAACATGAAATGCCAAACTGTATTTAAAGTAGCACCATTTGCCAGCAGAATTATAAAGCAATATACCAAATACTGCAAAACTGAAAATGGTTTTTTAGGCTAGCAACCAAATTCAAAGTAAATACCTTCACATATTCAATCTTTTTTACTATAAGGAACAAAAATTAACAAGCAAATATGTTTAAGAGTATATGTTCAAGCCTTTAACAACAGCACATCAAACGATGATGCAAAACAAAAGCACCTTCATTTCTATATTATACTAATCAGCCAATTAGATGTTCAAAGATAGAATGCTTCATGTTTCTATGAGAAATTAGGTTCCTAAATAAGAAATTTGCAGAGCACATGATTTGATTGTGGAACAAATAATTTAACCGCGGAAAAATGCATAACGGTGTATGAAAATCACTAAGATGTAAGGAAGCAAAAGACAGGGGTGGCATATACATGAGTGGGGGCATCGGCCTTGCAGACAACACGGGTGCGCTGGAGCTTAAGGTGGTCTGGAAGCTTGTTTCGCGATTGTGTGGGCAGATCATCCATGTCCTTAGCAGATTTGGCACCCATGCTTCCTTGCCCTCTGAGCAAATGAATACCAGGACAATTCTTGTTCAATTAATGATACTGTAGAAGCATATACATTACATGATTAATTTGATCACAAGACGAATTCTGAGAAGCTAGGTACATATTTGTGTCCCAATATTCTTAAGGCAGGAAATACAAACATTTGAACTTTGTGATTTAGATATAGCAAGGAACTTTTTTGGGCGGTGGATGTAGGAAGGTATCCATGCAGCACCAGTTAGCTGAACATTTATCATATTCTTCATGCTGCAATCACGGCCATCTTATAACACAATTTCCCCAGTAGTAAAACATGTAATGCAATTATCAATAATAAAACATGACTAGATTCAAGCACGACATTTTGTGACGAATCCAAATTGTAGTTAAGATAGGCAGGCAGCAAAACTGGCATTCGAGAAAGCAAAGTGCATGTGAACAAGCAGTGTGGCAAAGGCCATAACTCATAAGTCATAACTTAGGGGCCAGTAAGACCAGCACAGCACAGACCACCTAACGAGACCAATCAATTCAACAATAAGAAGTAAAATTCGGGTAACATAAAAATAAACACAAGAATGGTATGATGGCGGATCTAGGATTTGATCAATGGGGGTGCCAAGCTTAAAAATTTCGGTTAAAAAGCATCATAAATTTAGCGCATAAGTTTAAACTCTGCAAAAATGGCAACAGAAGTAACGTAATTTGGTCTTAATGTTTCATACCATAATAATAACAAATTACTTAAAGTTCTAATAAGATCTTAATCCAAGGGTATTTCTCAAACCAATTACTGTTAAATTGGCGAGGTGTGTTTGCTATTTCTCGGATGGGGTAATTATAGTCACAAAGTCTTGGAGATATTATGACATTGCCTCTCTTCATATCTCAAAGTCTCAATCTCAAGAAATCAACACCAATTGTTATATCAATACAATGCAGCACAATCAGACAGCAGTTCATTTTTTTTGTCTTTCAGTCACATTTTCACAAAGAGGAAATTCAGTTACTGCTACTACCTGTCGAAGTGTCGATGTTGGTCTGATGTAGTCACGGATCTGAAGCAGCTTGCTAGCTCGGACCTCGGAGACTGAAGATTGAAGAAGTTGTCTATCGCCTGGACGACTGGACACTGATCGATTGGTCGCGGATGGTGGATGAACCGCCGGTCGCCTGCCCGCCGCACACCCAGCCGCGCCGTCGCGAGTCGCCGGCTTGCCGCGCACCGGTCGCCAGTCGCCGGATTCTCCGCTATGGCACTTCGGGCCTGCGGCGATGCCCGCTGGGCGCTTGAAGCTTGGTCCGCCGCCGGCAGCTACAGCCCCCCGCCGTCGATTAGGTCGAGCTCCGCCGCCGCGATGTTCGATTTTCTGTGTCGAGTTTGCGCAGGTCGAGTGGATGCTGGCTGCTGGCCTGGACGGAACGGAGCGAGCGATGCGTGGGAGCGCAAACCCTATATATCGCCTTCTACGAGCTGTAAGTCCGCGTCGCCCGCAGAGATTTTCTTGGTGGGCCGGCCCATTTAACTCGCTCAATGGACAAAATATTATAGAAAATGGAGCATTGCCGGGATTCGAACTTGGAACTTCCAGCGAGGCGGAAAGAGCGTTGGCCACTGCGCTACGCTCTTGCTCGTGTTGTAACTTCTTTATTATACCTTCTATACTTTCCAATTTTCTGTTTTCGTTTTTTTCTTTTTCTTTTCTTTTCTGTTTTCATTTCTTTTTTTGTTTCCATTTTATTTCTTTCTTTTTTATGTTTTACTATTAATATAATTTTATTTCCTTTATTTAGATTTTTTTGTTTTTCGTAGTTTTAAAATTTAAACAATTTTTGTTTTTTATTTTCATGAAAATGGTTCTTTTTTGAAAATGGGTTTGATTTAAAAAAATGGTTCCTTTTTTAGGAAATGTTTCGCTTTAAAAATTCTTCCGCTTTATTGAAAATGGTTCAGATTTTTTAAAAATTGTTCCACTTTTTTGAAAATGGTTCCGATTTTGAAAATGGTTCTTCTTTAAATGGTTTTGATTTAAAAAATAGTTCTGATTTTTGAAAATGTTTCTTTTTTAAAATGGTTTCCATTTTTTGAAATTGGTTCCAATTTTGAAATGTTACTATTTACAAAATGTTCTGGTTTTTAAAAATGGTTCTGATTTTTTTCAAAATGGTTCCACTTTTTTGAAAATGGTTCCGATTTTTAAAATGGTTCCGATTTTAGAAAATGGTTTCCTTTTTGAAAATGGTTCCGATTTTAAAAAGGTTCCTTTTTTCTGAAAATGGTTCCGATTTAAAAAATGGTTCATTTTCTAGAAATGGTTCCGATTTATAAAATGGATCCTTTCTGAAAATGGTTCCGATTTAAAAAATGGTTCCTTGTTTGAAAATGGTTCTGATTTTAAAAACGGTTCCGATTTAAAAAATGGTTCCTTTTTTTTGAAAATGGTTCCAATTTAAAAAATTGTTCCTTTTTTGAAAATGGTTCCGATTTAAAAAATGGTTCTTTTTTGAAAATGTTTCGACTAAAAAATGATTCCTTTTTTGAAAATGGTTCCTTTTCTGAAAATGGTTCCGATTTTCAAAATGGTTCATTTTTTTAAATGGTTCCAATTTAAAAATGGTTTCGATTAAAATATGGTTCTTTTCAAAAATGGTTTCGATTAAAAAAATTGTTCCGATTTTCAAAATGGTTCCTTTTTTGAAAATGGTTCCAATTTAAAAAATGGTTCCTTTTTGGAAAATGGTTCCGATTAAAAAATGGTTCTTTTTTAAAAATGGTTTCGATTAAAAAAATGGTTCCGATTTAAAAAATGTTTCCTTTTTGAAAATGGTTCCGATTTAAAAATGGTTCCTTTTTTTGAAAATGGTTCCGATTAAAAAAAGGTTCCTTTTCTGAAAATGGTTCCTTTTTTGAAAATGGTTCCTTTTTTGAAAATGGTTACTTTTTAAAAATGGTTCAGTTTTTTACAAATGGTTCACTTTTAAAATGGTTTCGATTTTGAAGAGTGTTCATTTTTTAAATGGTTTTGATTTTAAAATATCCATTTTTTGAATTTCTCCACATTTTTGAAAAAAAATTAAATTTAAAAATATTTAAATTTCTAGAAAAATCTGATTAAAAACAAAAAAGGAAAAATATTGCCGTCAAGAAACTTATTTGTATTCTCAAAAAAAAATTACGTACACAAAGGTGTACCTAATTGACACGGAAGGACGAGGGCAAAAGAAAAACGGCACCGATCAAAACTGGAAAACGAACGAAGCACACAAATGGGCTTTCTGGTTATTGCGCTTCCATCGGGTGAGTACCTGCGCTGCAGGCGAGTCCTATGGTTCGCCTCGCAACAGGCGATAGGTAGGGGAACCGAGCTCGATGAGAGGATTACATGTAAATGGGCTTGATGGGCTGCGAGGAGTACATAGGCTGCTCTGCCTCTGAAGTTATGACCACACTTTTTTTAGTTTCGGACGTTTTCACCTAGTATACACGTACAAATTGCTCTGAATACTACTAGATACAAAAAAAATCTGCATTTTTGGAGGGATCCGCCCGTGGATCAAACATGGCAAGAATGGTATGACATATCATAACAGCATTATCTTTTGTCTATAGCATAAACAACAAATCCATCATCACCTTCACACCCTGTCGCCGGAGGAGGTAGAGGTGGCGAGCTCATGGCCACCGCTCGAGCTGCTGGACGCACAACACGCTCCTGGTCGAGGTCGAGGTTGAGGAGGCGGGCGGGGGAGAGGACTGCGAGCTCCTTGCCACCAAGCTGACCTCCTGGCCACCGACGGCCGGTTGTGGACGGCCGGAGGCGGATCTTGCGTGGGAGAGAGGGATGCGGCGGGGGAGAGAGGATGGCGGCAGGGGAGAGGCTGCCGGCAGCTGGGAGAGAGGCAGGGCCGGGGGAGAGGTGGCTGGCGGCGGCGCAGGTCATGCGGGTGGCGACTCGCGACTCGAGTCCAGGTCGGCCCGTTGCGGGATTTTGGGCCAGATATTTTGAGGTTGGCCTCGGATGGCATTTTTTCAGCTACCGACTATGCACGTGTACACGTGTAATCTCTATCTTCTGTATCTCTATCTCTACTACCTAAAGGAAAATTTTGGTTCCTTCGTCTGTCGGCAGAGTGTTTCGTCCTGCCTTTCGTCGCGCTCCACGCCTCCCCGAACAAATCTTCTGCCGACAAATGGGCCTGCGATTCAGCCCACGGGCAGATTCTCTCCGCATCTTCCTACCTCTTCACGTATACCGTAGCAAACGCGAGCGATAGCATTCGCTGCACCGCGTCCCGCGCCGCCGCCTACACCACCGCGCCCACGCCTCCTAATCAACACGTCGTCCCGCTCCTTCCTCCCGCCGCTGCCACCGATGTCGCCCACATATGGGGATCTCCGTCGCCGATGCAGCCGCCGGAGAATCCTTAGCCCTAACCGCAGGAGGAGGTGACTGGGTTCCTTTCGCGCCGACGGCGTCTCCTTCGACCTCATAGCGCTAACCGCAGGGCTGCGGCGGCGGACGCGCTGCTCTCGGTCGATACCACGGCCATCCGTCTCAGGATCGCCAGCAAAGCCCGCATGTCCGACCTAACCCAAAACCTAACCAACTTCGACCCCTATGGCATTCTCTCCCTCTTCGAGATTGGATTTCCTGATGGTTTCGCTGATTCCATTGTTGCCGTTGTCGTGGTCATGTTTCATGGTGCAGAGTTCCCAGTTGAGTTTTCCACTCCTCATCTTCTCTCCGTTGCTGTTAGCTGTATCTAGGCTAGAGAATGAGCAAGTGATGTGATTAGGGACTGGTCCTGATGGGTCCAATAATGCGGCAGCAGAGGCTATAAACAAGGTCACAAATTGAGAAGTCAGACACCGGTTTGTTTCTTTATTTTATGGGACCTGCTAACTGTACTGACAATTCAGTTTTACCTCTCCATGAATGCTGCAATTTTAATTTTTGGTGGATATACCGAGATACTCATCATATTAAAGTGTTCAAGGCACCGATTCAGTCATTTTTGGTATTAACTTAGACTAATCTTAGACATTAGTTCAAGCTCCAATAGAGACACTCATATTGTTTCAGTCTGATGTGTATTACTGAGTGCCACGTCTCTTCTTCACTCTCTTGAGGTGGATCATATGATAATGCTGCCGGGACTGACGAAGCGTGCTTGGAAAGGAAAAAAAGAATCTGTACCAGTTGTTCTACCTGAATCTCGGCATGTGTTTGCTCGCCTCTTCGGTAGGATTATTTTAGAGAGCTACAACGCATATCTCAGCTATCAATTGTACCATTTTCTTTTTTACGCTATCAACTTTTCTTACTTGCAAGCTCACCATTTTTATCTCTATGTTTAGGGCCATGATGTGTACTCTTTCTTTCGCAATACGACAGGAGGGTAGCATATTTTAAGTTCATATATGGTACATGGCAGAAATTTTGTCTTATTTCTTGTACTAATTGTTGTCATGAGACATGTCATGTTTGTTCTCTTATTAGAAACAAACTCGCTATGTTTTTAGATAGCATAGCTGTTAGGCGGCAGAATACTCCAATATAAGACAAGGTAGCCGAAGTTTAATCTCTTTGGTAAGGAAACACACTAATATGCCTGAAGAGTCTAAATCTGATATCATTTGAATTGTTAGCTAAATGTGATAGCAAATTGGTTGATTCCCTACCTTTTAGGTGAATGTTCACTTCTATAATTTACCTTCTTCTAGCCATGTGATCCAGTTGATTAAGCTATCACCGTTGCACTTGTCCACTTGGATTAACTTGGCCATCTCAATTATGTTATTGTTGTGATGAGAAGATATTAACCTGATGAAAATTGCAACTTAATCTACTTAGCTTGGCTCCTTTATGTTTCTGATATTATCTATATGTACCTCAGAAGTTGCACTTGGATTAACTTGCAACATAATTTACTCCGCACAATAACCGGAAGGCACAACACAGACTCATGGCATGGCGCATGCCGGTTATTCTACGGAGTGAATGATGGTGCAAAATGTAGTGACATAAACAAGTTTGGTATTAATCATCTTTATATATTGAGCAAGAGTTGTTCCCCTTTCTCATTTTTTTCGATAAACGTGGATATATTAATATCACGAAGATCCCCTTTCTCATAGTGGCCTCCCGGTAAGTTGTTTGAGTGCGCCAATTCGAGTTTGTGTGAATTTCTTTTTTTGTCTCATTATATCTAATTCAACTAAATTTTTACACATCGTCAATCTCATTTGACGTCTTACCTTTTATTAATTTTAGAAACTAACATCACACTCGTGTTCTATTCCTAAAAAAATTTAAGTGGGAATGACTACGTTGAGATGAGATGATTATCGTTGTCAGGTTGTCACGTTGTATGATGTTTAATTGGGACACACATTTATATGAACCCTTTTCAGAATATACAAGTTATCACCCGACCAAGTACAAGAGGGAGAGTATCTTTCAGAATGTATGAACCCTTTTCAGAATAAATGAACCCTTTTCAGAATATACAAGTTAAAAAGATACTTCCAATGTTCAACATAATTGGAGAAAAGGTTCACCACATGGTGTCTAGCCGAGCTAAAGCTTCTGCCTGGGAGCTTCATGATAGTAGTGAGAAAAAAGTAACGACAAGCCATGTTTATTCTTCTAAAACCATGCCATGAAGCTCAAAATTAAAGTGAGACACTGGTATTTTTTTTCTAAATGGGTTAGGTCTACTCTAAGATTAAATGAGATGCTACTATTACTTCCGTGTGTGATTCGATTTATTTGAAACATTCCTATTTTTATTTTATGGTGACATTGTGAAGGTTTATCTAACAAGCAAGAAAATATTATCTGCGGTGATTACTGAAATAGTGAACATGCTATTACTTGCTACTTAAATTGCAAATAGACTGTATAATTTGTCGATAGCTTCAGGAAAACGCATGTATGATGTTCCAAACCATTTATGTCATGGATGGAGTTTATTTGTTTCCTTTTGAGTGCATATCATTTAGGGAATTGCTTCTGGTTAGAGAAAGAACAGTATATTGCGCTAGAGAAGATGATGGACTTATACAGAATGTGCCATTAAAGTAATTACATTATGATTCAGTTATATGATAGATGAGACAAGGACCAAGGAGAGAAGAATTAAGATGAGAAAGCATAGGAGCAGATTCTTGCGATATATTGATCAGCCAAACCGATAACAAATGGAGAAGAAACACATGATGGAAAAAAAAGCCGAGGATGAATAGTTGACCAATAGTATATGTTGAACCACTAAAATTTATGGCTTTGCTCAAAACTTGATGATTGATGTGCACAAGAATTTCAAAATTGTATGCATGCCACGATTAATGTTGAACCATTATAATATTTATATCCCGTTGCAAAGCACGGGCAATTAGCTAGTCTTAGAAATTTCTAGCTCATCCTAATTTAGCAGATAAATATTAAACAAATCAATGGAGTGGTCTAATAATATACTCCCTCCGTCCGAAAATAAGTGTCATCTAGATACATCCGTTTCAACTACACTTATTTCCGGACAGAGGGAATACTAATCTAAAAAATAAACAAAGGGTTTAACAATGCGAAAATTCACTTCGGTGCCCGAGCTCACCTGCTCCGGCGCACTTTCGAACTTAAAAAAAATAACACTTCGAAAAAATCTGAAAAAATGGACAACAAACATATGACAGTTTACTAAGTCCATTTTTTCAGATTTTTCCGAAGTGTTTTCGTTTTTTTTTTTGAATTTTGCAAGTGCGCAGGAGCAGGTGAGCTCGGGAGCCAAAACACCTCTTTCTTTAATAATGTACTTATAATAATATTCAGGTAACTTGTGCTCTAAATCCAGGTGCAATCTTAAACTTCTAACCTCTCACAGTTTGTAATCCGACCGACATGATTCGATGCCATGAAAAAAACGTAATTCAAGCCAGGAATTATCGCTTGTAGAGCAATGTTAAGGTGGAACGAAATATATTGTAGTTTCAACGCATCTAAAAAATCAACATAGTCAAGTATAGTGATAGTTATTTGATGCAGGTCGAACACAAAGAGAATGAAGCAGCCAACTGAACGAGATGATAACTAAATCTACATCAAATTGGTTCTAGAAAAAATGTAAATAACGACATAAACAAACATATAAGCTAAACGATCTTACCAACTTGCAAGATGAGGCATGGAAGAACATCCAGGGGCGGAGCCAGGATTTGACCATAGGGGGGCGAAGAAGCCAATATTGATCTTGCTTGAGTTGCCTCACCTCATGCTATGCTTTTTTTTGTAAAACACAACCTAATGATTCAGGGATTTGGCTGCTCATTAGTGAACTTTGTATCGTTTATTGCGCATTTGCATATGGTATAGTATAAATTGTATTCCATTAACTTCGGGTTTTGCAAATGGATTTCAAGTTTGCTTAGTTGACTTTCTCGTTGTCAATTTGAATATATCAATGTGTTCCGCGATGAGGTATTACTTTGAAGCTGCACGAGATAGGACATTTTCTGGACCTTGCCGTCTCCGCACAGCTCTGGCTCCACCCGAGACAAGTGAAAATCATATATTCATGGTCCACCAAAGCTCTATCTAGTCCTTAGCTCATAATTCATGTCCAACTCCGGTTAAAAAAAGATAATTAACCAGTTCTTTCATGTGTCCACCATACCTACCTATATAGCGCTTTTTTGCTATTTCGAAGCAGAGGATTGTTGCCATTTGCACATTTTGGCTCATCTTTGAAAGCTTTATATCTCCTATATCCTGCATATCTTCTGTGGAGAGCTATATATTCATAAACATGACACCTATCATGCCATTTTTGAAAGAAAAAAAAAAGAAAAAGGAAAAAGAATAGCAGTAGTAGTAGGGATACATGGATTCATCAAGATGACACCCCTGGTACTTCTTGAAAAGAGAAAAAAAAGGAAAGAAAAAAGAGAGTAGAAGTAAGGAAGACAACTGAAATCATTCATGGTCCACCAAAGATCTATCTAGTACAGGGCGGAGAGTCCTCCTAGCGTGTCCAAACTTGGCAAATCCATGCTCCCTATGCGACATCGATAACAGGGACATTCCTGGTGCCCCGGGATCATCATTTTCGTCGCATAGGCCTTTCTTGATCCTTTGTTTTGTGTGTGTGTGTCTTTCTTCCTATACCATTACTCTTCCAATGATGATCCCGGGGCGCATTTCTTGATCCCATTACTCTTCCAATGATGATCCTTTCTTGATCGCATAGGCCTTTCTTGATCCCATTACTCTTCCAATGATGATCCTTTCTTGAAATATGTAGCGGAGATGGCGCGTTTCTTTCAGGATGATTAAATGTATCGTCTTGCTATCTTCAAACTACAGCCACATTTGATGTACATTATGTAAAAGTGCTTGCTTTGAGTACTAAAAGATCAGGTTTGATACCAATTTATTCTTGTAGGACTCAAGTGCCTAAGATTTATTAATTGGTCAAGCAAACCATTAGGGATCCATAAGCTGTATGTTTTGACTTAAATACAAAAGTAAGTATAACGATATGTTTTTATCTTTCCATGAAAGCAGTGTCACTGCAGTGTTCTCTTCTAGCATGTGTGAGTACAGCAATAATCTTATGTTTTTACGGAAACTTTGTAGGTGAAAGATCATAGAGGATTTCTCTTTCGCTTCCTTGGACACAGAGGCTCGCCAATTTATCTGTGCACAAATTGGCTGGCTCCTAGTCATTTTTATGGCTTGTGTTCCATGCAATTAATGAACAATTGGGTGGAGGAGAATCACCTGAATGCTAGTGAAGGCTTCATTAATTTGCTTCTATTCGGCACAGTGGTAAGTTCTTCATGTAAGCAGTTTTCGATGCATGACATGTAGGCTTGTTACTTTATCTCATGTTGCTTCTTTTATTATGAGTTTTAACTGTAGCGATGTATGCTAAGCCTTTTCCTAAAGTACTTAATGCTGAAATACATTTTGTAGGATGTGAATTTAGGGTGGTTATTTGTTCATGGTATAATATGGCTTCCCTGGACAATCACCATCTGGCTCTAGTTCACGGTGTGGAGGTTCTTCAACCGGCTCGATGTGAGAGGTCCTCAATTCGTGTAAGGCTTCTTGGAGTAATTAACACGCTCTGGGAAAAAGGGGGACTTTTATTGCAGTTTAACTATCTAGTGTGCAGCGTTAAGTATGTTTTCATCTAGTGTGAGGAGTTCTTTTCAAGCTGGTCATTTCTCTTCGCGTACCTTTTTCCCTTGCTAGCTTCTTCGGTACCTGGCGTTGCATATCCTTCATAGGATCTTGCATGCTCCATGGGTAATATCCAGCTCCCGTTAAAAAGATAATTAACCACTTCTTTCATGTGTGACCACCATATCTACCTATATAGTGTATCTCTCGCTATTCCGAAGCAGTGGATTGTTGCCATTTGCACATTTTCGCTTCATCATATTTGAAAGCTTTATGTCTGTGGACCTTATGCATCATCCTGTATCCTGCATATCTTCTGTGGAGTAGTAGTACGGAGACAGAGAACATCAAGATGACACCTATGATACTTTTGTAAAAGAGAAAAAAGTAAAAGAAAAAAAAAACTAAAGTAGGATACAAGTGAAAATCATTCATGGTCCACCAAAGCTCTATCTAGTGCAGGAGGAGAGTCCTTAGCGCATAATTCATGTCCAACTCCTGTTAAAAAAAGATAATTAACCAGTTCTTTCTTGTGTGTCCATGATACCTACCTATATAGCGCTTTTTTCGCTATTCCGAAGCAGAGGATTGTTGCCATTTACACATTTTGGCTTCATCATCTTTGAAAGCTTTATATCTCCTATATCCTGCATATCTTCTACGGAGAGCTATATATATTCATAAACATGACACCTATCATGCCATTTTTGAAAGAAAAAACAAAAGAAAAAGAAAAAAGAATAGCAGTAGTAGTAGGGATACATGGATTCATCAAGATGGCACCCCTGGTACTTCTTGAAAAGAGAAAAAAAAAGGAAAGAAAAAAGAGAGTAGAATTAAGGAAGACAACTGAAATCATTCATGGTCCACCAAAGATCTATCTAGTACAGGGCGGAGAGTCCTCCTAGCGTGTCCAAACTTGGCAAATCCATGCTCCCTATGCGACATCGATAACAGGGACATTCCTGGTGCCCTGGGATCATCATTTTCGTCGCATAGGCCTTTCTTGATCCTTTGTTTTGTGTGTGTGTGTCTTTCTTCCTATACCATTACTCTTCCAATGACCGGAATGACAAGGCTTCTCGTTACTAGATTGAACACTTACATAGCTTTGCGATATCTAGATTTTGAATTTGCATTCCTTGATTCACCCTCCTGAGCTAGCTACACTTGAGGCTCCACGGATAATTGGGCCATTCAGTCCCAATGACTCTACAACAGCATTCCTCCTCTTGCAAGCAAGCAGGTACAAACGTCTGTACCTGAAACACTTGACTGTATATTTCTATAAATGTACACAACAATGCAGTATATTTCACTGACTGACGTGACTGGCCCTCTTAAGCTTTTCAGCTCTTCACGTTCACAGGCCTTCAGCCGGGTCCTCCACTCCTCCCTCTCCTCTGAGCCCAAGATCTGCCTCTGAAGAAAACAGTGAATCAGTCTGATGGGGACGACACCAGGAGCTCGGGAACTCCAGCCAGCTTTGATTTTTTCAGAGGCGACGGCCTTGGTGAGAGAGGCGTGACGGGGCTGACATTGACGATCTTCAAGTTCCAAAACCTGGCGAAGCTGTAATCTTGAAGACCACCGACAACTAACAATGACAAATATATACAGCCCTCTGCGTATCGCTGCCGGGCTTGGTCCGGGGGCAAGCTGCGCCCGCCTGCAGCCATAAAGGCAATCGTCGGCTCCATAAACCGGATGCCGCCATCTTGAGGAACACACTGAAGAATGGGGAACACAATCAAACAATAAACCACTTGACTCTTGTCACTTGCACGAGACAGTAACTACTTAGAGTTTCCTTTTTCTTGTATTATATTCAGTTTGGTGCTAAACTGCACAACACTAATATATGCGAGCCGCCGTGTAAACTCTAGTGCAATCTAGATTATGTAGATGGTTGCATCAGTAGTAATTTGGTGGAGAAAATAAAGCTCGCATGATCCCAGTCAGTAATTAAGCAGTGCTGAACAAATTAATAACAAAAAACCTATTGAAAACTCAGCCAGGAATAGCTTGGATATACTCCCGCTAATTTACTTCTAAATTTCTGACTCTTCCCACTACGACACAAAATTGAACAAGCAACAAGGCTTTACATCCAATCCATCCTCAAGAAAGTTAAGTCTGCTTATTGATTTACTTATACCAGACAAAAAGGTAGCGGGCAGCCATGGATGGCCATCTCCTTCAGCTGCCCGATGGTCCGTGCTCTCCAAAATCCTAGAAGAAAAAACAACTTAAAAAGTTCTTTCGCAAATAAAAATTTAAAAAGCTCAAAATAAAAGTAAAGAAGATAACAAATAACGAATTGGAATAAAAGAGTACATTCAAGAGTCGGTAAAAAATGTCTTTGTGCAAGAAAATCTCAATTTTGTACATGAAAATAGCATGATGTAGCTCGTTTTACGATGGAAAAGAAAAACAGAGCGCATTCCTCACAAACAGTGTTCAGAGCTTTATTAGAGCAGCTCCAACGTCACCCCCAACTGAACCCCCAAAGGCCCAATGGGGTTCGGACGCAAAAATAACAGTGACACCCCCACAAGTGTCCGGACCAAGCTGATTTCTGTCTGGCACCCCTGAGAGGCCCATCAAACTTGGGGTCCTCTTTCGGGGTACCGGACATTGCCCGGACATGTCTCGGCATGCGTGGCCCACTCGTTATACACACACAACGCCGCGCCCGTATTTCATTAAACCCCACTCCGTCCTTCTGTTTCCTCTCGCCAACGAATCGCACCATCGTCGCCAACTCGATTCGCAACGCGGGGTTCAGCAGCATCGACCATGCAGGCCTGCTTGCCGCCGCTCTCCGCCCTCGTTTTGCGCCGGCGCAGCTCATTCAGTCGGCTCCGCCTCTTCCTCCCTGCCACCTACGCGCAAAGTGTTCGACCGTCATAGCTCATTTTGCTAAGACGAGGAAAAAAGCGTACACACGGTGATTTCGGAAATCGATGCTCATGCCGGGTCGCGGGGAACCCGAGCAGTGGATAGGTCGGCCAGAAATGTCTAATTGCTGAGTGGCAGCTTGAGGTTTCACCGTTTATACTTTCACCGTTTTTGTGTCGACGGTCATACCTAATCAAGCGGGACGACCGTGAGGTGGTAATTCGTGTTTGTTGTTTTATATACGTATGTTGGGATGTGCTTAGTGAAAAATATGTTTGCTGTAGCGGAGATAGGCTTAGCAGGTGCACTAGGATATGGACTTTGGGAAGGAAGTTGTGGGAGTGGGAGCACTTAGCCACCGTCCTTACTAAAAATACGGTGGAAAAAAATATTATTATTTCTACCCACAGAATTTGCGTGGGCATTCTGGGTCTGGGCCGAATAACATCAGTTTGCCATTCGGGCCCGTGCGAAGGAAAAAAAACATCCAGCAGACAGACGCTCCAGCCAGCATCTGTTGACCTAGGGCGGCGGCGCAGCGCAGCTACTCCCCCCACTCTCCGCCCTCCCGTCCAGCGGCCGGCGCCGGCGGCACCCTCCCGCCACCGCGATCTCGAGCTCCGGCGACCGGTGCTTGCAGGTTCGTTTCTGCACTCCCCTCCCCTCCCCTCCATCTAGTGCCACCCCGATCTACTTTCTACCAACCTAACATGCTTCTGATTCAGCCGATTTGCTTGATCTATTTCTCATCTGCTCTACTCTACTTGTCATGCGCTCTATCTCTACTCTACATGTGTGTGCCTATCATCATTTCGCTTCGCCAGCTACTCAAATTTGCTCCTGCAGTTTCAGCTTGTCACCATCAAGTGTATCCGTCTCTTGTTACCAGCCACTCAAAATTGTTGTTATTCAGCTGATTTGCTTGATCTACCTGACATGTGCTCTCTGTACTTGTGTGCTTATCGTGGTCTTGCTTTAGCAGCTAGACCTACACCCAAATATGCTTGTACAGCTTCAGATTGTCACCATCTCTGCAATACAGAAACTGGTAGATAACTAAGTAGCACACCGACTTCCTTGGAACGAACCTGAAAGGGGAAATATAGTTTGAACTTAAGAGCTTGGGAGCAGGCTAAGCACTTATGACCTGTTTGCAACTTCTTTTTTGAGAAAGGACCTGATTTATAAAGAAGGAAGCAGAGTACAAAATACAGCGCGACCCAACAAAGAACCGAAAATACAAAGGAGTCCCTGCAAAAAGCACTGAGCACCCCGAGCCTCCATGAAAGAGCACAAACAGGTCCACCACCTCGCTCCCGAGAAACCTAGCCAGAGCCGCCATCGCCGTACCTCGAACCACCGGAGAAGAAGCTCCACCTCATGAAGAAGACGATCGCATGATCCATCCGCCGCCGCGCGACGGAATCTGAGCCCGCTGAACGACCACGACCACAGAGACCTCTCCCCAGCACCGCCAAACTTCCAGCCGACCCAGCTCCGACGAGGCCCACCCTCCACAGCACCCAAACTCCGGCAGACACCGCCTCCCTCGCCACCACGGCCGGCCAAGGCAGAGAAACCGAAGAAGAAGAACACCACCAAGACACACCTGCACCAAAAACAGCACGCCAAGCTTCTCCGGCTCCTCCCCTCGCCACCTCGGCCGGCCAGAGGAACCCAGACGAAGCCTTGTCGCCGAAGATGCCGTACCTCGATCCGCCGGGAAGACACCACCGCCACGCTTTGTAGACGGCCGCAGAAGCTGTCCGCCGCAGGCGGCGGAACCTAAGCTCAATGAACGAGCTCGACCACAGCAGCAACTCCCCGCTTCCACCCAGCAACCAGCCACCTCCGCCGCGACAAGAACCACCCGCAGCAGCCACGAACCAACCACGCTCCCACATCGAGGCAGCCCTCTCCTCCTCCCCCTCGCCACCGAGGCCGGCCAGGAACAGGAAAGGAAGCCCCAGATCTGGAGGCCAGAAGTACTTGAAGAAGAGGATGGCCACGAACTCAGATCCACGCATCTCCCACCTTGGGAGCTTGAAGGAGATCAGATCCGCAGCAGCCACGACGCCGAACTCGAACGCCGGAGCAGCACACCTCCAAAAGGAAGAAAGACGGGCATCCGCCACGAAACTCCACACGGGAAAGAGAAGAAAACCTAATCTAAACCCTACTCTACTCTGTACAGCCCGCGCTCCACTCTCTCCACCACGCCGGACGGCAGCGCCGCCGGTGAGGCGAGCCGAGCGAGCCGGGGGACGGGCGGCGACTCTCAAGGGGAGAGGGACGGAGAGAACGAGAGGGGAGGGGAGGGGGGCAAATGAGCTTCCCTGTTTGCAACTTCATGCTTGTGGTTTTGCGCAACTGGTAGATAACTAAATAGCACACCGACTTCCTTGGAACAAACATCAAAGGGGAAATATAGTGGTGCACGGTCTAAAAAATGTCAGCATTTGTTGGTCCTGTTAGTAGTTCAGTTTGTAGCTTGTTCTTTGTGGAATGGAAGATCACTGAAAGGCAAAGGAAAAATCAATATTTGTATGTATGTATGTATTTGAAGCAGTGTTATCAAGTTATGTTGAAGGGTTTATCAAAATCTTATCATGTTTTAATGTACTAAGTCCGCTGAAACTACTTGTAACGTTCGTCTGGATTGTTGATTGTAAGAACATGCTGTATATGGATTTGATGAGTTCCCAAGCTCTGAGAACTGGATCAGAGCTAACAATACATGCACACACATTTGGCTACAATAAAAAACAACTAGAGCGTAGTAACCAACCCGTAATTGCTCACAATACAAGAACCAGCTTATCTCATTCACTTGATTTTCTATGTCACAGACTTTCAATCAAACTGGTAGCCAAGAACAAAAAGGTTAGTAGCAAATATTGATATCTAATAAACTTTAGATATGTCCAATAGTGAAGATAAAAAATTACGGTGTGCAAGTAATGTGGTTTTTATTCTCCATATTTTTTGGCCGGTATTCTCCATGTATGTTTCTACTTAGAGCAACCAATATCTATGATTGGACATGGTCATTCTTGGCCAGGGTTAATTTTCCTCTAATCAACTATTTAAGCTGTCGTGCTGCTTCAGAGATCACTTATCTTCATGCATTCTGGTCTTCCTTACAATTTGTTCTGACATGTATTTTAACGCTCCATGCAGGTGTATGTTTGAAGCCTTCTTTCTCTCGTGGTATTTTCTATATAAGTCTCATTTAGTGTTTTGATCAGATGCTTGCTCATTTCATGTTTTAACCATATTATATGCTTGGATCAGTTTCAGATAGACATACAATCTTAATGGGGCATGACCATATCGCTCATGAAAGTAACTTTGTCAGTTCCAAGTAGTACCTGCCAATTTTCAGTATAATCATTGGACGATTTTCCTTGGTGGTATGTTCTCTGCTGCAGTTCTCTAAAATCTTGTGATTTTTCGAACATAATTCTTAGTCCAATAGAAAGAGTGTCTATGTTTTCGTGTTTCATTTTTTGATATTGAATCTGCATTCGCAAAAAAAAAATGGCGCAGTGGTGAAGTACTCCCCACTTGTGCCAAGAGGTTATGGGTTCGACTCAGCCTCTCTGCATTGCGCTTTGCAGGGGTAAGGCTTGACTCGTATAATCCTTCCCCAGACCCCACCTGGTGTGGGAGCTTCTAGCACTGGGTCTATCCTTTATTGCTGCTGGTTATGAAAGTTTCTATGTTTTGGAGATAATCTCAGCCTATAATTTCTGACATTTGCTGTTTTAATTTATATCGTACCTCTGCATGCACTTGGTTTGACATTGTCTTATAAGATATCTTTTCTTGTAACTATCAGTATAAGTATATATGATATATCATATGACCAATTATCACTTGTCATCTTATACTTATGGTATCAGATATGATTGTATGTCATTCTTCATATGCATATACCGTATGTCTTCCTTATGTGTTCCTTTTTTGTAAAATTGACAGGAAAAGTTGCCAGGAACCTGGTTGCAGTGAAATTCTCAAGGGAAGGGTAGTGTACTGCATTAGTCAGAGTGGAACATGTTCATCCCAACTGCTTAGTTGCCTCCAGAGTTCACATAAGAGCTCAGATCTATATATGTCCCCTGTTAAAGGTAACCAGCATACCAATACTGGTGCCAGTACAGTAACATGCACTGAGCAAGATGTACATATCAAGCATGAAGGGGGCGATCGTGGCAAACTAAAGGATAGTTCTGGGAACACCCAGGGTGATACTGGGGAAGTAATCATCCGTGGGGCTGACATACTTTGCAAGCACGAGAACTGCAAAAAGCAGGCCCAGGGTAACACATTATACTGTAAGTTACATAGTGGTGGTACTAAGGGTTGCTTGGTACGGGGCTGTATGAAAGCTGCACATGGTGGCACACCTCTATGCATCGGCCATGGAGGAGGGAAGCGGTGCATTGTTGCTGGATGCCCAAATGCAGCATGTGGCCAAGGCCGTCGTGAGCATTGTGTGAGGCATGGCGGTGGCAAGAGATGCAAATTTGAAGGGTGTGTGAAGGGTGCACAAGGAAACACAGACTTCTGCATCAGGCATGGTGGGGGAAGGCGGTGCAAATCTGAAGGATGTACAAAGGGTGCACAAGGACGGACAGATTTCTGCATTAAGCATGGCGGCGGCAGTCGGTGCAAGTCCCTAGGATGCAATTCGAGTGCAAAATGGGGGACAGATTTCTGCTCTGTGCATCAGAAGAGTTTGCTTGGCGAGGACCCTGAAGCTTTGCCCCTCCGTTCTGGAAAACGTCGTTTGGCCAAGAAACCCAAAAAAGCAGTAAAGCCATCTGGAATCTCCCAGGGGACTGTCACTACTACAGCTGGAACCAGCACGCAAGCAAAGGGTGTTCTTCATGTGGCTACCATGCCTTCAAACCGTGAATTGTCACACAAAATCGTGATGGCAGCGGTACTACCACTCTCCATGAGACCTCCAACACTCTCCGGGACAGTGGTTTCAGCAGCAACAAGCAGTGCGACGCAGAATCATTAAAAGCGGCTGTGAGGCTGCATGTGAAGGCTTGCAGGCTGTCAATCTCTGATCATTGATTCAGACAGGGAAATCTCAAAGTCATAGCTGTCCATAGTAACAAGTCATCACTGTCAGCTGACATCGCTTTCTGTTCTGTCTCTTTTCCGTCTAACCTGTCAATCTCTTTGTACTCTGTAATGTTCTGTGGTGCCTCATAGACTATGTCAAGTTGTGGACTATTAGCATTGGATTTGCATCCTGCAATGTGGTGTGTCTGAAAGAACTTGTGGATTGGCGGAACGGGGTAGGTCCATAGGTGTTGCTTGTGATGCTAGTGCGTCTGTCGTGGAAACTGGAAAACGTTTAGAAGATAGCAATTTGGTTATTGGGATTTTTGAGTACTGGTATATGCAAATACTGTATGATGTTGTCGTTAGTCCGATGTATGGCTGTTGTCTGGCGCTTGATTTTATACTGTTTATTCTTCATTTTAGTTTCCTCGGATATCAAGTTTTTGGTTAAGGGGCTATCCACGTGTAGATATGCTGCAGCAGTGATGATCCTAGGGCAGCGCGCTAGTGCAAGGGTTGATGCCGATCTTCATCCATGATGGAAGATCAGCATTGAAGGTTGCTGATCTATATGTGTGAATGAACGAAGGCCTGTGGTTTCTTGTTCATGTTAAGGCCTCATAGTTTTGGTTAGTGCTAACTTTGTTGTTAAGAGCCGCACTTTCCTGTTCTTGCCCTTTAGACACCGACTAGATGCAGAGAGAGAGAGAGAGAGGCACTTCTGTTTTGACTAAATCTGACAAGATGAAATGTATGCTTGTGCTGTAGACTCCAAATTACTCACGTGTACGGCATTCATTTTGTGGGCCCACCTCTCGTTATATAGATCCACCTGTTCCAACTCCGGCGGCTGTGAACGGAACGACAAGGACAGGATTTGCCCCTTGAAGCTGAAGCGGCGCAGCCTAGGCGCGTCGATCTCCACGCCATCGACCCTCTGGTAGGTCCCATAGCTGTTCTTCTCCTCCCAAAAGCACCTATCCAGCACCATCACGGTGGCAGCGGGGCATCCGAGGCGGCAGATCTTGGGCCACCGTGGGCGAGGGGGGTTTGCGTAGATGTAGACGAAATGCAGACGGACATCGGAGAGCGTCGGGGCCGAATCGATGACGCGTTGGAGAGAACCGAGGTGCTGGGAGCAGTTGCGCATCCGTAGCGACGATAGCCGCGGGAGCATGAGGGCGGAAGACTGCCTCTGGTAGAGGCCCCGACAGCCGGTGAGTTCCAGGACACGGAGGGTCTCCAACGGCAGGGCGTCGAGGGCGACCGTGTAGCCGATCCTGTCGCCGCTGTTACGAACTTTGAATGCCAGCCGGAACTCCTCGACGTGGCTCGCCGCCGGGTGGGAGAGCAGGAAATCAACCAAGTTCCTAGCACGCGATAGCACGACGCCGTCCTGCTCCTCCATGTCGCGATTCAAGAAATCGTCCACCGCTTCTTGGTTGTCGGACTCGAGACGCAGGGTGAGCCTGGTAATGGGGACCTCGGCTGCGTTGAGCCCCGCCACGGCCTCTGTTACGAAGGCGTCGCGCCCCATGGCCTCGAAGCCGTCGCCTCGGCAAAGATTCTCCACGGAGGACTGCTGCTCTCTGGCTGCCGGCGCCCGCGCCCACCGGCGACGAGCTTCAGGCAATCAGGTCCCAGCGCCAACCCCCGCGACAGTGAGAGTAGAGTCAATTCCCTTTTTATTCTGCTGCAATATTGACACGTTCTGTTAATGATTGGGCCACTGTTCTGCTGGGAGTACATCTTTTGTTGATATCCCAGCAAAAAAAAACACTAGTTGATGTCAGGATTCAGGAATGTACATTGTTGGAATTCTGGGATAATGTTGAATCAGTTCAAGTTGTAAAGAGTTGAGACCCAATTGAATCAAATCATGCCGCTGCAGCCCAGGCCGGAAGAAGTATTTAGGATCTTTATCAAGTTTGAACAAGCCATCCGCAACGCTGGAGTTTTAACATCACCTTGCATGTTGAGCAGTTTTATCGTGATCACAAAATCGCAGAGATGCTGCACTAGGTACACTATTGCAGCTTCTCCGCTCCAGGATTGAGATTCTATTCCATCGACCAGGAAAAAACAAAAACATGTTTCCATCTCAAAAAATTATGTTCATTCCAGCGAGATGATATAATGAAGAATCAGTTACGAGCGCGTGTTCATTCTCTGAATTGTCTCCCTCAGCCTGAATTGTCTCCCTCAGCCATCACACAAAATTATGTTCATTCCACATCTCATAACAAGTGACACTAGCATCACCCTCCATACTTCTGTTCCCTGCACACGTACGTCTAAGATAAGATGATGAGGGCTACTATTACTCTAGTGCAACAACAAGTGCAATACCTCCCCTTTTACACCTGCTGCCAAGAAAACAGTGCGTAGCGTAGCGACATGCTGCACAGTGCCGGCAGGCTTCACCACACTAGTAATCGTAGTGTCGTTCATATCCATTACAAAATGCTAAACGAATGGGCACCTGCCTATTGCGTCCAATCCAGGACCCACACATTACTCATATCCGTTACAAAATGCTAAACGAAGGCCAATTAACTGCTGCCTCCTCTTCTCCTTCCTGCTGGTGCACAATTCTGAACTGTCAAAGAAAAGGTACAAATTATATTTTTGTCAAAGAGAGTATAGGGATTTGACAAAACATCTATTTTTGTCATTTAAAACACATGATGCCACAAATACTTTACACCACAATAAAAATGCAAAGAAATCAATTGTCACTTGCCTGGGCTCACTTGGTGAAGTGCTGCCTCAAGTTACTAGAGGGGGTGCTACACAAATAAATAAAACTTAGTTAGAGCAAATATTTTGCAAAGTTCAAAAACAAGGCAAATATTTATATCCATGCAAATGAAGTCAACTACACATAAATATAGTTTTTTTATGCGCATTGTTTATCTGGTGTTGGAGGATGATAGTTTGGCAACTGCTCAAGAAAATTTGCAAACTATGCCAACTTATTTCAACAGCCTTCGCGAAAAAAAAAACTTATTTCAACAGCAACCTTTTCCAAGCTGATATATGGGAGGGCGGGCTGAAGTGCTGAACTATATTTGTTTTCCTGATTATCTAACGTATTTTGGTGTATACATACTCCTATTTTTCGGGGCCCAAATTATACTAAGTCTGCCCTTATGGAGAAATGAATATACTTACACGGAACAGACAATATGCATGGATCATCTTTAAATAAAACTTGGCTGAGAAAAAATACATACGTGTTATACAATATGGTACACAATAGTCACCATCTTCAGATAAGTTCACAGTTAATATTTTGATTCTCCAAAGATCTCTACGCGTGAAGTATACCTGAATCTGAAAAGCCAAAGAGACATTTCTTAGTGACAACATTGTGCAAATCACGGTTTCGTATAAAGCACGAAACGAATATATCCAGTAAATCACTATTAAAATAAAATATTAAGTTTACCTTCAAATCCAGATCAGAATTATAGTCATCTCCAAGGTTCTCAGTTATGCTCAGCAACATGTTTTCCAACTGATAAACAGCAGCAATAATTTTTTTAGATAAAGGGCTTTATTACTTAAAGTTTAAGCATTACACCCGGCCTCTGCATATCAATGCACGCAGCCGCAATCCAAGAGGAAAATAAAAATAGTGTGTAGCACTAGACGAATTACAATCAGGAAGTGAATAAAGTAAATCGCCAGCACTAAAGATGATAGCGAACGCCTATGGAGGACCAATCCGGCGATCAAGCGACCATCCATGTCGGGTAAAAATATCCCTCGCCACCACAGCAGCAATAATTTAAGAGAAGAATAACACAAAGTAATACTCTCAACATTTGAAAATAGATGACATTTAAGAGGTGCGTACGAGATTAAGTGTGAGTTGGCACAGGAATTAATGTGAGTGAAATATCAATATTTCCATCAAACGTTTGTTGGCCTAATGTAATCTTGTCATAGTGTAAACTGCACACATAGGTTGTGTGCAGACTATAGTGTGAACCCACACATAGGTTGTGTGCTGGTTGGGCCACATAAGTTGTGTCCCTAGTAGATATGCTTGCTGCAATATGTTTGCAGGAGTTAAGTGGTAGGTGCTAGTATGTTCTAGAGTACTCTATTTATACGTAATTCTTAGGCTGTAAGATAGGGCAGCAGTAGGAAGTAGTAGAAGCCTCTAGAATGCGGTAGCACCGACCTTAAACCCTCTATCTAAGGAGAGGCACTCTATATGGAGAGAAGCAAGCCAAGGTCCTAGCATATGTTGCTGAGGGCAAGCATAGGTTGCTGAGGTTTGCCAGCATTCGTTGCTGTGGTGAAGCTTAGGCATAGGTTGCCAAGCTTGTAGGCATTCGTTGCCTGTGTAGTTTAGCATTCGTTGCTGCAAAATATAATAGAAAAGGAAGGCATTTGTTGCCTGAAACTGGTGTGCTCCTTTGTAGTGCTAGTCACCTGTTTTCTTCATTTGCTAGAGAGAAGAGAGAACAGAGAGAAGAGAGAACAGAGAGGGAAACACCTAACAATTGGTATCAGAGCCTCAAGATTCGAGGACCAAGAAGGACTGTGTCGGTCCCATGGAAGCTGGATGTGTGTCATCCAATGACAGTGATCAATCGAGGAAGGGTGACCATGGTGCTGTCCGCGGTCATGCCGACTGCCACAACGGCTGCCACAACGACGAGGACAATAGCAACGACTCCAACACCAGTGTGCGTAGTGCGCGCAAGGCTGGGAAGAAGAAGGGGAAGTGCTACAACTGTGCCGTCTGTGGTCACTACTCGTCCGAGTGCCGCAACCCGAAGAAAGAATAAGCGCTCTTGGCGTCGGCGGATGAAAATCCAGCACTGCTGTGATGATGATTGAAGATGACAAGATTAGGGGGTGATTGTTGGCCTAATGTAATCTTGTCGTAGTGTAAACTGCACACATAGGTTGTGTGCAGGTTATAGTGTGAACCCACACATAGGTTGTGTGCTGGTTGAGCCACATAAGTTGTGTCCCTAGTAGATATGCTTGCTGCAATATGTTTGCAGGTGTTAAGTAGTAGGTGCTAGTATGTTCTAGAGTACTCTATTTATACGTAATTCTTAGGCTGTAAGATAGGGCAGCAGTAGGAAGTAGTAGAAGCCTCTAGAATGCGGTAGCACCGACCTTAAACCCTCTATCTAAGGAGAGGCACTTTATATGGAGGGAAGCAAGCCAAGGTCCTAGCATAGGTTGCTGAGGGCAAGCATAGGTTGCTGAGGTTTGCCAGCATTCGTTGCTGTGGTGAAGCTTAGGCATAGGTTGCCAAGCTTGTAGGCATTCGTTGCCTGTGTTCGTTGCTGCAAAATATAATAGAAAAGGCATTTGTTGCCTGAAACTGGTGTGCTCCTTTGTAGTGCTAGTCACCTGTTTTCTTCATTTGCTAGAGAGAAGAGAGAACAGAGAGAAGAGAGAACAGAGAGGGAAACACCTAACAACGTTATCAAGAAAGTTTCAGGTGATGTTGACGACAGTGACTGAGAAAGAAACCAGAGCACCAAGTAACTCCATATGAAGGCAAGCTGGCATCAAAAGGAAGATAGGGTAAAAAAACCGAAAGATGCAGATGGGTATTGGGTGGACATTGGACAATGCAGAAACATCTGAGCTGATGGTCTCAGATTTCTTCAAGGTGATGTACACCAAAGACCCTGATGTGAACCGCAATCAGCTGCTAGCACTCTTTGAGCACAAAGTCAAGGAGTATATGAACACGTCCTTACAAAGAGAATTGGGTGATGGCAAAATACATGATGCTCTGTTTGAAATAGGTCCCATCAAGACACCCGCGCCTTCCAGAGAAACTTTCCAAAGGAAGTGAAACACACTGAGAGAATGTTATGAATGCAGCCAAGGAATTCTGCAGACCAGGGATTATGCTGGTGGGTTGGAAAACACAGTTATTGCCTTTCCTAGAAGGTATTAACCAGAAAGAACTCACGGATTTCAGACCTATTAACGATGTGATGTGATTTACAAAGTTGTGGCCGAATGCTTAATTCCACTGGATGATTCTCTCGGAGCTTAACTCTAAAGCTTAGAGTGCTTCGTACATGGGCGGATGGTTTGCTTACAAGTTTGATCTGACATTGAAAAAGACATGATCATGTTCAAAAAAAAAAAGATACATGATGAGAACTGCTTTGCTTACAAGTTTGATCTGATAAAGGCATATGACAGTTGATTTTTGGTTCTTGGAGGTAATTCTGAACAAGATGGGCTTTGAGCAGCATTGGTTGTCATGGATTATGGCACGCGTTTGCTCCGTCCAGTATGTTGTTTGTGCTGTCTTGAGTTTTTTCCACTCAATGAGGGGCCTACAGCAGGGAGGGGGTACGGATGCAAGCGGGTACCAGCAATATCCAAGTTCTAGTTTATTTTAAGATTTCTAGTTCAAGTGTTGGTCTCAAATGTTAACCAAAGAACTCAAAATGAATCAGAAGGGGGAACCGAAATGAAAATATTACACCCAACGAGGCCCTGGTATTTCACTTTTTTTTCTCCGCAGACAACAGTCTGCTCCATAGAGTGTACAATACATGCATCATTGCATCTATACAAGAGGTGCACAAGTAGGCTCAACAAGTTTCCTTTACTCTACAGTCACGATTGCCTAGATGCGACACAATTAGAGAATAGAGGTCAATCAGACCCTGGGAGTGACCAACTCAGATTTCGGGAAGGAATATCTAGGGATCCCAGCTCTATACGAGCGCATGAAAGGTAGTCAAGTCGAGCTGATCAAGGAGAGATTCACCAAATGACTGGCAAATTGATATGAGAAGTACTTGTTACATGGTGTGAAGATAATTTTCTATATGTCAGTTGCTCAGGCCCGTCGAACCTACATCGCGGGTGTCCTCAGATGTCTACAGATTTCTCTAATTATTACATAATGATAAGGAATTTTTGTGGGGAGACCAAAAGCAACACCACAAAGTTCATTGACTGTCATTATAGAACATGATCAAACCAGGGTTCTGAAACATCAAACATGAGTGCAGGGCTTCTGAAACAAATGCCATTCGAATGAGATCCTAATAGACATGGTGTTTTCAACTGCCGCATCTCCAGCTTGGTGGGGATTGCATATTTCCTCACAAGAACGTTGCCTTGCACTTCGAAGAAAGGCTAAATCTAGAAGATAGGGGACGGGAAGAAGGCACCAATCATTTGTGATCACAGCATTCAACGAGAAAGTCGGTTTACCGTGTCAGGTTTGCACGATCTATGTTGGGTTCACCAACTAATAAATCAGAAAAGCTATGGGACACTCCTCCTCAGCTGCTTGTTCCAGGAGCATGAGGTGGAAGTTATCACCCAGATCAAATTACCTACCCAAGATGCAAAAGATTTTATCCCTGGGCACTTTGAAATGATTGCTTTCTTCTCGGTAAAAGTGTGTGAGCTGCACGCCAGAACAAAAGTAGGCAATGCTTCTGACAAGTGTGCCTGGCGTCGATTGTTATTTGGTTTATAAAACACTCATTTCCCTACAAGAAAATCATTGCCCTTCTATGTAGATCTTTCTTTTCCAAACAAAGACACTAAGTTACCTCTTTTTCCTCCCAAAACAAGGCATTTAAGCACAAGAATTTAATTGGGAAGGGCAAGCATCAACAAGAGTTAATTAGCCCTTTTCTTGATGAAATCAATGAAGGCCAATATAGGAACAAAGTGTCTTAAACTGAATAGGAATTGAAGGACATATTTTGAATAAAAAATGGAGCAGCTAAAGACATATATTTTGAATCAGTGAGAGTAGAATGCAGATGTCATGTAAATATCATATATCTATTCATTCTACTCAAATCAACAATAATAAACATATAATGCACTAACCTCCACAGTAGTAGAAATGCGTTTTCCATTGAGACATTCAATAACGTCCCCATTTCGGATTCCACATTCTTCAGCAGGAGAGTAGTACCCAGACACCTCAGGTTGAATTGCAATAACTAATCCTTAGTATGAACGACAAAACAAGCAAACTCAGGAAAGCAGCAACAAACAATATCTACCTCGTCAACAATAAGACCTTCATCAATCCCACACTCAATCAATATCCTCTCAGCATGAGCAGGGTTTAGAAGGCTGATGGCATTAAATTTCAATCCAAGGTGGGGTCGACGGATGCGCCTATACAAAAGAAAATTTATTCAATTACGTAAACCTTAGCACATAAGCCTTTCTAAATGAACAATTCTGGATAAAACCATCTACCCAACATGTTTATAAATTGCCAATACCACACTAGATCAAATAATTTGACATAGATAGCATTCTAAGAAGCTCAAGAGGACATGTTGTAACCTTATATACAAATAAGAAACATATTCGTTAGAATCAACACCAATAAAGTTGTAATAAAACCTTTTCCTTTACACATTAGAGTAGATACCCCACATACCTAGAAATATGATTGCGGTTGATGTAAAAGGATTATCGAAGTTAAGAGGAAAAATGGCACCTAATTTTTGTGTGTGTGTATTTTGCTACAAATATGATCTCTCAGTGTCACCAGACATGTCCTTTTGGATGCGTGCCACTCAACATTTTAAGATCTATCAATATCGAGAAATATGACATCACCTTAAAATATACTTGCATAATAAATACTTGTTTTTATGAAAGGACATGTTATTTTAGGAAACTGATGGTCAAAGTGTAACCAGAACTCCATATAAATGTCCAAAACAACACATAAAGAGTCATAAAGGAGTAACGATAACACATGAAAGCCAATAGAATGTTAACCACTCATTCGCAATCTTGGTTGGCCTGGTTCTGCTGTGATTCTTTCCACCTACGCCTCATCAAGATTCAACCTCTAGCCTCACTTGTACATGATTTTTGATATATGTGTTATTTAACATAAATCTATTCAAACATATTATTGATATATCTGTTAGTAAATATTTATGAATTCAAATTTAGTAAAAGAGAAGCAAAAGAGTTCCAAATATAGTTTTCCGAAGTTATTCTTCTTCTTAGAATAAGAAATAAGCAATAAGAATGAATCATCTTGAGAGTAGAATATAGCTGAAAATGGAACATACTTGAAATTCCTCCATAGATGAAAGCACTTGAGTAAAATTGAAGAAGGTATAAAAGACCCTCTTGAACAAGTGCCGATCATTCCCACAACCTTCCCGTCTAAGTCAATAACAGGACCTCCCATATCATACTACAACATTTGAAAAATTGATAATATCAGAAGTTACATTCAGATAAAGCATTAAAAATACATTAGATACAACTCGAGTGGAATATATGTGTACCATATATCTCGTTGTGGACCTTGAATGTACATATGGTGATACCGCTCATCCGCGGTTGGATTTGAAAATTCCACTCTACCATGATTTATGAGTAGACTAAAACATTCATCTCTTCCAAGCTCAAAAATGTCTTGACCACATTCCACTTTATCATTATAAGAGGGTAACTGAACAGATGGATCCACTGTCACCCTGAAGAAAGCAAGATTATAGTGCTTCTGGTAGTAGAGCAGGTTGCCCTCCGCAATGATGTAACTCCTGGAACCCCGCAAGTGGACAGTAACCTAAAAAGACATTTGTAAGAGAATGGCTACTAAAAAGACCATCTGCACACCATAGCAATCCTTTGAACAAGACTTGTATTAAAACGTTTCTAGACAAGTAAACATAATCCATGTAAACTGCAACTAGCTATGAGCCTATGATACATGAACACCATAGTCGAGATTTATTTGAGAAAACTTAAGATGGACCAAAGTGAGGTTAGACTAGAAGCAAACAGCTCACCTTAGCATCACAAGTATACTGATCTCTGCAAAACCAAGCATCGTCCGATCGGTGCCTCGTGCGAATCAGAAGCGCAGTCGTCACAACGGTACCGGTTCTGTTCTCGCTATCAGAATCGATCAAGAAACCAGAGCACCGCGCTAGCGGCACACCATCTGCAATTCCACGCATACATATATATGTATAGTAGCGAATAAACATCAAGTTTGAGGATGATGGTGATGTTATAATACCGATCGAGGATGAAAGCCCGACAACGAATTGAGCGGCACGAAGCACCGTCTTCCTTGCAGGCTCACGGATGTGAAGAAGCGTCGGATCGTTCACCAGGCAATTCGTAGGCATATCTGGAAAAAGCGTGGGCAACTGATTCTGCCGCTCTACAAGAAGAAGACCAGCACACGCAGAGTTAACACCGGTATCCATAAAAGAAATGATTTATGCAGCATTGCAAGGATGATATCATAGCTAGTTGCAGTTTAAATGGATTCATGCAGCATTGCAAGAATGATATCTATAGTTTGGAAATATGAGGAGAGAAGGACTGGCATAAACAAACCTATTTTTTGGCAGAAGGCCCGACTCTTGGCCCTCTTCGCCTCGGCTACCTCACTGTCGCCGTTGGGGTCGTGCGGCCTGAAATCCAGAGGCTCCGGCACGCGAATCGGAGAGCTGACCACGGAGGAGAAGGAGGTGGATCCATCATCATCTTCATCATCCTCTTCCCAGCTTGGACTATCCCGGATGAGCTCGAGGACGGTTTTCCCTTTCTTGGAGCTCTCCGGCTGGCCGGCCCCATCAAGCTCGCCGGTCTTGGCCCTTGCCGCTGACTGGGATTCCTGCTGCTGCTTGGCGCGCGCCCTCGAGCGGGTCGTGACCCCCGGCGTGGCCGCGATGGTAGAGGTCACGGTGGCCCTGTTCCGCTTGCAGGTTGCCGGCCTGGATTCAACGGACTCCATCGACGGCATTCTTCCCCTCGACCTGGTCGCAGACGGCTGGCTTCTCCAGGCGTCCTCCCGCTCCTCCGTCACGGGTGACGGCAAGTGGCGGCCGGCGTCGGAGGGCGGCGGCGACCTAGGCAACCTGCGGCGAAAGAGGAAGGGAATGGGGCTGCACAAAACAGTGGACTGTGGTTTCACTTGAAAATGGCATGAATATGTGATAGATTCGACAGCACTTGAAGTGCTTTGGTAAAGTAATTTTATGTCATTGGTAAACTATTGGTGCATGAGTCAAACTGATACACTATTATTTATATGATTTTGCAAACACTAAGTACTTCCCTGTCCAATAATGTGTTTTTATGTGTGTTTATTTTAGATAACAGATTGGTAAAAAGAGTTGCCATGTTGTATTTATCAAAAGGGGAAAGTCTGAATGTTTTATTTCGCATGTTTACAGGTGATTTCTGATAGCTCTAAAGCCCCAAAAGAAACACTAACAAATCCACCACGGCGTGAAAACAGAGGTAGCAAGACCGTCAGGACATGACAGACGGCGGTTTGTTTAGTCCAACACCGGACATCATGCCGCTACCCATGCGGTTATCATCTTTATATAAAGTTCAGGCCGACTCTAAGAGTCTGCCGTAGTTACAGTTAAAAAAAAAACACCGGACATCATCGTTGAGACGGGTTTCTTTTGGAGGCTTTCCGCGTCTGGCTCAATTTGACGTGCGGCTTGTTCGAGGGGTGCAATTCCTCAATGCTAAGCTGCACCCTGTTGGCTCTTGGTCCTTCGTGTGTCAACGTCTTGTTCGCTATGTTCAGCTTGTGTTTCCGCGATCTTGATTTCTCTCCTTTGAGCCTCCGCAACCCATTTCTTAAACTAGACTCAATTTTTATCCCAATTTTTAACTCAATTTTCAATTCATTTGCGATGGTCGACAAATATTTATCAATTGGGTCTCAACTCTCAACAACTTGAACTGATCTAGCATGATCTGAGAATACCAACACTGCACATTCCTAATCCTAACAGTACCTAGTGCTTTTTTTTGTGGGGGATAGTTATACCTAGTGATAGTGGCGAAAATATCAACAAAAAGCGTCAACAATGCAACAGAATGGGGAAGGGGCAGCGAAAGGAATGAACTCACTCCCATTGTCACGGGGTTGGAGCTGGAGGCTAAAGGCGCTAGGCCTAGAGCCTTGGAGTTGAAGGTCGCGAGGGTGCGTTGGCAAGGCGGGAGCGCGACAGCCTGCTGGTCGTCGCGGTCGAGGGGAGAGGCAGGCTCGTGACTCATCGCCGTGGATTGAGTTACATATGGACAACAATTTTGTAAATTTGTAGGATTAATTTGGGAGAGGTATGAGATTCAATCATTGAAGAGGACCAAAAAATTGGATCTGAATCCAAAGGAGAGGATATATATGGTGGATCCAAGTTTAAGCAGGGATGAAACCAAATCTAGATAAGGTAAATAACGTTGGTCCGATGGAATCATTGAGTACCAGATCCATGCCTCTTGCTTCTTGATTTAGTTTGATAGAGAGTTGATGGAGTTGGATGGGGCAAGAGAGAGAGAGAGAGAGAGAGAGAGAGAGAGAGAGAGAGATAGATAGATAGATAGATAGATAGAGAGGTTTCATGCCGCAAGAGAGAGAGGGAGTAGATGTTTCATGCCGCAAGATTTTCTTTAGGTCATGTTGTTGTTCAAATATATGGTAACATTTTTGGTTGTCTAGAATTTTATACACAAAGAGAGTTCATAGGAATGCATAGTTCATGTCAATCTCTTTATTAGTCACCAACAATTTATTTCATGCTCGCGCCTAGGCAGCTTGCTAGGCTGAAAAAGCAACCATTGTCCAGCTTAACTCCGACTTATTATCTTCCTTTTGTTCTCGCGCCTAGGCAGAGGAAGCCGCTTTCTAGGCTAAATTAAGAAGCCATTGTTCTGCTTGACGATGACTTATTAGCACTGGCGGAGCTATGTACACTTTAGGGGGCCGCCGCCCCCCCTTCCCCCAAATCTAGTACTATTTGGCCCTTTTGCCTCAGATTCGGCCTATTTGCACTCTCCCACCCACCGGAGAGGAGAGCTAGTTAGCTGTGTCGTTCTTGTTCCTCCCTTTCCTCAAGTAGCCCAAACATGCCGAAAATGGAAATCTCTATGTATGCATGTCGTACGTCTTTATCCCCGTCCACTTCAGTAATAAATCCGCGAATCAGTCAATGAGGCGAGGCCTTGTGCTTGCCCTCACTGGCCCTCGTAAACGTCGTCTTTAGTGTGTTTCGAGAGTCAGTATCAGTCAAATAACGGAAAACATATTGCATGTTAGAACTTTACCAGCACTACTAGAAACAACCGCATTAGTCCCGGGTGGTAGGGGCCTCTGGTACCGGATTCCCACCCGGGACGCCGGATTCGGGACTAGAGGCCCCCCCTCTAGTCCCGGGTGGCTGGTGGCTTACGACCCCGGACTAGAGAGCTCCACGCAGGGCGCTGACACCGCGCGTGGTCGAGGACCTCTAGTCCCGGCTCGTAATATGACCCGGGACTAGAGACCCTTTTTCCGAAATATTTTTTTTTGAAATTTTTCGATTAATAGTTTTGAATTTTTTTTATATATTTCAAATCTTTAAATTATTTGTCAGTTTAATCTCTAATCGCCCCTCCCAGCACGCTTTGCCCCCATCCTCGCACTACTGATCAAACTTCCCGATCGGTCTCGCCCCTAATATCAAGTCCCAGCACGCTTTGCCCCCATCCTCGCCCCCATCCTCGCACTAGTGATCAAACTTCCCGATCGGTCACCCATCCTCACACTGCTCCACCCCCAACACGCTTAACTTTTGATTTCCTTTCCAATTAGCTTCCAAGATTGCACTGATAACATCCTCATAATACTATGGTATCAATCTTATTATCCTCTAGACTTTGATGTCACATGATATTATTTTTTTGAATTCCAAACCTATGTTAACATAAACATTAATGATTAAGTACTAATAGTTTTGAATTCAAATAACAAGAAAATCAATTTTACATTATTATTGTCATTTTCAATTTAATATGGATAAATTCATATATTTAAATCCGTAAATCAAAATTCGACAAATAATATGTATAAATCGATAAAAAAAATGATTAAGTAAGATTTATGATTAAGTAATAATAATTATTAATTCATTTTTTGCATAAATATTACTTCAAATTATTAATTCATAAATTAATTCATTTTTTGCATAAATATTACTTCAAATTATTTTTTGCATAAGTAAGATTAATGATTAAGTACTAATAGTTTTGAATTCAAATAACAAAAAAATTAATTTTACATTATTATTGTCATTTTCAATTTAATATGGAAATATTCATATCTTTAAACCGGTAAATCGAAATTCGACAAATAATATGTATGAATCGATCAGAAAAATGATAGGAATCTAAATATTGTGTCCATATCATCTTTTGCATAAATATTAATGATTAAGTAATAATAATTATTAATTCATTTTTTTGTTATTTGTAGAGAAAAATCATATTATTATTTTGAATTCCAAACCTATGTTAACATAAACATTAATGATTAAGTACTAGTAGTTTGCAAATAGAAGTCATTTGAAGATTCAATATAGCACTGAGAAGATTCACGGTTCATACAATAGAAGCCTCACACACCACACCACACCACACCATCTACTCATCAACATTAATGTTGAGACGATCAACATGGCTATTGTAGCCATGTAGCTTCCAGTGCCTCCTAGCAATCTCGAAACCCAGGCGAGCGTCTAGAGCGGCATACTTCACTTGCTCGTAGCTCAATGGAATGTTGCCCCAACCAAATATTAGTTCATCTTCTTCTTCCTCGTCGTCCTTCTTCTTGTTCTTCTTCTTGTCCTTCTTTTTCCTCTTCTTTTTCTCAAGATTTGTCCCAATAGTAGCATTGGCCAGGTCATAGAGACTCGGAATGGTCTTATTGGTGGGGTTCGGGATAACCTGTTGGAGGTCGAACACAGACGTAATGTCAATTCCGTAGTATCCCAGCATGTGCACATCATTGTGGATAGCCGCGCCACAGAATCTGATGGTGTTGTCCCGCAAGAATTCCTTGAGCAACTGCGGCACTTTATTAGCCCAACATATTTGGAAGACCAAATTCTCGGACGCCACCGAGAGTTGAAGGACGGCGGCGCGCTGATTTTGTCTACCCTCGCGAGGGTTGGTGAACTCGCAGTCCAGGCCCACACACTTGATCGGTGTGGCGTCCAGGAACTGCTTCTTGACGGCGCGGATCCACCTCTCCACCCTTGATGCACGGAGAGTGACCGTGACCTTGAAATGCATCCCTTCGGCGGTGAGGTGGTACACCCGAGTTCGAGGTACGCGTGAGAGCGGCTCCATTGGAATGAGAGGGAGATAGAGGGTGGGCTTTGGGAGGGATTAGAGGAGAAGCTAGGTGTGCTTATGGATGTGAAGATCATGTGCATTATATAGTACTAGAGGGAGGTGAACAAGCAGCGCCGGTGGTGATCAATTCCACGAAAGACGAAGCGCCGGCGACGAATCGCCGGTGGTGATCAATTCCACGAAAGACGAAGCGACGGCGACGAAGCGCCGGTGGTGATCAATTCCAAAGCAATGAAACCGCGGGAACTGAATCGTTTGACCTCTAGTCGGTACTAGAGGTGTCTCGCACGTGGTCCTGCCGAGCCAGACACCTCTAGTACCGGTTCGTATTACGAGCCGGTACTAGAGGTCCCTTACGACCCGGAACTAGTCTGTTGCGGCCTCGTAGCCTTTGAACCGGGACCAGTCCCCCCCTCTAGTACCGGTTTGTAACCCTGCCGGGACTAGAGCCCGATGTGGCTCTGGACGAAAGCCCTTGTTTCTACTAGTGCAGGGCCATTTGTTCTATTTACGGCACATAAGAAATTATTAGTAAGGAACATAGTACGAAAACTTTACTTCAAATATTTTATGTCCTGATGAATTTTGGTTAAGACAAGTAAAAGAGCTAAGTGTAATCAACACCGCTACAAACTGCCTGGACGTTGTGATGGTATAAAATGTGAGAATTTTTGCATACAACATAAGGACCAAACAGGGACATGTGGTTTTACTGGCGATCCTGATGAAATTTTTTGCTACTGCGCTAGTCCGTGAATCAGTCAATGAGGCAAGGATAAAACTTTAGTTGATCGACTAGCAGTGCCACTACAGGGGGACAAAAATGGGGCATGAACATGCAATATATGATGGACACATCACCGGTGAAAGATTAGTGCTCTTAGTGAGGTTTTCGTCTTTAGCAGGAAAATAAATTGTTGGTAACTTAAAAAGATATCGATATGAATTAAATCTAGCCATGATGGCATTCCCTAAAAAATTGAAGCAGCTTCGGGCATGCTCGAGGAATTTTTTACATCAAAATTATTTTCCTTAATTATCTAGATCAGATTCATCTTTTCATACTATTTGTTCTTGATTTGTTTTCATCCCGGTTTACACTTGAATACACTATACATATCTTATCCTTTGGCTTCATAGATTGAATCTCTAACCTCTTCCCAGATTAATCCTAGATGTTTGCAAATGGTTGTCCAATCCGTAAGTCAACGAATATGTCGTTCTTGTCTATTCGAGAGAAGTTTCTCGATTATACCATTAGCTGCATACGTGTAGCATAGTGTTTTTTTCTCGATTTCGTTTTCCTTTCCTGTAGGTGCCGGAATAGCCTGTTTTTAAAAAATCTTGGAAATATCGGCAATTTAAACATATTCTGATTTTTTCAGTTCATAATAGAGCTCTATTGCGCTAAACGAGAAGAAATTCCTCATGTACAAATTTGCAAGATACGCAAGTTTTTTCTTTTTTTTAGATCGCAAGATACGCAAGTGAGGCAAGCGCGGAGCACGGCGCAGATGCATCTTGGATCAAAACCGATGGGCTTTTGGGTCAGTCCAAAGAAATGAAAGTGAGGCACTGCAGCCGTGCGCGATATAGGATTTGCCGTCACTCTCCCAGCTGCCCCAGCCGCGAGCATTATACATCGCTCAACGCGAGCTGGTGCACAGACTCCCCCGCATCAGTCATCCGTATGGGCCAGCCCATATTAACCTTTTTCGCTTTATTTATTCGGTTGTTGCTGGTTCTGTTTTTCATTTTCTCGAATCTAGTTTTTCTGCTTCTTTTTAATTTGCTTTGCATGTCTATTTTTTATATTTATTTTTTGAAAAATGTAATTTTTTATTTTCCCCCGTTTTATTTTTTATGTTTTCCTTCTCGTTTTTGTTTATTTTTCTTGTTCTCCGTTTTTTAAAAAATTAAAAGATTATTATTTTTTCACTTGTGCAAGCATTTTTTTTTACCCTGAACGCATTTTACTCGTGAATATTTCTTAGCCATGAACATTTTTACACATAAACATTTTCTAGAATAGTATTCACAAATAAAAAGGTTCATAATTTTTTTATGACAGTTTTTTTGTTGAAAACTTTTTTTATTTCGTGACCAGTTTTTATCCTAAGCAAATTTTACCCCTGGATATTTTTGATCCATGAACACTTTTTCGGAAAAGCGTTCACCTATAAAAATGTTTATAAATTTCCGAAAATATTTTTGACCTATGAACATCTTTTATCTCTGAACATTTTTTAGAAAATGCGTTCACCTATTAAAAAAACTTCATAATTTTTAGAGAAAATATTTCATGAAGGTTGAAAAAATTCCATGTTTCGTAAATTGTTCATGAATTCAAAAAAAGTGTTTCGTAAAAAATTCCATGGTAGCGGCGGAGGAAGCATAGGATCTGTAGCAACCCCACACAAAACACTAAACTGCAGGGTAGAAGAAGCTCACCAAAAATAACCTGTCAAACTGATGCCGCCCGTGTGACCCGTATGATGTAGGTCACTCGTCATCATCTGATACCGAAGCTTCTGCTAAACTACTCATGACTGTTACATGATGAATATGTGTGGAAGCATTATTTTATTTTATTTTTCGTTGCTTCTGCTACTGCTATCCTTGGATACCTGGAGCATGAAGTATGTATAATCTGCCAAGTTACAAAATAGTTCCGCGGAAAAGTAATTAAATAAAATACAAATAAACACACAAAAATAAATGAAATGAAGAACGGTGAGGTGTGGGCACTCTGGGTTCAGTGGGCTGCAAGGCCAGATCACTGACACGCACAATGATGATCCAATCCGTCCAGTATCTTGCCCCATGCCCTCAATCTCTCATCACCATAACATAATTTTCCTTCTTCCTTGGGAAACAAGATGCAGCAGCCGGAAAGATTGAGCCAATAATTGGGGTCATCACGCACGGACCACACGCGCTTATCGCTTTGCTATGGTCCATGGCTGGCCGCAATAATAATGTTCCCATCACACTCTTCTTCTTACTGCTAGCTTAACAGACCTCATAATTAAAGGTATTGAAAGTGGGCTCTTTATTTTATTTCTTATTGATAATTTGACACTGATGGAAGCAGAAGAAAATCGGGGATAACATTTGTTCATTTGTACTATTAAGATTACCACAGCTGGCTACAAGTGCATCAATTGATCCAGAGGACGCGGTTATCCTCATTTTCTGAAGAAAAAAACGATCTTCTTTCGTATACGGATGCCGACTACATATTGTTCCCTGATACCTGCACCCCAGCAAAACCAACATTTAAGTACTGCCTGTCATTATGTCTGTATATCCCCACAAATAGTAGACACTGGTCTTTAATTAGAAGTCCTAGAACAGAAAAGAAATCCAAAGAGAAGAACCATATTTTCATGGCCCATATGCATGCATAATCATCTGTTATCATGTCCACACACATTCATGTAGGTTTCATCGATCGTTCTTGTGTCATAAATTTTGTACTTAAATCAATATGATACATTTAGGTGTCACCCAAAGCATCGATCTCAGCATCTTTCTCACGAGGAAAACGCAGGTGTTAGTGATTCCCTGGCCTCTCCGTCCAACCTCTAACCAACGACCTGGAAATTAAAACGCTACAAAGTACGGTTGAGACTTGAGAGGTCATTATCCTTCAGTCCACGCTTGCCCTCTACAATGTCCTTCTTGCTTGTGTGGTCACGCACGGAGCCAGCTGACGAATGCACAGTACCAGCACGCAGCTGCTGCTGGTTATCCTGAATGAAAGATGATTGATTATGGTAGTTTAAGTTAGCTTCCTATCTTCTTCTCAAATTAATCACAAGGAGGTAAGCAGGTAGGGTGTACAATATTACGAACACAAAGTTTAGCAAATGGCCAAGAAAATATGTCGAACAAATTTTATAGTTGAGACCACAAAAAAGTCTACACCTAATTTTACAAAAGGATGTGTCGTGTATGGACATGAAGCTGTGAACTCAGTGTTTAATGTGTTAGATAGTAGCTAGAATCTGCCTCCTTGGCAAGATAATAATAATATGAATGACGAGGCATGCTTCTGCCAAGTGGTGTGATAAATCTAAAATTCAGCCTCCGCCGTGCTCATTCGTGGCAGTTTCAAAATCCAGTTCATAGCTAGGCACTACATATTATACACACGCTAGCTAGCAAAGATGCAAGAAGAAGCTTGCACCCATCATGGACAAATGGACCCTGATTAACCTAGCTAGTATCCAAATTAATAGATGCTTGTTGAACTAGACAGTCCCTAACCGCCTGCAATGATACAAGAGATGATTCACACGCATATCTAATCCAGGGCCGGCTATAATTTTGTATTTTGAACCATTGGTAAGATAATACAGTTTTTGAAGTCTGGATCCATAATTTTAATGCTAGAGAAAACAACATTATAAATTCTCTCATCTAAATCCTAAGGCTAACAGTGCAGCTACTACAGTGATGTCCTGTCCATTTGTCTCTCCTCTGCTGCTAGATATATAGATAGCAGAGTACTACTACTATTCATGCACTGAACCTATCCACTATGTACACGATGGTGCCTGTTCTAGCTTGCTGAAGCTACATATAAGCTCTATGCATGCCAAGGTAGCCTTCTAGCTTGCTGAAGCTGGGTGGTCAGATTAATCTGGGAGGAGGCCCATTGGTTGATTGATTGTGTCTGTCAATGGAGCCAGCCACTCAGCATCTATATCTCTCTGCATCATCAGCAGCAGCCTTTTTTTGCCTGCCCTGCTTCCACCTTCTACCAGTACTAGGTTTTGGAGGTACATGTTGTAATGGTGGTCAGACTGCAATTGATGGCTGCAACCCCTTTCCTGCCTTCTAACAGAGTTTTGTCATGGGCAGAGCAGAGCTGCAAATGTAGCTTTTTTATTCTGCCTTCTTAACAGAATTTTTCATGAGCAGAATAAAGATGCATATGTACCATAAATAATTTCCAAGGTTTTTCTCATGTCCCTGTAGGTAAAGGATTTGCTTCTGGACTCAGTGTACCTTCAGCCACCGGACAGAAAACAAATAAATACTGGTCTATCTAATGCTGAAGAGTTCGGGAGTCCTGTCCTGCCTTCTTCACAGTATTTTGTCATGAGGGGAACAATATATCTAAACAAAATATACCCGCAACCCCTTTCCTGCCTTATTAGCAGAATTTTTTCATGAGAAGAATAAAGCTGCAGAGAAGCACCATAAATAATTTCCAAGGTTTTTTCTATCTCCATGTAAAGGCTTTGCTTCTGGACTCGCAAGACAAATAAATACTGGTCTATCTAATGCTGAAGAGTTGCTGAGATTTAAGCAAGGCATAGACGTTATGTTCTTTTTCTTTAAAAAAATAAACAATTAAGTGGTACTAGATCAACAGAAATAGAGGCTTTTAAATACTCAGCCTAATTGATCAGGCTTTTAAATACTTTCTTTCTTGCCCAAGTTGCCTGTATTGTTTGAATGTCATTGTCCAGTATCTTGGACAAGATTTAAGCATGTTTTGTTCCTACAACTTGAAAACAAAAAAACACATAACTCAATCTCCTCCAGAGTTCTATCCTGTGCTAGCTGCCAAATGTGTGCAATACCCAGCAGAAGGTTTCCTCCAAAAAGGCTATGGGTTTACTCATGGAACTAGGCCACAGATAGAGACTCAGAACAATGGGCAAATCTGTTGAGAAGTAAATGTTGACAGGGCTGAGCAAACAGTGCCACCCTCTCCTCCTTGGTGTATATGTGCACCCTGTACCTGTCACTGGAGAAAGGAAACCCAGTAGCATCTAGGGTTCCATGCAGGCACTGGACAAATAGGTAAGCCTTTGACCAGTATGAACTGCTGCATGCCTGTCCTTACATGCACAGCTAGGTTAGCTACTGTTGTGATTGTGAAATTCTCTTGTTAAAAAATGGTATGATACTACTCACAGTGGCACCATCATCATCATGGAGTGCATATATATTTATAACTAACTAAAGTGATGCGTTTGCTCCAAAAAAAGAAAGAACACATAGAGATGATTAGTCATGGGTCATTGTTTCTTGAGGTGCATATATATGACTGATATGAACAAGGATGGCTCTACTCACAATCATCTGTGTGATGTGTCGGTTGATTGCGTCTGTGCGGATTGATCCATCGCCGTCGATTCCTAAGAGTTTCCGAAACTTGTCATGTTAGTCTCTTTCGGTGGGCAGCTTTCCATGCACTATTTTTTTGTCACTCAGAATGTGTATCCGGGGAATATCGACAGAGACGCCGAATTGTTGGGTCGGTTTCGTTCGCGACTGACATGTACGCGCCATGATATGTACCCCTACGAGCTGTTTTTACATCTGAAAACTATGTTATTGATAGACTGAATGTGCTTGACTGGTCATAATAAGACTCCTGATGCTCCTCTGTTTTCACAAATATATACATATATTCCTAGGGAAACAGAAAGTAGATGGTGACAATGTCTAAGTATGGAAAATTTGCTTTCTGGCAAAGCTAGGAATATCAAATTATTGTTCTGTCAGATGCTTGGCATCCATTTTTCAGATGCTAAAAGTTAATTAGTAAAATGGATGACTTTTCAAAATCTTGAACTAAATATCTTGTGTAAATTCAGTTTAAGACTTTGGGGCAAATGATTATTTTTTCATCAGTAGGTTAAATTATGAAAGACACGGGGGATCAAAATAAGTTGAATTGACATGGATGAAAAGATGAAAACTGAATTGCCTTTTGATGTTCTTTTAATCCATCTCATGATATTGTTTGACGCAGTCTAAGATCCCAACAGCTCTCTGAATATTCAAAAATGGATATGCCCTCACCTAGAGCTGCCAAGCTGAACTAAACAACACCAATATTTTCTTGTGAAATCTATCCCATATTAAACAACAAGAAGAAGCATAATAATATAAAACTGGATCTTGCTTGTGTGGCACAAAAACTTTAGTATTTGTTTAGTCAACATTTGACAAGACCTGTTTGTCCAGGTGTAGATAAAACAATAGCGCAATCAGTGCGTTGTTTAGAGTCTTCTAATCCCTCTGGCTGCAAGCCAACATAATGTATTCAGAATTGATATATTACTGTTTGGTAGCTTGGGTGATGACATGGTTGAGACAACAATAATATATACTAGTGCCTTGATAGCGATCCAGTTGGTTAAGTCAAGTTAAGTTAATCATATGTGGACTTTGGATTTTTATCCCCAAGATTTTTAATGTCCATTGTCGATGACGTGGATTACAAACAGCTAGAGTCATGTACAAACGGACACGCCATGAAACGAACCATATAAAAATGTTTGTTATCTTTTCACACGCCAAGTTTGTTTATAATTTTAACATCACACATTCACACCTCTACAATAAGTTAAACTAGTTGTAATTAAATTAACCAAGATAAGAAACCATATGACTCTGCATATATGCTTAATTAGGTTTTGTGATCTTCCTGCAGATCCCTCTGAAGCATGGATCAAGATATGCTTCGCACATGGAAACCAAATCAAATAAGGCCTAAGAAGCTGATGACTTTTACCGAGACTAGTACTAATATAAGCTCACACAAAAGTATGGCAGCCTAGATTATACTTTCCAATAGACGGAGGCCACGTTGCGCGCCTTGGCCAACAAATTCAAAGAGAAGCTTCTCCATGACTGAAAGCAATCCCGGAGAAACACGCATATAATAGCGACAAATGGCTCGGAAAAATGATGCTAGCAGTTAAGGTAGGAAAGCTGAGTAAGCAAGCAGAAACAGCAACTAGCACTAAAAATCAAGGAGCATGACAGCAACCCCGGCCCCCCTACTACATATTGTGTGGCCAATATTAGCAACATTGATTAATCGGCACGCGTCATGCATACCTCAGCAACAGCTTAGCTAGACAATGGCTTTAATATTCACACAAACGGAATATCCGGGCATAATTCAGTTTCCTGTTGTTTTTGCATATATAACTGTATTTTATTGAGTAAATAATTTACTGTGGTTGGGAGTTAGATGACAGTTTCATGGAGAGTACCCTTGTTTTTCATGAAAATGGAAAATCCATAAACGGCTATTGGTTGGACCAAGGCAGGAGAGCCAACCAAGGCGGCCAAACAGAAAATTAATTATGCATCAAACTAATCATGCCAATTATTTTACACATTTCAATAAGATATCAACGGTCGATGCTTGCTAGAACTGGCCACAACTTGCAAGGAAACTCATCTTGTTTGTTATGCCCTGAAAAACTAATTAAACAGCCAATCTGATTGTGTACCTTTTCTTACAAGGCACCACAAGGTTTTCCTCACCCGGATTAGTTACATATTGCTCAATCATTTCACTAGTTTATTGTGTTATGCTTTATGTCCTACAACCTACATCACCTTCCTCGTCTTGGTATTATGATGCAAATACAAGTTCCGGCTGTTCCTGCAATAATTCTGAGAAATTAAACAAAAAAGTTACAATCTTTACATTTCGATCGAACTGCCACGCTTAAAATACGCTATCCCAATGACCGTCTAAAAAGTGAAAAAAGGGTTAATTAGTGGGTGTGGTTACAAGAAAGTAAAAAAAGAGATGGTAGAAGGAGATATGAGTTCTGATTGTTGCTGCAACAGTTCTGAAAAAAAAAGTTTACCCTGTTTACATATCGATGGAACTGCCACTCTTAAAATAAACTATCATGATGACCAGCTAAAAAAGGTGACAAAGGGGATAATTAGTGGGTGTGGTTACAAGAAAGTAAAAAATAGAGGTGGTAGAAGAATCTAGTAGTAGTAGGATAAAAAGGAAGAGGCCGCAGGTAGGGCTGGGTTTCTAATTTAGAGTCTAAGACAAGGCTGGATTGGATTGGGGTTTAGGTCCACCCACTGGTTGTTAGAGGAGGGCACCCGTCCATACATCCTCTAACCACGGCAGCACCCACTCCCAACCTCAATGTGTGCACAGCAAGAGTCAAGACCCTTGCCTTTGGTTTGAAGAGAGGTTACCATGTTAACCACCATTAGTGACCGCACTTAATTAGCAGCGTGGTTCGTTGGGTTGTGTCTAGATCACGGATCACGTGCGCTAAGGTCGTTGAATATGTATACAGGATTAGCTCCGTATGAAAATTACTATATTAGTGATGTTTTTTTACTTTAGAAGCAATTGAGCAACAGTGCTTTAAAAACATCTTTCTGGTGTGTACCACCAGTAATCAAAATTGTAAGTACCATGTGGTGGTGACATTCATTCTACATACCATTTTGGTCACTCAAAACCTTCCCTAAATTCGCTCATGTCCTCCGTACCCCGCTGGGAACGAATCCGCTGCCAGGGCACTGTCGCCACTCAACTGGGATCCATGCATTTCTTGAATTCCATCCATTCAAGGGCCTTCAATTGAATTCAGGACAGCTCTCCAAACAAGCAATGTAGAGTTTGAGAGAGGGGATGAACTTGGTTGGTGGACCACAAGAAGCACCCAACCCAAACCCAGGCAGGCCAAAGAACCCCACCACTAATTGTTTTCCCTCTCATTGGGGCGTTGATGTCACACGTGATCTAAATCCCCTGTGGCCTCAACGCCTTTGTCCTCAAATGATTTGATGATTCTGCATATCTCCTCCATTAGCTGGCTTGGCACCAAATAAAAAGGCAAATTGGCACTACCAAGCTAGCCCTGCTAGTATATACTAGTAGCACTGCAACCGTTGCAGGATACAACCCTGAACTTTCCTGGAAAATTATAATAAGAGGGGACTCTGGGTTCATTTTGCTGCATATTAATATGGTTGTTTTAAATTGTATGGATAATCATGAGCAGCATAATCTATTAGCTATAACAAAGCATCATTAATATTATTATACTATATGTATTGCTTAGACTTTATGGTGAAGAAAGAAACAAGTAGCCGGCTGGAACAAACCTGTGGTGGTTGCACCAGCAAATACCAAGCGGCGGCAGCAGCAGTTGAGAGGAGAAGGTTAGTTAAAATGGAGGGAGGAAGAGTATAATCCTGCTCTGCTCAGCCCACACCACACCACACCAAACTGATAAATCAATCAGGAATTAAACATATTTTTCTTTTTCTGTTGGAGGCAGAGAGATTATTCCATTTCTGGTGCTGAGCTGAGCTGAGCTCTTTTCTTGATTTTATTTATTTAGGCAGCAATAGAATGAGGAGCAGAGCTGCACAGCTACAGAGAACTCTGAAGATACAAAGAGAGCAGCTCTGCTCTCCCTTTTATCCTTTTGAGCTTTTTTTAGAGCGTTCCTTTTGAGCTTTGGGAGACTATTGTTTAATCTTGGGATCTGATTTTGTCCCCATATTGGGAGGATCGATTATCTTTCTCCCCACCACCATCTCCACCTCCACCTCTCCCCTCCCCGCCCTCTCTATCTGTTGCCTCGAGGGAGCTTTGGATGCAAAATCTTCTCTTTCCCCCACGAGGAGCGGAGCACGCCCCGTCTCTCAGGTCTCGCTCTCCCTCCTCCCATTTTCTTATGACCTTCCCTTCCCCTCCCCGCGCCTTCGTCTCGCACCAGGGTATCGTATGCTTCCTTGCATGTATGGCCGCCGCTTCCTGTCCTTGCCCCTGTTCGGTTTTCAGTTTGATGATGCGATTTGGGCTGAATTATGCTGCTCTTCTTGCTCATGCCCTTTGATTTCTGAGCAGCTTCCGCTTTCTTGGAGTTGTAGATTAGGGTGCTGCTGCTGTTTGATGTTCAGGGATTTTGGTTTGGTCTGAATTCCGAGGAATTGAAAGCTCGGGAGACATCTTTGCGACCAAAGGTCTTGCCTTTCTTGCAGTATATGTGCTTCGACGAACCCTCTCTTCTTGAGTACAGTTATCTTTCCATTGAATATGTGTTGCTTTCTCTCTTATTTTTTTTCCTTCCCAAAAAATTGCCAAAAGACTTGGTTTGGTTTCTTTCTTGGCCTGTAATTTGAGCCTTGGTGGTTGCTAGCTGAATTCTCAAACTTATTTTTTCCTTTGCTCCTATGATGAAGCCAAGCTCCCTTCAAAAGCTCTGTTTCCTGTTACTCGTGCCTTCTTGTTGCTGTTGAGTTCAGTGGTTTTTCATCCAGTTCGGTGTTTTCTTGGGAGTTACTCCACTAAAGATACTTACCACTTTTTCATCAGAACTAAGTGCTTGTTTAAGTTTTCTTTATTACGTAGTTTTATAGGCTGCAAACTTCCTGCCTTGGAGTTCTCTCCTGCTTCCACCTCTTTCGCATCGTAAAATCTAGTTTTCACACATAATTCATTTCCAACCACGAACAAGTAAGTTAAGCATGTTCATCTCTTCTTCTTGCAGATTGAGCAGGAAGCTACGCTAGCCTAGGGTCCATACCAAAGCATCTGTCAGCAGACTTATATTGGGTTTAACAAGGTACTCCTGACAAATAATCAATTATCGATGCAGCTTTCTTTATTTCCATAAGACTCTGGTTTTCTACAGTAACAGGTTCTTATTCATATGATTCTTAGAAAAAAAAAGACAAACATACTGGTGCAATTATTTGATTCTGGTTTATTGCGTTATCAGATTATTTGTCCTGGTATAACTGTAGGAATTCACAAGCATATATTCCTGTTATCTTGATAGCAAAGGAGGAGCACAAAGCCCGAAACTTTCTTGATCCAATCTGAAAGCCGAAGGACCACTTGGTGCCTTTTAGCCTGCGAATTTGCACGTCGCGCTGTCAGTTCCTGTGTGATCCCACTTCAATCAGACATGGTTAAATCATGCCAAAACTGAGCCCCTACAAGCATAACTTAGTGCTACTGTTGCATCCCACAGAACATGTTGTTTTTATTGAAGTTTTTTTATGTTCAGAGTGTTGCCAAGATCTTTCATTCGACTGCTTTACAAACACTTGCAATTCTGATTATTGACATATGCCAGCCAAAATAAGCCTTACGCAAAATATTAAACTTGTGATCCTAATTCGCTTATCGATCCATTTTTTCTTTCGATTGCAGGAAGTTGTGACAGGAAGATTTTATTCTGGTCAGCACTGATCTTCTGCTGAAACTTGGTCGAGTTTGGTTGCAGGAAGTTCTGCATACCTGAAACTTGATCAGCTAGATGCTTGGCAGCGAGCTCGGTCAGTAAGTAATCATATCTTGAGATGGCAACTTACTACTCGAGCCCCGGCAATGAAAGAGAGTCGCACGACATGTACTCGAGAAACCCGGGCACCGCGCCCTACCCGATGTCGTCGGCTCTAGGCAACTTGCTCTATCTGAACAACCAGTCTCCCGGGCCATACACGGAGTTCAACGGCATCCTGCAGTCCCAGCAGAACTGCATGGAGATGCCTGGCCATGGTCACCATCATTCAGCAATGTCCCACGACTCGTCGGGGAGGGAGTCCGACATGCTCGGGCACAGCTCGTTTGGTCACGTGAAGGAAATGAAGAATGAGATGCTGATGCAAATGATGGATGGAGCACAACAGGGTGGTGGTGCCGAACTGATCCATGATGGTGACCACAACGGCGCGCAGTTTGAGTTTGGTCTTCTGAACAACCACCATGGCTCGCCGAATGTTCCATCAGGGCAAGGCCAGGGGCTGTCTCTGAGCCTCAACACACAGATCTTGGCACCTTCCTTGCCTTACTGGTCCATCAAACCGGACATGCTGACGCCGAGCTCTTACCAGGACAGCCTCAGAGTCGACGACATCCGGATGAAGAGCATGCAGTCTGAAGCCTCGCGCGCGATCCGGCACTCGAGATACCTGAAGGCAGCACAGGAGGTGCTAGATGAGGTTGTGAATGTTTGGAAGAATATAAAACAGAAGGCTCAGAAAGAGCAGGCTGAACCAGGAAAAGCAGAGGGCAAAGAGGCTGATGGAGGGCCAAAAAGCGAGGGTGTATCTTCGAACCCGCAAGAATCTGCGCCACCGGAGCTTTCCACTGCTGAGAAGCAAGAGCTTCAGAACAAGATGGCCAAACTGATGGCGATGTTGGATGAGGTGGGTGACTATATGCTAAATTGTTTATACCTTTATCCTAAAATAACTGCACAATGCCAATCTGTTTTTAACTGACAGTTATTGTTTTGACATTGACAGGAAAGATCTATTAGCCATGTCTAAACAATTAATTTTACTTTAACACTGATCGCTAGCGTATCATTTTTTTGGTATTAACTATTCTAACATTAAGATAAATATATTTCAGGTGGACCGGAAATACAAGCACTATTACCACCAAATGCAAAACGTGGTTTCATCTTTTGACGTGGTGGCCGGGCCTGGGTCTGCCAAGCCGTACACTGCGGTTGCTCTTCAGACAATCTCGCGGCATTTCCGGTGCTTGAAGGATGCCATCAATGACCAGATCAATGTTATCAGGAAGAAGCTCGGCGAGGAAGAGAATTCGTCTGGCAAGGAAGGCAAATTGACCCGTCTCCGGTACATCGATCAGCAGCTGAGGCAGCAGCGAGCCTTCCAACAGTACGGTATGATTCCACAAAACGCCTGGAGACCGCAGAGGGGACTGCCTGAAAACTCTGTTACAGTTCTTCGCGCTTGGCTTTTCGAACATTTCCTTCACCCGTAAGTTCCTTTCTTCACATGTGTTCTTTCCAGTAATCCCTTTATTCTTGTTTCTTATCATTCTTCGTAATGATTTTACAGGTACCCGAAAGATTCAGAAAAGTTGATGCTAGCAAGGCAGACTGGCTTGACAAGGAGTCAGGTAAATACTGTTTGTATTTTCCTGTGCCATATCATTGATCTATAATTGACGTTGTTTGTAAGGAAAAAACTTTGAATTCATACAAACATAATCCTTGCATAATATTTATTTACATTTTTTGCATCAAACCTGAATGCTAATGCTAGGGCTGTTCAGTTACTACTTGTCTTCATTGCACAGTGCACTGCTTGTGTACTTTCTGCCTGTGTTTGTTCAGGGAGTTGATCATTATATTATTCCATGCATTTCCAGATTTCTAATTGGTTCATAAACGCCCGTGTCCGACTTTGGAAACCAATGATTGAAGACATGTACAAAGAAGAGACCGGTGATTTGGAGCAAGACTCCAACTCTTCCTCCGACAACGTGCCAGGAAGCAAGAACAAGGTGGCATCGTCAGAAGAACATGAAGACCTGAAAAGCGCCAGGGCTAGGGTCTGCGAAACCAGCCAGCTAAGCGAGTCGAGGACCAGCATTGGAACCATGAATGTCGGCGGGGCGCCTGTCGGTTTCCATAACGAGGCCAACCATGACGACAGTTTCATGAACCTGATGATGAAGGAGCAGCGGTCCGGCGAGGTGGACGGGGGCCTCCTCCTCCACAACGCCGTCGGGCAGCACTCAGACGAGAACACGCGGTACATGGCCTACCACCTGGCAGGGCTCGGGGGGAGGTACGGCAATGGCAATGTGTCGCTGACGCTGGGCTTGCAGCACCCGGGCAGCGGCCTATCGGTTCAAAATGCCCAGGCAAACTTCCCCGGTGTAGGCGATGACGACATCTATAATGCCGGTGCTCCTCTCGGCGTCAGCATCGCGTCCACGGACTACGAATCCTTAAACCAGATGGACCAGCGGCAGCGGTTCGAGCAGTCGCCTCTGCTGCATGATTTTGTGGCCTAGATGATGATGATACGTCAGGAAAGGACCATTGACACAAGATTTGTAAGACTCCTAGTGGCACAAGAATAACATGCATGCATGCCTGAAAGAGCATGGGATCATCGTAGCTTGTAGTTGCCATTTGATACAGGAGGTATAGCAGGAGATGTAATATAAGCATAGGTGGGTGGAGAGCTGATAGGGGTAAAGTAATCTTTTGTAAAGATGAAAAAAATGCAATTACTATACGTGTAAAATCTTGTGTTTTGAGGAATAGTATTGTAAAGCTAGTAATGGGCAATTTTAGTGATGCCCTAGAAACTGTGTACATTTCTACATCATGGCTATTTATCGATCTCTTATATGTTTGTTGCACATGTACAAGTGGATTGGGCAGTGTAAAATGTATTGATCTTGTGCCAAACATTTTACTCTAGCTTGCAGTTGCCATTTGATACAGGAGGTATAGCAGGAGATGTAATATAAGCATAGTGGTGGGGGTGATAGGGGTAAAGAAATCTTTTGTAAAGATGAAAAAATGCAATTACTATACGTGTAAGATCTTATGTTTTCAGAAATAGTATTGTAAAGTGATGGCCAATTTTAGGGGTGCCCTATTAGAAACTACGTTGCTACATGATGTGGCTAAAGAAAATATATTATATACTAAAAGCAAAATAAGGTCTAAAATAGCGACACCACATTAATCCACATCATCAGAATTATTTTAACTACGTTGTTCAGCACCATACTATGAGAACGTTAATCCTATGAGATACGATCTAGCTATCTCCCAAAAAAAAGTTACGGATGGACTCCCCGCCCAAAGCCGTTGGGGCGTGCCGGACACAAAATCGCGCCCACTCGCGGCGCCCAAACGTGAATTCGGTCCGGCGCGGCCCAGTTTTGTGTCCGGCACGTCCAGCCCACGCCCTCAACTTGGGGAGGCTTGGGCGGCCCCGGACGGAAGGAAATGCACGCCTCCGACGCGCGGGCCACGCCTGACAGTGACACGGCCACGCCCGGCCGTGGTCAAAGGCGTCGTCAAAGGCGCGTGCCGCGTGGCGACGCCTCGTTTTCACGGCCGGCGGGCGGCCAGTGAGCCGTCGCGTCCTCTGCTCACCGGAGTGAATGCGGCGCGCCTTTTCGAGGCGAGCGGCGTTAATGCCACAGCTCTCCGGCCGCCATAAAAGGCGCGCGCCGGCCTCCACTCATCGCCACTCTCGCCCTCGCCATTCTCTCTCCCTCACCTCGCCGCTCCTTCTCCACTCGAAAACCGCCGCCGCTCTCCTTCTCCATGGTCGGCAACTGGAGGCGCACCGGCGGCGCCGCGGCCAACGGCTTCGCGCCGCGTGATACGTCTCAAACGTATCTATAATTTTTGATGTTCCATGCATGTTTTATATCAATTGTCACATGTTTTATATGCATTTTATATCATATTATGACATTTATTGGACTAACCTACTAATAGTTGCCAAAGTGCACAATGTTCTTGTTTTACACTTTGATGTGTAGAAATTATCAGAATTGGGCAAAGGAAACCTTGTTGGAGTCAAATTGGGACTTTCCAGAAATCTGTCTGAAAACTATTTTCAAAGATCGTCACGTTCGGGCCTGAAGACGACGTCAAATGGAAAAAGTCTAGTCGCGAAAGTTGCAGGGAATTTTCCGCCACACGTTTTATACAAAAGGTTCATCTCCATCGGAATTCGTATGCGGCCTGGAGAGGCCCAACAAGTCGGCTGGTCCAGATTTAAATCTGGCCGCGCCGAGGCCACGTGTGGTGGCCTCGGGAACCTTCTGAAGCTGCCCTTTGGATCATAAATAGCCCCCGCGGAGTAAACCCTAACACAATTGACGAAACTCCCGAATACATCTCCGTGCTCCGCCGCCACGAAACTTCGTTTCGGGGGACAGAAGTCTCTGTTTCGGTACCTTGCCGGGACGGGGAATTGCCCCCGGAGCCATCTCCATCGACGCCACCGCCATCATCATCGTCGTTGCTGCCTCCCATGATGAGAAGGGAGTAGTTCTCCCTCGGGGCTGAGGGCTCTACCGGTAGCTATGTGGTTTATCTCTCTCTCGCATGGTGTGATCTTTATGTGATCATGAGCTTTGTAATCTAGTTGAATCCATAGATGTTACTCTTCATTATCTTATATGCTACTCAAGTGGTTTTATTAATGTAATCTCCGGAGTCACCTTTGTCCCACGGTGCGAAGTTGACAGTGTGCGCCCCGTGTGTGGCTCTTAGGCTAAAGATAACAGGAATACTTATCATGAGTTATTATTTGCGTTGGATGTCTCTATGAAATTGCGGTGTTTGTCTAGTACTATTTAGGGCGCTCAAGTTGACAGTGTGGGGTTTCCTAGATGTGGAATGCGACTTTAAGGTGTGCTGTTATAGCCCTACGCAGTGGATTGGTGTTCGTTATCCAACGAGAGAATAATTCAGAGTAGCATAGTGAAGAGGAAATATCTATGTATTCAATTATATTATTATTGTTGAGAGTGTCCACTAGTGAAAGTATGATCCCTAGGCCTTGTTTCTAAGTATTGAAACACCGTTTACAACCAGTTCTGCTACATGTTTGCTTGCTGCCATTTTTATTTCAGATTGCAATTACCACTTATAATCATCAATATTACTTGTATTTTAATATCTCTTCGCCGAACTAGTGCACCTATACACCTGACAAGTGTATTGGGTGTGTTGGGGACACAAGAGACTTCTTGTATCTTAATTGCAGGGTTGCTTGAGAGGGATATCTTTAACCTCTACCTCCCTGAGTTCGATAAACCTTGGGTGATTTACTTGAGGGAAACTTGCTGCTGTTCTACAAACCTCTGCACTTGGAGGCCCAACACTGTCTACAAGAATAGAAGCGTGCGTTGACATCACCTGTAGCCAGAGGATGTGAATACCTTTTACCTGTGTTTCTATTCTTGTAGACAGTGTTGGGCCTCCAAGAGCAGAGGTTTGTAGAACAGCAGCAAGTTTCCCTTAACTGAATCACCCAAGGTTTATCGAACTCAGTGAGGTAGAGGTCAAAGATATCCCTCTCAAGCAACCCTGCAATTAAGATACAAGAAGTCTCTTGTGTCCCCAACACACCCAATACACTTGCCAGATGTATAGGTGCACTAGTTCGGCGAAGAGATAGTGAAATACAAGTAATATGGATGATTATAAGTAGCAATTGCAATCTGGAATAAAAATGGCAGCAAGCAAACATGTAGCAGAACTTGTTGTAAACGGTGTTTCAATGCTTAGAAATAAGGCCTAGGGCTCATACTTTCACTAGTGGACACTCTCAACAATGATCTCATAACTGAATAAGTAAAAGCTACTCTTAAACACTCTCTTGTTGGATAACAAACACCATTCATTGTGTAGGGCTACAAAAGCACACCTCAAGCCGGAGTAAACAAGCGCCACAATGTCATAAAGGAATCACACACGGTGCACACACTGTCACCTTTACACCGTGGAGAGTACCGGAGTTCATATTAAAGTAACCTCTGGAGTGCATAATAGATAAAGAGTAACATCTACATATTCAACTAGATTAGCACAACTGAACACAAGTAAATACTACTCGGGATTATTCTCCTTCTTGATGAAGCAAGAGTACTATGCGTAGGGCTGCAAGAGCACACCTCAAAGTCTGAGTAAACAAACACCACAATTCCCAAGAATAAGCCATGATAAATGTCTAAATTATTCATAGAGTCACAGAAGTACCCACACTGTCACCTTGATACCGTGTTGTCACAATGACTCCAGAAACTAGACAAAATCACTTGAGTAGCATAAACATTATTAATGCATTCAGCGATACTAGCAATACACATGATCACATAAAGATCACACCATGGGAGAGAGAGATGAACCACATAGCTACCGGTAGAGCCCTCGGCCTTGGGGGAGAACTACTCCCTCCTCATCATGGGAGTCAGCAGCGGCGATGAAGATGGCGATGGAGTTGATGGAGATGGCTCCGGGGGCAGTTCCCCGTCCCGGCAGCGTGCCGGAACAGAGACTTCTGTCCCCCGAAACTTGTCGTCGATGGCGGCGGCGCTGCGGAACTCTTCTGGAAATATGACTTCGTATTTTAGGGTTTTCGCGTCTGAGGCAATATATAGGTGAAGGGGCGATGTCGGCGGAGGCCCGAGGGGCCCACACCATAGGGCGGCGCGGCAAGGGGGCCCACCGCGCCGGGGTGTGGTTTGGCCACCTCGGCGCCCTCCTTCGTCTCTCCTTCAGACTCCGTGACGGTGCTGGAAAAATAGGGACGTGGCCTTTTGTTTCGTGCAATTCCGAGAATATTCGCAGAAGTACTTGTGGGGACCCCGGACTAGCCGTCCGAAATACCCGATTATGCTTAACACAACGATCCCGTGATCAGTATGTCGTTGCACATAATCCGAACTGAATATCAAAGTTTACATCCATACAATACCGAGTTTCAAGTCTTACACACATGGCCATACTGGCCTAATTATACATAGGTGCCTTCAAGGGCCAAATCATCTTTATTCAGCGGAAGCTACGGTAGTAGGGCTAATCCATCAAACAACACCCGACAGGCAGCTGACTTATGAAGATCCTAGTTTGCATAGACGTCGCCGAACTCCTCTTCAACGTAGGGCTCCTCGAAATCTGGCTAAGACAATAGCCAGGGACGAAACCAATATGAGTACATTTGAATGTACTCGCAAACTACCCCAACTAGAGTAAGCACTAGTTTTAGTTTGAAAACTTTTACTTAGCTTTGAAACATCTTAAAAGAAAGCCTTTTCTGAAAAGGGGTAAGAAGAAATTTTTACAACTATCCTTTAAGAAGACATCATTTTAGCTGTTTCCCCGAAACTCCTCCGGTATCCAACCATATCCCAAATCATGGTTCCCAAACCCATCACAACCTCGTACCAACTCATTGGTACAGGTATGCAACCTTTTCCACTTCATTTTCCTTTCAAAACTCAATATTTTATAAAACTTGCACATGGTCTTAAGACAGCCTCCCAACTGTCCATATCCGAGGACTCGGCTATTCGAATAGTTTTACCCTCTGCAGAGGTAGCACGCTTTTCCCACACCCATCCGGTCACTCATCGTGTCAGCCACGTCCCGCCATACCAGAGGTATGCGAAGTTGAGTTCCCGGCCATAGCCTGTCCTTTGCTCATGCTAGTATAGGACCCTGCCTCTACGACACTTTCCATCGACACTTAAATCCTCAGAAACTAAGTGTGAGGACTCGTAGTTCTGTCCGGCGGACCCAAGGGAGCCCTTCAATCCTCTTTCTTCTTTACGCTCATACCGGCTTCCGGTAGACTTCTATTAAGAGGACCCAGGTCAGGGGGTAGGTCCTCAGACCATCCCCTCATGGAACGAGGTTATCCTCGTTATTGAGGCATCCAGTACTAACACGAGCAAATTATATGACTACGCCCTTGCCCATATGTGGGTAAATGTGGTCGCACCGGTTATTGGTTGGTCGCCATAGTGTTAGGACACAATGTGCACTTTTCCAAAACAACACCACCATTTCCAACTTAATACCGACCTTTCGGCATTTCACCTTCATCCAAGTACCTTCAAAGGAGTTTTGAAAAACATTGTTTTTCCCAACTTATAGTTTTAAATAACTACTTTATACTTCTACATAAGGTGGCAAAATAGTTTTCAGGTATTTTGCAAAAGGGATTTTTCTAAAATCATTGATTCCTTGGAATAACTCTTGAGACTAAAATAGATGTATATAAATGCAAGCTCAGTGAAGTAGCTTGCCTTGTTCAACACAGTGGTACTGGTCCTGATCTTCGGGTTCAACGAAACCTCCTTCTTCGATAAATCCGTCAACGGTATCGTCTAAACGTTAAACAAGCAAGACAAACAATTACTACTCTAACTCAAGCATCATCACATCATTACAATCACAAATGCTACAATTAGCTACTGCACACATCAAGCAACACAAGGTGGTTTTAATTTAATTGAATTAATCTTTATTTAATTGTTTTCAAACTAAGGCAGAAACTAGTTGTACACCAATTAATTCACCATTTAATCTATGTTGGTCACAAAATTTCAAACTAAAATTCTATGGATAGCTACTGATGTGTAGAAGACCACCCAATTGGATTGGGGTCATTTGGAGTTACCAAACTCCCTACACATTTGTTTTAGTTCAGAAGGACTTTAATCAAGTTTTAGCTACCAAACCAATTAAGTTGCTCCAAAATTTAAATCCTTTTAGGGGTAACTAACCTTGGTTGAATGTGACCTAACAAAATTGGTTTTAGTTTAATTGGACCTACTATTAAATCACACTAATTGGTTTAGTGCAGAAGGGTGCACTGAAGTTCAACCAAAGGCTAAGGAGTTTACACTACTCAATTAATTCTACCAAAATTTGGGGAGCTAAAGGATCCTAATACAAAGCTACCAAAATTGGTTTCGAGTTATTTGGATTTATATAACTCCAGAAACAAATGGTTTAGTGTTTTAAACCTTCTGGAGCATTTTTATTAATACATTTTTATTATTTATTTAAATGAGATGAGACCACTTTGGTGAGTTAAAGAATTTTATAAGCTTTCCAGAACAGTTGAGTTTGATTTATTTGGATTCCTAGAACTCGAGTTATTGAATTTCAAAACTAGGTCCAGTACTGAAAAGCAGAGGAGTTTGAAATTCGGAAAAACCTAATTTACTGGATAATGTTGAAAATCCTGACGGGTGGGGTCCGCTCGTCAGTGACTCAACGGAAACGTTTCGCGCGCGGGTTTAAGTTTAAAACGCTGACGGGTGGGGTCCACCAGTCAGTGACTACTTAATCGAAACGGTATGCTACCGTTAATCTCTAATCCTACGGCTGTGGATCGAAGACATGGCGGCGACCATTTCCTGGCGGCGCCGTGGCTCCGGCGACGGCGGAGTGCACGATTCGCTCACCTGAGAGCTCGGGAGGTGGCGGAGATGACGGGGATCGACGGCGGAGGGAGTGGGGAAGCTCTGGGGTGAGTCGTACGTGCTGGGACGGCTTCACTCGACGACGGCGTGCTCAGCTCCTCCTCCGCGGCCGTGCTCCAAGTCCGGCGATTCCTCCGCGGCGCTGCTGTGCACAAACACGGGCAAAACGCGGCGGGTGAGCTAGGGGTAATGGTGATGCGAGCAAGGGCCAGAGAGAAGGCAGGGGAAGAGAGGCACGACCTGGCCGTGATCGCCTTCTTCCTCGGCGCGGCAGCGCTCTGCCGTGCGTGTGCACGGTGGCTGCGATGGAAAAGCTCGCCCTCCTGGCGATGCTCTGGTGTGAGGGGTGTGTGTGGGAAGTGGTGGAGGTGTGTGGAGAAGAGGTGGTGCGGGGTGGGTTTTTATAGCGGCGGAGGCGCTCGGCGCTCCACGGCTCGGTGGTGGGGAGAGGAAAGGGTGGTGCTGGGTCCGGCTGAGGGTGCCAGTGAGGTTGCGGGGAGCTAGGGGGTGTCGCAGAAGCGGTCGGGTGGTCGAGGGGGACAGGGGTGACGCGCGGGCGTCGATGCCGTGCTCGGCCGGCCATGGCGAGCGGCGTGCTCCTGCGCGTGCGCTGGGGTCGGGTAGGGCGCGTGCAGGGCAACCGAGGGGCAGTGGGGGCTCGTACACGACGCGGTGGTGGTGACGGAACCAGAGGGGCGAGGTGGGGCAGCGCGGAGGCGTGCGGTGCTCGCAGTGGACCTCGGCGTCGTCGCGTCGCTCGGCGTGCTCTGGCGTGGACGACGCGCACGCCAGAGGGCTCTGCGGCGGTCGAGTCTCGTCGAGCAGGAGCGGAGAGGGTTGGGTGGTGTGGCGGGCACGGCGCGGCGTCGTCTCGGCGTCGCGTCTGCTCTGTCCACGAGGCGACCCGTGCGGGTGCTTGCCAAGGACGGCAATGGCGTGGCGCCAGCGGCTTGCCTCCTCTGGGGTCAACGAGCGTGTCACCTCTCCATCCTTCGAGTGAGTGAGGCGAGGAGAGTGAGTGGAAGCTACTGGACTGCTTGATTGCACTGAATCGAGCTCCAATTTTGGATTGGATTTTCGGGTTTGGGATGAACTCAATGGTGATCAACAAGTGTTCGATCAAATTCCCGAACCAAGTTCAAATTTGAATTTTCTGAAATTCTTTCCATGGTTTGCTTCAAAATATTTTTCCAAGGTTTGTGGTACCACTGGATTATTTATTCTTGAAGTGCATCTTGGTGTTCTTGATGGTTTTCCAAAGTTAAAGAAACATTTGGAATTTTGAAAATAGAATTTAGAATAAATTTAAAATAAGAGAGGGAAAAGGAGTAAGATGAAATGAGAGGGATCACTTCTCTCCACTGAATTTTTGTTTGGAAGAAATTGAATCTCACTTGAGATTTAGTGTGACACTTGTCACATTATTTTTATTGTTTTAGCTCTTGTTTTATTTCTTTTCTTTCTTCAAATTTTTTAGAGCAAACAACAACTCAAGCAAGCAAACACAAACAAACACACATAAAATAACAAAAGTTTTTGTTGGCCCACAATTTTGACTAAAAGCTGGGTTACAATTTTGGGATGTTACAGATCCTTCCCCCCTTAGGATAAATCTCGTCCCGAGATTGGCTGGGCTTAGGTGCTAAAGAGGTTGGGAAAATCGCTTCTAAGATAGTCCTCACGTTCCCAAGTGGCTTCCTCTTCAGAGTGGTTAGTCCACTGGACTTTATAAAACTTGATCTTGTTCCTCCGGGTGAGACGAATATCTTCGTCGAGAATTTTGAATGGTCTCTCACGGTAAGTCAGATCATGGTTCAGGTCGATGGAGTGGTGGTCAATGTTCTTGAAACGTCTGGCTGGTCCGGAACTTCAAGACATTTCCGGAGCAGAGAGATGTGGAAAACATTATGAAATTCCGATAATTCTGGGGGCAACTCTAACTGATAGGCTACCTCTCCGCGACGGGCAAGAATCTTGAAAGGTCCAATATATCTGGGTGCCAGCTTTCCTTTGACATGGAAACGTTGCATCCCTTTGAGTGGTGTCACCCGAAGATAGACAAAATCTCCAGGTTGAAAGGTGACGTCACGACGCTTGGGATCAGCATAACTTTTCTGACGGGATTGGGCCGTTTTGAGACGCTCACGGATAAGTTGGACTTGCTCCTCGGCTTCACGGAGGGTATCTGGTCCAAACACTTTTCCTTCTCCGGTCTCGGACCAGTTCAAGGGTGTACGGCACTTCTTGCCGTAAAGTGCTTCAAATGGGGCCATTTGCAGACTGGACTGATAACTATTGTTATAGGAAAACTCTGCAAACGGAAGGCAATCTTCCCATTTAGAGCCATAGGCTAGGACACATGCGCGAAGCATATCTTCCAGAATCTGGTTTACTCGCTCAGTCTGTCCTCCGGTCTGAGGGTGATAGGCTGTGCTGAATGATAAGTGGGTTCCGAGGGCTTCGTGAAGAGCTTTCCAGAACCGTGAGGTGAACTGCGTGCCTCTGTCAGATACAATCCTCTTAGGCACTCCATGCAGGCTTACTATTCTGGAAATATACAAGTCTGCTAGCTGGTTCCCTCTATAAGTGGTGTTGACGGAATGAAATGGGCAACCTTGGTCAATCGATCAACTATGACCCAGATTGAATCATGGCCTCGGTTGACCTAGGAAGTCCGGTAATAAAATCCATTCCAATTTCATCCCATTTCCACTCGGGGGTCTTAAGGGGTTGGAGCAATCCTGCAGGGCGCTGGTGCTCTGCTTTGACTCGCTGACAGATATCACACTTGGCCACGAAAGAACCAATCTCTCGCTTCATTCCATGCCACCAAAACTTCTCACGAAGATCTTGGTACATCTTGGTTCCTCCGGGGTGGATCGAGTATGGGGTATCGTGGGCTTCTTTTAGGATTAGACCCTTGAGTTCCTTATCATCGGGCACACACAGGCGTCCTTTGAATTTCAGAACTCCTTCAGCATCTACGGCAAAACCAGGTGCTTGTCGAGGGATAGCTTCTTTTTAATTCCCTCGATACTCTCATGACCCTTCTGGGCCTCTTTGATTTGATCCAACAGGGTTGGGGCTAACTCCAGGTTGGCAAGATATCCATGGCTAACCAATTCAAGTCCGAAATCTTCGAACTCCTTAAACAAGGCTGGTTGTTCTGCTTGGATTAGGGTATTCAGGGTGCAGGGCTTCCGGCTTAGGGCATCGGCTACCACATTGGCTTTTCCGGGATGGTAATGAATTCCGACATCATAGTCCTTAATCAATTCCATCCACCTTCTCTGCCTCAGATTCAACTCCTTCTGAGTGAAAATGTACTTCAAGCTTTTGTGATCTGTATAGACCTCGCAGCGATGACCCACAAGATAGGGTCGCCATGTTTTCAAAGCGAAAACCACAGCTGCTAATTCCAGATCATGGGTTGGGTAATTCTCCTCATGCGGTCGCAACTGTCGAGACAGGTACGACACAACTTTTCCTTCTTGCATCAGAACGCAACCAAGTCCGAGACGTGAAGCATCGCAATACACGTCGAAACTCTTGGTGACGTCTGGCATGACTAGGATTGGGGCTGAAGTCAGTCTCTTCTTCAGTTCTTGAAAACTATCTTCACACTTCTGGGTCCATTCAAACTTCTTATCCTTCTTCAACAACTGGGTCATGGGTTTGGCTATACTGGAGAATCCTTCAACGAACTTGCGGTAATAACCTGCCAGTCCGAGAAAACTTCGGATTTCAGTTACACTGGTGGGGGATTTCCAGTCTAGAATGGCTTTGATTTTCTCGGGGTCAACAGAGATTCCTCCTGCAGACACAACATGTCCGAGGAATGCCACTTCACTTAGCCAAAATTCACACTTGCTAAGTTTGGCATACAGTTTGTGTTCTCTGAGGGTCTCCAAAACCAAACGCAGATGTTCAGCATGCTCTTCTTCCGTCTTGGAGTAGATAAGGATATCATCGATGAAGACAACCACGAACTTGTCGAGGTACTCCATGAAGATCTTATTCATGAGATTCATGAAATAAGCAGGGGCATTGGTCAAGCCAAAGGACATAACGGTGTATTCAAACAATCCGTATCGGGTGGTGAAGGCGGTCTTAGGAATGTCAGACTCTCGAATCTTCAACTGGTGATAACCTGTCCGAAGATCGATCTTAGAAAAGACTCGGGCTCCGTTCATCTGATCGAACAGATCCTCGATCTTGGGCAGAGGATACTTGTTCTTGATGGTTACATCATTGAGCTTGCGATAATCCACACACAGGCGTGTGGTACCGTCTCTTTTGTCCACGAAGATGATGGGTGATCCCCAAGGTGATGCACTTGGGCGAATCAGACCTTGCTGAGCTGATCAGCTAACTGCTTCTTCAACTCCACCAGTTCCTCTGGGTTCATCCGGTAGGGTCTCTGGGATATAGGGGCTGTTCCAGGAATAAGTTCAATCACGAACTCAATATCCCGGTCTGGTGGCATACCAGGCAATTCCTCCGGGAAAACATCCTTGAATAGGTGGACAACACGGATCTCATCTAGAGCTGGTCGAGCTATACCTTCATGACAACGGGATTGGGATTGATTGGCTTGTGATGCATACTCCACTTCGGTTCCTTGGTCTGTGGTGAGAGATACTGCTCTTCTGGCGCAGTCGATACGACCATGATACTTTGCTAACCAGTTCATACCCAGAATGATATCTATGCCCTGAGTTCCTAAAATGATTAGGTCAGCTGGGAAATTCTCTCCTTTGATCTCAAGAGAGACGTCGGGACAAAACAGCTTGGTCTCGACTAGGAACTCTGGGGTTTGGATGAGCAGGGGTTTGGACAAGAGACTCCCGACTAGACCTCCCTTAACAACAAACTCCTTGGTAACAAAGGAATGGGTAGCACCAGAATCAAACAGGACAGTTGCAGGTACTGAGTTGACAAGGAACGTACCCAGCACAACATCTGGCGCTTCCTGGGCTTCGGCAGCATCAATGTGGTTGAGGCGGCCTCTGGCAACAGCAGCATTGCCACGGGGTGCAGCATTCTTGCCATTTCCATTTCCATTTCGGCCTTGTCCAGGATTAGGTGCAGGGGCATTGGGGCGCGGAGCATTCCTCTTGGGATTGGGGCAGTCTCGGGAGTAATGACCCTTGTTGCCGCATTCAAAGCAGACAACGCTGGCAGTAGGGGTAAAAGTGTGGGTGTTTCCTCCGGGACGATTGTTGCCATTGGGGCGGTAGTTGTTGGTGTTTGGGCGGGGAACATTGTTGTTGTTGTTGTTGGGACGGTTGGGATAGTTGGGACGTGAAGCTGGGGGTGTTTGGTGAACTGGCTTGGGGCTAGCTGGAAGGTGCGAGATTTCTGGCTGCTGGAACCTTCCTGAATATTCATCCTTCTCTTGCGGCCTTCAAACATGGATTTGCGCTTGGTCTCCAGCTGAATTGCCTTGTCCACTAGTGACTCCAGATCACGGAAGTCATGGACAACCAAGGCACATTGCATCTCATCATGGAGTCCGTTCAGAAAGCGCTCCATCTTCTTCTTTTCCGTGTCGGTATCTTCAGGAGCATACCGAGCAAGATCGGTAAACTCATCCAGATAACCAACCACATCTCTGCCTCCCTGCCTTAGCTTACGGAACTCATCCTTCTTCCTCTCGATAAGACCGCTAGAGATGAACTTCTTGCGGAATTTGTCCTTGAACTCCTCCCAGGTTATGACATGACCCGCTTGCTGGATGGTCTTGGTAGTTTCCCACCAAGCTCTTGCAGGTCCAGCAAGGTAGTGGGTAGCATACAGGACCTTCTCATTCTCTCCTACCGAGGCAACTTCCAGGTTGTTTTCAATAGTGCGGATCCAGTCATCTGCTTCCAGGGGATGAAGTCCCTTGGAATAGGTAGGAGGTGTGGTCTTCTGGAAGTCACTCAGGGTAGAGCGCTGGTTTCCACCCTCGTCGCCATTGCCATTGCCACCATTGTTGTTCTGGTTGGCGTGGGCAGCAGCAAGTTGCTGCAGGGCGGCGAGATGAGCTTGACGCTCTTCCCGGGCAGCTTGGCGATCCTCCATGATGATCGCAAGCAGTTGAGCAGCGGTGGGTTCCGGCGGTGGTGGTGGTGTCGCGTGCTGGTTGTGGCGAGTGTTCGTCATCCTGGAATAGATACGATATAAGAGGCAAGGCAAAAAGGCTTTGGCTAACGATGAAGTCACAAAGGGGGTGGTTGATGAAACACTTATCAAACAAGACCATCACATTTATTCAACACATCATCACATCAAGGGTTCACACATCAAGCTTACAACATCCTACTACACCTAATGTACATACAACATGGTTTCTAGGAACCAACACATAAACTCTACTCGCATAGGGGGTCGACACAGTCCTAGGGTAGTGCTCTCGTCGCTCAACTACTGAGGTGGAACCTCAGGCTCGACGATCTCAACGTCTGAGTCGTAGGGTGGCTCCTCGGGATCCTCCTCCTCGAGAACTGGCTCAGACGGCTCCTCCTCCTCGTCAACTAACTCCTCCTCGTCGTCCTCCTCCCCATAGTCCATCTCCTCTAAGTAGTCCTCATCATCGCTGATGAAGGCACTGTTCTCCTTGCGGAGATCCTCGCCCTCCTCCTCCATCTCGTTCGCCTGCTGCTCCATCTCGTCTATCATCTCGTTCTGCTCTGCTACCTTCTTGCGGAGCCTGACGATAGTCCTCCTCTGACGGGCCAGCTTCAGGCGGAGATTGTCATTCTCCCACTTCAGCTGGGTCTCACGGACTCGGGCATCGTCGAGGGAGCTACGCTGGAAGTGAACCTTGAGTCTAGCATCGCGCAGGTTCTCCTGGGTGTCGTGAAGTAGCACCTCCATGTCGGTGATGTACTCGCCGAAGAGAGTGTGCTGCGCGGGGTAGGTGGGGTTTCCCTCATCGTCACGCCTCCCGAAGTACTGGAAACGAGTGCCAACCAGCTCGTCCTTGTGCTCCTCACAAAGGCGGGCTAGCAGCCTCTGCATAACTCGGGTCAGACCGTCAACCCAAGTAGTGTCCATCGTGGAGTAGACCAAGTCCTTGGAGCGGGGTGGCTGAATCCTGCCTCGGACGGACGACTTGATGAGCCAGGACAGGTTCCCATCACCGAGGGAATCGACCTGAGTTCCCTCAAACTCTGGAACAGGGCGTCCCAAAGTCTGGCTCAACTCGTACAAGTCCTGCTCGAACATCAGCAGGCCGTCCTTCCTAACTTGGACGAACTCGGTGACGTTGGGTGCCATCTACAAGTTTAAGCAAAATTTTAAGTTAGTTAAGTGACATGAGTATCAAATGTAAACTTAATGGAGTAACAAGTGTGCAAAATTTTAAGGGTTCAAGAAAAGACAACTCTTAATGAGTATAAGGTTTTTACATAAATGGAAGGGTTGGGGGAGATAAGAAATTTTCGAAAATACTCCACTTCCTTGTTTTAGGAATTAATTTTTGTAACTCCTAACTAACGCCCATTTTAACTAAGGTCTCCTAAAGTCAGGATGGCTCTGATACCAGCTCTGTGGGGACCCCGGACTAGCCGTCCGAAATACCCGATTATGCTTAACACAACGATCCCGTGATCAGTATGTCGTTGCACATAATCCGAACTGAATATCAAAGTTTACATCCATACAATACCGAGTTTCAAGTCTTACACACATGGCCATACTGGCCTAATTATACATAGGTGCCTTCAAGGGCCAAATCATCTTTATTCAGCGGAAGCTACGGTAGTAGGGCTAATCCATTCAAACAACACCCGACAGGCAGCTGACTTATGAAGATCCTAGTTTGCATAGACGTCGCCGAACTCCTCTTCAACGTAGGGCTCCTCGAAATCTGGCTAAGACAATAGCCAGGGACGAAACCAATATGAGTACATTTGAATGTACTCGCAAACTACCCCAACTAGAGTAAGCACTAGTTTTAGTTTGAAAACTTTTACTTAGCTTTGAAACATCTTAAAAGAAAGCCTTTTCTGAAAAGGGGTAAGAAGAAATTTTTACAACTATCCTTTAAGAAGACATCATTTTAGCTGTTTCCCCGAAACTCCTCCGGTATCCAACCACATCCCAAATCATGGTTCCCAAACCCATCACAACCTCGTACCAACTCATTGGTACAGGTATGCAACCTTTTCCACTTCATTTTCCTTTCAAAACTCAATATTTTATAAAACTTGCACATGGTCTTAAGACAGCCTCCCAACTGTCCATATCCGAGGACTCGGCTATTCGAATAGTTTTACCCTCTGCAGAGGTAGCACGCTTTTCCCACACCCATCCGGTCACTCATCGTGTCAGCCACGTCCCGCCATACCAGAGGTATGCGAAGTTGAGTTCCCGGCCATAGCCTGTCCTTTGCTCATGCTAGTATAGGACCCTGCCTCTACGACACTTTCCATCGACACTTAAATCCTCAGAAACTAAGTGTGAGGACTCGTAGTTCTGTCCGGCGGACCCAAGGGAGCCCTTCAATCCTCTTTCTTCTTTACGCTCATACCGGCTTCCGGTAGACTTCTATTAAGAGGACCCAGGTCAGGGGGTAGGTCCTCAGACCATCCCCTCATGGAACGAGGTTATCCTCGTTATTGAGGCATCCAGTACTAACACGAGCAAATTATATGACTACGCCCTTGCCCATATGTGGGTAAATGTGGTCGCACCGGTTATTGGTTGGTCGCCATAGTGTTAGGACACAATGTGCACTTTTCCAAAACAACACCACCATTTCCAACTTAATACCGACCTTTCGGCATTTCACCTTCATCCAAGTACCTTCAAAGGAGTTTTGAAAAAATTGTTTTTCCCAACTTATAGTTTTAAATAACTACTTTATACTTCTACATAAGGTGGCAAAATAGTTTTCAGGTATTTTGCAAAAGGGATTTTTCTAAAATCATTGATTCCTTGGAATAACTCTTGAGACTAAAATAGATGTATATAAATGCAAGCTCAGTGAAGTAGCTTGCCTTGTTCAACACAGTGGTACTGGTCCTGATCTTCGGGTTCAACGAAACCTCCTTCTTCGATAAATCCGTCAACGGTATCGTCTAAACGTTAAACAAGCAAGACAAACAATTACTACTCTAACTCAAGCATCATCACATCATTACAATCACAAATGCTACAATTAGCTACTGCACACATCAAGCAACACAAGGTGGTTTTAATTTAATTGAATTAATCTTTATTTAATTGTTTTCAAACTAAGGCAGAAACTAGTTGTACACCAATTAATTCACCATTTAATCTATGTTGGTCACAAAATTTCAAACTAAAATTCTATGGATAGCTACTGATGTGTAGAAGACCACCCAATTGGATTGGGGTCATTTGGAGTTACCAAACTCCCTACACATTTGTTTTAGTTCAGAAGGACTTTAATCAAGTTTTAGCTACCAAACCAATTAAGTTGCTCCAAAATTTAAATCCTTTTAGGGGTAACTAACCTTGGTTGAATGTGACCTAACAAAATTGGTTTTAGTTTAATTGGACCTACTATTAAATCACACTAATTGGTTTAGTGCAGAAGGGTGCACTGAAGTTCAACCAAAGGCTAAGGAGTTTACACTACTCAATTAATTCTACCAAAATTTGGGGAGCTAAAGGATCCTAATACAAAGCTACCAAAATTGGTTTCGAGTTATTTGGATTTATATAACTCCAGAAACAAATGGTTTAGTGTTTTAAACCTTCTGGAGCATTTTTATTATTTATTTAAATGAGATGAGACCACTTTGGTGAGTTAAAGAATTTTATAAGCTTTCCAGAACAGTTGAGTTTGATTTATTTGGATTCCTAGAACTCGAGTTATTGAATTTCAAAACTAGGTCCAGTACTGAAAAGCAGAGGAGTTTGAAATTCGGAAAAACCTAATTTACTGGATAATGTTGAAAATCCTGACGGGTGGGGTCCGCTCGTCAGTGACTCAACGGAAACGTTTCGCGCGCGGGTTTAAGTTTAAAACGCTGACGGGTGGGGTCCACCAGTCAGTGACTACTTAATCGAAACGGTATGCTACCGTTAATCTCTAATCCTACGGCTGTGGATCGAAGACATGGCGGCGACCATTTCCTGGCGGCGCCGTGGCTCCGGCGACGGCGGAGTGCACGATTCGCTCACCTGAGAGCTCGGGAGGTGGCGGAGATGACGGGGATCGACGGCGGAGGGAGTGGGGAAGCTCTGGGGTGAGTCGTACGTGCTGGGACGGCTTCACTCGACGACGGCGTGCTCAGCTCCTCCTCCGCGGCCGTGCTCCAACTCCGGCGATTCCTCCGCGGCGCTGCTGTGCACAAAACACGGGCAAAACGCGGTGGGTGAGCTAGGGGGTAATGGCGATGCGAGCAAGGGCCAGAGAGAAGGCAGGGGAAGAGAGGCACGACCTGGCCGTGATCGCCTTCTTCCTCGGCGCGGCAGCGCTCTGCCGTGCGTGTGCACGGTGGCTGCGATGGAAAAGCTCGCCCTCCTGGCGATGCTCTGGTGTGAGGGGTGTGTGTGGGAAGTGGTGGAGGTGTGTGGAGAAGAGGTGGTGCGGGGTGGGTTTTTATAGCGGCGGAGGCGCTCGGCGCTCCACGGCTCGGTGGTGGGGAGAGGAAAGGGTGGTGCTGGGTCCGGCTGAGGGTGCCAGTGAGGTTGCGGGGAGCTAGGGGGTGTCGCAGAAGCGGTCGGGTGGTCGAGGGGGACAGGGGTGACGCGCGGGCGTCGATGCCGTGCTCGGCCGGCCATGGCGAGCGGCGTGCTCCTGCGCGTGCGCTGGGGTCGGGTAGGGCGCGTGCAGGGCAACCGAGGGGCAGTGGGGGCTCGTACACGACGCGGTGGTGGTGACGGAACCAGAGGGGCGAGGTGGGGCAGCGCGGAGGCGTGCGGTGCTCGCAGTGGACCTCGGCGTCGTCGCGTCGCTCGGCGTGCTCTGGCGTGGACGACGCGCACGCCAGAGGGCTCTGCGGCGGTCGAGTCTCGTCGAGCAGGAGCGGAGAGGGTTGGGTGGTGTGGCGGGCACGGCGCGGCGTCGTCTCGGCGTCGCGTCTGCTCTGTCCACGAGGCGACCCGTGCGGGTGCTTGCCAAGGACGGCAATGGCGTGGCGCCATCGGCTTGCCTCCTCTGGGGTCAACGAGCGTGTCACCTCTCCATCCTTCGAGTGAGTGAGGCGAGGTGAGTGAGTGGAAGCTACTGGACTGCTTGATTGCACTGAATCGAGCTCCAATTTTGGATTGGATTTTCGGGTTTGGGATGAACTCAATGGTGATCAACAAGTGTTCGATCAAATTCCCGAACCAAGTTCAAATTTGAATTTTCTGAAATTCTTTCCATGGTTTGCTTCAAAATATTTTTCCAAGGTTTGTGGTACCACTGGATTATTTATTCTTGAAGTGCATCTTGGTGTTCTTGATGGTTTTCCAAAGTTAAAGAAACATTTGGAATTTTGAAAATAGAATTTAGAATAGAATTTAAAATAAAAAGAGAGGGAAAAGGAGTAAGGATGGAAGAGGGATCACTTCTCTCCACTGAATTTTTGTTTGGAAGAACACGTTGAAATCTCATTTGAAGATTTAGTGTGACACTTGTCACATTATTTTTATTGTTTTAGCTCTTGTTTTATTTCTTTTCTTATCTTCAAGTAATTGTTTAGAGCAAACAACAACTCAAGCAAGCAAACACAAACAAACACACATAAAATAACAAAAGTTTTTGTTGGCCCACAAATTTTGACTAACACAGCTGGGTTACAATTTTGGGATGTTACAGTACTTTTCTGAAACCAAAAACAGCAGAAAACAGGGAACTGACACTGTGACATCTTGTTAATAGGTTAGTCCCAGAAAATGCATAAAAGTGATATGAAGTGTATATAAAACATGTAGCAAATGGTATAATATAAGCATGGAACAGCAGAAATTATGGATACGTTGGAGACGTATCAGCGCCGCGCGCGACGCCGTCCTTGTCGCCCTCCACGGCGTCCTCATCGCGGGCGTCGTCCTCGCGCTCGTCCTCATCTCGCTCCCGCGCCTCCTCTCTGCTAACGCCGAAGCCGGAGCAGATGAAGGTGAAGGCGGAGCCGGAGCTCTCGCCGTTCATGGCGGAGCTCATAGCGGCGCAGGCGGGGACGGAAGACGACGCCATTACGGCGGCCGTCGAGGCCGCGTCGATGGATGACGTGCCGCCGCTCGACGGCCCCACTGCCTGCGCCTGGTCGGCGCGCGAGGCCGCCAAGGAGAAGGGCGTGCCCTTCTTGGACCTCACCGTCGACGACGGCCCAGGACCGAGCCGCGTCAAGGAGGAGGACGACGGCGGCGCGTGGACCGGCGGCGTGTGGAGCAGCGGCCGCGCAGGGAGCAGCGGCGGCGTGAAGGTGTAGGAGGACGGCGGCGAGCACCCCTACGCCGCCTTCAGGCGCCGCCACGGGCGCCATTAGATTAGGTTTAGTTTTAAGTTTTTTTAAATTTCGTTCAAATCTCTGTAAATTTTTCTAAAATTTAAATGAAATCCGCGGAAGTTTAAATTTAAATTTTTTGGTTTGGGCGCCACGAGTGGGGATCGAGGGCACCCAAATGGCGCAGGTTGTCCGGACGGCGCCCAAATGGCACATCCGGACGGCCTTTGGGCGGCCATTTGGGCGCCGCGACTGAAGATGCTCTAAAGAAGAGAGATTACCAGCCGGACGCCGTGAACCAGTTGCATTTTATCGATCATTCTCTGACATGCATTACACATAATCCTTGGAAAGGTCTGCTAACTAGCTCTATCGATTAAAAGGATTACCGTTAGGCGCGGATCACACGCCGACATTTAAGTATGCAACTCCATGAACCATCGAGGGCAAGCAGCTGGAAGATGCATGCATGCATAGTTGCATACAAATAGCAACCACGATTGTACGAGCCAAATAATATATTTTTAAGTTGTTTATCAAATAAATATATCCTTGCACTACAGGAAAACGGATAGTTGCCTACGGCTAAATGTATGCCGACGGCATTTTGTCGGGGCCGTCGGCATATACTTTGTATGTCTACGGCTTTTTAGAAAAGCTGTCGGCATACGTATGGCCGTCGGCAACTATGTTGTATACCTACGGCTTTTCAAAAAAGCCGTAGCCATATGTTTGGCCGTCGGCATACAAGTCTGCATCCGTTACCAAGCTGACGGCGCCACCTATACGCCGACGGCCACCTTATTTAGGCCGTCGGCATACAACTTTTTTTTCCAAATAAATAATCTGTGAGTTGTATGCCTACGCCTTTTTGTGAAGATTTTTTTTGAAAAGTTTGTCAAAACTCAAGTTTACCATTTTTTATAGAAACTAATACACATAAAAGGACTCCATGCCAAAGGATTTCTTTTTTTTGAGTATTTTTTCACTTTCATTTATTTTTTTGAAAAAAGGTCAAAATGGCCGCCATGTCTATTCATTGAAAGGGGTCCAATTACTCAAAACTATCGACGGTTCTGTGATATAACCACTACTTGTGTAACTTAAAATTATTTTTGTCAAATTTTCAGAGCAAACTATCACACACTTGTAGTTCAAATTTGAATTAATTTTGGAAAATAGGCATAAAGCCGTTTTAAATAGGCAAAATTAGGTAGAAACCGAGAAAATTCCTAATATTTCTGGATTATCCATCAAATATGGTCTACTTTGTGAAATATTTGGATGGGTGCTATTTTGCACCATATTTTTTGTACTTGCTTAACAAAAAATGTCATTTTTGACGCTTAAAAAAAGGAAAATGATATTCATATAAGTAATTTGAAAAAACTCAGTTCTGCAACATTGTTTGTAGTATCAAGATACAGCTATGTGTCAAATATGGGCATATTATCACAAACTATGCCACGGGAATGATCATAGCTAGGTCATTTGATTCGAAACTTATACATGTTTATAGATGATTGATCTTTTTGTGAAGAAGTTTTTGAAAACTTTGTCAAAACTCAAGTTTACCATTTATCCTATCAACTAATACACATAAGAGGACTCCATGGCAAAGGATTTCTTTTTTTGAGTATTTTTTCACTTTCTTTTATTTTTTTGAAAAAATGGTCAAAATGGTCGCCATGTCTATTCATTGAAAGGGGTCCAATTATTCAAACATGGTTCGACTTCTGTGGTACTCAATGCATTAAATCACATTGTCATATGTTGTGGTAACATGTTAAGTATCATGTCTTTATGTCGTTAGCTCTACAAAGTAATTACCTCTTGGGATATTCTAGGAATAGTACATATGCTTTAGCGCTACAGAGTCGGGGGGGGGGGGAGATAATTATAGATGGAATATTGTCTTAACTTTAATTCAGTGTTATAATTTGTAGTTACACAAATAAGAGTTATTGGCTAATGTTTCTACCTGAATATCAGAGCATAGATACATGGAACAAGGTTTAAGACGTTCAATCCTGGTTGAAGATCTCTGTTGTGTAGGCTGCACGAGAGCTTAGAGGACAGGTAGTGCTGCAGTTTCCTCATTTGACCTCCCCATTTGTTCCAGACATAAGTTCTCTAAGATGTAACAGGTTTTCTCATGGGAACAAATAAGATGCCACGATATCTTTGATCGTATGTTGATTGTACCAATGCTCTATGATTGTACTGTAAACTGTTGATGCCTTGATATCTTTGATCGTATATTGATTGTACCAAATAATCTGTGATTGTATCTGTAAATTGCAATCCTTTTATTGCCTTTTTTTTTTGTTTCTGGTCATCAAGTATGCCGACGACTTTTGCCCTCGGAAGCCGTCGGCATACACGTGGATGGAAATGCACCGGGATGTGCCACGTGGCGAGTATTTGCCGACGGCCCGACCATCGGCAAACGTTTCGACATCGTCAAATGCTAAGGTCTGTTACTTTGTTTGCCGACGGCTGTGTATGCCGACGGCCAAAGAAAGCCGTCGACATTGGGCTGTATGCCGACGGCTTTTAAATGCCGACGGCTTTTCCTTTGTATGCCGAGGGAGCAGAAGGCGACGGCTTTTGCCGTCGGCATACTCATTTTGCCGTCGGCATACACTGTGCCGACGGCATTTGGCTGTAGGCATATAAAGTTATTCCTGTAGTGTTGGTGATTGAGCAACCAAAATTCGAAGTAATTATTATGTAGAAGCAAATTTAAACATCAGAGACATAATTCTCTGTATTGTACAACATCACATACTAAGTGTCCAACATACGTGAAATCTAATCTATTTAAATTTTGTTAGCCTACAATCACATACCACATCCGTAACAAAATATAAGATGTTTTACCATTTTTCTGATACAGATGTACCTAGACATGTATTAGTGGGTAGATTCACTTATTTCTATCCATATGTAGTCCAAGATTCTAAAACATATTATATTTTGGTACATAGGGAGTACTTCGTAGCTGTGTATACTGACATATCAAGAGTGTGCTCAAGATCACAAGTCACGCGAACGCACGCGGCTTCGCGATGGCGGGCTTGTATTTATAGAGGTTGGGATGACCGATAGGTTTTACTGGAGCGTTTTGGATTTTCGAGCTAAAGGCAGGAAACGAGAGAAATTTCGGCTCCATCGCGTACTCATGCTGCCAGGGGCGGACCCACGTTTATGGCACTGGTGTCACAGGACACCGGGTAAGCTCGCTAATTACGTGAGGAAATGGCCCATACATTCGACCGTAAAATTCTTTGCTGGACACCGGCTGAAAAGATAATTGCACGGGCGTGGCCCATTGTATGGCCCATGAGGCCATGAGAAAGCCAGGCGACCATGCCTCACGGCTCAGGCTATCCATCGATCAAACCGATCGTGTGTGTACGTGCAAAAGTGACGGCAGTTTCCCCTCATCAACAAAAAAAAATCAAACCGATCGTGTGTACCTGCGCATACCTTGCCTCTTTCGCACAAATCTCTCATGTGTGCTTCTATTTCTATTTTTTCAAAATAAAAAAATTACCGAATTGTACGGTTAGGCCTTTTAGTCCTAACTCCTAACGATGTTACAACTGAAAACTGAATTATTGAGGTTTAATCATGTTTGTGAGTGAGTCACATCGATTAGGATTATTTTTTCGCCATTGGATATACAACCAGTAATTGAGCACGTGCATTGCACGTGACATATATGTTTGTATCCGAATCTACCATCATACAAACATACAAAATCATCTTTTAGTAGTACAATTCAATCAATTTTTTAGTTAATTATAGTTTTGCTTCTGTAAACATAAATAATGCAACGTTATGCAATCAAGATATAGTGTCGTATTTTGCCATCTTTGATCATATTTTTTCGCCCATTTTGGAGTTTTTATGCTTTATTGTTCAACTACAAGTGAAATGCTTAATTTGGTAAAAAAAAAACTGCCAGATTTACCCTTCATAATTGTTGAGTATGTTATATTTCACATATTGTGATGTATAAGTGGACACCGGGTCATTTTTGTCCTAGGTCCGCCCCTGCATGCTGCTTGGTGATGCACGGACGGCTTGGATGCACGCATAGTATGTATGCCGCGGATTGGTGACGTGGACCTCCAATTAATACCTACGGGGCGATAAATCTGTACTATATAATATTGCTTGAGGAGGTGTTGGTGTGTTTTTCACTTTTCCGATAATACCCTGAGTTTTGCGAGATATTACACTACTGTCAACCGCCAAGTGAAAATAACGATTCACAGAAAAAAAAATGGAAAAGGCAACATGTCAACGATTCTTTCCATCGGGAATTTCTCCCCTCCCTTCGTCCTCGCCTCCCCTTCCTCCTGACCACTGGAAGGCGCGTACCTCTCCCTGCCGATCTTCCCCGCGATTCCTCCCGCCTAGGCCGGGACACCGGCGTCCTTCGTCCGCGCGCCACCTCTGCTTAGTTCCGAGCGGTCTCCCCCTACGCCGCCAGCATTGTAGGATTGATTCAGGCGAGAAATCACCGCCTCGCGCCGCCGAGACCGAGTTCCGACCGTACCTATTGGCCGCCGCCGAGAACCAGGCCATGTGCAGAAGCTCCAGGACATGTGCGGCGATGTCGAGCGCCGGCAGGGGAGGCGCAGTTGGGGGACGATGCGCCCGCGCCCGTGCGTGAGCTGGTGCTTGGCCGCGCGAGATTGCCCGCTCCTGAACCTCGGCGGCATGCCGAGCCCGGCGCCGCCTCCCGTTCGTGTCTGTGCAGCGCGCCCACGTCGTGGCCCTGCGACATTGGCATCAATCAACAAACACGTCAGAGACGGACGGGCCCGTGGTATTCAGAGACGCCATGAGAACGGAAGCCCGGGGCGGGTGGATTACGCCCGGGAAAGCCGTCATCAATCCCACCGAGCGATCGATCCCAGCTCTCCTCGAGGATTTCTCGATTTCCCGGACGCCCGGAGTACATCGCAACTCGGGTTGATCTCTGCGGGGTTCAGTTCAGGAAGATCCTCGGCGAATCATCGAACGCATCCCAATCCCAGGTCTAAACGGACAAATCCAGACAAAAAATCAACAAATTAGAGCCAGCCACTTCACCTTATCCATCCCCCACCTTGCTACCCTGCTGCTACTAGGGAGAAATTGGAGAGGCAACTGAGGGGAAGTAGAAATTGGAGGGCAGCCATCGAGGACATCGACTACCCCAGGCCAGGACGGACTGTAGCCGCCATGTCGTTCTCTGCATCAAGCACAACCTCTTCCTCTCTCTTCTCTCTTCTCACTAGTAGAAACAAGCCCATCTATCCCGGGTCCAGAGGGCCTTTGATCCCGGGTTTACAACCGGGATTAAATGGTCGGGACTAGAGGGGGGGGGGGGGGGGGTGGCTTTTATCCCGGGTGTCCACGACCCGGGATAGATGGGCCTCCACGTGGGCGCGCAGGGCGGGGGAGCTTTGGTCCCGGTTCGTGACACGAACCGGGACCAAAGGGTTTGCATCTTTTGTATTTTATTTGCTTATTTTTTAGGGTTTTCAATTTTTTGTTTTCCATTTAATTATTTCCTATTAATTAAGATCACGTTGCGCATACAAAGTCACACACATATATAAAGTTGACACATCGATCGATGTCACGCGTGATGCATACATATAAGTCACACACATACGTTTTGATACATATATAATTAAGTCACACACCGACATCACGTTTCTCACGTCGAGATCACGTCAATTACATTGGAGGCAGAAAATAATTTCTAGGGTGAAAAAATTCTCCGGATTTCTTCAGGACCTCCTTGTTCAAAAATCCTGCCAATTCCTCTTGAATTGCTATAAGGCGCTTCGTTGGTATGAGCTTGTCCTTCTCTCGTTCCATCTAGATCAATAAGAAAATGTGAAATCATCAGAAAATGTGAAAATGGAAATGAACACAAATATGGTAATGAAGTAATTGCCGATAGTGTATACAGACCTCTGTTGTTCTGAGCTTTCTATCCCGCTGATGAACAAAAGATCGTATGTACTCGCAAACATAATATCCACATAAATTATTCCCTTGTGCCTGCCTCAGACACCACTTTACAAAGAATAGAATTTAATCAAAATAACAATCAAGCATGATAATGGTGCTGAAACTAGAATTTAAAAGTTGCGCGGACATATATATATAGTACTACCAGAATCCAATGGTTGCTTCACACATTTATATGTCCATGAGTTACACTAAACATCGAGTAAGCAAAGTAGAATGTGTAGAAGGTACGGTAACACTCACCTGAAGTTGTAAGGAAGAAGTATATCTTCACATGTATGGTGTTTCACTAGATATTGGAGCATGTAATGCTCGGTGTCCTCGGGATGGTTCCTTACGGTTACTTCATGAATCCAATATGGGTCCATGAACCCTAAACTATAGATTCCGTTGTCTCTGCATTCGACGATCTTCATTCTGCATATATAATAGCGTACAAAAGAATAAAGTTAGATAATTGGCAACGAACGAGCTGAGATAGAGACTTAATTAAATTGCATAAAATAAATCACTTACAAACAATAGCAGCTGATGATGGCTTTGTCGAGGGAGTCTTGATTGAATAACTGAAATATTTCGGCAAACGGCACATACATCGCGTTATCCTCTAAATAATGGTCTTTCTTATATGAAACGTGGAAATACTCATGGAGCTTCTTTACGGCTCCCTCGTACCACTCATGCAAACGTCGCAATTGTGTCGGCAGAGATTTGACCATCTCAGGTCTGACCAAGGGCTTCCCGTAGGCATATGTCCATGCATACATATACTCTTTGGGGTTTTCTATGCGAATTGTGTCTTGCTGTATTTCCTTATACTCCAGCATTGGATTCGGGAGAAAAAATGATCCAAAAGAAAATCTATGTTGATTCGAGGATTGATTGGAGAGACAAATTACTGTACTACATTTGCGTCATGATATATATTGCCCCTTCATTCCTAGTTCCCCCGTTTCTCGGGAAGAGAGAACAAGCAACTGCAAATCGGCAAGAAAAAAGGGAACAGAGGGAGTGGTAAAATCAGAGCCTCACACAGCTGCAAACAAACATAATAGCTTGCGCCATCTAGCAAGTACTATGACGTGATAGTTTAGGTACAATAAAAATCCCGCTTGACTTGACACGAACTGTAGCAAAATCCAAAGTAAGCAGAGGTGAGCAACCACAAAGATTTATTATAGTGATATGATGAGCATCTACAGCAAAGCATTTCATTTACACGCTGCCCATAATTGCATATGCACATCAAGAACGAGATAGTAGAGGCAACTGAAACCAAAACATGTATGTTCCCAACCAAAGGCCCAAAAGATTTCACAACAAGCTTCAACAGGAGACAGAGCTAACTAAGTACTGCAAGCATACATCACCCAGCATGCCAGTTCCAGACCTACAAACCAGCTATCAGCATCCTCTCCACGCCAACTTTCATCACCGCCAATTGTTTAGCTAGTGCAGCCGCCGCCCCCGCTAATCAAAGTTCAAATCGTAGGATCACGGGTCGTCCAGGCATATCACTTCATTGCTTGCGCCGCTGTGAGGACCGCCAGCTTCTTGTCTGGCTTGCGTATCTGCATCTTCAGCTGGCTCCAACGGTCATGCAGCCTCGACACCAGTCTGCACCAGCAAATCTCGATCAGAAGCTTATTCAAAGAGAAACGCAGCTCAGAACAAACAACTCCAAATGTGCAAAGAATAACCAGTTCACTGTTGCAATAACACATGCATTATCCAAGATAGATTTTGCAAACACGGGGAGATTGTTCTGCATTCCAAAGTTATATTTCGCAAACACAAGACTTCCAGACCTGGAGAATCACATGATCCTAGATTGATAAGATCATACTTGGCCCATGCTCCCTAGTCCCTACAAGAGGCACTACTGCTAGTAGCTGGCTGCAGCTACAAAAATGGACAGAGGAAAGTTCATGTTTTTACCATGTACCAAATCTTATAACCCATAATAAACTGATCGTGGACCTTCACATTAATCCAGTAGCCCACCAACAAAGATACCTACAACCTTGTTTTTCCTGTCGTAATTTGCATATACCATCTCAGATCATGCATGGAGCAGGAACACGAACAAAAAGAGCTACCACTACACTCTAAATGTATCTGCCTACACACAAGTTCTGAGTAACCAATCATGGTTGCAAGACAAAACGCTGGCAGGAATATGAAACTACTAAAGCAAAATAAAACAAAATAATCATAGCTATAGATGGAATATAGATTGAAGAATATCAAGAGAAGAAAGTTGATCATTCTTTTAAAAATACTGTTCACTATGTCTGCAAACATAACATGGCTGCAACTGACAAAACTCAGAGAATAAAGATGCAGCCTCTCGGCTATAAAAGCACACACAAAAGCATGTCTAAGCCGTGACACCCTTGCCAATCTACTTCTCGAGCCACAAGTAGAACTACAGCTCTCTGCTCTCCAGGATGTACCTATGATGTGCGGAGAAAGAAAAATGTACTACCACCTATGAAATGCTGCTCCGTGCACCGCTCCAGCATAACGTCCGACTACCACCAGTCGAAAAAGAAGCATGGCTCGTCCAAACTATTGCTCACAAAAATGAACAGTTAAGTAGATAGTTTAATGGAGTATAAACTAAATGCTCGTGTAACAGCCTGAAATCAAAAGATGTTGAAACATATGTAGCACTCACCAAGGAGTCGCCCAGGGCACATGCCAGCAACACAGCCAACCAGATTTCACCAGAAGCTTCAACATGAGGCCTCGATCGCCGTTGTCCAGCTAATGTATCTGCCACTTCAGCTTGTCCCCAAGGTCGGAGAGCCTCGACACGCAGTCTGCACCAGCAAATCAATCAGCTCGATCACAAGTTTATTCAAAGAGAAACACAACTCAAGAATATAGAATAAAAAAAGTGCAAAAGAAACGAGTTCACCGTTGCGCAACACAGACACAGGAGCATGCATGATTCCGGTCAAGAGAAATACCAGACAAATCTAGTGTGAAGAGAGAGAACTAGTACCATAACGAATATCTAAACATAACCAGTAGTATATTTATATACAAACAGAGGTGATAGCAACAGCCAGAACATGCCAAAAGCTTGCAAAATAAAATGGAGCAAAGCTTCATACATATATCACCAAATGTTCCAGAACCATAAATTTGTGTCTAGCAAAACTACATAAACAGTAAAACATGGTTCCATTTATGTCAACCCATTCAGCAAAATATTGCACAGCATACACGGCCTTGGAATTAAAGTAAACAGTTACATAATTTTGAGAATTGCTCGAGCATGTTCAGCAAAACTTTGCACGGCAGGGAAAAGACTAATGCGGCCAATAACAGTTCAGAGATTTAGGCACTAAATGAAAGGGGGGGGGGGGGAGCTGTAAAAGCTCCAATAATATTCATGCATCGGCTGGCATACCTAGAAAAGGTGTTTTGTGGCTAGCAAATCAAATACATCCATTTATGGCTAGCAGTAGTACAAATTGATAGAATGGAAGCATTTTATTGGCTAAGGAAGGGCAATACCAAATCAGGACAGCAATTGTGGCTGTTGTACTACTAATTAAACTACACCAAACCAAGCTCTGATCCATTATGTAGGTGCTTTGCAAAAATAAAATGCATAAAGCCAACATAATTTTGGAAGTTCGATTGGCTCTTGTATGTAAGAGAAGAACTAAATTACAGATCAACGCACAGATCAACACTAGAAACAGACCTAGAGATGAAGGATCTACCTACCTCACCAGGATGGTGACATGCACCAGCAGGGGTGCTAGCGTGATTCTCGGCTAACGGTTAGGGCAGCAGGGAAGCCCAGCAGGAGCAGAGGTGGCATGGCAGCGCCGCTGGTCGCCATTCCCGCCACTCGCCCCGAGCTGTGTAGCTCCTCCCGCTATCTCTGAACAAAATGAGTAGCTTTCTTAACAAATGAGTAAAATGATAAGACTTGTCAAGAAACATATGTATCATGCTATAAATGAGCACACTTTATATTACAACAGTAGTAGGATTTTCAGATGCAACACCAGTACACCACACCAATTACTTTTTAAAAATTGACTTATTGATTATGATTTCTTGCTCCCAATGGCAGTACCAACTCAGTAAAAGTAAACAGACATGCAGTTGGGATCAGGACATGATTAACTACTCCAGGCCAAGCTCTGATCCGTATATTAGGTGCTTTGCAAAATAAACAAAATGCAGCTCACAAATCAGGTCTTATCTTAGTGGCTGATTGACTAGTATGTAAGCATGTTAAACCAATAAAAGGACACCCAGGTTGTATCATATAGGTGCCAACAAATCTCCGATCTACTATATAGGTGCTTTGCAAGAAACGAATCGCATCTCACCTACATAATCATGAACGTTTTGATTGGATATACAGTCCACGAGATATACAACCCAAGCACGCAAATTTTGGTTTCGCAAACAGCGAGACTTCAGCTTTGACGACTTGCACGACAACAGCTCGGTGTACTACTCAGCGACTACAACTGGTTGAAGAAGCGTGGTTCATCCATTACCTGCACGACAACAGAATAAGACAGATTCAGCCTCACGGCACAAGAAACTAATACTCATCAACACACAGAAAATATGCTAATGGTGCACAGATAGCTTGTGGCTAGATAGCTTGTGGCTGGCAAACATTAGGTCATCCACAGATGACACCTGAGTACATGACCTCTGAGGTACATGCCAGTGACTTGACTACAGACAAAATGAACCTCCTTACGACTTGCAGAAAATGGCTTTAACCTTCAGGAAAATTGCATTACGAGATGGAAAAAGAAAATGATGCGCTCTTATGAATGATCAAAGTAAGCAACTAGTTTTATAAGTGCATAATCAAAACTTTCATTTCCAGGAAGAGCACCAGCATAAAACTCCATTTGAGTATAAATTAAAGAAAGAGCAAGTTGTTGGTGAGCACTGAAAGGTGTTCACTTCTCACAGCAACTAGTTTATTTTCATTAGTTCACTACATGGACTAGATTTGCATCTCAAACAAGTAAAACACAATGAATTCCACAACTCAGGCAGGCACATGGGAGCAGACAAGGAACGTTTCTCTGTTGATTACAGTAGCAGCTAACAATTGATTTGCAAGCACGGGGAACTAGGGTGGACCAGAACTAACAGGAAAAGAAAAGGGTGGACCTTTCATCGTGGTCGACGTCTCCCTCCTGGTCGCAGGCACTTGTGGCTGGGCGCCGTCATCCAGGCCAGCTGTAGTCGCTCCACTCCCGGACGGCGGTGCTGAGCGAGCTCCCACAGGCGCTGCTGCTGCTGGCGACTGGCTGGGGAGGGACTAGGGAGGCGCTAGGGCTTGGCGGACGATGGAGGACCTGGATGCGGCGTCCGCGAGGGCCACCACAGGCGGCGCGTCATCCTCGGCTTAGGGAGCCAGCACCAGCACAGGAGCGGGCAGCCGTGGCTAGTTCAGATCTTGCGTGGAGAAGGAAGGTGGTACGGGCGGCGCTGCGAAAATGACATGGCGATCGGCGGCGCAGGTGATTGCATAGGCCGCGCCTCTCTCATTTTGCTTGCTGCAATCCAAAGAAGTACATCAAAAATTCTGTCATGCATCAAACTTGTGCATAATCTAAGGTATATTCAGTACACAGCCACAATGCAATTGCTACTATGAGGGCATGATTAACTCTTAACAGCAAAACAATAAATGCAGCATCAGGCTGCAAGATTAGAATGGTCGGGAGAGAGAAATGTTCCCAAAATTAGCAAGACCATCAATAATTATTTAGTGTTAATTGCACCCATGGCATCCACTGCTCCAACAGCGGCTGGCGATCACTTGCACCACAAAACAAGGTTCACCTACTTAGACGTACGGCACAGCAAACCCATTGCTCAACAGCACACAAAAACAAGATTTGCTTCTTTAGAGCAAAAAACCAAGTGTTGTTTGTAAAACAACTATGACCGTTTATTCCTAGGACCAACAAGCGAAACCAAGTCTTTCTGCCCCTTTTATATCTTCCAATCAGATTCATGCCTACAAACGGACCAAATTCTACAACAACAGTACAAAATTGGTACAACTGGATCGTTCTTGTGTACAAAATAATGAGCATTTATTTAGGAAAACAAAAGACACAATATGATGGTACCCTTCGAATCATTTATCTAGAATGTGCTAGCAATACAGAAATCTCTAAAATATCACATGAAGGGTAACAACCATGTCCCAATTCTAAAAACAGAGTAAATTCCAGGGTATAATAATAAGTCACCGTCTTCTGCAACCATACACACCAAACAACCAGGGACAGAGAGAGTGAGATTACCTTGATACCATATGAGAAAAAAAAAGCATGTCTCAGCCGGATCCCACCTGGCCAGCTACATTCTCCCATGCTGTTGCTTGCATCAGGCCTCCTCCTCTCCCCTTCGCCAGCGCTTCTGCTCCCAGCGTGCTACCACCTGTCGAACAAGGGCCTGTCGTCACCAAGTGCATGCATGCACGGAAATTAAACGACCAAGAACAAAAGCTTGGTCGACATGTACGCAAACAAGATTTTCCTACTCTAGAGCTAGGTCGTCATCAACCAAGGATGAATGTCCACTATTCGGCGTCCAGTGTCCATAGCTACATCTTATTCTAGTAACATGAATGCGCTGCAGGTAAATCTGGTGAGCACTGAGCATGTAGTACACTGTTTAGATAATCATATCATATCAACTAGATGGCAACAGATTTTCCTACAAAAAAAAATGGCTACTGTTTCATGCATTGTTACTTACTATCAACCTACACAACAACCACTCATCACTAGCTATCAACATGAAAACATACTTCCAACATGGAACGAATAATACATAAGCTCAAGATTTAGCATCCAGTCAAGAGCCTTCCATCACCAACGCCAAGTAGGACAAATATAGTTCATCAGCTCGATTGCCGGAACACACCACAGCCGCGGCTCGCTGCCCTCCATATCACTGAGCACATAGAGGGGACGGGGAGTAACCAGAAACTTACCTAAACAACGATGCAGTAGAAGAAGTCCACCGTTGCCACGGTTGCGGTGCGGTGAAATCGGCGCCATCGCGCAGCAGCAAGAGATGGAGATGCATCTTGTCCTTGTTCCTTCTTTCATGTACCTGCCATTTGTCAAAGTAATTAGTAAACTTCAATCCATTTGATGAGTTAAGAAAACATACTACTACCAAACAAAGGACACAAAATCTTCACAAGTTACTTTAGAGAAAAAAACACAATGTCCATACGTGTTGCTATCAATCCGAGAAACAACCAAGGCTTCTTTCATTTATGACACATGTAGACTTGACATTCCAGCCAGTCTAGTCCAACATATCAAAAAACTATCATGTATATATAACTATCCTGGTGTTTGGAACCTAATCCAGATTTCTAAGGTGCCAACTAGCAGCACCAAACTAGTGCTCACATTCCTGGAATAGAATAATCCAAAATTCTAAAGTGCCAACTAGCAGCAACAATAATGCTCAGATTCCTGGAACAGAACACATAAGAATTGAAAAGGCTCTTTATCATTTATAGACAGAAGATCATGCCAGAAAATAATAACAAAGTGAAGCCCTTTCACGACCAATTAATGCAAAATACTTCTACACGTAATACTTTTAGATGCAAGGCCATCC